>JBCFYV010009882.1:12060122-12070462 GCA_039000515.1 Timema cristinae | reverse complement strand
CTTATGCATCAACAACAAGGATACTATATTATAATAGTATTAACCAAGAACCAGTAGCAATTAAAAGTAACTAAAATTATATGGAGTAAGACCAATGAAAAATAACTATTTGTTTTAAAGGTATGTAGTAAAAATAAAGACAATGATCTGTAAACTTAATATTATGATGAAAATAAAGAAGGAATTAGTAGTAGCAGGAATTGAGAGATGTCCGAGTCATTATCTCATTCGGTAGCATGTCTGTATACTGAGCTAGTTTTATTTATTTACACTATTTATCCCGATTCCTAGCATGTAGCTCGGAACCTTGATCTACATCTTGAATTAACATTACATCTTTTAGCTATGTTATTTTTTTAAATACAATAATAAGTTTAGAATAAGCACCTAAATCTAAAATTCCTATTTGTCCTTCTTTCCTCTACCTAACCTAATAGTTGGTCCACCCCGGGTATATTACGCTCCCGGTACCCTGCCCCGCCAGATGCCCCTCCACACTCTGAGTCTAATAGTCCCCAGATCGGCGAGGGCCCCTGTGGGGGCTGGCATCCCCGTCTCCGCCACCTGAGGAGGTACCCTACCGGAGATTTTGCTTCGCTTACTACCCACAATATAACCACGTATGGACTTACAGCTAACTTAACCTAAAGATTTATAAAAAATACTTAATACTAACTTTACCTAAGTACACGTCCTTCTTATAATTGGCTGAAGGGTCTTTTAGTTGTTATCGGTGAACATACCAGATGCCCGACAGCTCCAGACCAGCATCTACTGAGCTAAGGGTCCCGGGCTCAATTCCAATAGTGGCCGAAAAATGTATCATTGGTGAAATACGAGTTTACTCCTTCACATTGATAAATTAACGGCCAGAGACTGGATGATGTACCTGCCCTAGTCTTAAGATAGATTAGAAGGCATATGAAGCTACGACAGGTCTAGCAAGCAGTTAGTGGAAAACAGATAGCTTGAATATAATACTGGGAACAGTAGTAAGAGTAATGAACAAAGGAATGAACAGCCATTATTATAATATGAAAAGTAAAGTTAGGAATAAATATTAAATCTAATTATAATTATCTTAAACCATAAACCTTATAAATTTTAATGTTCTAGGAGGAGCAGTAATTTATTTGTATTCACAGGAATGAGCAGGGGTTATTGATATAATATATATTAGTAAGTAATAATGAAAAGTAATATATAATAAATAATTATAATAGGATGACCAAAATGTTAACAAGGGGTATGTAATATGAATGAACAAACTATCTTATTTTATTGGGTGATTACAAACTGATAAATACTAGTTTAAAAAACTATTTGAATTCCAGAGGATGAAATTACAATTCATTTATACTCATTCCTGTCAAACGATATTAAAAAAATGTGAGTTTTGAGTGATTTTAAATTAATTAGATGTAATGTATAAAGTGTAATATAGAGGATTTGTTTCAAATTTAGATGTGTCATGATATTTTTCTATTAATTTGAATTGACTATTATTACTCCTGTTAATCATCCAATAGTGAATAAAGAGATAAATCATATTGTTCATAGACAAGGAACACTTAAAGTTAATCCTGATCCATAGATAGTTGAAAGTCAAGTGTGTAATAATTAAAACGCTAGCCTGATAAGAAATGTCTATACGCCATCGTAAGGGTGATATTATTTTAATAATTAATTATATTATTTTATAAATTAAAAGATCTGGTATTTCTTTTTATAGTTTTTTTTATTTTAATTTTAAATGAATGAACTATTTACTTTTAGCTAGATATCACACGCATTTTATATTTTGATAAAAGCCCGACTATTGCGTTAAATGAATCTTAGCTATACGTGTTCTGGTCGAGAAGGAAGGATCACCAGCAGTGAGGAGATGTGCGCATTTCAAGGGGTATATCAAGCGACATTTCCTTCTCGAAGCTTCCTAAGAGAAAAGGGGTGAGGTCATCCAGGTGCGTCTCTTTCCACGGAAAGTGCGTTGTCTTTTTTAAATAGAGACGTAGAAGGATTTCACCACACCTTACAACTCGACAGTTCTACACAAATAAATCTTACTACCCGCTCGAATGTTAAATATAGTAATTTTGAATATAGATTTAAATAATAAATTAGTGATATATATAATTTCATATCATTACAGTTACCCCCCTAATTGCTGGAAAGATTGAACGTGTGTGATATCTAACAGCAATTACATAATATACAAGTTTCTTATAAATACACTTAAAATTGAATATACAGAACAAAATTATTTTTAAGTACAATTGTTGAGTTAAGGTTTGTCCTCAACCATACTTTCTCTCTTGAAATTCCTTGTTACATACAACAAAATAGAAAAGGATTTTTTTTTATCATTCAGAAAATCTTAGTTTTAAAACATTTAACTAAAATTACATTTTATTAACATAATACAATCTATTTGACATATTTAATGTAATATGCTATACAATGTAGATAACACTTAAAGTAATTGTTTTAATACAATGCCATTATTTCAAACATTTTATAAATACACAACGTTTTAAATTATTTATCTCAATATTCATTGATCGATCCACCTTAATCCCGTGGCTATTATCCATTGTTCTTTAACAATGTTTTAATCAAATCAATTTGATTTTAATTAAGTTAATTTTATTTTATTTTTTTAATAGGACTTTAATTAAATCAGCCTTTGCTCCAGCTATTTTTTATTTTATAGGCCCAAGACAAAATATTTGACATTCTCCTTTACTTCACCGTTGAATACTTTTATCTAGTTTTGTTATTAATTATACTGTTTTAATTTGTTTACGAAACACACCAGAAAATCTCATCAAACAACTTTAATTCCTTCCCTGGTATAGGTTTAAACAAAATGAATTATGTCGACTATTATCTTACCTTTCTTCAATGACGTAGACTCTCATAAATAGATTTTATGGGGCAATTCCTCCCATATATACATATTTTATTTATTTCGAACGACTTGACTCACCTTAATGTAAATTGGATCAACGACGGAGCTCACCTTATTTGGTGCAATTAGGATCAACGACGAATTCTTCACCTTCAACTGGTGTTATCTTCCACGAAGACTAGATATTAAACCTACGACTATAATTCATATCATTGCATAACTACCTATCCATACCAAGCGAATTTAAAACATACTTTCCTTTTCTTTAGACATCTTGCATTTATGATGGTACTTTACCATGAACGATCATTACTGGATGTCGTAAACAATTATATTTAATTCATATCGATCATTTAGATCGGTCAAGTTGTTTTTTTTTAACTCTGTATCAAAGATTTTAGTACTCGTTCATTTCTTTGGCCTATAAAATTTCTTACAAACTTCAACATTTTTATTGTTTTGTAATAGGTTCATACCTTGACCCTTGTTTGATACTGCATTTAAATTCTATCTTTAAAATTTCCCGACTGTTACTGATGAATCGATATTTTGAATATTATTACTTTTAAGGCACTTTTAATGAATTACATACACTACTTTTCTATGATAAACCCTTGATAAATTATTATTATTTATCTAAACACAGCTTGTCTAATAAAGATGACACACTTAATATAGTAACATTGAAATGCTTCCTTGTTAATACATTATTAATACAACACAAATAATTCCATTTAATCATTCTTGCTTAACACATTGGTAGTACAACACATAATTCAATATTAATCATCTTTGCCTAATATAATATACAGAATACATAGAATTTAATATTCATAGAACCTTAAACTAATTTATTTATTATCCTTATCTCATTAAAATTATACTTAAAAGTTTTACAAAATTTATGACATAATTCAAGACATGTACATAGAAAACACTATTTTCTATTACAATATAGTCAGAGAAAGAGATATGTGAGAGAGGGGGAGAAAAAAAAATATTTATTTTTGTTACTTTCATGTAGAAAAAAAGCTACCTGCCTTACTGGCCATTATAGTTGTTTACTTTAAACCTTTCTTTGTCAAAGAAATCCTTTTATCTGAGAATTGAATATGATGGACAAGGATTAGTCTCCATCTCTTTTTTCTTTCTCTGCTTTGTAACAATACATTTTCTTAGGAAATATTCGTCACATTTTTTTTAGTAACTACTAACGTTGATATACATTCAACGCTACAAAAATGCGTAGGTTTCTAGTAACTACAAACCTAAGTCGCATTTAGTTACAAGGTAACCTCTGAACACCTATTACATATTAAAATTATATGATATGAAACTCTCTTTATTTTGACATTACAATGAAATTTGCCAGGCGATTGTGGAATCATTGGACAACATTAATATATATATTAATATTGATTTGCCAATTTTTTATAATAAGGTCTTAATTCAGTCAAATTGTAGTTACCTTTTATTTGTAACGTAACTGGGTCTCGCACTAAATAAACATTATGACCAATTTGTTTTATCCTCAAAAGGTCCCTTGAATAAAAGAAAGAATTTCTTTATCTCTTTATTCAGGCTGGACGATTGTTTATGGGATTTTACCAATACTAGTTGCCCTATTTCATAATTGATAGGCTTAGATATCCTTTTTATTATGATATTGAGTTCGTCTTTCTGCTGCACTTCTTAAATTTTCTATAGCCAAGTAAAGTTTTGTTTCTCTATCCGGTTCTGTCCTAGGTGGAAAATTAAATATTTCTTCTAGTTTTCTACTAGGTCTTATCCCTTTCATTAGCTCTAGTGGGGTATATCCGGTACTTTCATGAGTTACACTATTTAAACAATCTTCTATTCTTGTAACATAGGACGCCCATGAGGCATGGTTCTGGTGGCAGAACAGTCTTAATAATCGTCCAATCTATCTATTAGCCCTTTCCACACCATTGCTTTGAGGGTGATATATAGAGGTGTATTTTACAACTATCCCTTCTTTTGCCATAGCTTCACGCCACTTTTTTCCTACGAACTGTGAGCCATGATCTGATACTATTGTTTGTGGTTTACCTACATCATTAAAATAGCTTTTGATTATTTTATTGGTAATAATAGTTGCAGTAGCCCTTCTGATCGAATATAGTTTTATATATTTGGTACAAATGTCTAAAACGACGAAAATAAATTGCACACCCCTAACACTGGAAGGGAGTGGGCCGAATAGATCAACAAATACTAGTTTTAGTGGCTTGTCTGTCAATATATTTTTCATCAAACCCTCATATTTGACATTTGGAATTTTACTTTTTTGGCATATATCACAGCTACGCAATTCTTTTGCAATTGACTTGTACATTTGTGGAAAATTACATGATTCTTGTAATACCCTTTGAAACTTTTTAACTCCCACGTGTCCATATTGCTGATGACAACTATCAATTACTACCTCAATTAATTTTTTAGGAATACAGATGGTCCAAATGATTGTTAACAAGGTTCTTTTAAATAATAAATTATCATGAATTTGGTATCGATCTTGAATTTCTATTTTGGGGCTATTTTTTTCTAATTCTTCAAACACCAACTTAAGTCTAGGGTCCTCTTTTTGTAGGGTTGGCAATTCCTGTTTGATTTTCCTATCCTGTTCACTACTGGTATTTTTTCTTTGTGCTAATATCTTAAACTCTGAATCAGTGACGTGTTTAACCACTCCTTGTGCTGGATACCGTGAAATTGTATCTGGTACAGTGTGCTCAACACCTGGGACGTATTTAATATTCAAATTGTATTCTTGAAGTAATAAGATCCATCGAGTTAGTCTACCATGCAAAAGTTTACATTTATTTATAAAAATAAGAGTCTTATGACCAGTATATAAATTTGTGGGTCTCCCATGAATATAAATTCGGAATTGTTGGCATGCAAATACTATTGCTAATAGTTCCTTTTCTGTGATTGTGTAGTTTAGTTCAGGGCCGTTTAACACCCTACTAGCAAAGGCTATTGGTCTGTGATCACCCTGTTCGTCTAGTTGAAAGAGCTCAGCTCCTATTGCTCCTGATGCATCTGTTGCGACGCACATTGGTTTACTTAAATCAGGGTGTTTTAACATCACGGTATTAATGAATTGTTGTTTAATCCTTAGCATTGCAGCATCCTCTACCTCTCCCCAGAACCATTCTTCCTTCTTTCTAATTAATCGTAACAAGGGGTATACAAGATCAGAGTGATGTTTAATAAATTTTCTATAGTAATTTATCAGTCCTAAAAATGCCTGAAGTTGTTTCTTATTACTTGGTGTTGGAAATTCTCTAATTGCTTTTGTTTTTGCTGGGTCTGCAGAAATCCCACCTGCGGAGATTAAGTGACCTAGGAAATTGACTTCTTTGCATAAAATTGATGACTTATGTAGATTAACAGTCATTCCCCCTTCCTGAAGTTTTTTTAAAACCATACTAAGTTGTTCAATATGCTCTTCGTATGTTTTTGAAGCTATTAAAATATCGTCTACACATAAGGTTACAAAATTAAGTACTTCTTCTCCCAGGACGGCTTCTAACCCTCTTATAAATTTACTGGTTGAGACGCATAATCCAAATGGCATTCTTTTAAAGCAATACGTTCTTCCATTATATATAAATGACGTATACTTTCGTGATTTCTGTTCTAATTCAATTTGCCAGAACGATGATACAAGGTCTAGTGAGGTTAAGTACTGACATCCATCAAATTTCTGTATTAATTCACTGGCAGGGGCGGGGGTTTCATTATCATTTATCAGGATTTGATTTACTCGTCTAGCGTCTAAACATAGCCTAACCCCCCCATCTTTTTTGTTTACAACCACTATTGGATTTATTATCTCTGAGCTACACCGCTCAATGATGTCCCAGTTCATCATGTGATTTAAAGTCTCTTCTACGGCCTGCCGTTGACTGTATGGTACAGGATACGATCTACAGTTAAAGGGTTCTTGGTTTGACACATGTAATTCACATTTATAAAATTTGTTTAGCCCTGGTTTTTTAGAAAATATATCTTTAAACTGCCACATCACTTCAAGTAATTTCTGTTTGCGTTCATTAGGAATTTCTACCATCTGGCCTATTTTTTCTTCTATTTCCCCCCAGGGTATCTTTGGGTCATCTATGGTTATTTGTCTAACCTCTACATTCTTTCCAATTATCAAAGAGCTATTATCATTTTTATTAACCACTCCTGTTATATGCATACATAACAAATTCGATTCTGACTCTCCTACAAATGGAGCATTTGTATTATAGGGTTCTTTATTAATTGATATTTGCTTACTTTGAAAATTAACTACTGCATTTAGGCTGACCATCCAATCTGCACCTAAAATTGCTGAGACGTTAAGAACTTCTATAACCAAGAATATAATAGTAATTTCATTTCCCCCTATTTCTACATCCAATAATATCTGTCTTTTTACCTTTTTATTTTTAGCTCCTGTTGCACACATAATAGTTACATTACTCACAGGGAGTGTGGGAATAACTTCTTTGGGATTCTGTTTACACAATTGTTCATAATATTCCCCTGAAATGGCTGTTATTTCAGATCCAGTATCTATGAGAAACTTAATAGTTCTTCCATTAATTTTACCTTCTATTTCAGGTGAGACGGCTTTGCTATGTTTTTTATATTCATTGCCCTCAAAAAGTAAATCTTCTTTTGGGTCACCCTGTAAAATACTATTTATTTTCAAATCACCACAAATATTTTTTTGACAGTTTTCTAAAGTATCGGCCCTTTCTCTAACTTGAGTGGCTGTCATTGTCGGGCAACTCAATGACTTTTCTGACCATTTTTTTGAAAGTTTTGTCCCAGTTCTTCATGAACAATGACATGGATTTTTAGTGGGTGTGTTTCTATTTTTTCAAGGTCTGTGTCCATCAGCTGATTTCTTTGTTGACTAACATTACCTCTGAGTTCTTTTCTTTGGATTAGGTTTATTCTATCCCCTGGTGGTTTAGAAAAATCTCCCTTGTAATTAGGATTAGAATAATTTCCCTTTTGATTAGGATTAGTGTAATTAGGATTAAAATTGTTACCCTGATTATTGGAATTTTCCCAAGTTCGATTTCTCGACTCCTGGTTCGATCTCTGGATAGGTCGTGCCTGGCTATGTCTACTCTCCCTATTTAAATGGTTTCCTCCATTTTGAAATGAGCTATCTTGCATGTGTGGTTAAGACCTTTCTCTCCTAGAGCGCTCGTCAAATATTTCTAGAATTTCTCTCATTTCAACGCTAGTTTTTACTCTAGCAGCTATAAGAGCATCTTGTATTTCACGTGGGAAGTGATGCAATAACTGATTTACTAATATTTCCTCGTCAATAGGGATGTCCAAATTCCCTGCCTGCATGGCATATCTATTGTAATAGTCACACATAGGCCCTCGATGTGGATCATACCTGCCTGTAAAAATATCATTTACTAATTTGTCCTGCTTATACACGGACCAAAATCTTTTACGAAAAGATATCTTTATTGCTTCATATGATGTATATTCAGCCACGCTTCAGCGTCACCTACTAACTTTGAATTAAAAAATGCTATTTTTTGTGCTTCAGTGAGTTCACTATTTTCAAAAAGTCTATCCATCTTTTTCAAAAATTGTACAGCATGCACCCTATCATTATTTCCACTGAAGGTGGGTACAGATTCCATTAGTTGATTCTGTATGCCTGTACTGGGTAATACTAAGGCACCAGTGGTTGCCTGTACTGGGTAATACTAAGGCACCAGTGGTAATTAGCGTCCCTTTTTCTACTACCTCGTCATATTTTGACTTAGCCTGTTCTAATTGTTGTCGCATTTGTTTGACTGTTTGTAACGTCTTGTCCACAGTCTCAGTCAGGTTGTCCTTAAATTTGTCCAATTGGTGGTCAACTATTTCCTTTATGTACACATCTGGTACAGTGTGTCCATCAAAGAGGTCATTTTGGAATTTAAGGTTATCACTATATATTTGTTGCTCTTTTTCAACAGTCGCAAACCGTTCTTTTAAATTTTGCACCTGTTCTAGAATTTCATTTTTATTTTTTTCGCAACTTTCCTGAGTAGTTTTTACCTTAGAATTTAAAGGGTCCTGTCTAAACTTCAAGTTTTCCTTTGCATTTTTGAGTTCTTTTATCTGCTCATTCGTCTGCTTTTCTGACTTACTACAGTCTTCCCTAAGCGTCTGTAGTTCGTCCCTTACCTGCATTTGGTCCCTTTTAGTATGTTGTTGTACTTTCTGTAATTTTGTGTCAAAGTCGTTTTGTACTTCTTGAAATTTACTCTGTAATTCTTGTTCTAACCTGTTGAATTTTTCATCTATTTTCTGACTATTTTTCTGTAGTTCCTGACTATTTTTGTCGAACCTTTCATCTATTTTCTGACTATTTTCGTCGAACCTCTCATATATTTTCTGACTATTTTCGTCGAACCTTTCGTCTATTTTCTGACTCAACTTTTCACTACTCTCTTTCATTTGCTGATTTAACATTTCACTCTTTTCACTACTCTCTTTCATTTGCTGCATTAACTGCATTAATACTACATTGAGGTCATTTGCTGATGTGGTTTGTTGAGCTACTATACCTTCTACCTTTGAAACATTCTCCACCCCCCTTAAGTCTTCTTCTTTATGAGCTATTGGTTCAACTACCTTCTTAATTTGTTGTTCACTTTGTTCCTGATCAGATAGTTCTAAACAAGAATGTTCTTTTACTATTGGTTGGGAATATTGTGCTAGGGGAAGGTTATCTTCACTGCTACTACTGTCTGTCTCTTCCATATTTAATGCTATTTTTGTTGTTGTTGATGACTTACGTAAGATTCTCCCTGCGTACCTCACCTGTAGTCTTGAAGCATTGACCTTCTTGAGAAGCTACCTGATTTGGAAGTTCTCCCTTTGAAGTCACCTGGTTTAGAACTTCTTCTTCCGACGTCACCTGCTTTGGAACTTCTTCTTCTTCTTCTTCTTAAGTCACCTGGTTTGTTGTTGTCGTTTTTTGTTTTTAAAGTACTTAAGCTGTTTGTGGCACTTTCACTGTTCTTTGAGCACTCACTTTCTCGGGTTGTGAACTGAATTTATGTATATATTTTTTTAACTCAGCTTATCAGGCCCTCCACGTTGGGAAGCCATTTTTGTAATAATTAAAACGCTAGCCTGATAAGAAATGTCTATACGCCATCGTAAGGGTGATATTATTTTAATAATTAATTATATTATTTTATAGATTAAAAGATCTGGTATTTCTTTTTATAGTTTTTTTTATTTTAATTTGAAATGAATGAGCTATTTACTTTTTAGCTAGATATCACACGCATTTTATATTTTGATAAAAGCCCGACTATTGCGTTAAATGAATCTTAGCTATACGTGTTCTGGTCGAGAAGGAAGGATCACCAGCAGTGAG
>JBCFYV010009882.1:11852037-12060022 GCA_039000515.1 Timema cristinae | reverse complement strand
CTGAATTATCCTATCCTGTGGGTTTTGAAAGTCTCGAAGATAATATTTTATCCAAGGACAGAGAATTGACGGCAAACGTCGTGGTGACCCAAGTGGGCCGTGTTTCGTTTCCTCAACAAGATTTTTCCTCCTGTAAGGAGCTTTATAATAAAATTAAGAGCTCGATAATTGATAAAGGCGATCTAGAGGTTCTAATATCTGAATTTCAATTGTACATTCTTCGCGATCAAACAAAGTTAACTGAGATTAAAAAACAAAAAGGTTCATGGACGCCCGACAAGTCACCCATAACTACACGATTCAAAAACACAATTTCATTTACGGTGGCGAAAAGAAAATTTAAAATAGAATTTCCGGTTAGTCTCTATGTGGGAATCGAAGACTTAATTACGACCATTCGAAACAGGCTACCCAACATAAAGTCACTTAATGCGGTTAATACACATATTAGGGAGTTAATGAGCGGGGATATTAAGGGGGTCTTTTTGCGACCGAATCGTAAACTTCCCGTCTCTAGTTCAACCGAAACGGAGCCTGACTTTGTGTACACAGACATTATAGGACCACAGTTGCTAGGCGACTCGTATGTAAGATGGATTAGAATCATACAGTTCCCATCCGCCACCGCACATCACGTGTTCTTTCCTATATTCTAGTTTCCCGTCGAGAAATGTAATTTTGACTCTATAAGTATAAGCTTATACACAAAGTTTGGCAAACGAGTGAATTTTCAATCGTGTCCCGTGCCCTTTGTAGCGGTTTTACATTTTAGAGAGAAAAAAACTAGATAAATAGGTACGGGGGGTAGTAATTTGGCTTTGTCTTAACAATGGAGGGAGAGAGAGAAAACATCGTTCCCTTCTATCTCGCCAGTTATAAAATGCAAAGAGGCCGTGGCCTCGGATCGTTCTTGGGCGGATTATTTCGATTTGTCAAACTGTTGTTTATGAGGGGGGCGAAAGCGGTGGGAAAACAAGAGTTACAAACAGGTTCACACATTATTGCCGATATAGCGACACGGAAACCCGACCAATAAGTTGGTGATATAGTTAAAAACGCGTCACTCAGGCTGTCAAGGGACGTGGCTTAAAAAGAGTAAAAAAGCGTAAACGATTTCATTCGAAGGTGAGCGCTAGAGCAAGAGAGAACAAGAGAGCGAAAAAAGATATTTTCGATTAATTATGGAGTGTTCAAAATCAGAACTCGATCTTTTCGACGAAAAATGCATTCAAACGGTAATTAAAAATAATAAAGTAGTCGAATACAATCCCATCACTTCCGTGGACAATGACGTTCAGTTAGAGTTCTTATGTCCCGGTGACGGCGAGTACTTTCGCGACCTCTCTTCGATTAAATTATATCTTCGTATTCAACTGGTGAAAGGAAGGGGATGGGACACCGGTCGCGGCCGACAATAAAATCGGATGCGTCAACAACTTGTTAAATTCTTTATTTGGTCGAATCAATATCTCTCTCAACGAAACACCTATTACAACCTCGACAGACGACTATGCCTACAGGGCTTATTTAGAGATTTTAACTAATTACGGCAGAGACGCCTCCGACACCCACCTGGTGAATGGTATGTGGTTTTTGGATACCCCTGACGCTAACGGTTAACTCGCTGCATCCATAGAGAACAAAGGCTTGCCACGAGATTAGACTTGTTAAAACATCCGGTCAACTTGGTGGGACGTTTACACGCCGACATATTTAATATTTCACAATTGCTATTGAAACATGTATCCTTGCACGTTAAATTAATTCGCAACAAAAGAGAGTTTTATCTGCACACAGACACGGACAATTTAAATATCGACGTGTGGTTGAAAATTTTAGATTCCACCCTCTTTTTGAAACACGTGGAAGTGTCGCCGACTATTTCACTCGCTATAGAAAATACACTGTTACTAAAGGCGGCCCAATACCACATCAATCGGGTGGACGTCAAGTCTGTGACCGTACCCAAAAGATCCAAGTCTGTGAGTCTTAACAATGTTATTCAAGGGGTTATCCCTAAAATTGTTTTATTCACAATGGTGTCAAACGATGCGTTTGTGGGCAGTTTGAACACGAATACTTTTCAACTCATTCATAGAAACCTTGATCGTTTCGTCATATATGTGAATGTAATCAAAAAACATTTGCCCATTTTGATAAATTTTGACAACATCGGCACGTCCACCCTCGCCTATGACACATTGTTTCCGGGATTGGGCATACACCATCAAAACAACGGACATTTAATCACGCGAGACATGTTTAGTAAAGGTTGCTTTATGTTGGCCTTCGACTTGACTCCCGAAAGTGCAGTACAGGACTCGCACACCAGCCTTCAGACAGAGGGGAACGTGAGATTCGAGTTACAGTTCAAGACAGACCTTGACACCACCATAACCTGTTTGTTTTACTCTGAGTACGAAGGGACGGTGTTGATAGATTCTAATCGGGAGGTGAAAATTAATTATTAAGACCATGAATTCGCATCAAATAGACACACTGCTGCTGGGGGGCAAAATTTCAATCTATAAAGGGACATTTCCTTCGGACAAATTACCTCAAAATTTCACCACTCGTCCCGCCTTATTTGTGGTCAATCTAGACTCTCACACTAAACCCGGTTCTCATTAGGTGGTTTTATATTTTTCCAAATTTGGGGAGTATTTTGATACATATGCAAAAAGACCGAGCCTAGCGATGACTTGATTCTTGAATAAACACTCGACACGATGGATGAACAACAGCAAACGACTCCAAGCCATAGCGTCCGGCGTGTGCGGACACTACTGCTGTCTGTTTGCCGTTGCCAAGGATGCCGGATGGAGCCTGAGGAGATTCACAGACCTGTTCTCAACCGCCGACTTGTGCAAGAACGACCGACTGGCCGTCACGCTGTTCAAACGTCGCTTTGGCCGCTGTCCAAGGTGTACTAGCAGTTGTGGCTAGACGTGTGTTCCATCATTGGATATAAAGGGTATAGTACTATTTTATTTAATCATTTATATTCCATTATCTGGCAGATGAACTTCATGTCGACCATCTTTGATTTTTCATTTAGCGTAAACTCGAAAAAGGAGGGCGTGGTCACCGAGCTAGCCTTAGTTTTCATTGATGAGAAACAATCCTCGTGCTATCAATTCAATAAAACCACCGGCTTGTGCTACTCCAAATTGGTTCCAATTCTAAAACAAAATTTAGATAAAGCCATCGTGACTTACGCATATAATAAACAAAAAGGGAATTTCTTGTCCCGTCTCACAGGCCGGACATTCATCCCACTACGCGAGGACTATAAATGTCCCTTTGTTGATTTGATCAACTATAATTGTTGGGGGTGTACCGCCCCTGGTCACGACATCACCCCGTGCGCGTTAAAAAATGCAAACGCTTTGGCACGATTCGTCAGATTTCACAGCGCCGAGAAATTGTATAAATTTTGTCCAATCACCAATGACGACGACGACCACGATACTAGCTTTAATTGTGACGACTGTTAATTACAGGTCATCAGTCTAGATGCAGACAGCGATGAAGAAGGTGACATGCAGCTGTAATATGTTGGAGGATGATTTGTAACCCCCCCTTCATATGATTTGATAGGTTCATATTACAATAAATAAAAGGTAGGTTAGTTACAAGAGAGTTTATTTTATTCTACAAACAACTAGCAGACATACAAGAGCGAGGCACTCTAGGAAAGTCGAGTGACTGGCCGATAAGGGCCGAAGTAAACAATAAATAAAGGGGCAAGACCCCAAGTCGTTAAGAGAAAACAGAATGATTAATACCAACGTAGTCATAATTAAATTGACCCTCGCAGAAGGCGACTAACCTAGCTGGAAAGTTAAATACAAGTAATATGTATAGGTCTACATGACCTGGCGATGCCGACACTATATTGACATAAGTATGAAGTTTTATAATAGACTGCCATTATAAGGCGCCACAGAGAAAATGATTTACCTAAACCTAACCTGTTACAATAGATCCCAATCCAATTAGTTCAATCTAATTATTATTATTATAATGACCAATGTGCTGGGTGCACGGGCTCGCGCCCCCCGAGTTGAGTAACAATTTAAAAAGAATCACAATCGTAACAAATCTTTAACTTTTAGCAAGCAGAACAACTATTTTAAAATAAGTTACACGTTAAACAGAAATAATTAGCGCCCCAAGATGGCGACATGCTAAAGTTCCATTAGCGCCCCAAGATGGCGCCATGCTAAAGTTCCAACCCGTCCGTGAGGCGGACACAACGTTAAGTACAAAGAAAAAAGCTAGCGCATAAACCATAATGGCTGACAGGCAAATCCTGCAGTTTCAGAGAAATATAGCTATTAGTAATCATGATTTATATTTAAAGTTGAAACTTAAATTTTGAACAATTTAACCCAAACATAATTTAGAAAACGTCGAACAACGACCTACGTCTAAATCTAAGACAAGTGTCTCACCTAATCAAGTGCAGAGAAATGAGTGACATCACTACACAGTCCAGCCGTTATATACTGTACAAAGTCAATCACGTGTTCACAAACGGCGGGAATCACACTGGGACGAAGGGAGAGGGGTGTACGTTGCTTCGACAGAATTCTCGATTATTCTCGTGATAATTTCAAATCACGCGCCGGTGGATGAGTCTTGTTTCACTCGAACACAACCGTCGGCGCATACGGGTTAGCGCATCTTGACGTTCAATTGTCCGAGTCTTGCTCTAATCGGGCCTCGAGCCACGGGCGGTCAGTAAGCCGCGTGATGTTGAGTGGAGTTGAGTGTGCGTGTTTCATGAAGTCGAGATCCAGCCCAGTCAAAGGGGACCAGATCAGGTGAGCCAGATCGTCCATGTTTGCGTTATGTCTGTGACAACGTCACAGATTCACAACCATCGTCGTCGTTGCTAGCCAAGACTTTCTACCTAAACGACAAACAGAACAAACACGTGGCGGTGGGCCTCTTTCCTAACAGCAACTTTTACGCTCACATGATGTTTTCATCACATTCTAATCGTCTAATACTCACCGTCCCGCAATGGAACTTTTTCGTCAAAGAAATGCCGTTTTGGTCCGACTGTGTGCAGACGTGTGTAAACTTTGAAACCAACATGGAAGACTTTAAAATTGTTGTGAAAAAACTTTTAGGCGTGTGGAAATTGTGTCTGAATGATAAAAACATTCAGATCTACCTGTCTACGGACGAATTAAAAACTCTGTACAATCTTGAAAAATATATCACACTGCATGTAAAATATCTAAATCACCCTAATGTATCGATGTTCATAGACAATACCCTCTCCTCCAAATCGTTTGTTGACCCATCCGATCCTATCCCATATTTTGATTATCAATCACTCTTTGACGATCTTTGTATTTTTATGGATAACAATATTAAATTGTGAAATATGTATTTTTTGTATTATAATTAAATGTGAAAAAACTTCTATTTATTTTTTTCATTTCTAGTAATAGTTCCCTCTCATTTAAATTATATATCTGTAGTAAGAGCAATATAACTTTTTAGTGTATAATTAAATATGACGTCATTAATAATTCAAACGTCCTACAGTCATAATGCAATAACGCTACCTCGATACTTAATATTATAATTCATTCAAATCTGATAACGTGACGTCAAATACGTCACTCCGAAATCACAATACTATCATCATGACGTCACTGTAACAAGACGTTATACTGTCACTGTTATTTAAATATCTCTAGAATAGCTACCCCCTCCAACCACAATTAATTATCTTATGACGTAACTGTAAAAACGTACATACTCCTGCAAAATTAATTATTTTATGACGTCACTGTACCTGGCACCTAATATTATAATTCATTCAAATCTGATATATTATGTGTCGTTTAGATGAAATGCATTCCGTGACGTAAAATCGGACATAGTCGCCCTCTTACTACTGATAATGTGACTTGTGATCAGCTGTTTGGGAAAATAAAATCATATGAATAATGTTCAGTCATGAATACCAGCATTCTTGAAATAAATTTACCTAATTTCTAGCCTCTAACTTTCTAAAAGGTAATATTCTTTGAAAAAGTGTTGCCAACTGTTGACGCAAACTGATTTTATTCTGTGCGTTGACGCTAGAAGCAAAGTCCAAACTAAAACTAGCGGACGATACAAAGTGTGGTGGTCATAATAACCCAAATGCTATATTTTCCTTGAAAGTGAAAATAACTAGCAGCAGTAACTAACTTTACGTCGATTGGTCATAATAGCCCTGCTGGCTGTTTCTTTTCAAAATGTAGCACCTTGAGCTGTCTCCAATTTGCATTGCTATCTTTATCTACTTTACGCAGCTGGAGTTGACCTTTAAATAAAGCAGCAAAGTCTAAGAAGTCTTCTCGAACCATTTCTTTCACAATGAACTGCTTCTTTTTACCAGTCTTCCAGATCAATTACGCCCAGTCATGTCGATGTTCAATGTTGCCATTGTAATTTTTCTTTTTCCTCTCAATCAGACTATGATCTGAATCACACTCCATGTGTGTGTGTGCCCAGACAGCAAGAATTTGTGATCAATGGTCTGTAAAGTTGGAGAATGTTGTAATGCCACCATGCACATAACAGCAATGCGGCTGTTTTTGTTTTGTCCAGCACATGCGTTCGATTACATGGTTATATCCTTAATTTAGGCTTCAGATCATTGATTAGAAAGCTGTACAAAGATGAACCAACTTCGCTAAGCCACTCTCTCAGCTATTCCTTCATGCCACCAATAGCAATATGGCTGTCCATCATCACAATCATGCACAGCAAGATTGTAGGTCCAAAGCTGTCTTTTATAAAAGGCAACATACCTCTGAACATAAGGTGTTGGTAGGCAAAGCTGCATATCAAACGTTATTTTATTGTATTGTATTTGTGGCTTTAAGTCAGTTGTGTCACACCATGTCTTGATTTGAAGAGCCAACTTGTCACAAGTAGAACATGTGTTATCTTTGGGTTTTTTAATTGCAAGGTTCATTTAATGGAATTGAGATTCAAAAAGACGACATCTGAGCACTCTATTTTACGAAAGCCGCGACTGTGACAGACAAAAAAAAAAGTTAGGCGATAAGCTGTTGACCTGCGGGTGGTGGTCAATAGTGGTCGCCTTTTCTTTGATATCATATTTCAATAAATAATATTCAATAAAAAAGCTGCCACTTGGCTGCTTTGTAAGTGTTGGTATATTATTACAAAATGTAAAGTTTGCTGGGTAAGTTTTGTTTATTTCATTTACTTAGTAATAGTGTTCAATGTGCTAACTCATCGCACATATTAATATATGAGTTTGCATACTGTGTTATGTCACATAAAAACTGACATAACACATTTTGTACAGACACATCACTGATTTTGATAAACTAACACATTACTCACAGATGCATAAACTCTAACATTATGGACTCTCGACTTAACACACTACACACACATGTTCCTCGATTTCTTCTGGTCCTGGTTTATGTGAAAACTCATTTTATACTGACTTAACACATTTTTCACAACCAAAAATTTTAAAGTTCGTTAATTATAGTTCGATTGATTAATTTTGTTCGAATGACAAACTTTGTGTAGAAGTTCAAACGTTCATTTAGGTTATAGGCTTGTAGGAAGAATGACTATATTAGCCTACATAGACTTATTAAAGATACAGGACACGAGTGTTGAGTTTAGTTATGCTCTTCAAACCTTTTATTAACACATTTATTCCTTTTAACTAAACATGCATTGATATATTTCATGATATACTCATACAAATCAGCGTACTGTATCAAAATGCCAAATTGCTTTGTATATGTGTAAGAGAGTAAGATATAGCCGAAAATTACCTTCTCTCTTAAAAAAATGGTGTGCAAACGATGGTTCGAAAATCGTAGCCACGGATGTCCATCCAGTTAAATTATAAAGATTAGTAATAGATATTGACCCCTGATGCACAGTTGTCTTCTCGTGAAACGTGAGCATAGAATTCTCAACTCATGTGGTTATCAGTATGTATATTTCCGAAAACCTAGTTGCGTGGCTTGTTGTAAAACGAGTGGGCGGGCATGTTAAGCTACCAAGCGTAAGTCACATGATATAAGACTCGCTTCTTCCCGCTTTCCTCACAAGCTAAACTAGTGATAGTCTGCTAGCGCGATACATTAACATGCGAAGGATTTTTTTTGTTTTTTATTATGGGTGGATTTAAAAACTATTCTGTGGGCTCAATGGTCGCACCCCACTTTTTTCCACAAAGATTAGACATAAGATATGCGGCAATTATGCGATAATATACGGTAAACCTAGAACAGGCACAACACCCAGCCCTTGACCATTAGTTCATCACCATGAAGGGGGAAACCCACATTTTAACAATTATATTGATTTTTCAGCCATGCTGGGAATCGAACCCGGGAACTTTAGTTCAGAGACAAACACAGTTTAAAAAAAAATTATAGCCAAACAATACATCGTTATAATGCACTGTAATGTTAATAAAAAGGCAAAGCTTTTAGACAAATAAATAAAAATAATTATAACATATTAAATATAAAATTAGTAAATATGGATATTAAAGAAAATATGTAGGTAGGTGGCAAAGGTTCATCAGTTCACAATTTTTTAAGTTAATGAAAATTGTTATCTATTTATGGAATTATTTTTATGTTTATTTAAGATAAATTAATTTTATACCAATGCTAAAGAAATAATGAATAGAAAAGGAACGTAATATTATGTCAAATTTAAGTAGTGATAAATTAAGGTGTACCAATTAAATTAAATTAAATTAATAGAATGTGTGTATATAAGAAAGTGAGGAGGAAAATTAAGGGGGTCGGGGCAAAAACATGATAACCATTATTGATTTAGATGGGATATTTTCACTATTTAAACATTTAATCTAGCTATAAAAAAAGCAAAATATTCATGGATATTAGTTATCTTAAAAGTCTTGACTGACAGTATAATTTACTTCTAGTTCAAGTGGTAAGCAAACATAAATCACTGTTAACATATTTTTTCGTCAAATGAGGGTTATCATGTTTTTGCCCCAACCCTCTCAATTACTGTTTTTAAGATTATATGAAGCTTATAAAACACGCTAGTATAATAGGCTAAAGTAAGAGGATTATTATAAATACTAGTTTTTTTAATTGATTTTAAAACATATATATTGCTTAGCGTTTTTTGCCATCCATAAAATACACAAAATAAAATACTAATACTGCATAAAAATGGTTGAACACTAAAGAAATACACTCAAATTCGTTTGCAAAAAGAATGGAAATTTCCAACGGTAAAAATCAATACCCGGTGCACTCTTCTAGTATTGAACATTTGACATCTCAAGACAAATTAAGCAGTGTAACTGACTTTACAAACCCTTTTATATTTACAATACTACATACTTAGAACTATTGAAGGGGCTGAATATGGCGAGGTTCGGAATTAAGTGAAATTTACAAAAATTGGTTTTGCGTTAGCCCTATGCAGTAAAATAATTGTGTGGAAAATAATACTTAAAGCATTCGGCCGGAATTAAAGCTATCTTCTCACAAGTTAAGGGTGTTGAAGTCTAGGGACTTTTTACAAAAACTGAACTCTTGGCTCCAAATAACAGATTCTGGCTGTGTTATGATTTAAATAGTTTTAATTTTTTTTAAATATATTGTAATTTGGTCAAATTGACGTTTTAATTAAAGGAATTAGGTTAGTAGGTATCTCAAATACTGTCAATTTTAAGTAGTGGATATTTTGTAGCTGTCATAATGACTTACTATAGATGATCTTGTAAAGATTACAATATGATCGCCTCATTACTTTAAAAAAAATTTAAAATTTATTATTACATTTAAAAATTACATTTTTACATAGCCCTTTGTAATGATTTATTTTCTTTTGATCTTATTGTTTAAAAATTTTAAATGTATTTCAAACATATGGTGAATCAGTTCAGAGCCGTTAGGTACTTGATTTTTTCCTCTACGAGGAAGGTTTTTATTAATACCTACTTTTCAAATTCATCCTGTCTACAGCTTTGAATCATTACCTCGCTTAACACATTTTTCGGGCAATAGCTGTTTACCTTGACTATCCCTTATCGATATCTTACAGGACTTTTATGTACTGTCTCCTCCCCCACCCCTACACCCCCTTCCACCAGAATACTCCAAATTCTCATTCTCACAACAATCCCTTCTCCTTATTCACCCAAAAGCAGCAACAAATAATCTCTCTGTCGATCTGACCAATGACAGCTTGGACTAGGGAATGGGGAGTGGAGAGCATGTCATTAGTAACAGAGAAGAGAGTCATTGCCTAAATTGCGGTACTGTAAAATGTTTTCTTCTTTTCACAGGTCTTTGGTAGAAGAGTTCGCTTGGCCGTTTTAGTAACGTAGATACACTTGCTCGCTCTATAAAACGTCCATTTTTTACGACACATTATTTATTGTAGGAGTTAGAATTTCATTGTAAAATGCTAAATACTTAGGCAAATTTGCCATCACCACTAACGTTTACAAAGACTTGCTTAATATTAAATGGCTAAAAGAACCTCCACCTAGTCAAGCTCGCAAGAGTAATAAGTTGGCAAAAGTAATGGCTGCTATATGGATTTTTGTTTAGAGATAAAAAAAAGGGCGTACTTACACTTAAAACAAATCACAAATATTATTACCAGACACAAGGTCAACTAAATATTACTGGAAGGGAATATTGTGATTTTATTATTCTCACAAAGAGATACATTTTGTGGAGAGTATTCAAAAAAATGTGGAGCTATGGAACAATATAATGCAACCGAAACTTACGGGATTTTGTTATGTAATGTATGCTACCGGAGATTTTTGATAGTAGGGTGAAACGAAAATTTAAGATACGGGATCCACAATATATATTGGATGCCAAGGCAGAAAAAAATAGAAAAAAAATTGTAGCATGTCAATCAGACAGATTGGACAGCAACAATTAAATATCAATATTTAATAATTTACAAAAGAAAGAAACAGTATTAACAGTAATCTACCTCAAAATTTATTTTCTCTGACTATATGCAGTCAAATAAAATTACGTATCTCCCTAAGTTGAAACACGTGGTTGTTCAAAAAATTGTATTTTGATAAATACTGTAGGGGATATCACAGAGGAGGTTTAATATTATCATCTTTATGAATAAAATACTCTAACGCATGCTCTATGACACTGGATGATGTCGGATGAATTTATATACACTTGCCATGCTGTATACAAGAAAATATAATAAAGTACATCTATATCACAAATTCTCATTAAAATAATAGCTGAGCCTAAATAACATGATCAAAACGAATATATTTAAATAGAAGATGCTTTAGTATCTACTCACCATTTCAAGATGTCCTTGGATTCACTTGCCACGTGGGGGGAAAAGGAAAATTATTCAATGATGGCTGCCACTCATACTATCCCAACTACATCTGGTGAAGGAAAGAAGAGTATGTTGGGATCTACACACTGACCCACTTCTCATCAGAGAAGCCTGGCGGCCGTCCAATGAATCATGCTTTCTTCCTTCCCCGCAAACAGCTCATCTTGAGTTATTTTTCTTTCACCTTGCCTTCATCCGTCCTTCACCTTGTCTATACTCCTGAGTTTATCACCCTTTTGCTTTTCAGATTTGGGACTATATATATATATATATATAAGGCCACGCCCGGATTCACATTATACCCGTTCTACTACAACCCAGCGTCGAAGCAGGAACTTCTACACCGTCACGTAAAGAAAAAGAGAAAACCATGGAGTATGGGTCGTCAGATCCACCGCTAACCTGGCCAGGACGTCGAGCCAGGAATATTTAAGTATCATGAACAACGTCGACAAGTCCTTATGACTTGGGGTTTAGTTTGTTTAGATAACTTAACAATGAAGATTGTTTCATATATATTTTTTGTGTCGAAGCATATTTTTTGTTTTCATGTATAATGGATAGTTTATTCATTTCAAGTCTTGTAGGCTACAAGATGGAAGTTTTCTGTTAATCGCTTAAATATCGTGTCCTGGAGTCAGAAGGGCAAGTCTTCCCTTTTGACTTAGTGTAACAATTGAAGTTTCTATGTCTCTGTGTCATGATAACAGTTTTTACTTCATCAGCCATGGCTGAGAAAATAGTAATGTCTTAGACTTGTAAAACTTCCATAAGTTCCATTAATCTATTTGAGCCATTGTTTCACATGACGCCGTGTACGTCGTGTGCATCTGTGTAATTTATAGATGGTTACAACCAGGCAGTCTGTCTTGTTTTCCATATCAACGTTGAGCTAATGGAAATCGATATTTTAGCTTGGCCAAGTACTCACGCTTCTCGTGCTGTATTAGCCTCAGTGTTCAAACCATGGAGCTGCACTAGAATCATAGTGGGATCCACGCAAATAAAACTCTTTTATTTTGCCTGTCATTTAGCTTCTATTGTTTTTTGGTTGCTCTTAGTGTGATTTCCATTAGAATATAATGTACTATTGAATGTTCTGGCAGTACCGAAGGGTAAAGAGACCAGCCATAGTACTGTTTTGTTGACACCTGTTTATTAGCCATCGACCGCTGTTATCAACAGAGTTTACTGTTGCTTATCATTATCCGAAATCTTTAATGGATATTATCTCATGACCCATTCAAGCAGACTGATCATAATTTATATGTGTATCTTGTTTGATACCCTTTGTTTGACCTCCTAAATAACACTGTTTTCTAGGTCTAAGTATTGTTTGACCTCCTAAATAACACTGTTTGCTAGGTCTAAGTATTGTTTGACCTCCTAAATAACACTATGCTAGGTGTAAGTATTGTTTTACCTCCTAAATAACACTGTATGCTAGGTGTAGGTATTGTTTGACCTCCTAAATAACGCTGTTTGTTATACGGTCTACTAAGGTTTTAGAGTAGCTTGAATAAGAGTAATCATTCCGACTGAGCGGATTGGGCTGATAGTTACCACCCTTGTGATTTTTACATCTAACTTTTACACTAATGCGGGATTATTTCATCTTAACTTAGCTCCTTATTCCAACCCATTAATAAACCTGGTGCTAACGCAACATAAACAAAATGTTCTTAGCTTCGATGGTTGATGGTCTAAGGCGTCATTCTCAAAATAGACTGGACTGTCAATGACGGGGATATCAGGCTTCAAATCCGGCCGGGTGTATGGAGGGTGATATTTCATTAATGATTTACATTCTCCCTACATGCAAATGTTAGTACACATCTTATAATAACAACATTTCTTCTTTAATCCATTAGTGCAATTAGATTTTTTTTGTAGCACTATGTCTTACCACCTGTTTGGGTTATACGCTTATTTACTAATTACGTTAATGTGTTGAGAATGAGGAAGATTAAATTTATATATAGTGTACCTGAATTTGCGTGGTGGCAGAGTGGAAAACATTTTAAGAAAAATCACCCTCACTGTACCTGGCGGAATCGCACCCTGATCATAAGCTACCAACATAGTTTCTGGCAGTTGCTCTTTTGTATAATTTTTTATTTCATCTTGTTAGTTCTTAAAGTATGATTTTACCATTTATAACAAAACGTTTGTCTCCTTTCCTCAGATCCGATAACTCGTTTCATTCAGAGAAACATTCTTTATTTTCAGATACCATATTGTATGTATCAAAACCTATTATTTATTCGAAATTATAACTAAACAAGTGTTAGAAAATATATTTTAAAGAGTGCAATGTGTAAGTAAATTATTAAAATTAAAAACACGATGGTTTAAGTTTATACACATATTAGTGGACCTCACCCTTTTTGTGCTAGTTAAATCTAGGGTGTCGGGAGGGCAGCAATTTCTAGGAGGATCCAGACCATCCTTATACCCAACGTTCTAAGCCCATGTTTATCACTTTGTTTGTTTTGAAATAAATTGTCAGTCACTTGAGCCACTCTTAACTGGATTCATCTCGATGTTTGTCGAGCAATTGATTCTCGTGTCGGCCGCTTGGTTGTCTATCACTTTGTCCTTTTATATGGGAGCTTGTCTATCACATGGTCCAGCTCGTGTCGATCACTTGGTCCATGTCGTTTCTGCATGTCTAGCAGTTGGTCTTTTTACAAATTTGTCCTCTCGTGTCGACCGCTTGGTTGTTTATCACTTTGTACTCCTATACATGAGCTTGTCTAACAGTTGGTCCAAGTCGTGTCGGCCACTTGACCCACCCATTCTTCCAAATAATTGTTTTCATTTTGTCTACCGGTTGGCTGTATATCACATGGTCCAGCTCGTGTCGATCACTTGGTCCGTGTCGTTTCTTTGTGTCTAGCAGTTGGCTGTCTACCACTTTGTCCTCTCGTGTCGACCACTTTGTTGTCTATCACTTTGCCTTCACCCGGCCATAAAGAGGTTTCGATGGTCTCCAAGACAAAAATTGATATCAAACCCAGCAAAAGGTCGGAAACCACTGAACTAAGCTCGCATTTCACCCACCGGTTAATGTTCGAATTATACAAGTGAATTGGGCATTTTCCTCTTCATACTCATCAAAATGTTAGTGATGGATGTTATCATTTATCATTATATTTTATGGTTAGGAGAATTTAAAAAGGGACTTGATCATCGTTGTAGATGTTAATTCTCTACAATTAGCTATGGTTAAACTATGATTTAGGCTAAAATGGAAATACTAGGCTCAATAAGATTAACCTAGCTCAGATCAAAACAGCCAATGATCATTTGATTTCGACGTCTGTGTCTGAAATTTTCGAACAGTCGTCTTTTATATAATGCGTGAGAGAGAAATACATTTTCGATTATTGCTTTTTCTTTTAACACTTGATAAGACACGCAAATTTTTAATATATGTCGGGCTATATTATATTTCTTGTGATGAATTGTTACTAAAATATCTAAATATCATGTACAAAATATTTATAAATTTATGGAGCAAATAATGAATACCGATAGGTCATTTCACTCTTAGATTGTAGTAGATGCGCTTATAGATACTTACGTCTCTTTCTATCCCATTTGTATCCCCGTTAACGCTATTATTTTTCTAATCAGTGGAGTTGTAATTATGTAGCTTAAAAATAAACACAATTATTTATACGAAATAAGCACTCAATATTTATTATACAACATTCACTGATGCATCTAGTGAACGCAATATATACAAAAAAAACTGATTCTTAAATCACTTTTTATCAACCAAATAATGAAAATTAACATTGTCTTTCAGCTTCATAAGTCTATATATTAATATCACGCCATAAGTATATTTCCACTAGTGTGGGAAATACAGTAATTTTATGGTGAACATCGCTTGCAAATACTGTCACCGTTAGTAATGAGGTTGGGGCTCGAATCTTTAAAACAACACCTAGCATAAATTCAACACTACCACAGTTGATAGTGGGTGTGCCAACCAAGATAGGCGTCCTGAGTACAATTCCCGATATGGTCATAGATGTGTTATTGATAACATGTCTAATGGGGATTTAATATTGTTCTAAATCGTGCGCTGATAAGAGTATGATTGAAAAATGAACTGTATGGGGAAAATTATTTTGAATTAAAAATAACACGTTAAACATGCCAACCAATATTGTGTATTATATATTAAGATAAGAAAAGGGAGCAACTATTTTTACTTGAGTACCTATTTCTGGAAGAATCGAGTACAGCCGATTACGATACACAAAAGGTGTAGTCGACTACTTTTAGTCGATTCTTCCCATCACTAGAGCTCAATGAGCATAGGACATGAGCAAAGCAGTGCTGCCAATTCACATTAATACAATTCTTGCCAGAATTCATAAACAGTGTCTCGTTTCTCACTAGATTTGAATAAATTAAAGCTAGATTTTCAACAATCATTTTTTAACATAGTGGTTAAAGTCTGTTGCCAAATAAAATAATTGATTTATCTCTTTAAAATTATGGAAGTCTATACATACTTTAAAATGTATTGACCTGAAAAAAAGAATCTTGTCAGTTAAATAAGATTGCAAATTAATTTTCTAGTATGCAGTGCAATCTTTAAAGAGAATGAATACTTCATGTTTAAGAACATATTTTTAGACAAGGCTGCACTCTAGTATACAATTAGTAAGTTAAGAAGATTCCATCCTGCTGCCCTCTACCAGAAGTGTGACAAAGTTTTTACGTTAAACGATCCTTCTGTTAAACCTCAAGTCGGCCATTTGTGGATACAATTCAGGATTTTCACAAAATCAGTTTTTTACAAAACTATCGGAATGGATACAATTCCAGTTTTTGTGGATATAATTCCAGTGGATACAATTCCGATTTTTCACAAAAGCAGTTTTTTCAAAACTATCGGAATGGATACCATTCTGAGTGGATACAATTCTAGTTTTTGTGGATATAATTCCAGTGGATACAATTCCGATTTTTCACAAAAACAGTTTTTTACAAAACTATCGGAATGGATACTATTCCGCTCCCCTGATTGTGAGATCAAATGATGAACCTACAGTTTAACGTGATATCCGAACCAATGTGGAGGCCTGCCATTCCACACATTCACAAGTTGTGATTAATTAATACACGTCTTGTCAGAGGGGAAGGAAGGGTTTGGCAATAAGATAAATCTGTGCTGGGACCGAGGATTGAACCTCGGACCCCTAGCACAGAAGTCTCAATCTAGTTTACTTAGTGAAACTTGGTAAATTTGTTGGAAACTATCACAAATATATTAACACAAAAAAACTATTCACAAATGGACTGAATATATATAAAATAATATTACTTAAAATGTATTGCATTTTTAGAGTAAAAAAACAAACAAAAACATTTAAACAATTCTCACTGAAGAATGTCTATTTGAAAACCAGTTTGTGACGTCAGTTGCAACAAATCCTCATGGAACTGTGAGGGGAGCTAGCGGGTCGTTGAGCGGTGGAGGAAATGGCTTCAAGAGACACACACACAGCAACCAGCCGGTAGACTCAATTTTAAAAACAACGATATTCTCTTCTAAAAAATACAACAGTTGATGTGTTGATTCAGAAGCCTGTTCAGGTTAAAAGGTATTCAATTATGGAGGAGGTGAAATAATAATGGTTTACATATTTTCTTAAGTTTATTTTTAATTAATAAATATATATTTTTTAAAATACGACCCTTGTTCAAATTATTAATTAAAATACATGTTTTAATATATTTAAAAACAATCTAAATTATTCAGGAAATAGCCAATGATACAATCTTTTTGGAAACAGAGATATAACATTTTTGAAAAGCTATTTTGGGCGTAATCATGGAAGAGATATCTTAAAAATTATTTTAAAACGTTGAAGTTCAATATTTTATATCTTTTTAATAGTTGAATTTGCAGAAACCAAATAAATTTTGTTGTAACAAACAACCTTTATTTTAATAGGAGAAAAATTTACAAATCTATAAAATAATAACTACCATCAGCTTTAAGGAGGTTAGTATTACAAGTATTTTAGATATTTGGTAGGAGTAGTCCCTTAAGGTGACTTGTAGACGGCCTTGTTAACGTTGTGCACAGGCTGATAGGGACAGATATATTCCGATAGAGTGTAGTACTATCGGTTTGTCGTGCTCGTGACGGCCTGGTTAAAGAGGGAGACAGTATCATTACCTCTCACTCTCACTTAACTTCTCACTTTGAGTACAGATAAAAGAAGAAAGAAGGAAAGAAGGGATTAGTAGCCTAACAGGAAATGTTTACAGAGAGGTTTGGTGGAATACAATGCTATTGTTAGAAGGACAACTACTTTTAACTCTACGTCTAGCTCAAGGGTATATCCAGGGCTAGTTGTAGGGGTGAATTGGTTTTCACAAGGCTCCTTCAAAGATAAATTTAATAATTTTGCTGTTAATAGAAAGGGGAGGGAGGGGTGAAAATGTTTTTTCAAGAGGCTCCTTCAAGGATAAATTTAATAAATTTAATTTATTATCATTTTAATAATAGTACTGCCAGTTTAACATAATAGTTTAAATCAATTTGTAATTTTGGTACAAAAATAACATAAAACAAAAAGTCACCGTCCCAATAAAACTAATAAATACATACTGTACATAGGTCTAAAGTGTTTCAGTAATAAAAAAAAAAAATTAATACTAAACTTAATAGTATAAATTCTGTAAAATTTTAATTTTAATCAACTTGTTTTGCTCTAGAGCTAAGTTGAAAGAGCTGTTGCCTAATTTTGATTAGGTCGTGTAGGAGATAGGGTGAGGAAGTTATTAGAGTCAGTCATTCATTACAACTTTAAAGTATTGGTTTCAATATTTATTACTATTTTCTATGCAGGAGGAGACGATTGCACACAACCACCTCCCCCCATCCCGCCTCGATCCGTCCCTGGCCTGGCCAGGGAAACTCTAAGAAATATATGACTTTTTTTAGTATGTGAGATGAAAATGATATTAAATAAAGTTTTTTTTAAGTAAGATAAACACTTTAAAAAATTATATTCAACGAAATACGATAAGTGTAATTTAGATACAATTATATTTAACTAGGACTGATTGCCGTTAATGAAATGATTTAAATAGCTAAGTACTATAGTTGTATTCGTAAACGAAATTAGATACAGGTTCATTTTGCTTACACTGGCATCATACAAACTGGTCGATAAGCTGTGAAAAATATCTCGAAGGTTAGATGAGACATGTGGCTGACACGATTTGGAACAACTGGTTGATAAGTTCATGCTTAGGTGGACAAAGTGACAAGAAACTGATCAACCAATTGGAGTGTTGGAAAACCGATCGACAACACACTGGTTAACATGTGTGGAAAAAGTGGTCTACAGACACATTACTGTCACGCAAAAGCAATGTCGACCCTATGGTCGATGCGAGTAGGACCATGTGATAAAGAGCCAATTGGTCGACAAAAAGTAGACAAATATTTGGAATGGAATGATAGGTGGGTCAAGTATCCAACACTAGTAGGACCCACTGGTCGACTAGCTCATGCATAGGAGGGCAAAGTGATCTAAATACGAATGGTCGACCAATTTGGTTGCATAAGATTAATCGACAATAACTTGGTCGACACGTGTGGACCAAGTGATCGACAGACAAGTAATCGACACGCAGGAATACTTAGACGAAGTTGTTGACAATAGTAGGACCATGTGGTAGACAGCCAACTGATCGACCAAATATTAACAAATATTTGATAGACTAGGTAACTAGCAGCTGTCAACAAATACATACATTGAACAACAAAATGATAGACAGCCAACTGGTAAAAAAAAAAAATCAACCGGTAGACAAACGTGTATCCATATAATAGTACACCACAAGTTAATACATTGCAAATAAAAAACTCGCTAAGCCAAACGTTAGGTGTTTTATTTTTGTATCCAGGTGTTTTTTTCCACTATAAATTTAGTTACATTCCTGTGAATGTCTGTCATCCGTTAATAATAACAATTTCAATCAAATTAAAACAGTGCGCTTTGACATTATCTGATAGCTTGTGATCTTAGTAAATAATCACACATTTGTAGCCAACGATTTCCGCACATCCATAATAGACTCTGCCTTAAAATATGAGTAAAGAATTACCCTGGACACGGGATGATTCCTGGACCATTGGCGTACTAAGCTAAAGGTCCTGGGCTCAATTCCCATGTTCAGGTGTCATTTTTCAATATTCAGAATATAATATCCTTTCTATTTAATATACGAATAAAAATAATTAAATATTGGTAAATTCTCTAATCATATACATAATATACAGCGAAAATGTAAATCAAATTATTGTAGAAACAGAGCATAAAAGGTATGTTCTCTAAGAAGAAAATACAAGGAATTCATATAAATATTAAAGTTATTATTTCTATTACAATAAAATAACAAGAATATACCTATTTCTCTATTCATATCACTCACAAGTAGCCTTAGTAACGTTGTTATCTCCTGACAAAATATTACTTTATTTGTAAAGATTATCACCTTGATCTTTTTTGTTAATTGAATGTACAGTAGCCCCATGACTTCTTTGGTGCTGACTGACAGTTCACAGCTGAAAGCTGACGTCTTTGAAAAGCTACCAGACCAAATTATGTATCCCTACGCCGAACCATATGATCTGCAAAAAGATGTGTTTAGCAGCTGTCACTTCTGACGGTCAAAATTTAGATGTATACCTAAATTTTGACTGTCAGAAGTCAGCTGTGAGCTGTCAGTCAACACCAAAGAAGCCATGGGGCTACTGTATTTAGAAGCTCTATGGATTATTTTTTGAAAATTATATGCATGCATAATCTATTTGGAGTGATTCTCTCCTAACAAATTTTTAAAATTGGATGTCTCTAGAAACTATTTGGAATGACACATTTTTTAAAAATTGAATGTCTTTAGAAGTTATTTGCAGTTTTATTCAACTCTTTTAGCTTCATATTTAAGAATATCAGAAGGTGTGAACTACATCTAGAAGGGGGCTAATTTATTCCAAGAGGGGCAATCAATCACTCCCCTCTACACTCCACTTACCGTTTTCCCTGTCCCTGATTTGAAGTGGTCCTTCCCCACTTTTATGAAATAACTCTTTTAAAAGATATTTAGAGTAGTCCCCTCCAAATTATTCTAAAATTTGATTGTTCCTAGAAACTATTTTGAGTAGCATGTTTCGGAATTTTTTTTTAAGATGAGATACCTCCAGAAGCTATTTTTAATAGTCCTCCCCCAGTTTACTTTTTTTAAATTTAGATATTCTGAAAGTTTTTTATAGGGGTTTTCCTCCAAAAATGTTTAAAATATAGATGCTTCCAGAAGCTATTTAAACTGCTCCTAGCTTGAATTTTTATCTTTTTCTCAAAAATTAGATGCCTCTAGAAACTATTTGAAGTGGTCTTCTCCATATATACATATATAAGTTATTTTGGTGTTAATGTAAGATCTTTCAACTTCATATTCGATAATATCAGAGATTTTAAAATATATTTGAGCAGGGCCGGTGGGGGGGGGGGGTGTATTTATTCCAGCTGGGATTTTTTCAGGGGGACGATGGCCCTCTTTCCCCCACCCCCCTCGACCCACGGTTCTACCACCACAGATTGCAGTACTACACAATTCATACCACTATCATTTTCAATAATTATCTATTAGAACACTTTAAATTTCTTTGATGCGTCTATTTAAAAAAATAAGAATTGCTGACCATCTCCTGTTGGGAGACTTTACCACGATCCACCATAGACAGGACCTCTCCCTCCCCACTAAAAACGAGGGTACATCCATGATATTACTCTACATTCTCAACGTACATTTTTTAAAGGTCTGATCAAAAGGCCATTATTTTACGTATGATTTGTGCTTAGCTACAAGTAGAGACTAGGCAAGATAAACAGTAGTATTCATAGGCCTATACATTTACAAAAGGTGTTACACCCGGTGGTGGTGGTGGAACTTTATTGGTGTTGGGGTGTATATGAATTTGTTTTAAAAAGAAACTATCCCCCAAGTCAAAGGAGATCCGGGGACTCGTCACAATTTTTTTTATGAAAATTGAATGCCCTTAGAATCCACTTTGAAAGGTCCTCGTCCAGAAATATTTTGAAAATTAGACTCCTTTCCAAGATATTTGGAGTGATCCTTCCCCAGAAAATTTGAGATTTGGTTACCCCTAGAAGTTAATTATATTTTTCCTTGCCTAGAACTTTTTAATTCATTTTTTTTATTTAAAGCGATTTTCCCCATGACAAATGTTTGGATGTGCATGCCCAAAAAACTATTTAACTATTTAAATTCTCGAATGATGGCAAAATTCACTCACATTTCTCGTGATTGTTTCCAATTTTCCCGATGAGTGGCCACCCTGAAAATATTTATTTAGGTATATTCTTCCCAATTAATTACACCGTTACATCACGCCCTAACAAAATATTACTTAGCCATATCCTGCACATATAATTACAAGTAACACTGTTATATCACGCCCTAACAAAATATTACTCTTGGTACATTCCTCACAATTAATTACAAGTAACACTGTTATATCACGTCCTAACAAAATATTACTTTAGCTATATCCTGCACAATTAATTACAAGTAACACTGTTATATCACATCCTAACAAAATATTACTCTTGGTACATTCCTCACAATTAATTACAAGTAACACTGTTATATCACGTCCTAACAAAATATTACTCTTGGTACATTCCTCACAATTAATTACAAGTAACACTGTTATATCACGCCCTAACAAAATATTACTCTTGGTACCTTCCTCACAATTAATTACAAGTAACACTGTTATATCACGTCCTAACAAAATATTACTTTAGCTATATCCTGCACAATTAATTACAAGTAACACTGTTATATCACATCCTAACAAAATATTACTCTTGGTACATTCCTCACAATTAATTACAAGTAACACTGTTATATCACGTCCTAACAAAATATTACTCTTGGTACATTCCTCACAATTAATTACAAGTAACACTGTTATATCACGTCCTAACAAAATATTACTTTTGCTATATCCTGCACAATTAATTACAAGTAACACTGTTATATCACGTCCTAACAAAATATTACTTTAGCTATATCCTGCACAATTAATTACAAGTAACACTGTTATATCACATCCTAACAAAATATTACTTTAGCTATATCCTGCACAATTAATTACAAGTAACACTGTTATATCACATCCTAACAAAATATTACTTTAGCTATATCCTGCACAATTAATTACAAGTAACACTGTTATATCACATCCTAACAAAATATTACTTTAGCTATATCCTGCACAATTAATTACAAGTAACACTGTTATATTATTCTTTACATAATGTTCCTCACTTATACTAAAATGAACTCTATGACATTTATCAATAAATTATATAGACTAGAGATCTAGAAATTATCAACAAAAATTCAACAGTGAAGTAATAACTTAAGAATATATACATTAGCTTGAAAACCAACATATTTTCAAATACTGATACATTAAATAAAACATTTGAACATAATGATTATATTCTGGACATTTGGCTAAGCTGATCAATTCCCCTGACCATGTCATTATTAACAAAAATATAATTCACGTTTTAAATGGCATAATTAGAACCAAATTTTAACATAGATTGTCAAAATGCTCTATTAAAAGTCGTAACGAAATATTTGTAACTATTTTCAACCAAATACGCAACATTCTCTAATGTAACCTCCAGACATATTAGAATACAGTGTAAACTATACAATGATATTTAACACAACACAATATATTATAGTTTACACTTTTATACTGTAAAACATAATGTATTACAATATTATACGTTGGTGTAGTTTAAAGATAACACGTAATAAACAACTAAAGTGTTTACTTAAGAGCAGTTTTATTATTTTTGCGAGCCATTTGCGCATCCTTTATAAATTGTGGATCGCGAGCTTTCCGTCCCCAAATGATTTGTGAGTCCACTATTTCTGGGAGTAAGCGCTCACTATAAAATCTATTTAGTTTGGGAAGCATTTTATTTTCCCAGTATACTCCATCTCTTTCAATTCTTTCAATAAAAAAGTCATTTTTGGTGTAAACAACAAAATCACAGTATTTTTTGTTGCATATATTCAACTGTCCCTGAATTTGATCATAATACTTATGAGACCTTTTGAGCGCTAAATGATTATTCTTTTCTTCCAAACATATGTTCTTGTTTGTTTTCACAAACTCTTCTAGCGAAGATGTACCCACAGAAAGTAAACATTTTACTTCTACCAGCCCGTCATCTCCTACCAGACCGTCTGGACTGGCACCTAAATAAGGTTCTCCAGGATATATGAAAATCCCACAATCACGCACTTCAGTGTTTTTAATTTCTTCATATTTTCCTTTAGCTTTCCTTTCATTCAGTCTTCCAAATGTGATAGCTTCTGTATTCAATTCTTTCTTGTAAAGAATGGTTTTAACCAGTGAATCACAGGGTGTTGTGTCCTTGCGTTTTATTACAGAACCAAAATGAGAGGCAGTTAGGCGATTTCGGCGAATTTCTCTCCATTTGATGTTTTCATGTTGGCCAACAGTACTTCTTTCAATTATATTTATTTTTTCTGGTGGACTTATATCATTCTTTAGTGATTGGAGAATCTTTTCTTTACTTGTAATTAAATCCGTCTCATTAATTTCCAGATCTGCAGCCAAAAGTCCATAATCCAAATCAGGATCTGCTCGAATCTTTCGTTTTTTCTTTTGTGGTTCGGAGGCAAAACTAAGTGCACGACTTGCCCGACGTTTCTCGCGTTTTTTAAACTCCTTCTTGAAATGCGATCCGGGACTGTGCCCTGTCTTTCTTTTCCAAGGACTGCTATGCCAAGCAGGTCCAGACGAATGAGCTAGCCCTGCACCCATGCACCGACCATGATATGACCCACGTCCTGCATGGTTTACACGCTTCCCACTAGTAAACTTCGCAACAAGACTCATTAGTCTTTCTGCCTGATTGGTGGTTTGGTTCCATACAAGTTTGTCTGCTTTATTTATTAATGGATCTATTGCTTTCATGACTCCTTCCATTAACCCACAGCTTTGTAGCAGGGGAACTAAATTCTCCTCTCCTGTTTATTTCCTCTTACAATAAACGTCTCTGCACGCTGTGTGATCTCCAAATACATGAGACGGACCATTTCTAAGGTCCTCTCTCGGTTGAAATATAGTTTCCTCATTGAAATTAATATGGTCAACATTCTGAATAGCCTTTCTGGCACCTGTCTTCAGTCGTCCTATTCTGCTGTCAAGGGTTTTTCTCGCTGTAATTGGGAAATTTAAATTCTTCGTAAGTTTGTGCAAGTGATTTCTATAGTTTTTTGCCATATGGTTTGCACACTCTATTTTTTCAACTTCCCGGCCGTACGGGACTCTTTCTGTTATTTTCTTGTATACACTTGAATCACCGTCCCCAATATAATATTTGTATTTTAATCCATGTTGTTTAATGCTGGCGCAAAATCCTTCCAGAATAATGTCCTGTTCTATCCCTGTGCTTGGTCCTTGATAGTTAAAAAAACACAAGTGATCACTCACTTCTTTCTTTTTTTTCCCAGCCGCTACACATGTGTAACAGAACTTTTCTTTGACTCCAATAAAAAGTAGCTGCTTTGTTTCAGCACCAATCAAACACCCCTGAAAATATTAATATAGTAGGATAAGTATATTAAAATATATTATATATATATATTTTTAATATATATACGGGAAGTACAACCAAATAAATTATTAAATCAAGTGATGTAAATAATTTAAAGAAATAAAACTATTGCAATTTCATCATAAACTTTATGCCCGTTTTCAAGATCAAATTTACAAACATACATACACCCCTCCACCTCCCTTTAAACCACCCAAATAAGTTTTCCCAAAGTCGATACGTGGCTAAATCGCTTTCTTGCATCCGAAAATGTTAGAAGACCCAATTTCATAACATTTCTTGCGCCCCTTTTTCAAGAAAGAATTTACAAATATACAACCCCCACCCTCTTCCAAACCACCTAATTTTATTTTTAAAGTATTTGCACAAGATATCTCAATAAGACATGTCAAGTATCGCGGTTTTTCCCTATAATGTTAAAAAATTCTGCGGCGCCCGTAGGTTCTTTGTTGCACCCCAGTACATCGCGGGGCACAGTTTGGGAACCCCTGTATGTGTTATCTTAACTACAGTTACAAATTCAATTGTTTCTTACCACTCCGCCCAGCAAATCATAGCTATGTCCATAAGTCCTTCTACTCCATCCTCCATCACCAATAACAGCTATATACGGTATACCATCACTGTCAATATGTCCTCTCTCGATAGCTCTCTCCTTTTCTTTTGCCCCAGCGGCAGCCATTTTGTCAAAAAGGTGATCCTTCCAACACTGTATCAAAAATAAATTTGTTCTGATTTTTATTTTACTTAATGATGATGTTGTACAAGTAAAACTAAATTAAATACAGTCCAATTTTCATAAGAATAATCCTAACTAAAATATAGAATGGCTAGTAGATGTATTTTCGTATATTCGTACATCAAGTAATCTGATCTTCAAATGTTTATTCTATTTTGAGTAGACTTTCTCAAAATGACTTTAAGTAGTCTTCCCCATAATTCTTTAAATTGTCTTCCCTGGAATTTTTTTTTAATTTGGATTCATTCAGAAGCTATTTGGATTGTCCTTCTTCCGATTTAAAAAAAAATCGGATTACTCTAAAAGCTATTATGAGCAGTCCTCTCTTTGAATTTAAAATATAAAATATACTCTTTTAAAAGTTATTAAAAGTGCTCTTCACCTGGAAATGTTTGGAATTTGGATGCCCCTAAAAGCTATTTTGAGTGGTTCTCACCTTAATTTTTTCCGACAGATGCCTCTAGCTAGAAGTTATTTGAAGTGGTTTTCTCTAGCAAATTTTTGAAAATTGAATGCATCTATAAGTTATTTGGAGTATTATTTAGGGCTATCTGAGCTAATTTCAAAGGATTTTAAATATACTTAAGGTGACAAATTCCTTCCAGTGGCAATGCACCCTTGAGCCCCATCCCGGTTACTTAAAAATTAAAACAGCACTATAGTAGAATAGGATTAATTTTGGACGAAAATATTATATTTGAATTCTTTTAAAGACTCTTCCTATGAAAAACAAACTGTAGGTCCTCGAGTGTAAATAAATGGTAGGACAAAATCATACATAACGTTCTCGGATTAAGTTTATTAGTGAAAAATCAGTCATCAGTAAACTACCCAAAAACAACATTCTGTTCAAAAAACGAGGATATAGTTTTGTTTTAATCCTAAACAAGTTCAAGGTATCTATTTAGAACAAATCTTCAAAGCCATTTTTTAAATATTCCAAGTTTTTGAAAAAGCAGTTATCAATAAACTAGCCATAAACGAAATTTTATTCAAAAAACAAATAAACTTATATATTGTTATTTGTCATGTTAGACATTCCCAAGATACCAATTTTGAGCCACATCATCAGATTTATTTTTAAAATATATCAAGTTTTTGAAAAATCACTCATCAATAAATAACTTTTCAACGAATTTTTGGCCAAAAACCAAATAACCTATATGGTGCTATTTGTGAGGCATGCATTTTAATAAGAACCTTTAGACCCATTATAAAAAAAATTGCATTAAAAATCACTCATTTGTAAACTATCCTTAGTTTTAAGGCTAGGGTCAAAATAAAATAAACTTGTCGAGATATTGCCCTATAACTTCTAGATATAAAGTTTGAAAAAATCAATTAAACCGTATCCGATCCGTGGCCAAGGACAGGTTGCCAGATAGATAGAATTGTAAAAACTAGTTTTTAGAGTTCGAGTTAATAAAGATAGTAAAAATTCATTAATGTCTTAAAAAAAATTTTTTAGAGGGGGGGATTATAATACTTTCTCTTGATATGAGAAAGTTAAAAGCTGGTTACTCTGGTATGTGTTTGGACACTACTCTGCAACAAGAAAATTGCTCACTGAAGACAGTCTTTTTTACTAGCAATTCATGCGTAGCAAACATTGTATCACCACTCTCTAACACCAACACTTGCTTAGTGAGGCAATAGACTCGCCACTTCTTAGTTTATAAACTAAACATTTTAATATGACAAAGTTTATACTATGCTTCGTAACCTTGGATATAAACAGTATATCTTTTACTCTTTGAAACACATTTATAGTATGTTAGTATTTTTTAAATACATTACTAATATAGACACCTGATACATCATGCCTGTTCCATTCTATCTCGATCAAATAAATTTACCCTTTCGTTAAACTAGTGGCGTGCCTAGACATTTCCATCAGGGGGATCACGGGTATTTTACCAAGCTCCCTCCCACATCATCGTCTGATTGTTTTTTCTTCAAATCAGATGTCTCTAAAAGCTATTTGGAACTTCCCACCCTCATTTATTTGGAGTGATCCTTACATGGATTAATTTTAATCAGACTCTTCTAGAGTAAATAGGCTAGCTTCATAATATTTTCAATTGTATTTAGAGTTCAATCCGTTCTTCTCCCACCAAATAGTTAAGTTTTATAATGGTGTGTGTGTGTGTGTGTGTGTGTGTGTGTGTGTGCACGTGCCTCATTGAAAACAATATTTGGAGCAACATTAGGGGGTGTCATGGTATATCTGGTTCCCCTTGTAAACACGCCAATGTAAAAAACATAATTTATATCTGACATGTACCTTCTTCAACATAAAGGCTTACATGTAAAGTTTCAATACTAGCTTGTGCGTATAACCCGAACGGTTAGTTACTATGTAGGACTAAGAAAATAATCAACTAGTCTATCATTAGTCATTACTAACATTGCAAATGTTGTCTTACCTTTGTGATGCCAAGCTCGTGTTTTTTAAATTTTTCTCGGCTCATTGTGGGGATGTCCAGTACTGCCATCATTTCTTTAAGTTGTGAGTAGCCTATTCCAATTGAAACACTGCCACAAACCACAGCGTCCTTCAATTCGTTTTTGTGTGCGGGTTGTTTTGAGGTAATGCATTGAGTACCACCACAATTGTCACAAAAATAAACCAGAGTAAATTCAAGCCCATTTCTTATTTCTTTTTCTAGTTCATAGTGACCTAACGTACACGATTTGGAGTGTTCACCTAATTTAATGAGCTGTTTAGAAAAATGCATGACATCAATAATTCGGTGACCCGTAGTGGGAGAATCCTGTGCCATTTCAACGTTTTCTATGACAAGTGGTGGTAAGCTATTGTCACTACGATATTCAGATGTAGAAAGAGTAATTTCACTAACGCGTGAAAGATGTTCCACATTTGGTAGTACATTCTCCATTTTGTCTTTTTCATCAAAAATGTATTTGTCTGCCTGCATATCTTTAGAGCTGGAGGTTCCTGCAGTTGGTGTAGGGACTTCACATTCTTTGGCGCAAGTCCTAAAAACATTTAATAATATATAATTTAAATAGTTGTTTATTTCTTAGTAAACGTCTTACCATCCGTCTAAGCTATTCGCAATTAGTTATTATTATAGGGTAAGAGTGAGTAAATTAGACTAGAGAGGAAATGTACCATGTTTGCTTGGAGGACGAGTGGGAAACTGTTACTAAAATAAGCTTTAGTAGATTACACCAAGTCGGAATTCAAACCTTGACCTCCCGCTCACCGACATATCAGACAAACGTGTAATTTCCTCGGCATGCATACTGATTAGGATTTATAATTACTAAACCATAACTTATAACATATATACTAAGATAATCAACACCTTATATTTTGTGTATAACTAAGGACTATTTTAAACTTTAGGTAGCCAACATAATCAATTACAAAAACTAGCCATCATTTCCGTTTGGAACCAATTTGACGCAGCCACATTTCATGTACAAGACTGTACACCTTTTTTACAATTTATTTAACAATATAAATATAGTTGGCACATTTTCGGCATACTTGCGGATTTTTTTTAGAAAATAAACAATTAAAATAAGCCTAAATATACTTTAAAAAACACAAAATACAAAAATTAGTTCTAATATTTTCAAATTAGAGTTACCGTTTAAGTGATTCAAATTTGTTTCCAGTGAAATATGCTTCTTCTTTCCATATTTTCCATCTCTTCTTTGAATCTATGGATCTTTTGTTTCTTTTGCATACTTTACTTGGAAATGGACGAGGCTTAGGCATTTTATACACAGTAAAGTTCACATTAAAATTGATTAATATAATTATATTTATGACGGTTAAATTGTAGTCTATGCTCAAACTAAAATATAAAACTAAACAATGTCAAAGAATACTGTTCAGCTTTCACACATTATTTAGATAACATGACACATGAGCCAACAGGCAAGAACAGTCAAAAATATCAGAATATTACTCTTCGCATGTTTTTGTACCTCAATACTTTTCTCAGCTGGTTTTGAAAAGTTTGCTAATGATCTTCATCCCCCTCATCACTCCCCGCCGCCCAACCACTGTCAATCAAAACACAAGCGGTCTCTCCTACCTGTGTTTGGTTCTCAACAGTACGGCCCGGTTTGGCTGTATTTATTTCTGTGAAAATAACGTAATTTCTGGCTAGTTCCTATCCAGTTTTTATAATATGATAGTAACGATTGTATGAAAAATGTCAAATGAACCAGTATTTATTGCTTAATAAGGAGAGCTAAATTTAATTTCAAAATACAAAGTAGTTTTCTAATAGGAAATTTATTTGTAAACGAATGAGAAAGTCTGCCGCCGATTCAGTTTCATTATTTATTAAATAAAAATTAATATCTTGGAAAATATGATACAGACCGTGCCTAAAATATGTTTACCATATAGTGCTATACTATCCGTACATCCACAAAAAAAATTAAGGCTTTTGCTTGTATTTCCTAATACTTGGATACGAATTAGTATTATTAAGTTAAATTAATCATTATAACTATTTAATCAAAAAATACATAACAATTTTGCTCTATTATTACTTATTTTAATGTTTTTATTATATTAAAAAGGTTTACAACCGTATAAATAATAAAATAAAATAAAATAAAATATTATCACTCTTGCACAGCCTTAAAGCAGGGTATACCACAACCATCTACCAGTTTGGGGGCTGTTATTGAAAAGGCTGCCCCTTGTGTTATATTGATAGGACCAATCCTATCAAAAACAGACAACACAAGACCATGGAAACACATTATGAAGCGACCATGGCTTGTGTGGAAAGATTTAAAAATGCCGGATACATGGTCGTATAACTGTGGGAGTGCATATTCAAAGTGATGAAATGCAGCGACAAAGACTTGAGGCGATTTGTGATTCTGTACGATGCTTACAGTAAGGAGCTCCTAAATACTAGGTACGCTTTCTTTGGCGGACGCACACATTGTATTCAGCTTTATCACAAATCAGACCATTATCGGGGAGACACAATCAAGTAAGCCTACTTGGACGTATGCTCATTGTATACGTGCGTTTACAAGTACAAAAAAATATCCCATCTACCACCCAAAGATTAACTTGGAACCAAATTGAACACCTTAAGATCAAATAGAATACTTATCCAAAGTTACTGTGACACTTCCGCAAGATTTATTCATGCCTGTATTGCCTATGTAGATGAATAACAAACTCATATTTATCCTGTGCTATAAACGTGGGGAGGAGAAATACCAAGACGAGTGTCAGCACGATGACAAGAAGGATCGTTGGCTGATAGGAGTCTGGGTGATTGACGAGATTCGCAAAGCCATTGAGAAAGGCTACATCGTTGAAGCCTTACATGAAGTGTGAGAGTACGATGTCTCCGTCTACGATCGTTAGACTGATTCTGGCTGCTTGTTTCACGGTAACATCGATATTTTTCTAAAAATTAAACAAGAAGCCAGCGGGTTGCAAGAATAGTACACCTCACAAGAGAACAAGTTGGTTTACAATCAAAATTACAAGGAAACGGAAGGGATAAAACTTGATTTCAGGTCTGTATTTAAAAATTCTGGTCTCCACACATTGAATAAACTCTTTTTGAATTCCTTATGGGTAAAGATTGGGCAAAGACCCGACTTAACACATGTGGCCATTGTCAACGTCTGTCAGGAAGTTCACAATTACCTAACAGATCCAAACATCACTGTGGATAGCGTCATTGACATTATTGATGTGGTCGTGTTCCTCAATTACAAGGTTATGCGTAACGCGATGTGGCGATGGCATGCTACACAATTGTTATGGCTTGGTTTCACTTATACATCATCCTTGAAAAACTGGGGTAGCACTTTTTATATCACGACATAGATAGTATTCTATTCACGGAACGACCTGGTGAATGGAGCCCACTAACAGGGGAATTTTTTGGGCGACCTCACTGATGAGCTTCAGGATTATGGTCCTAGAGCTACATTTGCGCCTTTGTCTCTAGTGGTCCAAAAACTACGCTTACTGAGTTTGTGTTGGTGGTGTTCCTACCAAAACAAAGCTGGTGGGCAAAGATTGAGGAATACCACACACTCTGGCAACCGGAACGACGTTAATTTCGAAGAACTAAAGGAGATTGTCACAGAACAAGCTGAGATAAGGTACATACAGATACCGAAAAAAATTGAAAGAAAAGCTCTGGTGACTGTATGCACCGTCAACCTTTCAGTTTACTAAGCTCTTAAGTTACTTGAACATACATGACATGTAGGCTCAAGGAACCAGCCATAGTGTAAAGGTAGCAAGACAAATAATAAAAATTAAAATGAAATCACCAGGGATATTTATTTGATCTACAATCAAATATGCCAAACCCAAGTATCAAGACCAAACTACCTTAACTTTTTGAAAAATAGTGTATTCGACTATTGACGTTGACGTTGGATTTTGCTTAATATAAATGCAAAGAGTGACATGAATTTAACATTGACATGAAGGCAATTTTATTATCAGAGTATAGAACAAGACTCAAAAGGTAAACAATATAATATTTAGTGATTACGGACAATGTGCAATAGTAGATAAATTTAATAATACTCGTCAGGAAGCAATATATGTACTTAAGTATACAAAGCAATATTAATCTAGCGTGTCAATCACATAAAATTGACACCTAAAGAATAAGGCAAAGTAAAAATACGAAATTATAATAATTATATTGTCAAAATCCAAAGAAGGGTATTAGATTTGAGTTATTTAATAATAATATCCTTCAAAACCTACTGTTAGTGACCGGATGGACTCGGATATGTTCCACGTGCTCCCAATAGAAAATACTACAAAGGATTTTAATAATACAAATCTGCATAAAAATACTAAACTTATAATAGTGGAATCCAAACAAGATAATTAAAGCTGATACATTCAGGAATAATATGCTTCAAGACTTAATCACTGTGGCTGGATGGGATCGGATAACGCCAACATGCCTTCTAGGAAAATATACAAGAATGGCGACGAGGGTGTTTCCAAACACATCCACTCAATACATCTCCTGTCATGAAAAAGAACTCAACTAAGTTGGCTCGCTCCCACGACCCGCGAGCACCACTGTTGTGGCGGCGTGTCTTCGAACCTCCCCTTTACCTCACCCCTCAAGCTCCAGCCCTTCCTATCATCACTTGTGTTATTACGCTTTTTGTATTTCTTTTTTGTTCCGTTCTAGTCAGAGAAAGGTTATAAAATAAGTGACTCTCAGTTTCACTTCATGGTATTCAATCACATCACGTCGTTGAACAAGGAACCTTTCTCTACGAAGGAACCGGTGACCATGGAGTTTTGGGCGTGGTTCTCACCACCGCGCCACCGAGGAAAATCCTCTCCGATTTCCTAAGTATAGAGGCGATGTTAATAAGTCCATAAGACTTATTTGTCTAGTTTAAAGACTAGAAAATGTTTATAAGTCCTTCAGAACTTTTTGTTTATCAGAATTGTGTCCTTCAGACTTGGTACAGTCGAGGCGACTATTATGTTTATTTCGATTTCTTGTTTCAGTCAGAGTGACTAGATTTTGGTTTTGTATTATTACAACTCTGTTGATATTGCCACAGTAACTTTAGTGTTGCTCAAGTCCCTCAGACTTGTTATGTTGGTCCAAGAGACTATGTTTTTCCTATAACCATATGATATAGCTTTGATATAGGAGCCTTGAGCTCCAGATGTAATAAGGACTTAGTCCAAATGGTTGCTATTCTCTACGAGCATTATATTTCCCTTTTTAGTCCTTAAGATTACACTCTTGTTTTTATGGCTACAACCAAGTTCTCTATCCTTTTTCTTGGACCTATTTGGGTCAATGTGTTCAATGTGTAGAATCATTCTAGTTGACACGCTTCGAGTGTGGTATTAGCTTGGGTGGGCAAAGCGCGGAAATTCGCTTGTTTCCATATGGGGTCCTTCAGATAATACCTTCTTTTTCTCTTTGCCCGTTTAGGGCACCTATTAACTGAATATTAGTAATGTATGAATTAAATTAGTGTTGTACCCCATGGAATGGGTCATTAAATACAAGTACTTCTTGAATGCTCTGGCAGTACCAATAAGGAAAGGACCGGCCATAGTACAATATCGTGTAGACACCTGTATGTTAGCCATCTTCCAGTATAATCAACTACCCTTTTTATTGCTTTTCACTATACAATGTCTCTTAAGGATTTTTTCTTATGTCCCAATCAATCAAGCTAGCTTAAATTATATACGTGTTAATAATACTATATGTATATGATTTCCGGTTAACTTTTGTTTGTAATTACCTCACTGTTTTTCTTTTAAAATCACCTGACTATAGTCTGGCGTCAGTCCAGTTCTTTTGTTATTGAACATTACTCTTCAAGCCTACTGTATTTGATCTTGCTGTCTAGAACTATTTTTGACCCGTGTCACGTTGGTTCAATTGGTGTATTAAATTAAAGCGATCAACACGCATTTATCTAGATTATAGAATATTCATTATTAGGAAACATTATCAGTTCAAATGTAAACAAAAGTAAATGAATTCAAATTAAGACTTAGATAGAAAATTCAGGGATAGCTATAATATAATATATAGATTTTCAATTAAATGAATTAGATGGTTATAAAATTGTTATAGGAATTGAGTGATATAATATTCAAAAGATTGATTATATTATGCTTTTGATGAGCAAGAAAATGCCAGGTATAAAAATTATTTTAATAAATTGTTATAACATTATCAACTGAGAGAGGAAACCTTCTCTCGGTCGTAACCACACTTTGTGTCCCGTACAATGACTATGAATCCATGATTATGGTATTTATATACCGAAATATGTCGGAAGATTAAAAACCAGCACCTTTCTAATTGGCTGAGTTTCACAAGGAGTAATGGGACTGGAACAAGATAAGACTTAGATTTCATACATAACTTTAAAATTAAAAATTTAAACAATTATATTCCCCAAATCATTATACAAGACCACTTAACTACTTTATTGAACTTCATTGAGAGATGTTAACTTACTAATTATACTTTTATAATATATTTTACAACACTGTTGAGCTTAAAACTTTGTTTTTGTCATCAACTTACTGTATCCAGGTTTTGATACTAATATTTTAATATGTTATATGTGTATTTTAGACTTGTCATCAACCCATAATTTAATCCAGTTGATGATGTTATATCAATTATTAAAATAATTTTTTATACATGACATTTTCTTGCTCATTAAAAGCATAATTTAATCAAACTTTTGAATATTTTTTCATCAATTCATCTACCAATTTTATACCCATCAAATTCATTTAATTGTAAATCTATATATTTTACTATATCTATCCCTGAATTTTCTATTTAAGTCTTAATTTGAATTACTACCACTCCTTACTTTAAAATACTTTAGAATGTTTTCTAAGATGTTAAATGTAAATGAAGTTGTTTATTGTGAACAATACGCATATTAGCTTACTAGCCCCCTTGCTCGTAAACAAATATTGTAAAGAATCCTTTAAAACAAAGCTTCAAATCATCCATAATGTCAATATAAAAACAAAAATTTTTTTACTTATTTTTTTTAAATACAGTCCTACCATAACTGTATAGCCCCCTCCCTCTTTTTATCCTCCCTCCTATTTTCATCTCATTCCTCTTTCCTTACCCCTCCTCCCCCTCCCCGACCCCTTCACCAACCCCACTTTCCCTTCAACAACTTTTTTTCCCAACGACTATATAATATACTATCGACATTTTTATGAGGAATAAATTAAATTTTAAAAATAAAATATAGCCTATGTTACTCGCTGATAATGTAGCTTTATATTGGTGAAAGAATTTTTAAAATCGGTCCAGTAGTTTTTGAGTTTATCCATTAAAAAAAATCAACTCTTTCCTCTTTACAATATTAGTGTAGATAAGTATTGAAACAACCTATCATCTACACATTTGGCCTAAGCCGCTCAAAAAATAACTCTTAACACATAATATTAAACATTCCTAAAGGTCTACTCGTATCACATTTCCGTTTTTATAAAACATAACTTTAATAATACAACAAGTAGAGTTCTGTTCGTAGCAGTACGCCTACATCTAAAGTTGGTTAGAAACATGACTATTCTCATCTAACAACTGGTGAGGTGGGGGAAACTTAGACACGAAAATAATTATTTGCTTTCTACCCTATCTGCTATGTTTACAATTAACTCCTAACATAATAGAGTTATCTAATGCATATCCCAATAACTTTAAACATGAAAATTTGATATGAAATGTCATTAGTTAAGCTTGGACTTACCTCAAATCTATGTATATACCAAAAGAATTAAAGTTCAAGAGAGTACACAAAGGTTAAATTAAATAGGTTCACATTTTTAACAAACCATACGAACTTGGACCAAAAAGGTTTATGACCTTAAGATGTCAGTACTAAAAAAATTCCTAATTTCAATAGAAATTAAATTTGGTAAAAAAAAAATCAATATATCATATTTAAGTCCTACATAATTTTGAATGGATTTAGACGATGCCTATTTTTCAAATAAAAAAATATATAAAAAAACAGTCTTCTCCAAATTAACAATCACTTACATCCTATCAGTATCAAAGAGTATAGTTCCATTCTGGGTACTAGCTTATATTTGAATTTGATCAGTGGGGAAAATGGTATGGAGATATCACATGACCAAAGAAATCATCAACATGAATTCGGAAATTGCCATCTTAACGACGCCTGCGCACCACGTCGTGAGGATGACCATGTGGGGGTAGGGAAACACACGTGATAGGACGTCTCGCACCTTTCCTCAAGATTTAGCGCCTGCGCAGCTTCTTGAACTCGGGGATAACGTACAAGCAAACAGGGGTCACATGCCACTTCGTGACTTCTTTATTGTTTCTTGCCAAACTAAAATGATAAGGAGTGTTCTGAGTTGATTTGCGTGGAGTGTCCGTGATAAGGCGCTGACTTCCCGGTAAAATGGGGTAAGTGTATATTCACTCTTTTAAAGTGTTGGAGGTTGATGGCTATGTTAGGTTGTAGCCACGATACAACCATTTCACAGAAAAAAGTCTTTTGGCAGGTGTACACCAACCGGCGGGTCACAGATGATTAAATTCATTTCCGTTTGGGTATTGGAGTCCTTACCAACACTCTTGCCACCAATAGATAATCCTTTAGACGGGTTGAATGATCATTTATAATACATTTACAACAACGTATCATTCCTCAAATATTCGAAAAAAATGTCATGGCTTTTTCCTGCATATAAATACGCATATTTTGTTTGTTTTATTTTATGCACCCTGGATATATTTAAATATTTTTTATTAGCTAGCGCAAACCTCCAATTATTTGATTATTTCTAATCAATATAACGTTGTTTATTGTAATATATAGTCAAATTGTAACTATCTAAACTATTTTTACCTAGTTTTTTCTATCACCATGGCCAATTATGACACAATAATCACCCTTTTATAAAACCTGGCATTTTATGTTGTTTTAAAAATATATGAAGAAACAAACTTACAACAAACCTATGTATAAAAAACTTACAACAAACCTATATGTAACAAACATACAAGAAACCTGTCTATAAATGTTTTGTAAATAAATATTCTAAAACTATTATGGTTGTGTTTTATTGTCTACACCACATCCTATAAATAATTGTTGACATAGTTTTAAATATCAGCTACAATCAATACGGACAAATTGAAACATCCATTTTCGGCAATCTTCAGTGGCCCATTTGACTACGGAAAGTCTCATTTTGTCAGCAAGTTTATCTGCAATTTCAATACGATGTGCGACGTTATTATTTTAAAATCATGTGGTATTATGCCCTATGGCAACCAGGGTTCAAACACAATGGATATGCTATGTTCTATAAAGGTTCGCCTGAAACAGGTGATGATGACCATAACAATTCGCAGCTTATTATCCTAGATGACCTGATGCGCGAAGCCAGCAACGCATTCATCGATATCTTAACCAAGGGATTCCATAATCAAAACATTAGTGGTATGTAGCCGACTCAAATCCTTTTCCATCTGGGTAAGGGGCAAAGAGACCTTTCCTTAAAACCCCAACTACATCGTAGAGATAACTGTCCAAAATCGATTTAATTAATTTATTGTTTTTTATTTTCCTCAACAACCTGATTTTGACTAAAGGTAGTTTTATACGCCGCCTTCGTGTAAACGCTGGTACACTTCCTCCTGGTTTGTGCGTTCAGGCCTTGAGGGATAACAGTGTATAAAAACGATTTTTTATTTTTTATTTTTCTCAATAACATGATTTTGATCGGAGATGGTTTTATATTCTCCCTCCATGCAAAAGTTGGTACGCTTCCTTCTGGTTTGTGCACGGAAGTAACTTATTTGAAGTATATATATATATATATATATATATATATACATATTTGTTTACCATAACCTTTGTGACGTAGATGGAAGACATATTTCAGGTTGAATAACTCCCGTACTTTCTGGATTCGAGCTCATGCTGAATAAGGCAGCCACTTGTTTCGTCGATTTTGAAGTATTTATTATTTTTTACTGGTGACGTAGACGAAATTTATGTTTTATGTTTAATAACACCAGTTTGTGAAATCGAAAGTCTAGTGGGACGTCCTTTGAAACGGGCAGTGTAATGTAAAGAGCTTGGTTTAAATTCCAGAAGCTCACGGCGAACGGTGTTATCTTTGCCATTGTATGCCCTCGGTGAGATTTAAACCTAGTCCTTCTTGACCACCCACCCCAGGGTTAAATATGTCATAAATTAGAGAATGAGTTGATTAAATGAGTGAATTAGTTGATGAATTTATTATAAAATTACGAATTAAATAATGTAATAATAGATTAAAACAACAATTGAGGTGACAGGGGTAAATAGTATTAAATTAGAGACAAAATTGATTAAATTAGGTAAGGTGAGGGGTCTATTCTTTTTAAACTAGTTACAAATAATTAAATTTATAAATTGATTTAAAATAAAGGAACTCGCAAAACAAATTACGTAACATATAATATAGAAAACAAATATAGCATGTTGCATTGGGAGACCAAAGTAAACAGTGCAATGCTGTTATGTAATCACAAAGCAAACAGTGCTAGCAAAACAAATTACGTAAAACATAAAATTATAGCCTCTGGCATTTGGAGACTAAAGTAAACAATATTAAGCTGGTACGTAATCAATTAGTTAAAAAAAACACCTCGTGGCGTGCCCTGGAGTTTGGAACAGGGGAGCCTGGACACTACTGGATGGGACTGGGCTCTGATTCAGAGTTTCTTGCCCTGTGGTTGGAAAAAAAAAATACTCGGGTTTCCTTTCTCAAATGTTTCACTGAAGGTTAAAGTCGAGGTTCATTTTGGGCATTCATTAAACACAAAATTTTATCTTGCTTAGTACCCTTTGGAGTAAGAGAGAATTCAGAAACCGACAATATTTTATAATTTCCTTATGACTAAACCCAAAATGTTGAATAAAGAAGCTATGAATGCTGTAAAAACCAAAAATATCTGCGGCAAATTTACAAACCGTATCAAATTATCTAGCAATTTTTACTTAAAAACAGCTCCTAGGCTGTAATATGCTACTAACTTTTAATTATATGCAATACGCTTCGGCGACCGTGCTGTCCAACCCGCTATTCTTGTATTAGACTAGACTGCCGATAACGAGGAGATCGAGGATAGAATTTCAGTCGGGTGTACTGAGGATGGCTTAAGAAAATAGTTTTGCGCTCTCCGTCCACGCAAATGTGGGTACGCTTCTTACAAATATAACTTTCCTCGTTCCTAAAACTATATAGTAATTAGTATGTAAGCGTATAATCCAGATGGATAGTAAGACACGATGCCAAATAATAATATATTAGTATGATTAATTTTGGTTATTTATTTTTATATTTGATCTCGCTTTGCTTGTTGGGGGCTCCGCCCTGAACCCCCAGGGAGTTTTATTTACAAGTGGATGTAAACTAATGTAATTCCAGAGCAATTTTTTATAGGGTTTTACCGTTTAGCCACAAGGGACCTCCAAAGAAAGGTCCGCACCGACTTTAAAGTTGCTCCACCATTTTACGGTTTTTTGGGGGGGCTAAAAATTAAATTTTTTAACTTTTTAGAATGTTACCTTTGGTTACAAACTATAAGCTATAAGTTTGCCAAATTTCAAGTTTCTAGCTCATCTGGAAGTGGGTAAACATTAATGTCAGTGAGTGAGTCAGCCGTGTGGCTTTATAGTAATATAATATGATTTGTTATTGATATAAAATATTAGGTATTTTTAATTAATCTACGTATATAATAAAACGAACAAGATTAGGAACAGTAGGAAGTATCAAATTAAAATTTAATGTTTTTTATTTTATTTTTGCACTGATTTTGACTTTTTTTTTTCTGTAATATACCACCTGGTACACTATTAGTTGAGGAAAATATGTGTCAAATTTCAAGTTAGTATTCAACCTTACATGTTATTCAGAAGTTAAAATATGATTGAAAGATAAAATTTGAGCCCTCTACGTGAGAATAATATCTATGTAACAACTAAAACAATTCAGTAAATCATCAAGTTAAAAAATAATATCCGTAAAACAATTTGTTTGCAAAAAACAAAGATGAAAGTATAAAATGGCAATGAAATTACCAAATTATGGGCAAGTAGGCCCACTCAAAAGTGAGTTATAAAGAAACTACAGACACACAAAGATTTATTAGAGCTCATTCAAAAGGTATCTTCCCATAAATATCTTGGATAATTTTAATGATTCTATCCCCCATCCCCACTATTTTTTTAAAATAGCCTTTTGGTAAAATATATTATTTTCTGAAAGATTAATACTTTCGGATTGATAAATTATTCATCAATGGTCTGTTATAGAAGAACCACTAGAGAAGTAGTTACATTTTGTGATAGACGTGAGAGTTGAGTGGAAACTAGAAAAGTATATTTACATCTTTATGATACACCCTAAAAGTGTACGTTCAAAAATGTCTGATTTTAGCCAACACTCTAAATGATGTTACTGTTCTCTCAAGTGGGACTTAGGTTTTAACTTCCTTAAACCCCGAATTCCACAAAATCTCTAATTTGATAAAATCAACCGTAGCGCTGATAACGCGTTGCAGACTAAAGGTATGGTCTGGTATCATCAGAAGGCCCCACTCACGTTCGACAATAAATAAATTAATATCCTACCTGTACAATTCAGTAATACTCTTAATTCTACTTTCTTATTCTATATAGTTTATACACTTGCTAATTTCAGCCCATGCGTTTTCCTTGTACTTAGTGTCATTATAAAACGGATCCCCAATGTCATAAAGAACGTTAAACTCTTGTAAATCAATGATCAGCTCCTCTTCTACATGGCTCATTTTACAATTAGAATACAGTACAATAACAATACCACCTCACCAAGAGACTTCAGAGTAGACCGGTATGGACTAAAGGGGCGTTTGAGGGTGTGTAGAGGGTGCAGGCAACCGTCACCATGACATTATCGTACGTTTCTTTTCGCTTTCAAAGCGGAATGGAAAATCCACGCACCATAAGTATACGAAACTATGGTGCTTCAACAGAAGCCAGTCTTTGCGCAAAGCATGAAAAAAGATAAAACATACGATACTATGCCAGTGTGCTTTGTATGGTAAAAGTATGTACAAATATTGTAGACATGCCACCAACATCAAACACAAAACTAAATCGCCTGTTTTTAAAATACTGTTCATAATATTAATGATAATTATTAAAACTTAAGCTATTTACAGTAATTATTCTGAATATGTAAATAAATGAGTAGCAATCTAATCGAAAATATACCTGCAGAAACAGGTTTTTATTAATTTAAACAATTTTAATATAGCTCAAAATAATCTGCCAAATTGCTCAGACGTCCAAACATCAATAACAATCAAATTTATTTTATTGTTACCGGTAGTACAAGATATCAATTAAATCATTAAATTTGTGCTATTAAGGCCTCTTATAAATAAAACAAGCGGAAGTGATCCAATCTATGGAAATGTATTACTTGTAAATTTTCATAGATATATATATATATATATATATAATATATATATATATATATATATATATATATATATATATATATATATATATATATGTGATCTTTTGTTGTTGTATTGACCGTATTTTTGCTTAGTGAATGGCTGTATATGACACAATACCCTCGACTAAATGGTAATGAACGATGTCGAAAACTTTTATGAGGTTCTTTGAAAGTTATTTATTTATTATTACTTGATTACTATCATATCTAAACAAAGGAATGTATCTTAATATTTATTATTATTATTATTATTATTATTATCTTATTGGGAGATAAACCTTGAAGCAAGCTTTTAGGCTTTATATCCTATTCTTGCATTTGGAGTTTTAAGTCTAGCAGGTAGCAAAAAAACATTAATATTTTAAAATACTTTTTCAGTTTTCTAATGATAATTCTATTTAAGCTTCACCAGGGCACAAGCAATATTCTGAAGAAAAAAAAATACATTTTGAATTGATATTTTGTTAGATATAATACCATAAACTAGTTCGTTTACCATAAAATAGTCCAGCCACTTAGCAGCAGACACTATTATTTTACCATACAGAGCTTTATTGTAGATATCCTGAATCCTACATTATTTAAAAGGTGCTTTGTTATTTTAATTTATGATTCAAGCCAAAATGGATTCGTAAAGTATCCAAATGTCCCAAAAGTTTTAAAAACTGTAGTTCTATGTTTTAGAGCTACGACAGGCCTAACCGGCAGTGGAAAATATGGCTCTAATAAAAAAAACTGACCCAGACCACAGGTTGGAAATGGTAATAGAGTTAAAGTAAAGTTTTATGTTTTCTTATTTTAATATTTTAAGATATTTTGAGATTAAAGTAAATGATTATAAACATGGATATAGCATCATTAACCAAATATCATTATTTAAAAGGGCCACACTCTAAAAAACACTATAACTCCCAGAGGATTGTTTTAGTGGTTTTGGTGCCTCATAGCTGCCATTTACATAATAAAGTTTAAATATATCTCATTTCACGTAGGCGGTGACCTTAAGGTAGATTTTTCTGTTTGGACTTGATAAATTTCCCGTTGCCAATAAGTTGTTTGGTCCGTTGCTATGGAAATGCTCTACGGAAGGGGAGAGCATATGAGAGAGACAGAAGATAAATACGTCACACCTCTAGATATTATTGAGCGCTTGTAAGAGCAGCGGCGTTGCTAGCCGGAGACATAGAAAATATCACTTCTGGCAAAATTTCGTTGTAAGAGTCTTATGTGGAGTTTTGGGTGTTTTGTTATGGAAATCGATTCAATTAAACTGAGGTGAGCTCTCATATGTTAGTTACCTACATTTAAATTAATGATGATGATAAATAATGACATAAGTAATTTAGAAAATGTTGTAGACCTAATAGTAAGCTATTTAATTTCGGGTTGAATGTAAATATTGAGCATACATACTATCAGGTTATATAATATTACTAATTACAAAAACATGTGGCATGAAAAAACAATATATTGTGAGTAGAATTATAGTGCTATTAAATTATTTAGAGATTAAATAGTTAAATAACAATTGAACACAGATTAAAACCAAGGTTGTTTTATTGTTAGGCCTATTGGTGCACGTGCTAAGTGTCAAGGGTTCATATCCTGCTTGTTCACTCTACCTTCAACTATAGCGTTACACATAATAAGTTACTGAATATAGATATTTATCATTTATCATATTTATTATACTATATTGGTTGCTGTACTATAGCTATACATTATTTTAACACTATTATTAATCGGAATCAATAGTTTTAATAATTTTCGCTTTAATATTAAAGTAGCTACTAGCCAGAATATTTTCCAAAAAACATAAACATTTATAAAGGCTTAGGATACGACAATGTGTTTGATAATTTAAAATTTATTTGAATTGATTGCATACATTAAAAAGGTTTAAATTGTTATTAATTGTATTATTTTAAAACCAAATCATTTACCAACATATTTGCTATTACACACCAACAAAACAGCAAATGAGTTACATACTCATGGATTATTCAGATAATACAAATTTAGAAATATTCCGTTTAGAATAATCCAGAAACTCAAATATCTTGAAAAATTGATTTCTTGTAGTACGCCTTACTAGATTTGCAGGTAACTTCTCCGGTAAATATTTTAAAATAATTTTGCCAGGAAGTTTTTATTTCTCTTTTTACCTATAAAATTCTTTATCCTAGTTCCAAGATGACTCTCTTTTCTCTATTTACTCGAGAATTTGGTCTCTTCCTTGCCAGGAGGCTATGCCATTGTTATTATTATTATTATTAGCACCGCGTCTTACTACCCGTTCGGGTTATACGCACTTACGCTAATGTGTAATGGTAGGGTGATTGTGAGATGAAATGAAGGACCTACAGTTTAACGTGGAATCCGAACCACGGTGGAGGCCTGGCATTCCCCACATTCACAAGATGTCTTGTCAGAGGTGAAGGAAGGGTTTGGTAATCAGATAAATCTTTGCCGGGACCGAGGATTGAATCCCGGCCACCAGCATAGAAGTCTGACACCTTACCCCTAGACCACCAGGTCACCTATGCCATTGTTAACAGCACTTTATATCGGTAGGGGTGCATAAATAAGGATTTTTAAATATACAGGATGTTCGGAAACTCATAGCCTAAACTGCATATAGAGCTGGTTTGAACCGAAATTGATACAAACTCCCTGTACACTTACATCCAGGAAGCTATGCTAATACCATTAAATTGTGTTCAAAGTTTCGGCGTACAGCGTCTGGAGAGCAAAACTGTTCAAGCATTTGTGTACAAATAGTTTCATAGAAGCTAGGTGCAAGTCACTACATATATCGACATCTTGGAGCACGGCAGCAGAATATACCACTATTAATAGTAAACAACACACCAGTCCATCTAGAAAACCTTCTGAGGGTCATTTTCAACGGTCCTACATCACAGAAAGTGCTTGCCATTATTACATGCGCAGTGCCACGCGCCTAACTCCTATGCAACTTGTTGTACACACGTGCTTGAACAGCTTTGCTCTCTGGCACCATACGCCAAAACTTTGAACACAATTTAATGGTATTAACATAGGTTTCCGGATGTAAGTGAATAGTGATTTTGTATTAATTTGTGTTCAAACAAGCTATATGTACAGTTTGGGCTATGCGTTTCCAAACACCTGTATATATATTTGAATGTTTCATTTAGTCTTTAAATAAGCGAATTCAATGCTATATGTATTTACATCCGGGTCCTTAGTTGGCATATTGGTTTATTCTTGCAGATGAAAATATTTGTTACCTATAGTGTTTTGAGACTTTAACAAATTGTCACTATTCGCAACTACCAAACTTATTATTATCGATCGTCAAAACAAAAATCGAACTTGAGATTTTGATAAATGTTGACATTTCATGACCGCCTGAAACAAAAAAGGTGGTTTTCGATATTCTGTCTGTCTGTAAGTATCTCGGACTAGAGTCGAAACCATTTTACCGATTGGGCTAAAACTTGTTATCTAGGGTTTTCATAATGTCCCCTCGACGGGGTTTTAAAATTTTATATCTAACCCTAAAATTAAGGATAGTTTACTTAAGGGCAAAAAGAAATAATACCGATTTTCTCAAAATCCACCATAACCATTTTTATTCAATTTTGTATGGCAATTTTCGTTTTCCCTTGAAATTGACTTTTATCGGCATTTTGCATTAGCGGAAATTCCCAATGTTGATCATATCTCCTTAACTAGTTGATATACGAATTAACTTATCATTGTAATGTTGTAGTATTGCTTAAGCTAAAAATAATTTTAATCTGGTATATATTTTTATAATACCAATAGTTTCTGGGTTATAAGAAAATATATACACTTTTATGAAATAAGTAGGCCTACTTAGAAATATGGTAGTAATTGTTATGCGCTTTGGTGGACATAGATGCTCCTATTTTTGCATTTCATTTTGTAACGGTGTATGTTGTTAGATTTAGGCTTTTTGGGGGAGTGTTTCTGCAACAGTGTATATTATTTAGTTTGATAAATTTTACCCGTTTTTGGTCAATTTCTCCATTTTAAGATCAAAGAGAGGGAAAGTGTGTGTTGTTTACCGTACCATTTATCTTTACAGATGACGGACTTTGGCGGGGAGGGCTTATCTGACAAAAGTTCTGCCCGAGTCCTGCAGGTGTATGTCTCTAATAACCTGACTTGGGACGAAGGAAGCCAAGGCACGGTCAACTACACCACACATATTGGTAGACGATTGTTATATTTCATTTAAAAAAAAATTATTAACAAAATATTCTCAAACTTACTGAAGAAATATGCTACGAACGTTTCAGGCTTGTTACATTTATAACGACCCTTATGAAAATAAACTACAGAAAACCTATGGTATTTTGGGATTACTACCGTGTTTTAATAGGATCTTATAAATACTACAGAATTTTAGTAGTATTTTAGAAATACTATTTAATTTTAGTGGTACTTTAGAATTAATAATGAATTTTAGTAGTATTTTAGGATTACTACTTAGTTTAAATTGTTTTTAAAATTATTATTGAATTTTAATATTATTTTACAATTACTATGTAATTTTAGTGGTAATTTAGAATTACTATAATTTCAATTATATTTCAGAAATACTATTGAATTGTCTGAATTATAAAGAAAACTACTTATATGTTAATAAATAAATCAATAATTTTATTAGTTTACTACAAGGATCAGTAGTTTTCTAGTTTCTTGAAGTTAATTACTAATTTAAAATTAAGAACTACTGTGGTTTGTCATTAATAAAACAATTTTTAAATTTTACTATTGACTAGAATGGTAGGATAATTTTACTAAAAACTATACTATATTTTTCTATTCAAAAGCTTTTCAAATAAACATTTCTAATAAATATTAATAGTATATTTAAGGATTACTATAGAGGTACCAAGTGTAAACGAAAAATTAATGACTTTGTAGTAGGTGTCATCAAATTTTGCCAGTCTGGTCTTATTGTTGGCTCCGCATCTTACAACCTGTTTGGGTTAAACACAAATGAGCTAATAATTCTAGCTTAGTTCTAGAACACACAAACCACCCAGTCGTTAATTCGTCATTGTGAAATGGGAAACCTACATTCACTAATAATACACTTTCAGACATTCTTGGTAGGTAGACACGCTACTTACTGCAAGCTAAGTTGTCGGAGAACTATTTAGTTAATAAGTGTTCATTACATACTATTGAGTATTAAATAGTAAAGTTAAATACTACTGACATTTTCAATGTCATTCAAATAGATTATAACCGATTGATTTGATTCTTTATTCAATTGTTTATAAAATTGACTCGTACAAATATAAACTTCTTAATGGAGCTGTGGATTATTAAATCAGAAATAAAATTCCAACATCATTCCGAGTTATACTGATACTGATACTGATAAAAAATAATTGTCACTAATTTTTAACAGGATTTTCTTCGATCGTGGAACTTTGAAAAAATGTTTCCAAATTTTTTTTTTTTTTGTAAAAGATGTGTTGAACGTGCTCCCAAATCGTAGTACTTAAGTATGGTTAAAAAGTATTTATAATCAGGGGCCTACATTAAAAAATTGTCACCCGAAGAAAGTTCTTTATTTGGTACCCCTATTCCATTATTTATGTTTGCAATTATATTTTTTTAAACAGTACACGGTACTGCTACAAGAAAATTTTAGAATAGAAGAATATAAATGTTTTAAAATTAAGTGAACAAGATATACTGCATTTTATTTGATTAAAAACTAGCTTTTGCCCACGGCCTCGCTCGCGTTAATGTTTATTTTGTCAATAAGTTCAGGTTGTCGGTCGACACAGGCAGTATGAACATAAAAACGATGAACTTATTCAGGTTGTTGGTCAATAAAGGTAGAGATAAAGAAACATACAAACTACACCATATAAATAAAGATTAAGTGTAGGAGTAGAAAAGAAGTAGTGGAGTGTGTGTCAGTAGAATCATAGGTTATGCCTTGCCGTGAATTGAAAATCCCCCTCCATTTTAAATTTTATCTACAGTTAATTAACATACCTTATTTACTCCACTTGTTCTTGGCCGTTGCAATCATGGGAACAGCATAGATCATTATTTTAGGACGCTCCTATATACTCTGTTGTATGTCCTTCCATTTGGCGCAAATACATACAAATTCTGGGCATTGGACACACACGAACATGGTTCATATAGCTGGTTTTTCCAAATGCACCCCTGCTACCTGCAATGTTTGCCCTTGCGCTTTGTTAATAGTAATAGCAAAACTAAGTTTGATTGGAAACTGGTGTCTTTTGAATTGAAATTGTAGATCAGTGGGGATTATTGGGATTTGCGGTATGATTACACTTTCCCCTTTTCCCACACCTCTTAAAATGGTGGCACAGATTATATTTTGACTTAATTGTGTAATCCGAAGCCTCGTCCCATTACATAATCAGGGTGTATCTAAATTTCGCATAAGCATAACTGGTACACCTAATTTCAATTGTTGTTTATGCGAGGGTACATCCGATAGCTCCAGAGAATTTAAAACTCAGCGGGATATGAAGTGCTCTGTTCTATGTCTATTATTGTATCTATTGACAAATACTCCTTTAGTTCTCCCTGCACCTCTTTCAAAATGCCAGTGTTTATTTTGTTAACGATTTCATTTTTGGTACAAGAATTGTTCTTGCACACAATCAGTGATCACAATTAAAATTTAGTTGTAAGTGTGGGTAAACTTTAGCAATGAGCTCTACATCATTTTCCACTAAATTACAGAATTCCCCTTTAAGTAAAATAACCTTCAGCATCCATGTTCAAACATCCATCGCCAATTTTAAATAGGGTCTCTGCGTAATGTCCTGAATCTACGTCATTATAAAGGTGGACTCTATATTCGTTGTTAGACTGAATTTTTTAATTTTTGCCCACAATCTTGATGACTTGAGAGAGACTTTGATTTCATCTGCATGTGTGCCCCTCTGGATCACCGGTAGAGTTTGTCGGAAGTCACCAGTCAGTAAAACTACCATTCCTCCCATAATATCTGTACTGTCCCGCAAGTCCTGAAGAGTTAGGTTTAACGCCTCTATAGCTTTATTGTGGGACATCGTACTTTCGTCCTATACTAAAAGCTTACATTGTCGTAGCATCATACGTCGAGAGATATTTTTGCTGAAATTGCAGTTGGGTGACTCTTCCTGTGCAAGTGCAAGATTTAATGGCAATTTTAGAACGGAATGTGCAGTACGGCCGCCGTTCAGTAGTGTAGCTGCTATACTGGAGGAAGCCACGGCAACAGCAATTTTCTAGTCTTTTCTTTTGAACGCCAATAATAAGTTCAGCAAAAACGTTTTCCCGGTTCCTCCAGGGCGTTGAGAAAGAGGAGTGCACCATTCTCTGACTCTACTTGACGTAACACCTGTTGAAATACGTGACTGTGTTCTGGAAGCAACCGAAGAACTAATTAAGTTACTTTCTGTTGCAATGCTGTGAAATCATAGTTTAATTACCGAGTAATTTTATCTTTTAAGTCATTTTCATCTGATCGTCAAGGGCTTACCTTTCCAAAATCTTGAAGATTCTTCCCGTCATTGTTATAACCTTGTTTTCAATTTTCGTCAGCGCTTCGTAGTATATATGCTCATTAAAAGCCATATGGGCATGTACTTGCTGTAGCCACCGCAAAAGATCTTCCACCATGTACTCTTTGTAATTATCCCACAGCGTTTGAGGATTGGAAAGACAGCAAGATGATATGAGGGTTGCGTAAAGTTCCCTGATTTTGTTGGTGATCGGCACTCCACAGCTTCCTCCATAGTTTCGTCCCAGTAGCTATCATTCTCTAACAAACGTAGAGCTTCACATCTTCTCTATATATTCCGCATTCCTGGCCGTTGACAATTTTAAGGTCTCCATAGCTAGTTGGACCTCGAACATGATGCAATAACATGCGCAGACAAAATAATCAAAGTTCGTTACATGAACGATGTAGACACGACCAAGAGAGTCTGATGATTAAACCCCTGGCAAATGTTCAACAGGAGTACCTTGAATGCGGCGTTTCCACTCCTCTTTTGAGGGGTTCCATGTATAATAACGGAGGACTTGTGAATACAATAATGTTTTAGCGAATGTATTTGTCTGACAAAGCTGACAAAAGGCAGTTAATGTGAGTTTAGGTGGTGATGAAATCCTTTCCTGGAAATAACTTTCATTAAAGAAAACATGCTGTCCAATTTCTAAGTGTATGACAAGATGTGTAACAGTGGGATGTCTTTCGTGTAAGGGTAAACCAAGGAGCCGCCACGATGCCTCATTACTACTGACATATCGCCCTTTTTGATAGGTTTGTACTTCATTAAGAGTTTGCGCTACACCTTCGTTACGCTAATTGAAGATCGCCTGATCGCTCCCTTTATTAATGTATTTGAAAATATATTTAATAGCACGAACAGAGTTGCAGGCTTCAACATTAATGTGGGCATTAAATATTTTACATAGAATGGGTGAATACGGCACAACCCAGCTATTATCAAAAGTTTGGACCTCCCCACTGCAAGTCTGAATCGTATCACTTCAACCACCATATTCGGGTACTGTTCGCCTGTTTAAAGGGTAACCCTTATCATTGTGCACTGTTTCCTTTAGCAGCTCCCGGAGGATTATTTTGTACATTTTCCATTTTTCATTCAAGACGATGCAGTATTGCGTGCCCCACAAGGACCATGATCCATGTTTCTGACTACGGTATCGTGCAAATCCTTATCTTGTTCTGGATCCGGAATCTCGGCGCTTATTATGTTATCTATTTGGTTGGGACGCAGCTTTTCTTGCAACCAAATAATAAATTGCAAATGTGGCAGTCCTCGTTTCTGCGATTCAATGGAATACATGTGGCACTGAACGTTTCCAAATACTTTTCGCTTTGTAATAACGTTCATTAGTTTTTGGACCTTTAAACGAAACACGCGGGCAACTAAGTCATATCGTCCAGTAGATCTTTGCCTGGGCATAAGCTCTTCTGTTATTTGCTTCCATAATGGATTGCAGGTGAAAGTCATGAATAGGTCAGACCTGACGTAAGTGCGCACATAGGTGAAAGCGTCTTGTATATTCATGCAGATAGCGGAGGCTGTTCACAAAAGTAGAGGGAAGAATAACCATTCTGCCTAAATTGTTGGGCTTTAAATTACCATCCGTGCTAATTGCATCTTACAGTTGAATGTAATTTTCAGCTCACAGTTTTTCTGATTTTAAAGAAATGTAACGTAGACATTCGCTCTCTACTTTGATGTACATATCTACTAAAAATTGGTGAAAGAGCAGTCTTGACCACGGAAGGAGGTTAAAGTCATTTTCTCGGAGCATCATTTGATAGGTGTAAAAATCCATGTATGAAACATTTTTATTGGGAACTGGTTGTTTTGTAGTGGGATTAATGAGTGGAATATAAAAATGGTATTCTGACTGTCCTTTGATAAAAATTAATTGGTACTGCAAAGCATCATAAATCTTATGAGTATCGGCTATGCGTGTAAGTGGTTTATCGTGTGCTCGTAACACTATGTCTCGTGAAGAGAACTGGTCGCCACTCAGCAGGACAGCAACTTCATTAATTGTGGGAACATTATAGTGCCTCTCATGATTGCCACGTGGAGTTAGATCAGCATGGATGACAACCTTATTATCTTCTTGAGGCCAGTTCTTTATTGCGGTTTTAAAGGTATTTATCAAAATGTTGTCGTTATGTAACATTCTTTGAATTTTTAATACCGTATATTTTTCAACTCCTTGAATGTATAGGCAACGACGGTTTACTTCATTTTCTTCATCACCCATAAAATAAACTTGCAAGAATTTATGCTGTTCGTTCTCTGTTGGAAAATTAAACCAATTTGATGATATACCTGACCTTTTACGGTAAATTTTGGCGAAAACCCGGACATTCTTATCTTCTTATTTACTCCAAAAAATGTCATTTAAAAGCATGAGTTATACTCTCTAATTCTATTTAAAAAGCACCGTGATTCATTTGCATCATATAAATATAGAGTATTCAGAGTTTGTTCTGTTTTACCAAGTAAAGGAAGGGAAACTTTGCCATTAGAACAACACATCCCTGCGGTCTCATATTTCCATTTTAAAGCATCACAAAACTGGCATTTTTTATTTATCAAACAAACAACAATTAAAGTATGATTTTTGTAATCAATTAAAGGATCGTATTCAAATCCGTAATTATTAAATATGGACCAACTGTTACGCCTAAAAGTTCCTTGGCGTTCGGTTTGCATTTCTGCATGAACGATTCTTCTCGCCTGCGAATGTTGTGTAGTTTCTGTTACTCTAATGGCTGCCTGCCACTGGGCTTGTTCTTCTAAACGGAGCTGCGTTTGAAGAGGCGTCTCAGTATCTCTCAAAGCTCTCTGGCGTTCATCTTGCTCATCTAAACGGAGCTGCGTTTGATAAGGAGTCTCAGTAGCTCTCAAAGCTCTCTGGCGTGCAGAATGCTCATCTAAACGGAGCTGCGTTTTATGAGGCGTCTCAGTAGCTCTCAACGATCTCTGGCGTTCAGTTTGTTCATTCAAACGGTGCTGCATTTGATGAGGCGTCTCTGTTGCTCTCAAAGCAGCTTGTCGTTCAGCTTGTACATCTAAACGGATCTGCGTTTGAAGGAGCGTTTCATTAGCTCTCAGATATCTCTGGCATTCGGCTTGTTCCTCCAAACGCAATTGTGTTTGAAGGGGCTTCTCAGCTGCTCTCATAGAAGCCTGGCTGGTGGCTTGGTCCTCCAGTCTTTCCTGGTTTTGAGAAGGAGTCTCATAAGCTCTCAAAGAAGCTTGTCGCTCTACTTGTTCTTGCCTCCTTAATTCGGCATGAATGGAAGATTTTTTGGATCGAGCAATTTTAGCTTCCCGGGCTCGCGATGAGCACCTGGATAAGTTAGAACTACGTTTGCGAGGCATTTCACAAACGAAAAAGGAAAAGTTAAAACAAACACACTATTGTCTTAAAGGTAAGAAAATAGAATTAGAATTAAGATAACTAACCTAAAAATAATAAATGATAAACTATCGCTCAAGGAAAAAAGGAACAATATATACTGAAAACGTAAAGCAATTACAATATTATTAAAATAGGACCAAACACAGATGAATAGATGGTAGCTAATCAATGTTTGTAAACAAATGAATCGCAAACATGTATTGTTATTTCCCATCGATACGGTCCCCCAACTCTCTTTCTTCCCTTCTCCAAACTTCACAATTATGAGTTTAAAATAGCCATAGATAATACAAAACGATACCGCGTTTTAAAATGTACACAGCGCCATCTATCAGATTTTGGGAGTAATGAAATCATAATGCATTAAATAGTACAAATCGATACAGCGCCATATATCGAGTTTCTATAGTACTAAACGTTAAAGTCACGTTAGTAAAAATAATAATTATATTTGAATTTATCACAGTATAATACCAAACTTCTTACGACAATTTTTTCATTTACCATAACGGAGTGAACAGACAGAGCTTAGTTAGCTGAATGTAATTATTTTTAATCATTTTAAGATAGATGTGCCTAAAATAATTTGGGAACAGATTTTTATTAATCATTTAAGATAGATGTGCCTAAAATAACTCGAGAGCAGATTTTAATTCGAGATATCAGATTTTCTTCTGGGATAACGCAGGTCCCTTTTTCTGTACTCCAGGAAACATGTTGCAAATCATGTTCATATCAGTAGGCCGAGTTGTTATGCCGGACGACCGTCTAAAAGTTATTTTTTTCTATCCCTCGGGAACAGTACTTTTTTCTGAATGAAAGGTACCCTATGTTATTTTATGTATCTTTCGGGAACAGTACCTTTCTGCTGGATGAAATGTAACTTTTATCCTTATCTGTACCCATTGCAAGTGTATGCAAAATTTCATGATGATCGGTCGAGTAGTTTAGGCGTGAAAGCGTAACAAACAAACAAACCCACATTCTCATTTATAATATTAGTTAGGATTACGGGAAATTCAGTATCAAAGTTCCTCTCTATTCTCCTCCAACACCACATCTCAAAAATTTCCAAAAATGTCTTCTCTTATAGTCAAATACACGCCTACGCCCTTCGTAAATCTGTACGACAGAGGTTGTTCGTATTTTAAAACACATAAATTGGGCCGCACCGTAAGCATGGTACATAGTTCTGTTTGGAATTTCTGTTCATCCTCCATCGCTTGGGAACTTCGAGATTGGCTGATTGAAGATGGACACGCACACCATAATACGTGCGCTGAAAACAAACCCGTGGTTCCGTTCTGTATGGTTGGATTTTTTCCCTGCATTGGTCCGCCAACTTTATCAAGATTAATGGTGGGTTATAATATTTTAAAGTTATGGTTTTCCACCCAGTATAAAATCATATCTGGTTTTTATAGGCAAAAATTACTTCCCGCAAGTCTCATAGCAGCTACAACTTCAAATCATAGCCTCGGACGTTTGCGGCCATTACTGTTTCATTTACCGTCTCTATCGCGACAGAACATTCCTATAAAAACTTTCCTAACCCCATTCTCGCCCACCAATCATACAGGCAACGACGCTAAAGTGGTGAGATATTACAACACATTATTTAATATTGTAGTGTCCTGCCGCCCCTGAAGTAGCTGCGTCCAATCACCGTTCACCTATTAAAGGGGCGTCCCGACGGCGTGTCGGCCACAATCACGACAGTCGTCGAAGAGATCAAACATCATGAAAGTTCATGACGTTTGCACCCGCAAACAAATCCGGTGAAGCCACCCGCCATCACCAGTTATTTTAAATCTTTGTTTCCGCTGAACGAAGTCGACGCCAAACGAGTCATCATCGATATTAGCGTCAATAACAACTTTACACCCCATATCCAGCTAGAAAAATATGGGGGGAACTGTGCAGTGTTTAACCGTACAGAGTGTCAAGAACTGGGCAGCTACATGTCGGTCATATCAAATTTTTCAGTAACACGCATCCTCTTCAGAATATTAGTCTGACTAAATATGAAATATCTCTGAGACGCATGTGCGGGGACCGTATGCTCTGAAAGTTCCCACCTTTGCTTCTTTCATAAGCATGCCTCTCAACTTTAGGCAGTTCTTCCTTAGGATCTCTACATCTTTCACGCAATACAGTTACAACTAGTGGTTAAAATCATACCAGGTTTGAATCTCGTGTCCAACTGTCAATGATATCTACCTGGAATAGTGCTCAATAAAAGCATAAATAATATATTTGGCTAATATTCATAAAATACCTATATGTTTTAAGTTTTATGTTGGTGGGAAGACATCTTTTCACATTTCAACCCAGTGCAAATAACGGTTGTTCAAGGTGTTTAAGTATACCGACATAATAATTATATTGAAGCTTTAGCCAGTTATTAAAAGGGAGAGAACCCTATACTACCATTATAATTTGTTGAGCCAGAGGTCACGGATTCTAATCCCGTGTCCCGGTGTCAGTGATATATAGATGGCATAATTATCACTAAATAATAGCTTTGGCTATTTGAAACTACATATATGCTTTAATTTACATCATGGTAGGTAGAGATCTTTTCACCCCTTCACAAATGTTTGTACAAACCCTAATTTTATTATTCGGGCAAATATGTAATGGTTTTGAATCCATACATGGTGAACGCTGAAACACAACACGATTCTTTAATAAGGATTGTTTCTGAAAAATTTGCCACAGAATTGGCATTAAGAAGCACATCTGAACCTGCGGCCTTCAGAAGGGCATGACCAATGTGACAGGCGACCTTTGGGGTTCATGACTATTCAATAGGGTCATTGTTAGCCTTTTTCAATATTTATATCAAGTTAGGGTTGTTGCATCATAAAATTTACACCATCTGACCCCCACTGGATGAGGGGTATGACGAAGTGAAAGGAGGGGTTCAAGTGAAAGGCAGTACAACAGTCTTGATGGAGTGAGCCAATGTTCATTCCACACTACACTGCCGTCAGGAGAGCTTTGTGCTCCGTGTTACTTCCGATGCCACGGGTAGAGTGCCCGATGCCTTGGACTGCACGCCAATAAATAAAATAAACTCCATCGCCCCTCCCAATCCTACTCAGGCATAGAAATCAATTAACACACATAAAAATGAGATAGGAATAAACAATGAGTACACATAAAAAGTAATGAGCACACATAAAAAAGTAATGAGCACATATACAAAAGCCAGGGAGGGGTGGGGAGTCAGGGTAAGGGAAAGCAAATCAGAGAGTAAGGGGGTCAGTAGAGGGTGAAAGCCAACAGCCTATCAGAGAGTGAGGGGCGTGGTCACGTGACCAGCTCTAAGCCTATCAGAGCACTGTTCCCTAACACCATACTAGCTACTAATATGAATTATTGAATCTATGAAATTCATATCAGGGGGAAGAGTAAAAGAAAGTATAACAGTAGCTGAGTGGAGGGAATTCCATGGAATGGAGATTACTCAGAAATCAAGATACCATTAATTAAATAGGATCGGTTGCCATCTTTAAGTAACATTTTGGATAATTAAAGAGCTAGATGTTTCACAAACATTTCAATCCGTGGAAATAAAGAGAATGACGTTTGTAAAGAAGAATATCACAACATTTTGAAATACTGACCTCACACTTGTGGCCGACTAATATTGAAGTAACATTTGGCAAGGTATCCATAAACCACCTTTGCAGCCTTTTTAGAATATAACTAAAATAGAAAAAAATTATTGAATTAATTTTTGGACTACATTGACTGTGGGAGAAGACGTATTCCAGAATCTCTTAAACTTCTAGCAGACTGCTTAAAATCAATTCCTTGTACTTCTGCTGAGTGTGGACATAATTTTAGTGTAATGAACTTAATAAACACTCCATTACTCTGCATATAAACCATACACCATGTTACATCGTTAATATTAATCAAACTAAATAGACCACCTTTGAGGAAATGGGACCTAAACGGTAATTGGTCATCTGTGGGGATAAAATATTGTCATGGTCTGTGACGAAGCTGTTCTTGTCCATAATATAAATGAGTTTGCGGATTTCTATAAAACTATTAAAAATATTCTAAATGTTAAACTTTAAATTCACCGTCAAATTTTATGTTCATAATGTTTAGATATAGAGTTTTTTAAATTGTGAGAACGACAGCTCAGATACCCTTTTCCTTAGTACGGCACAACTTCATGCACTGATATTTGTTAGTATGAATAGATTTATTTAGGCCTAATTTAAAAAAAATTAGCTCTATTTCATAATTCCAACACTTTGCTAAGATGTTTTCATAGGACCAAGTGGTCTAGGGGTAAGGATTGGGCCTATAAAATTATTCAAATATTTAAAATAATATTATTTTTATTTAAAAAACAACTAGAAATTTTGTCTAAATTACTTGTTCCCCTTACAATATCAAAGTGTTCCAAATTTATTGGGTCATTAAAAACTGCAATATAAATCATCATTAATTCCCTACAAAATATATTTTTATTAAAATATAAAATTCATTATTTCACATAAAAATAACCTACTCAAGACTTGAATACAATGGATCTAGGAATTATATAAACTTAAGCCCATTAAAATTAACATTAAAAAAATGACTTCACATGATCTACCTTCGAGTGTTTTCGACATTGGGAAGATTTAATACGTTAGATATTGGTCCAGTTTTATAATTTTCTCGACAATTTGGCAACCTTATTCTGGTATTTTTTTCAGGTGTTGTGGTTTAAATTTCAGTAAAATATTCTTAGGATTATTTCCAAAATTGTTTTTCTACTTTCACTCTATTCAAAAGTGGGGTCATTGACTCCATAATGCCACCTTCCTCATTCTTATATCTTTGTGCCACAATGAGGGCAGTTTAGAAGCGGATGAACTTAAAATCATGTTTTTTTCTGATAGTTGGGACTAGGAAGGTAGTGGAAGGGGGGGTAGGGGGGGGGTAGCAAACATCCCGAATCTAGCTGAGGCTGGCCGATCGGTCCCGAGCCGACTCGCCGTTCTTAAACACCGGTCTCATTCTTCTTCACACCAATTTCCACGTCCGGTTGACCCGGCCACTGAGGACTGGGTAAACAAAGAATTGGGTCAGGTAGAAAACCCCTAGCTTTGCGGATGGGTAGTAAGACGCAGGGAAATATAAAATAAAAATTGTATCACTGTTAGTTTGCACCTTCACCTCTATAGTAAAATATGTGTTTAAAAGTTCAGTTTGATTTGAAATTATTAATAAAATAACACATTTTCTGCGTATTATTTACTAAAATAGAAATATGCATTATTTTAGTAAAATTTAATAAAAATACACACGCTATAATATATTATATATATACATATAATCGCTGTAAAAAGTAATACTTAATGTTTATAATTAACCATCACAAGTTAGAATGAAGACCATTACAGACTTCCAACATAGTCATACACACAAACTAACCACTTATTTTGAAAACTAGTTTTTTTTAAGTTCAGTAGTTGTAAATTTTTGATAAACTTTTAACAAAATCTATATCATACTAAAGGAAATATTTAGAAATACACCTTACAATATTTGTCCTAATGAAATGTATTTACTTTCAGGTGATCTTTTGTGGTGTGATAGTTGGCGCAAACAACAACATGTACTTTACCAAATGGCCAATGCCGTCTTTGTCATGTCCTATGTCGCTCCAAGTAGTACACACGGAGTTATCTTCATGCATGCTTCTCTTATATTTGGCAAGTAATCTCATATATATATAAACTGGTCGGTGTTGCCTGATCATACCTAGCGAATATCTTGTACCTAATGGAGTTGCGGATTTGTTATTTATGCTTGTATTTGTTGTGAAATTGAAAAATATTTTAAAATTGCTTAGGCCACATAAAATGTAGGAAGGCTAACATAGTGTAAGCAACGTATTTATAGTCTCAATGCCCCAAATATTACCTTACCATATATAAAAAAATTGGAATTTCCATGCAAGAAACCCAACGTGTTTCTAGTTTCTATAAACACGTGCTACCTGTTTCTCTAGGGATATTCATTTTTGCAAAAATAAACAAACTCTTTGACTGTCCCCACAAAACTGTCAGAACCCCTACCAATTAAGAGTCTTACGCTAACATTTGTTTTAAAAGAGAATGTATGACTAACCTTTTAATGCTCAACAATGTAGTAATGTTTATACAAGTTTTAAAAACATGTTTTTAGTTTTAGCTTTCCTGGATTACTCATTTATTAATTATAATAAGTGTATAATTTGTACAGGCTTTGCGCTGTTTTCATTTTGGGCGTGGAATGTGATCTGTGCTCCGGATGTGTTCTCTTGGAATTTCTCCTTCATGTTTCTGAATTTGGCCCAATTAGTCTACATTATTTATCAAATGAGGCCAGTCAAGTTTGACCCAGAGCTTGAAGAGGCATACCAGGCCCTTTTTTATCCATTCAAAGTAAGACACAGAATGTTTATTATTTGCAAATTAATAGTACTAATTCTTATAATTTATTCGTTACATTTATTTTAGAAATAACATTCATCTAGAACCATAACGGTGGTGCAAGTTATACGCCGCCAACTGATTTTATATGGGCCACAAAATATTTTGCAAATAAACAAATGTCTAAAAAAAAAATACCCAGCCTAATTGATAAATGGGAAATATAAAGTTGAACATTTGGCACGATAATATTTTTCAAACTGGCCAAAAGTTTAAAAACAAACCATACGTTCCACGATATCTCGTGTTGGACTGGTTTGCAGGTTGCGGGGAGATCACGACTATATTCCTGATTGGGAGTATTGAAAGTGTATTTTCTTAAAAGTACTTCCACTCTCCTTTCCCGAAAATGTGTTAACACTCACTCTAAGTTTTACCTTTCCCATCGCTTTCATAATAACATGTCTAAAATACTCCTAGCCTGGACGGGGGAAAAAATGCAAAACGCGTAACTTGGACTAAGTGCATAACCGTGTCGATATGGACAGGTATTGTCAGAACTACTCGTGCTTAAGTGTAAATTTATATTAAAAACTCTAATATTACTAAGTGTTCTGCTTTTGGTCAGTGAACTTAGACCGATAATTCACCCTGTCCTCTGCCTTCTCCTTAATTCACAGAAATTTATTATTTCCTTCTAGTCATACAATATTTGAATCTTCCTTCTTCTTAAGCTCCTCTTTCCCTCAACCTTTCCTTCTATGACGTTGAGCAGAAGATAGTTCCTCCTAAGGATGTATCCGATCCAGTTTGCTTTGTACTAAAGTATCAGATCCAAAATGGTTGCCTTCACACCAACTTCTTCATTTGTCACCCTGTCTGCCTACCTGATTTCCTCAAGTATTCTCCAGCACCACAATTCATATTTCTCCAAGTATTTATTTTTCATCTTCCCAAGAGTCCAAGTTTGTGCTCCATACAGTGCCATGCTTTAAATGTAGCATTTCATCATTTTCTTTCTCAGTTCCAAACACAGCTTGCTGTTCAGCAGAAACCTCTTCTTGTTGAAAGCTTCCCTGGCAATGTCGATCCTCAACCTAGTTTTCTTGGTGCAGTAGGCATCCTTTGACAGCAGACTTTCCAGGTACTTGAACTGTTCTAGGTTTTCCTACTCCGTGTTTCCAATTTTGATTTTCAGCGGCTCTTAGTTTTATGAAATCACCATCTGATTAACTACCTATCTAAAAATCATCTTCGGTGGCCGAATGGTCTAAGGTGTCACTCTCGTGTTAGTCTGGCCTACTTATGACGGTGAGATCTTGGTTCAAATCCCAATCGGGTCTACTGAGGATGGTTTTTCCTGCATCAAATTGGTCTTGTATAGTTTCTGAAGACAGTATTCTCCATGTTCAAAGCCCTGATAGCTCAGGTGAGGGTTTTTATCATTATATTTTCTCACCTTTCCTTCACGTAAACATGGCTATACTTCCTATAAATTTAATCTTCTTCATCCTGCCACAATTTTCCGTTAGTGTAAATAGCATACCGTCAAAGCGTAATAAAATGCAAACCACATACAACCATTTTTTAAACAGAATTTAGACCAATATTTAGTGTTAAAATAGTTTCACTTATTATTATTATTATTATTATTATTATTATTATTATTATTATTATTATTATTATTATTATTATTATTATTAGCACCGCGTCTTACTACCCATTCGGGTTATACGCACTTACGCTAATGTGTAATGGTAGAGTGATTGTGAGATGAAATGAAGGACCTACAGTTTAACGTGGAATCCGAACCACGGTGGAGGCCTGGCATTCCCCACATTTACAAGATGTCTTGTCAGAGGTGAAGGAAGGGTTTGTAAATCAGATAAATCTGTGCCGAGACCGAGAATTGAACCCCGGCCGCCAGCATAGAAGTCTGACACCTTACCCCTAGACCACCAGGTCACCAGTTTCACTTGTTAAATTAAAAAAAAAAGCTTACAATAAATGGTATTTTGATTGTTATAGTTAATATAGACTGTAAATAATAGCTAGATGTATTATTTAATTTATGTTCCCTCTATTGTTATTATATTTTAAGTTTAAATTGTACGGTTTGAATCCCAGGTGTCTCGTCTACAGTTCAAAAAGATGGTGAGTTTCGAATTTGCTCAAATAATGTCTCTTCACGCTGGAGAAGCTTATGCTATTCAAAACCTTACATGTACTGATAGATTAGGTTTACTTCTTTCTGGAAAGGTAAGCTACACTTTCATTATATTTAACTAATACCTAGAAATAAATCTATCCTTTAATCTTTTATTTGTGTAAACAGTGATATGATAACCACACTAGCGAATTAATATTTAATTCTCAGTGGTAGTTCATGGGTTGTTGCCAGGTTAAGCTAATATTTTAGCGATTTTACCGGATAGTAAACACTTCCCCCGACCATGACTATCTCCTGAGTGTTCTGTTTCATTTCTTTGACCTTTCTACGCATGCGCATATCTTACTCTGGGACTACACCTTCTTCTTATATGAGAAGGTACACTCCGTTTATGCTTAAATGTTACAGCCTTGCCTTGACCAATTGCACTATGGATTCATATAGTGTAACACATCAAGGTAAACTTTCTATCTCCGGAAAAACCGAGTGTACACAGGACTCTGCGAGTCATTTTGAGTAAAGTAATGATGAATCCATCTCAAGCCCAACTTCATTTTTAAAATATCAATTATATTCATGTTCTGGAGGTTTTATTAAAGGTTTATTCCAAACAAATGAGTGCTGTTGAGATCTATTTTCTAATTTATTAAACTTGGAATATGCATACTTTAAAATTCTAATTTTACGTGCAGTTTTTTTTTCTTTTTAAATTTTCTCCAAAAAAAATCCACTCAAATAAACATCGGTCAGTCAGAGTAAGAACATATGAATTTGAGTTTTTAAATAACATTGTGAATTATAATATCTACTATACATTGTTTGTGACAAATATATTGTAATAATTAATAAATTATAAATAATATATATCACAAGTATTGTGATTAAATATAGATTTGTTTGATGAGAAATGGGATCTGTGATTGCCTAAAACATTATAAATTTTTGGCTATCCCAAAATATAGCATTTGGTTTAATATTAATACACTTTATAAATTTCTTAGACTCTTTGCTGAGCTATTAAATTACTTACAAACAGGGTGTTTATAAATTATCTCCGGGGTTTTTAAAATGCATATTAAATCCATAAAGTACGGTAGAATCATTGGGTTTCTTCGTTCGTGTTCAGTAAACGACCAAGTTTTGTTCACTGCAATTATTTGAAGTTTATTCTTCAAAGGCTACTACGATTACTACAGTCATCGTGGCCATGAAACGTTAGACACTTTGTTTCCCTTACCTCCCAAATATTTTTTTTTTGTAGGAAGAGGGGGTATGTCAAAAACTTTGTGTACTCTGAAAAGATACGTGACATCAACCCTCTACGGCAGAGGATTGATTGTCGCAGCGATAGCAGTCATTCCACCCGACATGTTGGCTAGAACATGGGATGAAGTTGATTATCGTTTGAACATGTGCAGGGCCCCGAATGGGGGACACATTGAAGTGTACTAGTCACCAAAAAAAACTTTAAGATATTACCTTTCATGATGTATATTCGTTTGAGTGAAATTTTGTATTTTTAATAATAAAATTTGCTTTGAAACCCCGGAGTTATTTTATAAAAACCCTGTATTAACATAATATTTTCAGATGTATAATAGATACATATATAATCTATATTGCTTAAAACTTACAATTTAAAAACACTTGCTGACTAAAATGAACTATTTATATATAGGGCATCCACCACAGGAGAGGTGATGTCTGACGGCTAGGAAAAGTTACCTACCATATATCCATTCACCAAGCCATATAATAATGAAATCTGTAAGACCATATCATGCTGATTTGTTGTTACTTCTGGTCGTCCAAACATTCACACAAACAAACAATTTGTTTTAAAATTAATAACCGTGTTTACATTATTGAAACATGAACTTATAAAACGAACAGTTGGGATGTTTCTTTTTGTGGATGCGGCGTCTGGGGATCGCTTTAAAATGTCTTTCAAACGAGAGCTTCTAAAATTGTGGCGTTCTTTACTTAAATCAAGGTGGCGAACCAATCGAAACAAAGGCGGTTGTGTCATTACGCTGTTTATGAAATAAAAACCTTTTATTTTGAAAATCATATTTCATATGGCTCTTTTTCTTAGTTTTAAATGTATTTTTTTTATTTTGATTTGAATATAATACTTTATAATTAATAATTTTATATACTATAATATATCCTGTTACCACCACCATAAAACCAAATAAAACATCATTTATTCTTTCAATAAGGTACGAGAACGTCAATAAACAGTAATCACTAGGCAAGAATCATTAGCCTCATTTGATAACACTTTTTATTGATAATATAGTATTACTAATCAAATAATAATTAGTCTTCATACAATGTTTGCAATAAAGATCTTCTGCTAGCTGTCAGATGCCACCCTTACAACCATGGATGCCCTATAATCATTCTTCTATTTTAATAAATATAATTTTAATAAACAGATAAATGTGATGTCGGATCAACAGTTTTTGCATCCCATACTGCCCTGTGAGTTTTTGGATTCCCTGAGTTTGAATCCAGTCGAGCTACAACCGAAGACAAGTTCAAGGTAGAAAGTTCAACTTAATGGGTAATTAATGATATAGATGTATTCTATTCTTGAAATCATGCTCATCTTCAGACAACGTTAATCTTCAATGAAAATACCGAAACAGGCCAGTCGCCATTATATAAAAAACAATGCCATCGGATCGGACGGGTTGCCGCTGTGACTTCACAATAGTTTTTAAGGTAGGGTGGGGTGGGAGGGGACGCGAGAAAAGGCAAATGTTTTTGTCAGTTTTTCTATCAAAATATTTTTTGATTAAAATAAATCAAATTATTCTCATTAGAAACATAAAGTTTAATTTTCTTTTGGTTCTTGAATATCTGTCGAGGATGTCCTGGAATTTAATGACACATTTTTCTCTTCTTTTAAAAAGTTTGTCATCTAATGCCGCTCTGCTCGTAACAGATACTCAACAAATGTTGATATCACCACATGTAGAAAATTAAACCCTATGTTTGTACTGGGGAAATATTTTATTTATTTTGGCCAACAAAGTGTTTTGCCATAAAAACAGCAAACATAATGGCCTTTTCTCGCTCCCCCTTCCACCCCACCTTAAGGGATCGCAAAATATGGGGAATATGTTAACAAGTATTGGACTTATAAATATCCTAAATTTTAATTAATATTCAGAGGGGGACATGATGGTCTAGGAGTGAGGTGTCAGACTTCTGTGTTAGGGGTCCGGGGCTCAAATCCCGGTCCCGGTACAAATTTATCTGATAACCAAACCCTTCCTTAACCTCTGGCAAAGTGTGTGCTTTCACGCTTTGTGGAATGCCAGGCCCCCACCGTGGTTCGGAGCCCACGTTAAGCTCTAGGTCCCCCCTGCTCTCCAAAATCATCATTCTCACGTATCATACTACCATCTGGAGATTTTTTTATTTCCTAATTGTAACTGGCCTGGTATATTATTACTTTAAATCCGGGACGTTTTTCTCCTTTTAACAATTTTGTTTTCGTTTTTTTTACTACATATTCTTTCTTAGTCTAGTTAATAGGCTTAGCTCTTAAATTACCTATTTGACATTTAAATTACTCCTACTTCCAGTTGGTCCGCCCCGGGTATATTGTGCCCCCGGTATCCTCCCCCGCTGGGCCCCCCACAGACTCCAGGATCTCTCTCCCGACTCTGCAGGGCACCCAGCGGAGGCGGGGACCCCCCTGGGGATAATGCAACTCGCCTTAATGTTGTCCCCAGCTCAGAAATGAGTTCCTCCAAACGCCAGGAGAGCAGAGGTAAGATGAGGTCGAATGGCCAGATCTAGAGCTAGTTTCGTTAAATCCAGATTACACCTATTGTGGGCTAGCTATGAAAATATTTACTTTGGACAAGTGAACTGAAGGAATACTAAAGGATCTGCAAGGAGGTTGTCACATCGGTATCCATACGTTGTCTAAATTTCAATAGTAATAAACTAAGTTAATGAGACACAAGTACAATAGTTAAAGGAAATGATTAAAGTATTTTTATGGATATATATAATCTTTAACTTCTATATATCTGTCGGAAAGTCTAGTATGTGTGGTTATAGTTGTTATATAAATAAAAAAGGGTTTCTGGAGAATGTATATATAATGTAAGTTCTAGCTTCTTAATTCTTACTACGATAATATAACTATAAACATATTTTATAACCATCTTAATTAGCCATTTTCTGTCTCAGGTCAAATCAAAGCTTTTCTGTTGAGTAAGAGAGCGTCATCTGTCACTTCATTGGATAAAGTTTCAAATCTTTTAAGAAATATTCTTGTTGAAAAACTAATATTTAGAATCATGGAAAAAACATACTATTTAATTTTGTATTAAAAAAGTTTTTAACCTTTTTATAGCAATGTATTTTATTAATGACGGCCTCGGTGGTCTTGGAGTAAAGTGATGTCTTGAGGATCTTATGTCGTGGGTTCAATTCCGGCCAAGGTCGAACGATAACAATTCACATCACAACTTCCTTCGGAGGGGAAGTAAGGCATTCGGCCCTGTGTCTATGGTGGCGTGTAAGAGATCGATGGAAGGTATTTTAAATAATTAACCAGCAAAACTTGTACGCTAGTTTTCTCTCACTCTTAGAAATTCAGTGCGTAAAACAACGGGAAACTAACGCACTTTCAGGACTTTTATAGTTTATGTACTATCTCCCAGATGGTGTTGGCGGACTACACTAACCAGTGGAACAATTGAATGTGTACACCGCTCTGGATAGATGAGAACCACATCATGACCAAACTTCCGATTGTATACTTAATCTAATAGCTGAATAAAACATAAACTAGAATTGTTTTTCCAATTATATTACAACCATAAATGTACTATACACATTTACTATGGGATGTTTTAGTTCGCTAAATATGTTTTATTATAAACACATGAACAACTTATTGCGATGTGGCAGATATTATATGTAATAGATGGCCAATTCATAAATCCTAGACTCTCTTTTGTGAGTCTGTCAATTTAAACTATATTTAGATTTAGTATCAAGTATCTTATTATTTTTTCATATACAAATTTTTTTAAACACATCATTCATGATAAATAGTACCTAGTAAATATTAAAATTTATCTCTAGCTAAACTATATTGTTAATATTTGTATATACACGAATACAGTTAAAAGTTTAGTATTACATTGTAAAAATATTTTTAAAATTTGAACTACGATTTTTTTCAACAATTTAATGACTTGATACTAATCAGGTAGTTAGATAATAAAATTGGTTATGCATATAAATTATAGAAAATCATATAATTTACTTAATGATTAAATTTCGTTTGTGTACACAATAAATCTGAACTTACTAAATTTTGCTTCTAGAATGATCCCCTTTGTAAATTTTTCGATCATCGCATAGAGAATTTTAGTCAATTTTTAACCACAATTGTTTTAATATAATATTATTAATGTTATATGTTTTAAACAATGTATGGGAAAAATAACAGCTTGGAAACGATGTTCAGTACAATAACTATAAACGTGGTAGTCTATTGGGTATAAATGGCTAGATTGGTAATTTTAAATTAGTTTGCACTCGAGTGGAGATGGAATAAGATAGTGTATGGGAAAGTTATAATTGTGAACCATAACCATTACACTGCTCCAAGATATCAAACACAATACATCAACTACGACCAAGTTCAAGTCGAATCTAGAGAAATAGATTGTTGGTCATAGATATTATTAATTATTCTATTTGGTTCGTTAAATATTAATAGTCAATTATTTAATTTGTTATGTTGTTAACTATGAGGAGACCCAATGGCTAAATTACTTTTTTAAATTAAAACTATTATTATTTTACAACTAAAAACAATTGAGTCATGAAATTTGGATTTTTACCTTCCAGGCTCAGGAAGGGCCTGAAATAGGGTTTTGGTAGAATGAAAAGTTAGAAAACTTAGCCTTTTCTTTTGCCGTCAGAATTGATATAACACTTTTTTCTTTTTCATCAGTTTTATTTAAATATGTATTAATACTATTTTTCAAATGTGACAACTGATGATCAAATATCCTGACACATACATAAACATGTTATTAATAGATTTTATTATCATCTATACGCTTCTTAAGCGTATAACCCGGGTGGTTAGTGAGACAAAGCGCTAAATAAAAAAAGGTACTCTTCTTCCTACAAGAAACATACTATTAATGCGTTCGGTGGTCTTCAAAGGGAAATGTGACTTTTGGCCAGAAATGAATAAGAGTTTCAGGAAATGATGGATCGGCTGGTGGAGATAGGGAGAAGATATGGCATGGAGATCAACACTGAGAAGTCAAAAGTGATGGGGATTTAAATAAATGAAAAGGTGCTAAATATCAAAAATGGAAACCAGGACTTGGAAAACATAGAGTAGTTCAAGTACCTGGGAAGTCTGCTGATAAAGGATGCCTAGTGCACCAAGGAATTTAGTTCGAGGCTCATCATAGACAAAAAAGCTTTCATCAAGAAGAGGTTACTTCTGACCAGCATGTTGAGTTTGAAATTGAAGAAGAAACTGATAAAATGATAAACTTGGAGCATTGCACTGTATGGAGCTGAAACTTGGACTCTTGGGAAGATGGAAAATAAATACTTAAAGAGCTTTGAAATGTGGTGCTGGAGAAGGCTTGAAAAGATCAGGTGGACAGATAGGGTGAAAAATGAAGAAGTCCTAAGAAGAGTGGATGAGAATATAACCATATTGGATGTGATTCTTTGACGCAAAGAAAACTGGATCGGACACGTCCTTAGGAGGAACTGTCTTCTGCATGACATCATAGATGGAAGTTTGAGTGAAATTGAAGCTTAGGAAGAAGGAGGTTTCAAATACTAGATTACTTAAAGGAAGGAAGAACATTCTGGGAGCTGAAGGATGAGGCAGAGGACGGGACGCATTTGTGGTCCAAGTTCACTGACAAAATGAATGGACCTGTCGTAAGAATGAACACCTAATAATAATGATGTCTTTTGAAGCCAAAAGGACTGTTAGAGTTTGGAAATGTTAGGCAAATTGATCTTGTAAAATCTAAGATGAAAATTACCAAATAATTTTTGGAGCTCATAAAGTAGGTAACACCGTAAATTTATTTTAATATTGTGTTTTTAGGTATCTATAATTGCTGCAACAGCGTGTCGTTATCTGTACTGGCAAAGGTCTGCTCTGGAATACTTGTTCGTCAAGGAGACCTATATAGCTACAGTGCTAACAACCCTTATAGCTCGAGATATTACTACGAAACTATATGCTATGAACAAAAAGGTATGAATCTAATAAAAACAAGTCAATTTTTCAAATAATAATGCTACTATTTTTTTTAAACTTATCTTTGTGGTTAATTGGTTATGAAGTTTGTATATAATGATTCTTTTTGAAACCTAATATATGATACAACAACTTGGTTTTAAATCTTCAATATAAATAATATGTAACAATTATATAAACTGTTCTATAAATATAAATAAAATGAACATTATTAGTGATATTAAATAATATCATATACATTTTATTATAATAGATATACATATTGTTTCTTGCACTTGTTTGATCTGATGTATTTGACTTTTAACTGAATTATTATACAGTGAATAATGTTCTTACTAATAATTGTGGTTAATATATTCGCTTGAATTGTGGTTTTTAAAGAGCCAATTAGAGTCTTAGTATTTAGAGGTAAATATTACTCAAACATTTTCAGCTGAGCAAAATACATTTCTTTTACCGATTTGAACATGTATTGAGAAACTAAAAATTAAAATATTTTAAAGTGGTTTAATTATTGACAACAATGTTTGTACACGCTCTCCAGTTGTTAGAACGTACAATGCTTGTGAGCTCAAGCAATGAGCTAGTGTACAAATACGATTTACAAGTTAAAACCAAAGTAGTCATCAGGTATGTTTAATTTGACAAACTCTTAACCTTGGGTCCACACTCCAGGTCTCCACCAACGGTGTAAATTATCATAAAGGAATATGATCTTATTAAAGTAAACTCATCTTAATATATAAGTGGTAGTAAACAAACTTGAATTGTTAAATAAAGAGCGTTGTAAGCCTGTTTATAAACAGAGTAATAGTAAAATAATTATTAAATAAACCTAAACCGTGACAAGAATATAAAATAACCTAACACCGTTGAAAAATATTCTATTCTTTAGAAGTATAATAGGCCTCAGCCTTCATAATACATTCATAAAAACCAGACCATTAAATAATTCGTTCTGGCAAGAATAATAAAGAAATTGGAAAGGTGCACATAACCAAAGCAAGAATAAACCTCAGATACGTAACTGATAATAATTACAACAATATAATTTGGTGTATCAATCCATTGATGTTAGTACCAAATAAAGTAAGATAGACATTCCAAAATATAGATACCCACCAAGAAAATTCTGACAAAACAAATATGATCAGGCCAGATCAATAATTTCGCTAAAATTGGTAAATGGCAGTCAATCCTAAAGCTAGGCTTAATTTTAAGTTGAGCAAATAATAAGAAACCCATACAAATTTAATATTTAGTAGAACTGTGCGCCTAACCATACATACATTTCAATACGACTAAGTGGACTTAATCAAAATAAGACTGTTCCCGAGAAGCGGTCAAATCATAGAACGAAACAAAGACTAAATAGCTACACACATTAAGCAAAACAATTATTAAACCTAACACAAAAACACATAGATATTATAATATTGCTCGCGATATGAATAGAAGTAGCCACAAATAATATTGCCCATCCTTAAATTTAACCTATCGGAAAGGCTTGCTCGTCACGTTTGGATTCAAAATATATACAAATAGAAAAATAATAATATTACTTGCCAACAAAGCAATAAGAGATTAAAATTTTGACTGACTCGTCCAACTATGGACTTAATTTTAACGCCAAGAGTTTTTATATTGCACCAAATTTTAAGAGTTACCAAAAGTATAATTTTATAAAATATATATGTGTGTGTTTGTGTGTGTGTCGAAACCAAATTTAAACTTTCATATTGCGTCAGTAAACCCCAACACTCAGATGAACATCCAAGATTAATATTCACTTGTGATCACTGACATATAAACAATTATATATTAGTGGGAAAAATGGAGGGGGTTTCAATTTTAACGCAGATAGCTTGATGACCTCATCACCAAAGATTTACAGAAATAATTCACGCTGACGCATGCGCACAAAGTCATCTCTTCTTTGACTCGTGGTAATGGGTATAGAGAGGAGGAATTATCAAATACTTCCCCTCAGTTAATGCGCATGCGCAATGTCCAGAACTGGAGGGGATCTGCCTGGTGGGTTTTGATGGAAACGGCCAGGCAACAGTTCATTTGTTTTTCTGTATACACCACTCACTCGAAAGAAATTTTAATTCAACACATGGTGCAAAATGACGCAATCCTACTCGGACATGGCTGATTGAATAGGGTAATTCCTTAAAGTTGTTCGGTGACATGAAAATTTTGGCCAATGTGGACCGTAGCAATGGTACATGTTTAGAATTTGATTTACAATTAGACTTATAGGATACCTAGACCTAAAGTAAGTAAAGAGATTTTCGGTTACTACACAAATGTATTCTGAATAGCATTTAATTTTGTAAATAGATATTGTGATAACAATCGCTATGATTACTCAAAGCTAAAGGAAACATAAGTTTTTTAAAAGCTGTTAATGAATTTGAATTTGAGTCTAAATACAAGTTCTTATTTAAATAATATCACCCCTCAGTTCGAACTAGCCCAATCCCAGGATAAGGGTTGATGTATAGCAGGTTCGTAAAAGATGGTAAAAGGCAATGGGTTATTTTCTTTGGAATTTTATAATAAAATGAGTATGGACTATAAAAAAGGTATTTTCAAGTTGTACAGGTATTATGTATAAACGCTTAGAGAAAGCCTTTGCCCCAACTTATACAGTTCCTTGAGCCATTTCCTGGCCGTGTATGCTCTTTAGTTCCCACATGATTGGTGGCCATTAGCCCTTGACACGATCTTCGCCAACATTGGTAACACTGGAAAACTAGTCTCTCAACAAGACTATGTCAAGATTACATCTCAACTAGCCTCTAACAAGACTACATCAAGATTAGACTGCGATAAGAATAAACTCTAGACGCGTTCTCACTCCTAAAAACTGCAATACTTCTTTCACTACTCAAGCGCATTCCAGCTTGGGGTTCATGGACATTAAGTATGTGAACATATCTTGCTCACCTTTGCTAGACTACATATATAAACACTTCCAAGTTCAAATACTATAATTTTTACTCCTGACTTTACATAACACATTTCTTTCAATAAGTTAATTTATTAAAATTATAAATAAACTTTACTAACTAATTATTCTACCAAAATCTAAAAATAATATTAATTCATTGTGACTAATGCAATACCTTGGTATAAGGTAGGCCTCATGGGCTGATCTTGAGAATGTGCAGTTTCACAAACACAATTTATTTTTAATCTAATGAAAATTAAATTCAATACTTATACTAGGGACATTTACACATACAGTACATAATTGTCTCTTTTCTAATTAACACAAAAAGTTACTTTAACAATATTAATTAATTTTTTTTAAATTTCCTTCTGTGACCTTTACTGACGATGTCTGATCACTTGTTATAACTTACACTGACAGTAGCGCTACTGTGTATCCCCTGGCTACTTGGATGGATAGTTCCTTGGCCGTCCTCGTGGTCGATGTCCGCTTCTGACCTGTAACCCTGGTTGGAATCTCTTTAATATACATGTCTTAAGTCTCTGTATGTTTATCAATAATGACCGCGTAGGTAATTGTAGCTTATCAGTGACTTTACTTAGCACTTCCAAAATTTGATAAGGGTCAGTAAACTTTGTCTGAAATTTCTTAACATGATCTTTCTTCAACACAACATTTGGGAGTGAGGCTCAATCTCACAACTTATATTTTGTTTACTTTACAAATTTATCATGTTGGGCTGCGTGTAGTATTTTAAAAATGATCTATGATTGTTCTGAGACGATTGGATTGTATGCATTCTGAATTGTCTTCATTCAGATATTTCTTGAACATGCTCCACAAATATAAAGTCTGATTTGTATCCATTTTCATTATATCCACAAAATCCTGAATGGCCTCCATTCAAACAGTTTTCAAATAAACGACTTTAATAAAAATCCTGACTTGTATCTAATATAATTATTTGCATTACATTCACAAAATCATTAATTGTATCCATTCTGAATGGTATATTCAGACATTTTCTTAAACAAGCACCACATATAAAAATTCTGATTTCTATCCATTTTAATTATATCCACATAATCCTGAATTGTATCCTCTCTGAATGGTCTCCATTCAGACATTTTCTTAAACACGCACCACAGATAAAAAGTCTGATTTGTATCCATTTTAATTTTATCCCCAAAATCCTGAATTGTATCCATTCAGAATGGTCTCCATTCAGACATTTTATTAACGAACACCACAAATAAATGTCTGATTTGTATCCACTTGACTATTTGCAGTATATCCACAGAATGCTGAAATGTATCCATTTAGTTGCGGTGCCACATGTTTGGTAGATGGCTGCAGCAGAAACTTTACCTAATTCACTACATAATTACTAGAGAGCAGCACTATCACTATCTTAATGTAAAAAACTATACATTTCTAGTAATTGGTTTTTCTTTTAATATAATAATAAAAGGGTACTTTGCAAGTGAGTGATTTATTAAGACTAATTATGATTTAGTTTAAAATTTGGTGTATGGGGAAGCATTTCCTGATACAAATTATTTTAAGGGTAATTTACGGATGTCAGTCAACTAATTAGTTATTGTTTTATTGAAAAACATATTTTTATTTAACTAAGACCACCTGGACACGTAAATCGAACCCGGGACCTTAGGCTTTGCGCACCAATTATTTCTCAGCAATAGCTAAATATTTCTTGCGGTGCATGAGGGGTTGATCGTTACCCTTTTTATGACTGCTTCTTTCCTTGGAGTCTCATTTTCAAACTTCCTATTTAGAGTATACTTTCATTTTCCTAGTGGGATAGTATGCTATCATATGTCAATTATTGCTGAGTTATATATTAAAAAATCCATAGTAAAAATTACATCATAGCGTGAGTTTTCTCTTCATTGCCAAACTTAAAATTACTTCCGATAGGATTCTTCCCCTATCTTATAGCTACTACATCTTGTTTCCCCACGACTTCGCAATTAATGTTCCAGCAGGACTGTGATCCCGAATACCCGTTTCTTAAGTTATTTAAAACATCTGTATTTTTTTCCATAAAATTAATACTTCCACCCCGCTGTCAATCAAAAATTGGTACATTTCTCCCTTGTACGCTCCCAACAGCACGAGTCCATTAGTACCTTTTTCATCGCATACAACTAAAGAAGGAACTATCCTTATTGAAAATTGAAATTTGTGGCTTTGAAAACTTCCTTTACATTCGGGTAGTTCTGATGCTTCTTTATGTACTCTACATTCCCTTTCAAAATGAACGATTTTACAACAATTGAACAAGTTTATCTAAAGCGATCGTCTTCTAATCTGGCTAATCTCGGGTTTTTAAGGTTTTATAGCCAAGCACTCTCTCTTCTTACTTAAGAACCACTTCTTTTCCCTATTTATTTCAAAAAATTCTCTTTTCTACATCCCTTGGTCTATGATTTGCTTTCATACATTAATGGAAGCTTCGATTCCCTCTTGGAATCTTTTAAGCCACTCAATGCAAGTCAATTTCCCTGTATCTCCAGAAATCCCATTTAAAAATGAATCAAGATCCCTCTGGTCTGCTTCAAACTTCAAAACTTAGTAAGCTGCAACATCTTCCCCTAAGTCCCACTTGCTGATGTTCACCATTTTAATGCTGTCAGAAAATTGTTCTAAGCTTTCTCCTGGAATAAATCTAGACCCAGTAAGCTGTTCCAAAAAAACTCGCATTCCGTTTTTTTTAATGTATTAACCAAGCTACTTTTCAAATCCTCATAGGTATTCGTCTCCATAGGCCTACTACCCGAATCTGTGACACTAAGATCCAGAGCGTCACCACCGAGATATAATTATGTCGATTATGAAACAATGGCACTGTCAGAATCATCAAAAAGCCTTAAGTTTTGCATTTTCAACTTGCTTTACTCCGTTTATTTGTTCATTTATTAATTTAACTTCAGTAAACTGTCCAGAAAAAGTGTCAATAGCGATTTGTAGGTTGACTTCTTATCCTGATACATTAAATGTAGCCATTGCGTTTCAACAAGTGCTTCCTACCTTACTTCTGGTGAATGTTACTTTGACTTTGCTTTCCTAAACTGCTCAACCAACTGGAGTGGATGGTCTTCTCAAAGAACGCATGGATGTTCTGCTCACTGAATGACTGGAGAATCTTATCACCGAACGCTTAGATGGTCTTCTCACCAAACGCGTTTTTCGAATTCCACTCGCAAGTAACCGTACGGCCCTATCCTAAGCAATAGTCCACTCCTCTTCGACAGCATATGGTAAAATTCCAAATTTCGCTTTTATACCAATCTCTCACGCCAGGTTCTAACTAGTGATGTTTACCAGCCCAACCCTAGGATAGGGATTGATGAATCGCAAGCTCTTAAAATATGGTAGAAGGCATTGGATTCTATTCTTTGAAATTGTATAATAAAATGAGTATGAAATATAAAAAAGTTATTTATTTATAGCTGTACAAATATAATGTATAAACACTTAGAGCAAGGCTTTGCCCCAACTTGCAGTCCCATGAGCCCTTTCCTGGCCTTATAGGCCCTTTAGCTCCTACAGTAGTGATAGCCATGAACCATTTACACGATCTTCACCAACATGAGTAGCACTTGAAAACAACCCGAGGCTGTTCCCTGGTATCTTTCAACAAGTGCCTCAACAAGGCTGCAACAATACTATAACAAGGCTACATCTCGAATAGCCTCTAACATTATTATTATTATTAGCACCGCGTCTTACTACCCGTTCGGGTTATACGCACTTACGCTAATGTGTAATAGTAGGGTGATTGTGAGATGAAATGAAGGACCTACAGTTTAACGTGGAATCCGAACCACGGTGGCGGCCTGGCATTCCCCACATTCCCAAGATGTATTGTCCGAGGTGAAGGAAGGGTTTGGTAATCAGATAAATCTGTGCCGGTACTGAGGATTGAACCCCGGCCGCCAGCATAGAAGTCTGACACCTTACCCCTAGACCACCAGGTCACCGATAATAGCCTCTAACAATACTATAACAAGACTACATCACGAATAACCTCTAGCAAGACTGTAACAAGAATAAATTCTAAACGCGTTCTCACTCTCAAAACTGCAACACTTATTTTACTACACAAGTGCATTCCAGCTTGAGATTCATGATTTTAGGTATGTGACAATTTCTGACGCACCTCTACAAAATACAGATATAGATACTTCCAGGTTCAAATACAACAATTTGACCTGTTGACTCTACAATAATATAGTTCATAAAATATACAAATGGGAAATAGTTGTTAAAAATTCCTGTTGATCAAAATAAATGTTGTTAGATAAATTATTAATATTATATACACACATGGCATATATACATGGCTTTGTTACTAAGCAAAATAATTTAAGCTACATTAAGTTATGTTTTATAGAATTACAAATAAATAGTTATTTAAAATTATTTACCTACATGCAATTACCTTTTTGAGAGTATGATATTTAATATTTATAAACATATTTGGTTTACCTATATTTTATTTTGTTCCTTCTCACTTACTATTATGTGATATTATTGTTAAATTAATTGAGATTAAATTTTGATTTCCCCAGAAAATTATGTTCTTGAATATCCTAATAAATGACACTCTAATATGAAACCATGTTTGATTACTTGGGACGGCACCAGAAATACCAAGATTACTAACAATGGATAATTTTCCTCAAGTCAGATCGTAAAAGTCATCTTATATCTCCTCTTGGATATAGTAAATGAGCAGTTTTGATCTAGGCTATCATTATCTGGCCTAATACTTTGTTATGTTAAACCCATATTTAGAAAATAACCGTTTCTTAGATGAAGAAGGGAAGTTCAAATATTGATGTAGGCTTATTCATCTAAACCCATGTCTCCCAAACTTAAGGGTGGATGGGAGGGGTGGGGGAAGAGAGAAAATAACGTTAAAAACCATTTAATAATGTTTATTTCAATCTCTTTTACAATGTAAGTAAGAACATTTTCTTGCGGTATTGGCAGCACTGTCTACCAGTTGTTATAATTAATCAATTAGGTGATCAGCCAGGTGTAAGATGCTTATATGCTCATGTTTATTCTAATCCCACTAGACTCAAATACGTCCCCACCCTCACAATACTCTCTACTTGCCCTCTCAGCTACCATTGTGGCCACGTGCAACACCACCAGATTTTCAACTCTGAATCTCATAAACTAAACAGTGTTGTAGAATTGTAGTGGAAAGGTATTTGCGATGAGAACTGTCAAACATGAAACCCAATATTCAAGAACTGATGAAAACAAAACAGTGCCAACCATCACCCTAAAAAAAAATTGTTCTGGTACCATTATTCTGACAGTGTTACATTAATTTTTGTACAAAATAAAGAAGTAAAAAGAAAAACAAAACATTTTAGAGGTTTATTTAATAACCATAGAAAAAAGGGGGAGAGTGGGAGTGTGGATATTTGATGATCTACCAAGGAGGAATTATTTGAAACGGGTTGGGAACCACCGATTTAAACTTTTCTCAAATTTATTTTAATCGAAGTAAAGGGTTTACTTTTCTTAAACATTAATAATTGCAGATTGTGACAGAAAAAGGCTCTCACCTTGATATTCGACTGCCAAGTATCACCACCACACTGACATCAGCTGGTGAATACAAAAGCCCCTCTCGCACGTTGAGATCAAGCATGCTAGGACCAGATGCGTGTCTACTCTCTTCAGATTCAGGTATGGATAATTTAATGTATGTTTAAACTAATTTAACACGATTACTCATAAATATATATTAAATAACATTTTTTAAAGACGGAATAGATACTACAGGGTTGAACAAGTATATACACATTTCTGAATAGCTAATGTACAAATGTATTTAAAGGAAATTATATCAAAAATATTCAACATAATAAAATAAAGGCTGCAATTATATCGCGTACGCTTCTATTTATCAATACAATGGTTATCCTTATTCCCAAAAATATATCTAAATTCATAAAAATGATTATATGTATATATGTATGTTTATATATATATATATATATATATATATATGTGTTTATATATAGATGTATATGTGTGTTTATATGTATGTGTGTTTATATATATGAATAAAAAACTGTTACTTCTAAATGAAGTAGATGTCATAAAAAATCTGAAACTTTTAAAATATTTAATAATATATTTTTTTAAGGAAAACTTCTTTTTACTCTTTATGGCATATTCATTTATACTTAAAATGGTATGGAAAAGAGGGGGAAAAAATTGTGTAAATACTTCAACGTACAGAACACTTGTTTAAAAATTGTATTACTAAGTTGACACACACATTAAGGGATGGATGTGATACATGTTTAACTGCTTCTAACACTACAAGTGCTGACCGTTGACGTCCAGACACTTATGAGTTCAGCGAATTACTGAACGAGCAACGTTGAGTAAGGTGCTCACTGTGATGGCTGCACATGCTATTTCACTTTCTTCCCATAGCTGGTTTTCTACAATACACCAAATCCTTTAGGGTCCTTCATTATTAAAAATCGAGAGGTGTTAAATCATGGGAGTGTGCGGAATACTCTACAGAACATTTCGTCCTATACATTGACCTGACACAATCTCATCAAGGTAGGCGCTCATATCTAGGTGGTATTGCGGTGGTGAGCAATTTAATTGAAAGTTAATCATTCCCTTAAAGCCCACGAATGAGAGGTAGAATGGATCTGTGAAGCATTCTGAGGTACACAAGGACATTTACACTTACTAAAAAAAATAATGATTCAATTAAACCCGTGGATGACAATCCACACCATACGTTGAGTCCTGGTAAAAACTGCTTTGTCCACATGAATGTGTGGATTTTCTGGAGTCCAGTATACACAGTTATGGTGATACACTGTACCATTCAGTTTAAATTGTGCTTCATCAGACCAAAACATTTTTCTCACAAATTCCTCATGTGCTTTGTGTTGAAACTACTCTGAGTACTGCATTCTTCGATCAGGGTCATTTTCTTTCATGGCATGTAACAATCTTGAGATGTATACTTTATATTTTACACTCTTAAGAAATGTGTTGTAAACTTGATCTTCTTTCTCTTGTCTCACTTGCACATTGCTTTGAGGACTTTTGTGTTGAGTGTGTAACCTGTTTCAACATCACAACCAAGGACGCAGGACTTAATGATGTTTGATACCTTCTGGATTTTTTTCACATTACGCACGGTACCGCCAGCCTCAAATGTATCATGAATGCTTGAATATGTAAAGTGTGTTTGAGCTTCTGTTGAAAATTAAGGCCACAAATGTTTTTGTACTGTACTTTGCCCAAATTTTCAAATTTAAAATACCACTTCAAAATGATCTTGTGTTGCAAGGACTACATACAGCCGAGCCACTTCTATTTTGTTTGACTGTCCTGCCAGTCGCAGGGTGGCTCGGGCATTCATATAAGAGAAAATAACACTACATATTGCTACCGTAGCTTAGCTCAACTTTGTAAAGGTTCGTGAATAGCTTTGGTTAAATTTAAAATATAAACACATTTTTTGTCCCGGTTTGTAAAATATCACATTTACAATTAAAAGGGGGCCACAGTTCCCATTTAACTTTGCTTCCACTGGACAAGAGGTTAATGGCTATCTCTTAAACCATATCGGTTGCTACCACCTAACCCCTCACCTATTTTTGTTATATTTTAACTCTTCAGGGGCGATTGTCAAATACGCAATAAAAATTCTGTATTTTCCCAGGTCATCTGGCAAGCAAAGAAGGAAATAATATACATTTTGCTTTATAGAAAAAATTGTCTCTATATTAACTCTGTATTTCAATTTAGTAATATATTTCCTCCTTGAGTTCTTTTAATTTTGATATAGTTTTTTTTTTTTTTTTTTTTTTTAGTTTTTCACAGTCAAGAACGATCGGTATCTAGAGAAACTGGAGGGGTTCCTTCTAATGGACGACTACAAGAAATGGATAATATGACAGAGCTACTTTCCAATGACGATCTAATCTCAAATAATGGCGTTGAGAGTTGGCTTGAAACCAGTTCTAAATACCACAGTTGTGAAGTTGTTGACAATTGATGCACAAAAATGTATATTAAAATAGTTTCAAATTTAAATAAAATATTTGTTTTGTTTTAATTATTAATTAATATTAATGGAGAAAAGGATTGATTTCCTGACTACGATAATGCTCAGTATAAAGGGGCAAAATTACCCTTACGTGTTAAATACAGATATTATTATTGTGAGAAAAATTCATATCGCATTGGTTTTTAGCTTATTGTGGGGGATTATTGAATAAATTGATTTATTACTGAACTTAAATTCAGTCTTTAGGACCAATATTATTTTTATTTAAGAACATGAACTTCCACTAAACAGAATATTTAGGGTCGAGAGTAAATTTCATACAAATGGAAGCATGTGAGTAGTGTTCTGGCCCTATGAGATCCCCACTTCCACCAACGGGTCAAAACATTCACATCCTGTTTGAGTACCGTTATAATTGACCTACATTCCTCTGATTGGCTGCTATAAATAGCCTCCTTCCCCCCACCCCCTGACATACTTTCCGTCCTCCTGCCTCCCCCCTCCCCTACAGCCCCCGACTACCAACCCCGGACATGTTGCTTCTTGATTATTAATTATTGTTAATTAAGTATTGCTAATTAATTGGAAGGATTGAGGTGTTGGAGTTTTTATTCATCGATTAGTGCGCTGTAGTTTATTTTGGGGGAGTATGAGGCCGCGGCACGAACCTCGCTCCATGGCTGTCGGGGTAAAATGAACATTGATTTCCTTCGGCACAAGGCTCTGTCCGGCACGAAACTCGCGCTATGGCTGTCGGTGGTAGAGTGTGATAAATGGTTCCCCTGCCTTTTACTTCCCCCCAAACCGGTCGCCAGTATGTCAGACCGATAAGACAAGAATAGATATTGAGGTCATTGCCCCGGGCATCGGGTTTTCCCTGGCGCCAGTATGTTGGGCAGACAAGACAAGAATAGATATTGAGGTCATTGGCCAAGGCAACGGGGTTTTTCCCTGGTGCCAGGTTGGCGGACAGACAAGTAGTTGAGACAAGAATAGATATTGAGGTCATTGCCCAGGACAACGGGGTTTTTCCCTGGCGCCAGTTTGGCGGGCAGACAAGACAAGATGGGACAAGAATAGATCGTGTGACGTCAAACGAGGGAGGAAAGGGGTGGCTATAAAGAGGGGCACCCACCTGGTTGTCTATTTATAAGCGTTTGTAGAGCTATATTAACTTTTACAAAAAAATCACAAGTAATACACATATGAGGATCTTGAAATTATTTTAAATTAATATGTTGTTACACTAAACAAATTAGTTACATAAACAGCAACAAAAATTTGCCGTTCTTAAAAATATTTACTTCTACAAAAATCACAAGTAATACAATTATGAAAATCTTGAAATTATTTTAAATTAATATGTTGATGAAACTATATAGGCTGAAATAATATATAACATTCACACTAAACAAATTAGTTACTTAAACAGCAACAAAAAATTTAATGTCCGCAAATATGAGCTTGTATTTATAGGATAGGAGGGAGGTGCGGGTGTAGACGTTAAAACACAAACATAACAATTTTTACAATATTTATTTAAATTATGAAAAAGTATACACACATTGTAAAGTATACTGTGAATATCTACAATATATATTTATTAGCATAAACATAACAGTTATACAATATTTATTTAATTCGTGAAAAAGTATAGATACAGTGAAAAAAACACTGTGATATTTACAATATATATATTTATTAGCATAAACATAACTGTGTTTTACACACAGTGAAAAGTATACTGTGAATATTTACAATATAGGGGGGAATAGTGGTCTCGGTACTAAATATGATATATACATTGAGATGGTTTTCAATTTAAAAGAAATAAATATTATTATATATATATATATATATATATATATATATATATATAAATATATATATAACAAAGAGTTTATTATATTTGAATCGATTTATAAATATATACAAACAGTTTATTATATTTGACAAGATTTAAAATAAATATATATAAACAGTTGACTAGAATTAAAATATACAAACAAACAACTAATTGATTAGAAAAAAAAATCAGGTAGGCGGAGGATTATACTGGCAAATAAAAAATATAAAAAAGTAACCCTGGAGCATAAAATAAATTTTAAAAAATGTGCTTGTTTTCATGCAGAAAAAAAATATGAAAAAAAATCTCAAATCTTTGAAAAATGGTATGTCAGTGGAACTGTCAAGAGTGAAAGAAAAAAAAAGATTATTATTCAGCCCGTCTAAATGATCACCTTTTAGTCGTAGCGAGTGCGTTTATAAGGACTCTGTAACCCAAATGGCAACGTATTAAAATCATCGGTTATCCGACGTTTGGTGTACACGGGCTGGTAGACTTTAGTCTGTGAAACGGTACATACAGTCGTAAGACCTTTTCTTACAATTTTGTGCGGTATCTGTATGTATCTTTCCGCAGCCTGCTCGGTGCCCATCGTTTTTAAAACGTCAAAATTAATATCGTTCCGGTTGCCATAGCTTATGGTGATCCCACGAACCTTGCACACCGTTTTGTTTTGGCAGGATCGCTTCCAACACAAACTCGGTACGCTTAATTCTTGGGACCACCAGATACAAAGGCGCTAATGTAGCTTCCATGACCGTAGTCCTGAAGTTCATTAGTGAGGTCACCTAAAAACTCTCCGGTCGGTGGACTCCAATTGCAGGGGCGTTCGGTAAATAGAACGCTATCTGTATCATGATACAAAACGCGGTCCCCCAATTGTTCAAGGATGCTGTATAAGTGAAACCTATCCATAGCAGTCGTGTAGCACGCCACCGCCACACTCGTGTTAGAGTTAGGGCGCAACGCGTCTCGGTCATCCTTGTAATTGAGGAACATGACCTCATCATTTACATCAATGACGCTGTCCACGGTAATGTACAGATCCGTAAGTACTTGTGCACGCCCTGATAGTCGTTGACAACGGCTACGTGTGGTAAATCGGGTCTTTGCCCAAACTTTCCCCATAGTGAATTTAAAAATACTTTAGCCAGAGTTCGGAGACCAGGGTTTTTACAAACAGAGCCGAAATCGAGTTTTACCTCTTCCCTTTCCTCATAATTTTGAATGTAAGCTAACTTTTCCTCTTGTGAGGTACACCACTCTGGCCATCCGCTGGCATCTTGCTTAATTTTCAAAAAAGTATCAATGTACCAGTGAAACAATCCGCCTGAAAGCGTCTGACGGTCATAAACAGATACATTGTACTCCCACCCTTCGTGCACTGCTTCAACGGTGTAGCCTTTCTCAACGGCTTCCCGGATCTCGTAAATCACCCAGACGCCTGTCAACCAGCGATCTTTTTTGTCGTTGTGCTGACATGCGCCTTGGTTTTTCTCCTCCCCGCATTTCCTGCACAAGATGAACATTAGCATGTCGTGCATCCGTGTAGGCAATACTGGCAGGAATAAATCCCGCGGATACGTCACTGTAACTTTGGCTATGCCTTCTACTTGATCTATAGACGAACAATTTGGTTCCAAGTGAATTTTGGGGTGGTCGACTGGGTATTTTTGTACTTGCAAACGTATGGATACAATGAAGACACATCCAAGTACTTGATCTTCTCCCCACAAAAAAGGTCTGCTTCGTGGAAGAGTTTGATACAATTTGTACGCCCGCCAAAGAATGCATCCCTGGGACTGAGAGGTTCCTTGGTATACACCTCATGCCGGAGTACAAATTGCTGCAAGTCCTTGTCTGTGCGTTTCATCACATTAAACATACACTCCCACATCTCTACGATCGTGTAGCCGGCATTCTTAAAATTTTCAACACATGCCATGGTCGCTTCATAGCGCATCTCCATGGTTTCGTGGGGACTATTTTTGATAAGGGTGATCCTGTCAGGGTAACAGAGAGGGAACCCGTGCAATAACAGCCCCAGAACTGGAAGACGGTGGTGGTATCTCCTCCAGCTTTAACAACGCCGTCTACACGTCACCCTAACACATATTCCTCACGGCCGTTACCCGCATGAAGAATACAGACACTGCGTTGATGGGCCTCCCAGCAGAGCCATTGTACAGCGATGTGCGACTGTTGGTCTGCGCACCGATAGTCACCGTTAGGGATAATACCAATAGTATTCTCCTTAAGATGACTTCGGCGGTAAACCAACATGGCCGCTCCAGCTATCGTACACGCCTCTCTGAAAGTATCCACCTTTGCTTTCTCCATGAGCATCTGTCTAAACTTCAGGCAGGCCTTCCTTAGGATCTCTACATCTTTCACACAATACAGTCCCAACTCGCGTTTAAAATCAAAGACATAATTTTCTTTGACCAACGCGTCATACCACTTCTCAAAGTGCTACTTTCCCTCAACTGACATCTCACCGATGCCGTAGTCCTTTATTGGCGGCCAGGGACCCCTATACCCCGCGGGTTTTTTTTTGTTGAAAAAATGGTGGGAATGTCCCTTGGCCAAAGACTCATCCAAGCCAAATTTTTGGGCATCTTGGACAACGACATTTAGAGAAAGTTCAGTGAGTCTATAAAGTGGAGTGGACCATAACGCATGGACATGATTTTCCCACCGTTCATTATTTTGGAGACCATTTTTTAACTCCATCATATATTTTATAATAAAATTCCCATCGTAGGATTTTGCGTTATGGCCTAGAAGGGTGATATCCTTAAATTTGGAAGATTTAATTTCTTCTATAAATTCAAAAAATTGGGCCATTGTGGTATCACCCTTGAATATGCGAGTCCTATCGCCCCCAAAGTCAACACAATTATAGTCATTTGCATCTATATGAACGCATTCCTTGAAACAACTCTGCATGATACATAGGTTAGGTTCGTGCAAGTACGTGCCGGCCGCACCTTGAAGAAGAATTTCTTGCCTGCATTCAAAATCATAAAATGCAAACATGAAATTGCTCTTTTCCAGTGACGGCTTGGCTGGGGCTTGCTTCATAATATAGAAATGACCAAAAGGACAGACCACAGATCGGCCTCCACTACAAACCGTTTTAGTGTAGCACTTTTTACGCGGATGCACATTTGTGCTCGTTCTTTGTGTTGAACGGCACCCGGCACTCACGCAAAAAGTACTAGCATTTAATATCAGCTGTCAAGGATGTTATTACATCAAAATGGTTTTGCTTATTGTCGTGAAAATACAAATCAAGGTAGCCTTTAAAGGAATGTTCGGAGGGAGTAGGCCCCTCATATAGGACCTGTCTCCCCGACGTTCCCTGAACACGGTGATTTTGTATTCGGAGAGGTATGTTTGAAATTGTTTCAGCTCGGTTAGCCCACCACCTTTCAAAAGATTCACACAGGCATCACGGCATAGTTCCTCTGCTTTGAGTTTTTGAATATGACGACCCCATTTGATTTGTCTAAAGGTGTACACGTCCATACATCCTGGTTCTCTTTTATTATCACATATAGCTTTGGCGACAACCAATGCATGGGCTAAGCAAAGCCTGTCGTCATTTTGAATCCTAATGATCCCATGGTTTTTACGGCTATATGTGGTAGCAGGAGAGAGTTTATCACATTTATGATTACGCCTCCCGCGAGGCTCCTTAAAGTGGCAGAGTTTAACGTACAGTGGTGCTGTACTCAAAAACAAAGTGTTACTTTGCAACACGCGACTTACGTTATCAAGCACTGCTAGAGCATCTAACTGCTCTGCTCACCTAAATGAGACGTACACAGTGCCCAACGTAGAGTCAGTGCTACTCAAAAATAAGCCAACGTGGTCATCGGCGCTAACGCCATGGTCCTGCAGGCGATGGAGCAAATTAGTAATATGTTCTTCAAGCCAGCTTAATGCGTCAAGATCGCTTGCCGGAGCACCAAGCTGTACGGTAATTTCTCTACCAGTATAATAAAAGAAACGCCTCGATTGTTTAATCCTCTCTTCAACGATACGAAGAGGGACGCCATTTTGAAATGCCCCGCCTATCTGACTTACCGGGCCACTAAATCCCTTTTGAGGGGCCGAAGATGGTCCCGCTGTAGCCGGCTCCACAATACTCGTCTCCCGCACTACATCTGGGGCTCGAGCACCATCTCCCGGGCTCTCAGGCAGCGCTCCTGCAGTGTGGTGATGGGGACTTGTAGCCAGTGGCTGTGGGAGGACCATCCCTCCATTTACGGTCTCCAATTCAGCTATAACACATGACAAAGTAAGCACTGTTACAAACATGCGCGTTTTTTTAATATAATATGTTACATAATTGCTTTAACTGAAACCAACCTTCCGCGAAGTGATTGAAAAAAGCCTCAACTTTACTATGGCAAGATTCGAACCTCAAACTCTTCGGTCTGCAACCCTCTGGCTCTACACAAACAAACGCTGTAGCCAACACAGCGCAGGGGTAAATTATTAAATACAATTTTAGTGCGCGAAACTATATATATTGTTGACATAATAAATAACATTTACACAAAGCAAATTAGTCACTTAAACTATAAGCCGAAATTATAGTAAGTGCACCAGCATTTTACAAGGAGGAAGAAGGGGAAATCTATTAGAAAAAACTTCCCACATAAATTTCTATGTAATATTAAATACAACTTTAAATATCATTTAATGTTAGAGAATATAGTTTGTTGACATAATAAATACTGTAACACAAAATTAGAGAAAGTGTATCCGCATTTTGCAAGGAGGGAGAATGGAAAACCTCCCTAAATACACACGACGCTGATAAATGAATCTATAATATTTATTTTTAAATTGTGTACTATTCCAATGGATTTGTTTACAATACACTCACACACACTCACACGTCATAAATGAAAGTGTATACATTTTTGTTTACTCTTGGTTAAACGCGAATTTAATAAATGTCTAAAGTGTCAATTATAATTTTCTGCTTTTGAATGGGAAATGAACATGTACAAAATACCAGACAGAGCAGTTATTTTAGAGACATAAACCAGTGTTTTCGCTTATGTCAGGGAATTGAACCAGGGATAGCATAGATTTTTAAGACGGGTTAAATTACGTAGGATTTTTAATAACTGTTTAAAGCAACAATATATAGTTTTCCCGCGTTCTCTTTGCCACTAAACGAACTAGTACCATTGACTTGAAATGAGCAGCTGACAAGAGGTTTCGAACTAGTGCCGAAATAACGGTGTTTGCGTGGGCGAGTGAGAGAGAGAGCGCGAGCTACACATATAGTATATTTTCAAACTAGTGGCTACTTGTAGACTGTACTTACATATCAGTCTGTGAATGGTGTCCAAATATGTCCAAACAGAGGGGGACGCTGGCGATAGGGGCGCAGGAGAGAGGATGCCTGAGACTGGCCTGAGGACGTCAACGACATCGTTCCTGGCACAGACCGGTGGGGGCGCCTCCGGCTGGGTAGATGTCTGCACGCCCGTCGCTACACTGCCCAGAAGATCCTCATCTAGCCCATATGGATCCCAGTAGTCTGAAATTAAATAAATACTTATTAATTACCACTTACAGAAAATAAAAAAAACACTGGCAAGTCTATCGTAGAACACTAATTACCCATGGACCAGTCACCATCCACTCTACAAATCCCCTCTTCTGTAAATTGCATCAACTTTTCCAGGTTAAGGGGATCCACAGGTTGCGCCACCAAGCCAAGCGTCATAGGCTCTTCATCTTACAAAGAAGAAGAGAATACCTCAGTACACCCTGACATGATAATCAAATTAGAAAACATTAAAATATACAAAACGAATTAAACATACCCGAGTTTAAACAATTTTCCAACGCGTTGAAACTTATCTTGATGTTTATGTGATCCAATTACAAATTGTAATGACCGAATGTAATGAATTATGTTCTATTTATACCCATCTCAATGGGGCTGCCGTCTGTAATTAGCTAAATACTGTAATGTGTCTCTGCGCATGCGCAATCCTATCAGGTCTTTGTAAATACCGTTATCTACCATACACCTTCTACCCATCACTGGGTATGGATGTGTCTTGTCTTCGCTCTGGTGGGACGTGTGTGTGTGCTGTCATAGACCTGGGAGTAGATTTTTTGCTCTCCATCTAGGCAAATGCGGTTCAAGCTTCATAATCAGAGCGGGTAGTAAGACGCAGTTATAAATGTGTGCAACAGTGATTGAATCACGGTCTAACCGTATTCGATGGTCTAGACTATTTTTAGAGGGTGAGATTTGAACCCAGAACTTCCGTCCACGGGCAAACCAAACATGATCCTGAAATTTACGTCGCGCACTCCACGATTCAGATCTATTGAATAATTGCTCGATTATTACGCTAATGTGTTTGGTGATAGGAAGATTGAGTTTAGCTGAAAGGTATCCGTAAAAAACCCAGCTTCAATACATCTGACAGACTTCCTCCCATCTTTAGCAGTCTAGTCTATTGCTAGAGTAGCGCCATATTTAAATTTTCACTTTATATTTACATGTCAATTAAAATACAGAATTTAAAACAATTTTTGAAAAAAAAATCATAGTGCACCGTTTACTCATTATATATTTAAGTCAAAATAATGCGGCATCATTTTGCGTGTGCGTTAGTAACGATAAAAATTATAGCGTATTGTCTTTATTTTTTTTCTCATTGAATAGACCAAACGGCACCGTATTAAAATATTATGAATCCCTTAAGTAGACTTTCCTCGCAACATCTGTAAGCTAATCTAAAAGTCAAACAATTCCTATAGCTATAATTTTTCGGTTGTAATGTTTATCAATTCCAGGATATTCATTTAGTTGATAGCGTATCTGTCCACTGAGTCAAGGGTGTCCCTTAGTAAATCTAGTTTATTAAACCTTAATTCCTTCCTGTAGATATGTAGACTCTAAATAGACAATATAAGTTTTAATATTCACGATAAGCTAATCAAATAAAGCACGAGTTTTTTTAATATATATTATCGAGAGAGAGAGACATGTCTTTGCTGTGCACCGTACCATTTAAATAACTTATAGTTTACTTATTCATTAACGAGTGAGAAAGTTTCTTCGTTTCAATCTATAGCAGACAGCTATTATAAATACAAACACTAAGAAAGTTTGGATTTTAGGCACCCATAATAGTAATTGGTTTTTTCACCAAACTCGAGACTAATGATAGAGAAAAAATAAGTAACGTTCATGTAGTAGTGCACACACACATACGCAAATTCATTTTAATTATTATGATAGGCCCAACTTATATTCACATGTATTTATTTCTTAAGCACTTTCATTTTGTGCCATCTAACGAATAAAATTAGTAATCATGACTTTTTCAGCATCTTGAGCTAGCACAGACATATCCATATTTAATTAATGGTATTATTACTACTCATACAATAATTTAAATACGCTAATGAGGTAGGAATAATGAAAGTATTTATGGAGGAGGGATAAGTGTACCAGCCTTTGTATGGAGGGAGAGTTGGAAATATCTGAAGTTTAATAGAACAGTGTTCGAACTCCAATCACGTCAATGAACCATATCAGACGAGCCCCGTTTCGTTACTTGTACTTGAATACAATTATGAGGATCTTGAATTTACAATCACAGCGGTTACATTTTATTAAATAGTGCATAACTTTTACATATGTTCCTAAGTTAAATACCTAGGGAAACATCACGGTGGCTATATATTTTGATAACATAAATAATAACTTTTACATAAGTAAAATATCTAGGAAAAAATCACGGTGTCTATACAACTTTTACATAATTTCAATTTGTAACGCTTTAAATATCTAGAGATAGCGTGTTAATTAATTCCCTTAGCATAAATAAAATAATTAATCGATTTTATATTTAAAATTTTTTATAACTGTCTCGGTTTTGTAATGCCGCAGGGACTATAAATTTGTTTATTTAATAAATTCACTAAAAAATAATAGAAAATTAAATGAACAGCTTCTATATTTCCTGCAAAACGTTTAAGTAATTAAATATTGAGTTACTAATGTTTGTTACACTTCATTACAATTTTGAGCGTTTCACCTGCCGGCTTTATCATTCAACTATATTACTATTTTGACACAAAAAAGTAAATGTAATTTCACATCTATATGTACGGTATGTGTCGCCAAGTTGGTAGAGTATCTGTCCACTGATTTAAGGATTCCCCCCACCCTCGAATCTTGTGTGGCTGAAGTTGGGTTAGTTTTTTCCACTCTCACACCACGCAAATGTGTGTTTACTTCTTCTAAATTCAACCTTTCCAATTCCTAATACATTAGTACTTAACCGTATAACGCGAACGGGGTAGTAAGCTGTTGTGTTAAATAATAATAATTAAGACCATATAATTTGTTCCAGTTCACCAGATAATTACGTTCAAGTTTCCATTTTAGAAATAAATTTTGATAATATTTATAGGAAGTTATGGGTTTGACCCTAACCGGTTATACCAAAATGTTTACTCCAAACATGGTTTATGAACAGTCACAAATTTAAAATTAAATCAAAAACTTTTTAAGTTATGTAAAAGAAGATAATTGAAATACCTGATGTGGATGTTGCTGAATTTTCCATGGTTTTGTCTAATCAACCGTTCCGTAGCTTATTATTTTCACGTGAAGAACACAGTGAGTGTTATTCTAAAACAGCTCTCTCTATATATATATATGAATTAAATTCCATTTTCTCTAGAGAAGCATTGAAACAATCTTTCGGTTATAAGAATATTATATAGTAATTACGCTAATGATACGGGGATTAGTAAGGTGGAATTTAGAGGAAGTGTAACTGCATTTGCGAATAGGATGGAGTGTAAAACCATTTAGGTAAAACCACCCTCATTATAAACGACCGGGATTTGAACCCCAATCTACCAGTCATCAGCAATAGAGTCTATTGCGATAGTGACGCCTTAGACCATGCGGTTACTTAAGTTAATTCAGTAATAAGTAGTTTCTTACATAAGTTTGGGAAATTTATAAATTCCCAATTTCATCAAACTCCACTTAGAAATTTCAAATATTTAGGAATTATTGGGGTATTTGGAGTAATCCCACTACATTCCTGGAAGTTTTAAATTTTCTATGTCTCTTAAAAGTATATAATGGGTTGGGCTTGTTTGAGTAGTAAAAAGACAACATTTTTTTTAATAAGTGTGGTTTAATCGTTCTATGTCTCTTGATTTTGGAGTTATAGCACTGACAAACATACTCACAAACGCACAAACAAATACGTATTCTATATAATTTATATGATTATTGATTGTTGGTTTCCATTGTCAGGCATCCCATAATTTGTTAGTTATAGCGTAGCACAAGCTAAAATTAAAGTTCTACATCCACAATTGTTTTTCAAGGTGGCCGTAATATTTAATATAATTAAATATAGAAACCTTTAAATGTTGGGCCAATTAAAAGTCAATAAGCAAAAAATGATAAAAAGGCCAAAAGTATTGTTTTGTAGCCGCTTTCTTGAAACAAAATAGCGAATGTAATTTGTAATTAGCCTACATGTTAATCGGACCTACAAGCTATATCCATTAAAATTTCAGCAAAAAAATAGGTATAGTGGTTTGAGCCTGATTGAGCAACAAACTAACAAAGGACAGACATTTCATTTTTCTATAATTTGTAGGGTAAAAGTAATAAAAAAAAAGGTTCACATATGCAATCACAAAGTTTACTACTTCAAGCTTACAATATGTGTAGTAACAAAAACTAAGGTTTCCCAAAGAGGGCGGTTAATACCAACTTTCTGCTTTCTATGGTTTTTGGTTCCTTAGCTACGCGAATAAGTAGTCATAATGTTTAATGTGCTGGGCTCACCATGGATGTAAAAATGTAGCTAAGGTACGCACCCTGATGAGTTCCCTAACTAAATATTTTAAAATAAAATAGTCATAGCATTATTTATGCTTTTTAGTGAGGAATTCCCATCTAGATATCATATTCTGAAAATTTAAAAATAACACCTGGCCAAGGGTATCGAACCGAAGGCAAAGGCCCCGGGCTCGATTACCGTGTCCAGGCGTCATTTTTAAATTTTCAGTACATATTTAAAGTTTAAAATTGGTTGGTTAATCGGGTTTAAAGATTCACTTCTCAGTTTACACGTGATCTAGGTTCGATATATTTGACTTTACAAAATATAACAAAAGTGCACACTTATGAGGTTTCACTAAGTAAACTTGAAAAGTGGCATATTTACATATTTATTTTGGAGGGGCGGTGGGTGGGGGTGGGGTGGAGATGGGGGTGAAATCGGAACACATACACAAACACACACTGGAGGTCACGGTGTTTAAGGCATCAAGATCTCAATATACAGTCAACTCCAGTTATAGTTAACCACTATGGATCCAGATATTTTGTTCACAATATCCAAAGTTCATTAAAACCTAAATGTGTTTCCACTTGACCTTAAGTGAGAGGGGTAGGGACAAACAAAACAAAATATCACAATTGAAATAAATTTATTGAATAATATTTCTTAGTATTAAAATAGTCATCTATGTACTGATGCTTTCTGTATATAATTTTAATTATTATTTTCTGCCTTTTAAGGGTATATTAATAATAATTATTGATCTATTTGTCTGAATATGTATCCATGTTAATGTAAGATAAAATCACCTGAAGATGATGAAAGTTACCCAGTTGTGAGAGTTATGTTAGTAAATAACAAACAATAAAAAATATATATTAAAAAAAATTAAGATTGGAATTATGCTATAATTACTCTTTGTATTGCAGTTGATTCGGCGATCAAGTAAGACAGAAGAAAATTAATTCTACCATCATGGTTTGTTGATATTTCCAAACCCGTCATTGCTAAGGAGACTTACAAGAACGGTTTATAAATTAAAAGTTAAAATATTCAAATTATTACAAATTTAAGATACAAGTGTAACCACACTAACAGTCTGTTTTTTCGATATTGCTTCAGCCGATGGTGAGATAGCCTAATGATTTCTAGCTTATCCTGTATTATTAACGATAGGGAATACAACAGAAGTAACATCTCGATCCGATGAGTAATTTTTGAGTTTAATTGAAACAAACAAGCAGAGGAAATCGAACGTACAGGAAATTTTAGTTTTATTATATGTATAGATGTGGCCTCTAGTGCTTACAAGTCGTCATTTTAGCTATATTCGAGCACCTATAAATTTCCGAATTGAGAGATCAATCTAAATACCGTCCTTGGAACCATTTATCTCTCTGAAATATTGAAAGTCACCAAAGACCTAATAGTACGTGTCAAATCCCAGAAAAAATGTTTCAAACTGACCTACTTTACCACCAATGTAGGGCTATAAGCAGTCTAGCTTGATTCACAAATTCGCCGAAAATTGAGATCAGAATCTAATTGAATAACACAGCAATTCACACGCCAGCAAATATGTATGTTGACCCATAATACTTTGCAAAGCAAATCTTAAAATAGCTAATATTTAATATATTTTAGATAATTACTATGTTTAATAGTTTCCTAATTATTTGTTTCTTTAGTGAAAAAATCAATACATAAAGATAACTACACACATACACTTTTCATTTTACTAGTTAATTCAAATAATTTCACAACAGTAGAGGCAGCTGCCTGCTTGTATCTCTCTTTGCAGGCATAGGCTTGTATTGAATTGGATGGTACAGGTGAATGTGCAATAAGCTAGTCGGGTGGTTTTGAAATTTGATTGGTTCTTCCGCGCAGATTTTATGGAGAAGCGTGGACAAAGCTGGGCTTATTTATACTAGTGCAGAATAACAAACATAGTTCACGCTAAATTGTTGTGATTGGCTTAAGGCTCATAAGTGACCATATTTCAATTATTTTATTTTTTCCGGTGAATGTGCGAATCTGAAGTTGAAGAAGGTTCATAACTCTTACTAAATAAGACCTATCAACCCAGAATAACAACTATCCCCCCTCTCTCCCGATTCTAAGATTGTTCTCAAGAACACACTGTTAGAAACCCAACTCTAACCAAACTCAACATCTAGATATATTCTAGGACTAGACCTATGACATTAAACCATCCAAAATTTAATATATTATTGCTATTTTCTTTGAAAATTTTGATCCCTAAATGCGCTATTTTGTAATTGTGTTTTACTTTATTTAATGGAACCCAAATGCTGTGTCTATTTCTATACAAACAAACTTAAAATGATCATTTACAAAAAAAAAAAAAGTCAATTTAATATTAACATTAGTTTTTATTTTAAGGGGAACCCCCATACCTTCTATTTTGTTTCAAATCCGCTACGCTTCGTGCGTGTAGAGAACTTCAATTCCATTTCCCCCTCTGTTAATTCACTTGTGTACAGCTAGACATTTCGTCGCCTGTAGGGTTGACTGACTGGCAGGTATACATTCTTTCCAAAAATAGATTCCGAGACAAAGAAAGTAGAGGGTCGGTTTCTTCTTTTTTTCTAGGCCAATGTTTGGAAGGCCGGGTTTGGGTTCTATCTCAAAACTATACATAGCTGTAGTAGTTTTAATTCAACATTCTTTCAGTGTGACCACATGTATAATATAGTATATTATTAATTATCAATAATAGTATATTAGATTTGTATTTCTAATTAAGGTGTAGGCCTAAAACCTTTATATTCTGCATTAATTAATTAAATAACTAATTGTAATTGAAAGTTAATAGTTAAAATAAAAGGTCCAATGAATTAAAATGTGGGTAAATCTTTTAAATAATTTTAAAAATAATTCTATACCAAATTAAAACTACTTTGGATAAAAACAATTTATTTTTACATTAATATTATATACAAGGATTTTAACTATAATAATTAAAAATTAAGAAGGATTGTTTATTGGAAATGCACCAACATTCTTCTGACAAAGATGTAAAAAAAAAAGAAATGTGATAACTATAAAGGTGAAAACCACCCCCCAATGCGTTTGGCCAGGTATAGCTACTCTAATTCTTGTAGGAAGAACAGGTTTAGAAAGTACAAATAAATACATTAAAAAAAATTGTGGTCAAAGCTGATGGCATTTTACTTAATTATTATTTCGAAGGTAGACCTATTTATAATATATATCGAAAGTTAAAGATGTAAATCACATTACTTGAGCTTTGAATAAATCAATGTAGTTTTACTAACGTTTGTGACAGTCATTTACTCTTCTCACGATCAAAATTAGATTATACTCAACCTTAAGACAATAAAAATATAAATTATATTAAGTAACATTTTACAATACTTTACAAAACAATTGTGAAAAGTTAATACATTTCCATGTGTGTTTAATTCCCATAGTATTTAGATAGTCCAGTCATTTAGCTTTAGGGAAAGAACTATAAATAAAACCAATGACAAACTAAACACTTCTTTATTTATTAATAAACAAAAATCTTTGTAAAGTGTCTAATCTTCAAAATTATTTAAATTATGTATTGGAAGTTAGTGATTAACTAATGTTGAAATGAACTATAACAATATAAGATTTATTTAAATGATTGAGTAGTGTTGTTTTTGGGGTTTCCTATTGTTTACAAATATCAAACAACGGTATGTAAAAGTGTAATTGAAAAAGTGGTTTTATAATAAAATTAAATAAATTTCATATCATGTCACCTCAACGATATAAGTTAACAATAAAGATAAAATTGTAAAGGTGAATAATATGGATGCAATAGCCTTTTGTTAAAATTGCATATAATTAAAGCAAAGAGAGTTAGCTAAGAGAGGGTTGTTACAATTCTATCCAGCTCAAAAAAAAAAAAACCACATGGATTTTTATTAAAAATACCCACTTTAAAAAAACTTATTATATTTTGAATACAAAGCAATTGTCTAATTTTTATAGTAGTTATTCTAACTTCCTTTTAATATTTAAAATATGATTAATTACTTTAAATAAAAATGTAGATAGATTGGAAATGAAATTAATTACTAACATAGGACTAGATCAAACTAATATTATTGAATATTTTAAAGAATAAACATACTATTTAATTTAAAACATTCTTTTCTAAGAACCAAATTTTACTAACATGATTGCATTAAAGTTTTATTTTGAATTTTTTTAATCAATGTCTATTGTTTTAATTCCTTAAAAAAATTGATTTCTAGAATATAATATTATTCTTAGGCGTGGAAGTTATTTTCTTTGTAAAGTAACAACACCACAGCAAACCAAATAAAACCTAAAATAACCCAACTTATTTTTTAAATAGCCGGGTTTCTTTCCAAGCCTGAGCTAAGAGCTATTCATTGAGAATAGAGTGGTTTGAATTTCTACAAAGTTAAACAATTAAAAATAACAATTATAGAATCGTACTTGTGTGTGTTTGTGTGTATGATATTTGAACACATACACACGCATAAATATACAAGGACACAGACATGTTTGGTTTGTGATCTTCCTCCTGCCCACAATTTATAAGCGAAGGGTGTCCAAATTAATGTATTTACTCAATCGAGTTCGGTCATTTTCGGGTTTATACAATTAATATAAAATTTAAACAAAACTCATCAAAGTAGGCATGTCCTTACTCGCAACACCATACTTTAAAATTAGCAGGATCAATCTTGCTTAAAGTGTTTAGATGTTTGAAAAAATAAATAAATGGTACAGTGCACCGCACAGACATTCTCTTATGGATTACTGACAACCAATTATGAAAATTTGTTTCCTAATTGTAATATACAATGGAAGTAAACCAACTCTTGGTTAGTTACTTAATGAGAAAGTATGTAAGATTGTGTCGTACTATACATTTTAATATATGGGAAAATATTTATAAAGTGATAGTTTTCCATTAATTTATCACAAAATAAAATACTGTCAAAAATGTTTCTAAGCAAAAACAAAATATTCAGTTATTTTAATAGATGTAATGTAGTTCTGATAATTTATAAATGACAGCCTATTAAAATAGAAAATTTGAGTGTTTCCTCAAATTGAAGCTATACCACCGAAAAAAGACTAGTGCAGAATTTCTCTGTTTGTTCTTCCTTGGGTATTATATACTCGTTTGTATATATATAATACCCAATATATGTATATATAGGTCAATGGCACACCCAATAAAGGGAAACCTGGGTATTGGTCTCCCCCAAGACTCAATACTAGTTTAATGAATATATTAACTATGTGATTGTTAAAATAAAGAGCATTAAAGATGTGTCGAGTGCATAAGATACCTTTTAAAACCAGGTTCACAATTTATATTTCAAAAGAGATAAATGCTCTACACATTAAAATAGCCCCCGAATTTCCTATTGAAAAAAAGAAAATTCATACTAGATTCTATATATTGAATGCAAGGCCAAAGCCAGATAAATATAGAATTAAAATTACCTTATTTACTGTTTAAAAATAACAAAAATAAATACAAGGAACGATCTATATCTACTAGTATTGTGATTGTCAAAAAAATTCAACTCGAAATTTCGATAAATGTCAACGTTTCATGACCCCCTGCAACAAAAAACATGGTTTCCGCAATGCCGTCTGTCTGTCCATCTGTCTGTCCACCTGTCTGTCCGTAACTTTTCCCTTAGTACCCCTTTTATATACTCAAACCTTATTTTTAACATATTACATAACCCTTAAAATTAATTTGATTTAATTTTTACCCTTTTAAATCTTTTTAGTTACCCTAAACTATTCTCCCGGGCAAAGCTGTACCTCATGCTAGTAATATATAAAAACAAAAGTGAGTTTAGGTGTGTGTTCAGAAAAAAACTAAGCCCCTTCGAGATAGGATGAAAAATTGAAATTTTGAAGATCTTTAGAAGGATCACTTCATTTAACATGGAAAATTTACGAAATGAGGAATTTCGAAATTGGACTCCAGGACTTGGGGGAGGGAGTCAAAATAAGAAAGATGTTTTAACTTTGGTAGAAAATTGAAATTTGGGGGAAAGGTAGCGGGACTACTCCAGAGAATAAGATAAGTGTTAAAATTTCAACTTTATGAGTGAAAGCTGAGCGTGAAATTTAAATTATGATTACCATAGTTATCTTGGTATTGTGCAAGGAGGACTTATATAAATGCTAGCAGCCGGATGTTGAACGTCCTAATTTAAATAGTTTGATATAGTACAAAGAATGGATCAGCCTGCTAGTAAATTATACATGTGAGATGATTTCACCCTAAACCATTATTTGAAATAAGTCTCTTCTCCAGTAAACCCAATATAATATTTAATCACAAAATAATGTCTAGCTATCTGGACAGTTATTATGTTATAGCAGATAAATAAATCGAGTGTTGAACAATGACGTTCATGTAGTGGTAGAAAAATCTTTGATTAAATAATATTTGTTTAAAATAAATTAATAAAAATGCACAGCATTGGTCAAAACAAAAACAGTATGTTACTGTATGTAGTTGTCAATACAAAATTGATATTTCAAATACATAAAAATGAACACAAGTTTGCCAAACAATAAATTAAGAAGGAGACTTGGTCATGAATATTAACACTAAGTCTATTCTAGTCTAGTCTAAGTCTAAGTACTATTTAAAAAAATCCCGTAGCTTATGGAAACAGCCGTTATTTAAAAAATGTTCTTCACTAATTTAACACCCTTTAACATTAGCCCTAATCCTTAGTTTACGTTTTTAAATGACCATATATATGTTTTTATTTACCTAATGAGTTTATAGGAATAAAATATTTAAGAATCTCTTGAAAATAAACAAACACAATATATTTATTGACATTATTTATTTGACACCTTTTCTAATCAAAAAAGAAGTGGCTATTTTACGCTCATAGCTCCTCAATGTGTTGATTTGTGTAAAGTTTTTTTTAATGAGAAAAACAAAATGCATATAAAAAAATCATACAAGTTATCACAAATAGCTATTTGGCATTTTAGTAAGGTTTTCCCCGGGTCCTATAATGAGCACAGCACTCTAGATAAGGTCCTGCTCGACGTTCTTCGACTTTAGTTTTTAGCTCATTGCTTTACTAACCGTTCGGGCTATACAAATTTACTCCCGTTAATAAGGTAGGGGTGATGAAGGTAGAATGTAGGTGAAATGTACCTGTACTTGCATATAGAAATAAAAGAATACATTTAGAAAAAATATTTCGAGAATGACCAGCTGCGAATTGAACCCCGATCTCCCCGTTGCCAGTAGGCTAGACTAAATGAACCTTGCATTTAGTTTACGTGTTCACTAGTGCAGCCATAAATGATTTTAGTTGAGATTTTTATTCCTATTCTCGAACAATATTTGGTTTTGTGTTTGTGGCGCTATCTTCATACTTTAGCATTCAATCATATAATGCTAGTAGTTTGGTCGACTTCACTGGTCTTGGAGTAAAGTGCTCGCCTCAAGACCCGGTGTTCGTGGGTTAAAACCCCACTGGGGCCAAAGGATTTATTTCGAGTGATAACAATTCATGGGATAACTTCTTTTTGAGGGAAAGTAAAGCCATTGGTCCCATGTTGATTGTGGTATGTAAGATAACCCTGTAAGGTTTGTGAAAATACCTTTCCCAGCAAAATTGTAGGCCCTTTTGATCTCACTCATAGAAATTCTCGGGTGCTTATATAATCAGTTGGTTCAGAAAGCGCAAGTTAAATACAACAAATAAATAAAACTAGTAGTTGGACCCGTTCTTTACCCACGCAATAAAAATTCAAATACTCAATTTAAGACGTTTAACACCAAACCAATTATTGTCATTAATCCGGCCCTGCTATTATCCATATATGTTATACACATTTTAATTATAATAACGGAATAGAGCTGAGGAAAATATATATTAAAGTAAGCGTATCTGCATTTGCGTGAAGGAAGTGTGGATAAACACTTAGGGAAGAACAGCCCTCGATCCACGTGGCTGAGATTTGAACTCAGAATTTTTAGCTACGAGCAAACCAAGCATGATCCTGAAACTTACCTCGCGCACCCAACGATTCAGATCTATTGAATAATTGTTCGATAAAATAGCTCTTTAAAATATTTATTAGTGTTGTGATTTATGAAAACATTTTCTTACGAACTTAATAGTTCTAGTTCCTACGTTGCTTGAAATAAACTATTAAAATTTCTAATTAAAAGTTATATATGAGAAAATATGTGTTTATTATTAGTATTATTAAACTAATAGGAGTGAAGATGTATTAATTGTTAGCTAATCTAAATACCGGTTCATATTCGATATAGATACAATTTAAATTCTAACACTTACCGAGCAATAGCTATTTCATTTATTTGTTTGGAGTTTTATACTTTAGAGGGTGGTGGTTTTTTGTTCCCCATGGGCACGGTTTTAATTATATTATTATTATTATTATTATTATTATTATTATTATTATTATTATTATTATTATTATTAACATCCGTTCGGTTATACCTACTTACGCTAAGGTACAATGGTAGGGTGATTGTGAGATCAAATGGAGGACCTACAGTTTAACGTGGGATCCGAACCACTGTGGAGGCCTGGCACTCCACACATTCACAAGTTTTGATTAATACACGTCTTATCAGAGGTGAAGGATTGAACCCCGGACCCATAGCAGAGAAGTCTCAAACTAGTTTACTTAGTGAAACTTGATAAATTTGTTTGAAACTATCACAAATATATCAACACAAAAAAAAATCACACATGGACTAAATAAATATAATAATATTACTTAAAATGTATTGCATTTTTATAGTAAAAAAACAAACAAAAACATTAAAACTATTCTCAATGAAGAATGTCTATATGATAAACCAGTTTGTGACGTCAGTTGCAACAGACCCTCATAGAACTGTGAGGGGCGCTAGCGGGTCGTTGAGCGGTGGAGGAAATGGCTTCAAGAGACACACACAGCAACCGGCCGGAAGACTCAAATTTAAAAACAAAGATATTCTCTTTTAAAAAATACAACACTTGATGTGCTGGTTCAGAAAACTGTTCAGGTGAAAAGGTATTCAATTATGGAAGGGGTGAAATTATAATTGTTTACATATTTTCTTAAGTTTATTTTAAAATAATAAATATAGTTTTTAAATACGACCCTTGTTCAAATTATTAATTAAAATATATATTTAAATATTCAGGAAATAGCCAAAGAGACAATCTTTTTGGAAACAGAGACATCAAATTTTTGATTAGGTATTTTGGGCGTAATCATGGAAGAGAAATCATAAAAATTATTTTAAAACGTTGAAGTTCAATATTTTATATCTTTTTAATGGTTGGATTTACAGAAACCAATTAAATTTTGTTTTAACAAACAAACTTTATTTTAATAGGAGAAAAATTTACAAATCTATTAAATAATAACTACCATCAGATTTAAGGAGGTTAGTAGTACAAGTATTTTAGATATTTGGTGGGAGTTCCTCCTTAAGCAGGTCTAAAATATAGGTTAATTTCCTTAAATGATCAATAAAGATAAAATAAATAAAGACTTGAAGTAAGAACCATTCTAGGTGCCAAAACAGCTACTCCTAGGAAATCGAATTTAAAAAAAAATTACACCTAAAATTAATCAATTAATAACCTCAATTTTCTATGCATATTATTATAAAGTGAAATAGGGTTTACTAAGCTCTTAAAATGTTATTATGTTTAGAATATTGATTGTTTATGATGACTCAAACTTGAAAAGTTAATAACATCCTATGCATCAGCATCATTTACGTATATAGAGATCTAAGTGCCATGCTTTTTACATATGTCATACAATAAATCATTTTGACAATCAAACATGAACAGCAAAAAGCTTACACATTCACAAACTAACAGCGCATCATTCAATATTGGTTTAAATTTGAAGTATGTGTGTTGGTACTGTTGAGACCTTTCAAACGATCCTAAAACGTATTTGTGTGTGTCATCCCGCAAGTATGTAATCATCTAACTCAATCCCTTTGTTTTTTTCTTTCTGGGGAAATCTTATTTGAAGGACACATTTTGGGAAGTACACAGTTCTTTATGTCTTCAATCTTCACGTCCTTCTTCATGATGTCCGTAGTTTTCCAGGTTTCAAGTTCTTTCTGATTTATTCGTGTTTAGTTACACCAGGATTTTTGTTGCTGGCCTTGATCCACTGAGCTTTAGAAATTTCAAGTTTTGTAATATTCATGAAAGAGTTGGCTGCCTGCTTGAAATTGTAAAATATAATTCTCTGTCATAATATTAACTGAAAAAGTATTTACTTCACGTACACCTTCAATCATTCTCTTAAGATCTTCTGGAGCGATGCATTTTGTGATTCTTTTTTTTTTCAATAGCTACCAAGTTTCTGTCACATGAAAGGAAAGAATGACCCGATACTAAAAACTTGTATTCTACCATCTTAATTACTCCATTCACTACAAGATAAACCCAAATAAAAAATAAACATTTTATTCTTATTTTGTCCACAGCTATTGTCACTCCACATGATTAGTTTGTCTTTAGGCAGGTAAGTGAAATAAGTTTTATTTTTTGAAAAAGATAACAAGCTATTTCATTTCCCCCTTTTCCAAAGATTTCCAAATGGCATATATTCATAACAGTCATTATTGTCCTCAATGTGAACACATAGGTTTACGTTGACAGCTGTCAGATAAAACATTTGGCTGTGGGTTAGTGTAGGCAAAATAAAACCTGTTGCTGGTCTACGGACGCAACACGTTTATCACTTATAGGAAGTTGAGTACGTTTATTTCATTACATTTTCTGCTTTTGGTTCTGTTGGTTTGTAAGTCGGTTCCATTCTTCTTTCAATTTGGCAGCCCTTATTTCTGCAGCCAACAAATCACATTTTGCACAGGTTTTTATACGTGGGTGGTGGAAATATAGATTTGGCATACTTTTAAATGTCTCTTATATGGGCAATCACACTATCCTTATCAGCTTGTGAAAATTTACTATTTTTGGTTTTAGTACACTTAGTCAAACACACTATTAAGTATAGATAAACGCCTCTGAATAGCGTTAGGCACTTAGTGCACCTTTTACATTTGAAAGCATGGCTTTTAGAACTCCTGCCATCTTGTATTGACTGCAGGAACGACAACCAATCTTTCTGGCACTTAGACCGTCATTTACCTTATAGGGTTTGGAATTTTGTGCATTATTCCCAAAACTTTGTTTTAGATTTTTCTGGCACTTAAACAGGTTTTTCCTTCAAATCTTCATTATTAAAAACCATAAGTCATAAACAAATTGGTTAACTACCATAATTGCCAATACAACACAAAATTAACTTCCTTAAACCTAAATTAATAGTCTAATCTCAAAATAGTCATATTATAGTCAGTCAAAATAATGAACCAAAACCAAATTAATGGTCCTTACATTCAATTCGGTAATAATACTTGGAGAAAATTATCTAGAATCAAAATTATTAATCAGGCTCGAAACATAATCTAAAAGCTTAGAATAAATATTTGGATAGTAAAAATTATCCTGAACAGATACATGTCACTAGCAACCAAAATTAACTTAACACAAAAAACTTCCTCTGAAATAATAATCAATGTTCACTCCCAAAATAATATACCGTGACCTGTCATTCACACTCAGTGAGTAGGATCAATTTAAATCTTATGTAATAGTAGGGTAAAGTTGGGTAAAACCGGGTAGGTGGGTCAAACCGGGTACCCGCGTTTTTTCCCACCTGATGCTGTGATCTAGTGCCTGTGGCATGAAATTGTATCAAGAGCATCATTTTACAGTCTGCCTTGAGTTACAGAAGTGTGAGATTTCGCGTCTAGATTTTGCGAAAGGTTTTAGAAATTGTGGAAATTTCTCAAATATTTTCATATTTCTGTGACTTCATATTAAATTCCTGCAACAGTTCTTCGTGGTGGTAAGTACATAATTGTTTTCATTAGTTTTAGCACGTTATTTTGCCGCCTTGCCCAAGTCTCTTTGTTGTAATGTGTGGAAGGGACGCCATATTTATTTTAAGTGGTCGTTTGGGGTAAAACCGGGTACATGGGGGTGGGGCAAAACCGGGTAGAACCCGATTTTACCCCACGCACTGTATTATCATTTGCTCTAATGTAGCGAACAACCTTTGCTATAACAATGTATCATTAATAATGGTATAATTATTGCTAGCTATATGTAATGTTTAAATACATTATTGTGATGATTTACACAAATATAAACATTGTTTATTAACATTATTTACGCGTTTCAATTTAAATAATTTTAATTTAAAAAATAGTTTTTATGTAAGCCCAATAGATTTAATTTAATTTTTTTTATTCTTTTTTTATTTTTTCCTTGTTTTGTCAGGTCGTCAACATGCCGCGCCATTACGAAAGAAAAACGAATAGGGCGAGTTGGACTGAAGAAAGTATGTCAGGAGCTATATGAGAAGTTTTACAAGGGAAAATGAGTTACAAGAGAGCGTCACAAGCTTATGGTTTTCCCCAGACAACATTGGAGGATAGAATTAGAAAGGCCCGAAAAGAAAGTTTGTCTCCCCAAAAAGCTGCCAAAAAGAGGTTAGGTCGTTATACAACGGTCTTCACTATGGCACAAGAAAATGAACTAATGGACTACATATTGCGCCTTGAAGAAAGGCTGTTTGGTCTTACCTTGATTGACGTTCGTGAACTAGCGTTTCAGTTAGCAGAAAGCAATAACATTCCGAACTCATTCAATAAAGAGAAAAAAAGAGCAGGGAAGGATTGGTTATATGGATTTTTAGACAGGAACAAAGAACTCTCATTGAGGAATCCAGAAAAAACATCAATTGCACGTGCAAAGGGCTTCAACCGCGTGTCTGTTGGGAAGTTTTATGATCTCCTAGAATATCTTAATGAAAAATACAAATTATCTCCAAATGATGTGTATAACGTTGACGAGACAGGTATTATGACTGTGCCTAACAAACCCTCTAGGGTCCTAGCACTACGCGGGAAAAAACGAGTAGGATCTTTGCCATCAGCGGAAAGAGGCACACGCTTGTGACAGTCGAAACATGCATGAACGCAGCAGGGAATTTCATGCCGCCTATGTTTGTCTTCCCAAGAAAGAAAGAAAATCCTCAGTTGATGGATGATACACCTCCTGGCTCATTTGCTGTCTACCATAATAGTGGGTGGATCCATAAAGAGGCTTTTGTTGTCTGGTTCAAGAAATTCATCGAATTTTCCCATCCCTCATCTGAAAAACCTGTGATGTTACTTTTGGACGGGCACGCCTCTCATACTAAAAGTCTAGAGCTTATTAACCTAGCTAGGGAAAACCATGTTATCATCTTGTGTTTTCCCCCGCATTGCACACATCGCTTACAGCCACTATATGTGTCATTTATGGCTCCACTGAGTGCTTACTATGAACAGGAGGTTCGAAAATGGTTAATCGCACACCCTGGACGACTAGTGACTATATATGAAGTGGGGAAACTATTTAGAGATGCATTCCTAAGAGCGGCTCTTATGCGAACAGCTATCCATGGATTCGAAAAAACTGGAATATGTCAATTGAACCGAAATGCAATCCCCGATCACTTGTATGCTCCTGCAGAAACGACTGACCATCCCCCTCCCACACAAGTGCCACACGGAGAACTGTCAAAAGATGAAGGTGGAAAAACGTCAGCAGTCACAGACTCAACTCAAGCTCAGCCACCAACATCGGAAATTGACACTACCAAACCACCAACATCGGAAATTGACACTGTCAAGCCATCAACATCTGAAGTTAACACTATCAAGCCAGCAGCAACGGAAATGGACACTGCCAAGTCATCAACATCTAAAATGAACCCTGACGAGCCACCTACATCTAAAATTGACACTACCAAGCCACCAATATATAAAATTGACACTACCAAGCCACCAACATCTAAAATTGACACTGCCAAGCCATCAACATCTAGAATTGACAGAGTCGAGCCATGCACAACCAAGGGTGATGGATCTGCGTTTAATATTTCCCCACTCTTTATCAGGCCGGTTCCTAAAGAAAACGAAAAGCCAGAAAAGAAAGACAACAGAAAACGAAGGAAAACAGTAATTTTGACTTCAACACGTTATAAATTAGAACTTGAAGAAGAATTTGCCAAGCCTAAGAAAACAATCAAGAAAAGAAAACTTTTTGAAGACGAGCAAAAAGGACCAGAGGAAGAAGATCAAACCACAGGCAGACCAAAAATAAGAAAACCAGGAAAGAAGCAAACAAAAAAGAAGCGCCAGGAAGAGTGGTCATCCCCCGAAGATGAAGAGCGGTCGCCTTCTGAAGATGAAGATGGTATGGATGCTGCCTGCATGTTTTGCAACGAGCTGTTCATGCACTCAAGATCAGGAGAAGGCTGGATACAGTGCTTGGTGTGCATCGAATGGGCTCATGAAGCCTGCAGTGGGCATGACCTAGATGAAGAATACAATCGTGATTTTTGTACTAAAGTTTCTAAACAAATTCGCCTTAAATAGTATTCTGTATTGTTCAATTACTGAAATATTTACTAAAACATGTTATTGAATTAAATATGTGTAATGTCTGAGGTGTTAACTTTAAAATAAATTGAAAAATTTCGTTATTGGAAGACGTAAACATGGTTTTTCAAAGGTACCCAGTTTTACCCAACCAGTGGGGTAAAACAGGGTAGTTTGCCATATTTAAAAAACATATATTTCAAGGACATTAAATCATCACAAGTATAAAAAAAAACAATATGTCTAGTTAAAGAAGACATAATAAAGATTCTGTCATCATAAAATCAGAACTTTAAGAGAATAAATGTATTTACTATAAATAATTATACACTTGATACCCGGTTATACCCTACTTTCCCCTATTAGCAAAAACTTCAGTTTGATTCACTATTGTACTTTCACTTATTTAGCTGTTTAATAAACAAACACGTTTATAAACCTAAAACATATATGTTTGTCAAAGAAGTAGAAAAATAGACATTTATAAAACCTTAAGTCACCTAAATTATTGTTGTTTACTTGAACTGAGTGCCAGAGTAATCAAATATTGTTTTAACTGTGTATAGCCCCGTAACACATGATTTTAGAAAAGATATTTCTTTATTTGTGATACAAATTTTGTAGTATTTTTATGTTGTTTACATAAATATCTTCAAAATATTTCCATCACTCTAAGTTAAAAAGAAATTACAAATTCAAAAAACCTAGCTTTTTAGTTACCAATACTAATTTATAATGATTGTGGACTTTTGAAAAAAAATAAGCTGATAAAATCAATTTGTAAATAGTCTCAGGCACATCCCGGATAATACTCCAGAAATAATCTGCCAACATGCTAACATTCCACTTTCTATTATACCGTTTTATTCATAACAGCAATATTTTGATGAAAATGCCTCCATGTTCTTGGGAAAAAAAATCCTAATTTGAATGTAAAAATTGAGTCTTTAGTGACATGTTGCACACCATTGGTTCATATGACTGAAGGAGTTTACCAATGATTTCTTGATACTCGTCTGTATTATAGTTTCCCAAAAAATTGCTGGATTCATCTTTGAATGCTGTTCATATTACTAGTTCAACATCATTCAGAGTAGAGTCAAAAGTTTAATCCATGGTATGTTTCCTTATCTAAAAATCTCTTCTTTTATCGTTGCCTCATTCAAGCGGGAGAATTTCTTCTGCAAATATTAAAAACCAAGGCTTTGACAAAGATTTTTACTAAGCCAAGTTTTATATAAAGTAGGGCTAAGAATACTTTTGCGTAACCAATTAAAGGATCGCTATCAACATTATTTTCCACTTGCGGTCGGTCTCTGACTTTTATTCCCAAGTTTCACTGTACAGTGCGTGTCCTTGGCTTGGCTATCCTCATTCACATATATCAAGAAGCAATAGTTTGTATATCCTAATTGCATTCCTTACAAGCCTGCTATAACTTTTGAGTCAGCACATGTTCCAACCGTGCTTGCTGTAGTTTATTTTGACATGAATACTTTTCATGTTTTAATAGGTTTCCTCCATGTGCAATAAGTAGGTAATTGGTATAAATTGATGTTTATTATCATTGTGATCTGATGAATCAATGATCATTCACCACTAATTTGTATTGTGATCTCTTGTCTTACTGAATCCATGACCATATAAATATCTCTAAAGTAAACCAAAACACCAGCTGAAGCAAAATAATTATCAATATCTATTTGCCGGTATCGAAATATTTTTATTCTTCTACAACAGATTTCAGCCTTGTAATCGTGATCCAAACAATTCAGCTTAACTATTAGAGAAGTTCAAATCCTTTACAAAGTCTTTGAGTTCAACCTGGGCCCTATGATGAGGTTGGCCTGGTCAATGGTCGTTGGAAGTTAAGAGTCGCATCAGTGCCAGCCCCTAATTTACGGTATCAGAAGATACTATTTAAGTTATAATTGGTCTTCGGCGGCTCAGGCACCCTACAGTATTGCCAGAACTATCAGAACTTTAGAGTAATGTTTATTACTTTCTTATACTTACTTAGTCTATGGTGTTAGGAACTATAGAGTTCATTGACGCACTTACTAAAGTACGCAACTTATTCTTATCTTGGGAGCGAGTCCTATAGAGTCTACCTCATTACTCATGAGGATGACATAATTATAAAGATATATACTTGTTTTTGGGGAAGAAATTCAGCTGGTTGTTTACTGATAACCTTATTTTTCTAGATATATTGATATTTTAAAAGATGACTTTAGTAATTTAGTTCAAAATGGGTAATTGTTAAGCTTTTTACATAATAAATATTTATATATTATATTTGTTTTTCTAAAATTTTTTTTAGTAATAGTAGTTAACTAGTTAATTAGTTTTGTAACGTTAGATTTTTTCGAAAATGGCTTTAATGATTAGGTTTAAAATTGAAAATGGGGGATCAATTTGCATTATCAACATTAATCATCTTTATTTATCTAAAATAAATTAATTTAAGGGTTGTTTACCTATGGTGAATGATATATGTATATTTTAAATTGATCTTGAAGATTGAATTCAAATTATTAGTTTTTCAGGATAACATAATAACAAATAATTTTAGGGTAGTTTACAAATAATTTATTTTTGAAAATTTTAATTTGGTTAAATAGCCATATTTAAACAATTTAGTTTAAAATTTATTAATAAAGAGTGTTTATAGTGAGTAACAAGGTTATTTGTTTGTTTTGATGAGGAAAACATACCTAAGGATAGTTTACCCAAATTCTATTTTTGAAAACTTCCTTCAAATCTCTCTTACACAATATGAGAAAGTTTGTGCGATTGTGTGGTACCATTTATTTACTTTACAATCTCATGTATTTATTTTAATTTTATCAATATTTTAATTTTATTTTAATTGCTTACCTGTTGTTAAAAAAGATAATGGAAGCTACTATTGGTGAAATGTTTGAGTGACACATTTAATTTCATGTCACCCACTTCGGTGGCCGCATGGTCTAATACGCTACTCTCGCAGTAGACTAGACTGACGATGAGGGGGAGATTAAGGTTAGTATCTTGGTTGAGTGTACTGAAGGTTTTTTAACAAAATTGTTTCCCACTCTCCTTCTTCAAAAATGCGGGTACACTTACTATAAATATAACCTTCCTTAACCCTAAAACCATTAGCATAATTAGTACATAAGTGTATATATAACCCAAATGGTTAGTAAGACACATTGCAAAAATAAATAATTTCATATCAAATTATTTATGTTGGCTATTCATGTTTTTTTTACACAATATATAGATAATCTTATTGTCTTCACACTATTTCACATAAATAAATATATATATATATATATATATATATATATCTTTTATAATATATTTCGGTCTATGTAATGTGTATTCCAAATATCTTTTCATATTAACAAGTAAATTTTCTTTATCTACTTATATCTGGACGCTGCTTATAATTATATAATTTAAAATGTTTTTATTGAAAGATAGGAGGTATATGTATACTTTATGATCATCTCTAAAACTGTATTCACAACTCAAGCTTATATTTGTTTAACTAATCTAAAATTCACAAATGTAAATTGATCAAGTTTGATAAATTTTTCTTTGTAAAACTGTTTGTATATGTTTCTATTATTGTGCCTCAAAAGTCTTACAAGTCAAATGAAAATAGATAGATATATATGTAAAGAGCCACCATTTTTTTTAAGTGTGGGACCACATAGAACGTTAGAGCCATCATAATCTTGAGGCTGAAAATTCCCATGATTATAATAATTTCTTTAGCCTATGAGAAAGTAAAAAGGCTAATATTTGTAATAAATATTATTCTAAATAATGGTAAGTACAGTAAAATTAGATATTTTAAAAACAAAAATCTGTCCGTATTCAATTATATGGATTCACTATTATTAACTAATGTTCATTCATAATTTCGGGTTTGGATTATACGCTAAATTCTCTTTGAATACAAAAATATGAACTAGTTATTCAATGTGAACAGTTATTAAAACGAGGTGCTTAAAATATATAAAAACATTTTCAATTAATGACTTAAAAAATAATATTCAATTATGTGCCTACCGTGCAACTAATATATTTTTAAATGGGTTTGAATCCATAAGTATTTTCCTGCTCCTACGGTAAACTTTAGGTCTCAGCCTAAACTACAATACTACCTTTCAAAAAGCAGGGTGGGGGGGAGGGGGGGGGGGGGTGAAGTTCGAACTAAGCAAATATAGAGGAAAGAAACAATAAGTGCACTGTTTTCACAACCTAACTCTCGTGCGTGCGCGTGCGTATACACACAAGACTATCTCAGCCCATGAACGTTTTAAAATCACAAGAGGTTTATGGATTTCTGTTTGACCGTTCCAGAGCCTTAATTATCGAACTGTACGCCTACCACTCTCAGGCAAATACATTTATTCCTATTCCTGATTTAAAATAGTGGGAACATAATTATAAAGCTTCACAATATTGTCTTCTTTTTAATGTGTGGAATGCCAGGCCTCCACCGTGGTTCGGATTCCACGTTAAACTGTAGGTCCTTCATTTCATCTCACAATCACCCTACCATTACACATTAGCGTAAGTGCGTACAACCCGAACGGGTAGTAAGACGCGGTGCTAATAATAATAATAATAATAATAATAATAACACAATATTGGAATTTTGTCTCGTCACTTTTTAAACGATCATGGCAACGCTGTAAATGGAAGACCCTCTTAAATTGCTGAACGGTACAAGTAGTTCCCGGTATTCCTACAAGTAGCGTTACACTACGGTTACCAAACTATTTCAAATTTTAATTATATAAATAACTTTTTAAAGCTTAGTTTTAACCCTAATAAATTATAAATAAATATCTATAACATGGAGAAAAAATTTATCTAGCTTTGTTTTTTCTTCTTTTTCCAACATTAATACTTACATCCATATTAATCTTGTTAAAGTAATTAAATCATTAAAAATAACAGAACATTAAATAAATATTATAATCCAAGAAATTTGAAGTAAAAATAGTTATTATTTAAAATTCAATTTTGAATATTTCATTTAATGATGTCATTATTAACAAAATAGTTTGAAGCTGAAAATGCGATGGTCTTCATTGTATAATTTAATTAGTATGGCTAGTAAAAATTATACAGAATCCCCTTTCTAGATAATATAAATTCCTTTTCATTGGTGAAAATCGATTTCAAATCCATAGAATAGTTTTGTCACAATCTTTTATTTTGTAATACCATGTTTTTATGGGTGAACGAGTGTTGACCAGACCCTAAATTTCGAGGTCTGAAAGTCTGGTTCATTTATGTCCTGTTCAATAAAGACCAGCTCATCCCCATTGTTGCCATCATCATGGCTCCATGTTTAGGGTGGCTAAGGAACCCTCAGGTCTCGACTGTGATGTGAAACATTAGTCTGATGGCCGAACCCAATAATGGATATTTTATGCATTGTTTAAATTTCAAGAAGATTCCAGATATCTTAGATAAACAGAAGTAACAGCCTGTAAAATTATCTTTTTGTTCTCTCCAAACCATTGGTACAGCAAACGGCATAGACTTCTGAGAGACTTTCAACCATCCTCTCAAATACACTGCACTGTTGCTAAATACAATGTGAGGAACCCAAGATTTACCCTGTTCACCTATTTTGCACTAAAAATACAGCTCATATGCTTTCTTTTCCAACCATTTTAACATAAAAAATTAGTTTTTTTCTTTCTTTATTTTTACTCCATAAATTATTTGGGTAAAAAAACACGAATAAGAAGTGAAGCATTCATGTCTACACGCAGGGAATTATTGGAATCGTTACACAATATTCCAGTAAAGTTTATACATCCCTCACTCCAAACGCCACGTGGGGACTGTACCAGAGCAGGATCAGCTTTGACAGGCCCTCTTAGAGCCACGCCCAGTGTGAGATGTCTCTCAAGCTCTGTCTTTCCGCTGCCAGATTTACACTATTTGGTTTTTACGTTTATGTGTATGTTTTTTAGTATACGTTAAGACTAAAGAAGTAAGATGACGCGTGAAAATAATTAATCAAAATCAATAAATATAATCTTTACTAAAATTCCAATACATTCATTAAAACTGAAAAAAAAAACTTGAAATTAAATGGTTAAGAGCACATCAGCCAAATGACAAGTGGATGGCAAGAAAAAAAATAACTTTTTCTAATACTTGATTTGGTAAAAAAAAAAACTGCGGTTAACTGTGAGTGAAGAAAAACAAAGCTTATTTTGTTTTTATAGTTTATTCTTTGGTTGTGAAGGGTTGTTGACAATAGTAGGCTTTAAAGGATCTTAATCATTTAAGTAAAAGAATTTTAAAAAATATGAAGGATGGTCAATTCATCTAAAAAATGCATGTAAGCTTAAAACAATATGTGGAACAGTAAATATTGCATCACATATAGATTCTATGCTCAAAATTTCAGTCAAAAAACGCAATGAACAGGTGTCAAATAAATGCATATATAGCCAGATTAATAGAATGTTATGGCATTACGAGACAGAGGCGCCCAACGTTTGTACAAGCAACGTCTTCACTTGATAAGTTAAATTAATAACCTGTATTTTGTTCTTCTTTTTTTGTAGATTTTTTAATCATTTTATAATTCTAGTGATTTTTAAAAATCAGGAAAACTTCAAAATTAATTTAATTCAATATGCTACCACGTGGTGAGAAAAAATCATTACCATTAAGCTTTGACCTAGCCCCACCAATAAGACAGATCACGCTCCGCCACTGAATTTTTCACACTTTCGGGGCATAATAAAACTTAGTACTCACTCAACCACTGATGTAAGTACACTGAATTATTGAAACAAACAATCTTTGTAAGGTCACTCCAAGTTGGTGGATAAGCTCAGCTGTTACAGCCTTAAGGCAATTCTAGGAATTATTTTTATTGAGAAGGCGAGGGAAAAAGTAAGTGACTAAGGTTTTCAAACTTTTGGAAGTAAGTAGCACGTTGTATAATCATTTCCATATTACTAATGAACGCTTAAAAAATACTAGTTTGAATATACTCAAGGATAAACCATTGGCTACCTGCTCAGTTTTTCTAAAATCGCTTTTATCTGACTCACTACCTGATGTCCGAATAACTCATCTCTTTAAAATAAATTTCTATCTGTTCAAATGTTTCAAAAATAAAATATAACGGAAAAGGGTTTTTTTAATGTAGTTTGGTTAAATTAAAAACAAATAAGAGAATAGTCAAATAAAATTGGCAGGATACTTACATTTTGTGATTGACATTATTAAAAACTGTTTTTTGAATTATTTTTTTAAATCCGTTGGTAGTAGAAGTTATCTCTTTAAATTTTTATCAGCAATAAACAAACACATCAAAATCATATTTTATACATCAGAAAACAAAGATAGTGTATAACAGTTATCAAAGAAAGCAATAATATGTGTAGAGGATAGCTTATATTGGTCAAGTGGAGATTGAGTGGAAGAAATCAAACCACAGGCACATTTTTGATAATCTTAGCATGCCCTGAAAACACTCAATAACAGACCACCTGCTGACCAATTGGTAGTTGTACAGTACATACATGCTCAATAACAGACCACCTGCTGACCAATTAGTAGCTGTACAGTACATACATGCTCAATAACAGACCACCTGCTGACCAATTGGTAGTTGTACAGTACATACATGCTCAATAACAGACCACCTGCTGAGCAATTGGTAGTTGTACAGTACATACATGCTCAATAACAGACCACCTGCTGACCAATTAGTAGCTGTACAGTACATACATGCTCAATAACAGACCACCTACTGACCAATTGGTAGTTGTACAGTACATACATGCTCAATAACAGACCACCTACTGACCAATTAGTAGATGTACAGTACATACGGTGACTTGGTGGTCTAGGGGTAAGGTGTCAGACTTATATGCTGGTGGCCGGGGTTCAATCCTCGGTCCTGGCACAGATTTATCTGATTACCAAACCCTTCCTTCGCCTCTGACAAGACATCTTGTGAATGTGGGGAATGCCAGGCCTCCACCGTGGTTCGGATTCCACGTTAAACTGTAGGTCCATCAATTCATCTCACAATCACCCTTCCATTACACATTAGCGTAGGTGCGTATAACCCGAATGGGTAGTAAGACGCGGTGCTAATAATAATAATAATAATAATAATAATAATAATAATAATAATACAGTACATACAAATAAGTCTCGTTGACATGTAAGTAGTAAATGCATTATAAACCTCTGCTCAAATTGAAACTATGTGGAAAGGAAAAAAAGTTAAATCAGATAGTGATTGATAACAGATCAAATTTATTAAACAGATCAGTTTGATTAGGCATCATTATAAACATGTATAATTTACATTAAGTAAGTGTTATTTTGACATATCCACTATTGAACAAATCACAATAGTAGAAAATACAATATTAGTTAGTGGGGAAATGCTCAAATCTCTTAAAATCATTTTACAGTTTAATAAATTAACAGTAAAATATTTGAGCAAATGTTTACTTTAATTTATAACGAGTTCCATTTAAATTATTAATACAATGTTATATCTTATACGGCCAACCTTTAAATATCAAACCAGTCCAATACATTAAACGTGAGCACTTGTATCTCACTATATTTCCCAGTATGCTTGCTACGCTTTCCTTTTGTTCTATTTCCAAAGGTTCATTACGAATTAAGAATACATGTTTTTTATATTCCTCTTCTTCATGCTCATCCCTTTTCAGTCTTGGTCCCATGTGCTTTTTAATATATCCTTTATCGTTTTTAGCTATCGAAGATGATAAACCATTATTATGATCAACGCCCGAGAGGAAATATTTTGGTTCATATATATTAGCGATATCATTGACAAGGATTTCTGCATCAACATTAGGATGTAGTTCTTCATGAGAGCATTTAAATCGTTCTGAAATACAAAATTTATCACATAAATAAGAAATGGGTATTAAGTATTTTAATGAATATTCATTCCCGATTTTTTTAAATGAAGGTATTTCTTTAGTTTCAAAATGGGCATATTTTTATAATTTTTCAAATAATTTTTTCTCTAATGGGGCAAGCTAAATCTCATGACACTTTATTGTATATGGTAATATAGTTTGGTTGAAAAAAAGGATTTTGATATAATTTAGTTTATCATCTTATTCTGTATAGTTTCACATTGAAGTATGTTTCTTTCATTTACTGAGGACAAATTATACGGGGTGTATTTATTACTTTTATTTGGTACAAGGTATGAAAGCTTACAAATAAACTTTATATATTTGTGTTTACATAATCCCTAATAGTTTAGTGAAGGGTTATAGAAATGCACACCCAATAAAGTGAATTTTACTTACGACAATTTAAAATATACTTAAACTCGTATTATAAGCGTGTATATATTTTTAAGTAATCCCAATTTCTATAGTTGATCAAATTGGAAGATTACATTAGGAAGCGGGTCTTGACTTTTTTTGTATTCTCGTTTGTATTAAATAAAGGAGACATAAAGTTATGATATAACCCAAAACTCTGGACAAAAGGATTAGAACAATTTAAGATAACAAATTTCACTTCATTGTAGTTTCGAATTTGATCTTCTCAATTAAAAGGGATTTCATATTCTGAAATTTGAAAAATGACACCTGGACACGGGAATCGAACCCGGGACCTTTGGCTTTTGTAGGTTCGATTCTCGTGTCAAGGTGTCATTTTTCGATTTTCATAATATGATATCTAGATGGAGTAATCCTCACTAAAAAGCTTAAATAATACCTTTGGCTATTTGATTCATTAAAAGGGAATTGTTAACAGCCTTGATAACTTTCTTTAGAATATGACCATAACATATATTTGTGAATTCATTACTTTGCGATTTTTCCCTGATAAATTAAAAATATTTTAAATATTTTACTAAGATCCCTGATATTATATTTTTTAATTTATATCTCATTTGTACTTAATTTAATATGCTCCCTTTTGATATATATTCAATATTATTAGACCAAGATTGAGTTAATTAAAATGCTTGATTCAATACCTACCTTTTATTGATGGAACTTCATGTAAATATACATTTGCTGCCTTTGAAGGATCAAACAAGTTGTTTATAATCTATATGTAAAAAAAAAAATGTTGTAGGATAAAGATACTTCTATTTATTGTATTAATACATAAATAAAAATCTAATTGGAACAATAAGTTTTTATAAATTTGGGTGAAGATTTTGATTTTATTCTTTAACTTTAATATGGCTTAAACTGCAATAAAATATAATAACTGTAATTTTAATTGTGTTGTAAAAGTGTATAATTCAATAGTTAAAATACTATAATATGCATAAAAAAGTTAATAAAACCATAATCCCTTTGTTATAAAACACTGATCTTAACAAATATTGATTGGCAAGGCTTGATTTATCTAATATTTACCGGCAATGAATGTTAAACAAAAACTAACATGGCTAAGGATTAGGCGATCAGATGTGTCCTTGGTTTAAACAGAAGGAACACCAACATAATAATTCATAACATTACACAGAGAAAAATAATTGGGAAATAATAAAAAATAAGAATCTCAAGAGAAAGCAGACGGAAAATAGACATTGAAATATTCACAAACCTATGTCAGTAGGAGCATATAAGAACCATAGGTAAGCTAAACAAATGGGGAACAAAATAAATCCCACTTCCTAAACCTAATTTAAAAAAAACTTTCCAATAAAATCTATCAACCTTAAAATAACTCCATGGTACTAGCACATAAGCGAGCTATGCCGACCAAGCGGCCACTAACCTTTGCGGATAGAGGGTGTCATGTCGTCAGCACAACGAGCCCTCCAGCCGTTAACCTCAGTTTTCTAGACTGGAGCCGCTACTTCTTTATTCAAGTAGCTCCTCATTTATCCTAACGAGGCTGAGTTTGACCCCGTTCCAGACACACTACTTTCAGAAATATCTGGGAGCTCCAGGGATTGAACCCGAGACCCCTGGATCTGTAGCCAGGAACTCTGACCACCTGACAACAGAGGCAGTCATACTTACCTAAATTAGTCAAAAATTAAAAACTTGATCTAACCAAAAACCAAATCATTCACAAATGCACAGATCGCAAATAGACACATGTTAGTTAACTTGTTCTTCTTAGGCCTAGTAAGCACTAGGAAACATTTTCCCGGATTTTTTTTTTTGCCAACATGTTGCCCTTGATTCGGAAACAGTTGGGCAACATATTTTCATGTTTCCTTTATATTTCCTAGTGTGGAAAACATGTTTCCCGTGATCCATTTCGAACGGGTTACAAGAAACAATGTTTGCTAGTCTGAACGTGTTGGCCAACATTTCCCAGAACAAGCAGTGTGGCTAGTAGGTGAGATTGCGGATCTAAATCGTGTGTCTCTTTCCACTAAACTGGGACCAACTATTTGTAAAAGAACTTCAAAATCTGTCGGAGACATGCTAGTGAAGCTCCTAAAACTCCTGCCTTCCTCCAACTTCTGTTCTGTCAGAAGCTTGTTTACATGGTACAAACCAAATTGAAGCATTGTACCACCCCACCACCGTTTTCTTCTTTGTCTTCTTGAACAACTCAAAGATACATTCAAATCACAAGCCATAGCAGCATCCTCCTCAACATACATCTTTCACTCAACTGAACTCTGGACGGGAAGCAATGTTTATTTACTGTTTCCCACGTTGGCCGACACTTGTGGGACAGTTGGGTGACCGTTGGCCAACAACTTTTCCAAGTGCGTACTAAGCTTTACAAATGCAGCAACACTACAACATGTTGACCTGGACAGATTAAGTGTTTTCCGTCACTATTCTGGAAAGATCCAATTCTACCATCACAAACACACCAAACTACGTTTAGAGATTTTCACATAACAATCCAACCTATACAGAAATTGGTATGAATCTTAGGAGTTGTTAGGGGTAGTTAACTTATTGTTTGTTTTTATCACAGTGTCTTACTACCTTTTCAGGTTACGATAATTATGCTAATTGGATAGCGATGTGGACGAAAGCATTTTAAAAGTAGTATGCTCCCGTCCCTTAGTGGCGTGGAAGGAGAATTGGAAACCATGTAGGAAAACCCAATATTATTAGGCTAAACCATACTGGGATTTGAACCCGATCTCCCCATCATCAGCAGGCCAGTCTAACACGAGAGTGACGCCTTAGATCATTCAGCCACTGAAGCGGGTGATTATAAACTTGTTCAAAGCATCTATTATACGAGCCTGCCAAAATGAGATGGTGGAATATTGGTATAAATAACTCAAGGCCAATTATGTACCCGTAAAAAGCAATGGAACGTCAAACATTTGAAGTGTTGCCTGAAGTGTGGGCAACTTTTCTGGCATGTCTGCGGTGCTACCGCTAGATGGTGGTATTGGCATTGACAAAACGTCGTCCCTCAGGTGACCAAAAGTCACATGATTACTGCAAGCCTGCCCCATTGCACAGACAACAGGTTCGTGTCATACAATAAATGAGGATTGGAGGATGGAGGACTACACATCCTGGGAGCTATTTGTTTACGGGGAAGTTAGTTGTAACGTCTTGCAGCGGAACTGCTTTACAGTCAGCGGTCCCCAGCAGGCATCACTCAAGCGTGGACAAATTGGTGTCTGTTGAATGGTTATTGTGTCAGAATGGGACGTTCTAGCCAATAAGAGAGGGTTGTGGCAGCAGAAGAACGTGACTGGTCAGCGATCCTTTAGGCACCATGTCAAATGTTTGAAGTTCTTTATCTCCTAACCCCCGGCAACACCATCAACTATGAGCTCATTATGCCAATATAGTCGTTATAGCATTTCATTTCAGCACGCTATTTCTAAGCCATCCTGTGTAAACAAATCAAAATGGTAAATTATGGTTAAATTAAGTTTCAAATATAGGATCTTGAATTAATTTACTAAGATAAGGTTGTAATTAATCGACTTAATTTATTACTCACCTGACATTCATGAAACATTCCAAGTGAGTACTTCTTATAAAAAACTACAAGGAAAATCGTTAAGAGTGGTTTCTACTCCCATTGTTCCATTGTTTAAGCCAATAATAAATATATTGACTTGGTGGAAAAACTATTGCGTAAATTGTTTAAGGACGAATCTGTTTCACAAGGCTAGGGTTCGATTACTATAGGAATAATTATATCACATTGAGATTATTGTCTTATATATGATGAAATAAATTATTTATTAATAGTATATCTTGGTAGTTATTTTACTGGAATACCTCTCCTTTAAGCTTTTGTTAACAGAATAGTTTATGGTCGTAGCTATCTACCTCAATAGGGATTCAAACCCTGCTTATTTAAACACACCCTACTACTGTTCAAAGAGAGCTAACCACCTTAGTTTGAGGTCAAACATTGAGATGTAGTTTCCATTGAGACAAAACCACATTTTAAAATCCCATTCAGCAAAGCATAACTACATAAATATTAAGTTGCACCGCACTGACCTTATCTATCTTTTTCCCCCCCTTAAAATAGAGATATTTACTAAACACGGGCAGGATTTGTGAAAACAAAAATATACAACTTCAAAGTTATGTTATTTCCTATCTTTAATAGCCGCTGATATGATCAAAGCTGGAAATTTCCGCTTCTCTAAAAGTACCCTTAAGTCATTTTCATCTGAAAATTAAAACTTCCATTTTGTCTGTAGGCCTAATGTTAAACAGTAACTAGATATAACATTTAATCAGAATCGTTTTAACAAATTTTAAGAAAACAGATTTTATATTTTTTTGCCCCTCAGAAAACTACTATTAATTTTAGGGCTGGATATCTAATACCCAAAACTCTTCTGGCGAGCCTTACGAAAACCCTAATTACCAAGTTTTAGCCTGAATGGTAAAATGGTTTCGACTCTAGTCCCAGATACAGGCAGACAGATAGACCAACAGACAGACGGACAGAACGACAAATGGCATCGCGATAACCACTTTTCGGTTTCAGGGGTTCATGAAACGTCGAGATTTATCAAAATCTCGAGCTTGAGTTCGGTTTTTTTAACGATCACAGTACTGCTCTCTCCGAGGGGTTGAGAGAAAGTAAAAAGAAACAAGCTTTACTAATATAGTTTCTCAAAGACCATCATCAGACGAGGTAGATTCTTTGTAAATTCCAAACTCCTCATGTGGAGCGTAGCAAAGTATATTCTCTTCAACACTTTTGATTTCATCCGATGACTTTCCGAGTGTTTTGCCTTCTTCATCAATGGTCATCCACTGAGTCATCCTTGGCCTGCCCCGACGTTCGTGTCCTGTGGTTTCTAGTCTAAGGCTCCTCTTGAGACGCTATCCCTGTCTCCCTGGAGATTAGGGCCAAGCCACCACCACTCTCAATATCTTATCTACAGTTGGATGCGATTCTGGTTAGTTTTGTTTCAAAGCTTTTTATTTGACACTACGCTTAGCTCTCTGTACGAACTTTTAAACCTTGCCCTCCCCTCACCCAATTTTTCCTTATTTACTCTCCACTCATAACTCCTCATTTATAATCAGTTTACATTTGTTAATAATAACTTTTTTTTTAGCACGGGTTTTATTACCTGTTGGGGTTATACGCATCCGCGCTGTGTTTTATTCGTCTCTATGAATGAAGCGTACTTTATATTCTACAATGGTAAAAAGTGTATTAATGATGGCAAACTATGTTTCTTTGAATCAGTACATAACATTGTCTTCAAAAAGGAAATTATATTATCCATTTAAGTCATTTTAATTTTAGGCCTATAGTATAACCTAATTTTGCGAGACGGATGAAACTAATATGTCAAGCTCTCAATGGTTGTTTATTATGTTACTAACAACCATTCATTCAGAACCCTCTAGACATATTATTGCCATCCTTACTAACAACGTATTTTCACTAGTGGACACACACACAAAAAAAACACACACATTATTCCACTCTTACCCGCCTCGGTGGCGTAGTTGGCTAACGCGCTAGTCGTGTTGAGCCCGACTGCTGAGGACGGGGAGATCGGGGTTCGAATCTCGGTCGGGTGAACTGGGGGTGGTTTTTCCTAAATAGTTTTCCACTCTCCCTCAACGCAAATGCGGGTTCACTTCCTTTAATTAAACCTTCCCAATTCCTAATCCATTAGCGTAATTAGTACTTAAGCGTATAACCCGAACGGATAGTAAGACGCGGTGCTAAATAATAATAATAATAATAATAATAATAATAATAATAATAATAATATTCCACTCTTATTTGGTTGGCTGGCGAATAGGAAATCAGGGGTCAAATCCCGGCCATGTATTTTTATTTTGTTTTCGTCTGAGTTTTCCTACCCTACCAAAACGCAAACGCAGGTACTTTTTCTTGAAATTATACCTTATTCATCCCCACCCGAATAGTGTAAATGCTTGGATTTCCCAGTCGGGTAGTAAGACTTGAAGCATGATCTGAGACTCAACTCTCAACCTCTCAGTCATCGCCACCTTGTCACCTTAGAGCAGTGTTTCTCAAAGTGTGGTCCGCAGTGGCCTATCAAGTGGTCCGCAGAATCCCAGCTAGTTTAGTAATAATCATAAATAATCAAAGACAATTGATCACATATAATACAAAAAGTCTTAATGCTCAAGTTTAATTAATATCCTTACTATTAAATGTTTATCTTCCCGGTAGATACAAGCCACGTAAAAAGTATGCCTGTATCAACGAAATCCGAACAATTATTTATAAAAAATTATTAGGTGTTTAATATTAAAAATATCAAACCACTGCAGGTATTACTAAACATTACGTCTTTTCCCTGCCTAATTTACAATTTATCCTACCTACTACCCTTTTCTCCTAGGGCCTTGAGGGTCCACCAGTTCACATAACTTCCCTTTGGTGGTCCTTCATTAGTAAAGCTTCGAGAAACACTCCCCTAAAACATGTGACCACTGATGTATGTGAAAATATATTACCTTCAATTTTATCTACAGTCACAATGCCCAACCAAGATTCAAACTGTGACCCATCTGTCAATATACAGCCGAGTTTTTAAGTGCATGAAACATCAGCCCATAATTAAAGTGCAGTGTAATACATCCATTAACCCAAACATTCTTCGGTAAATAAAATCACATAAAATGTAGTAATATTATAAGAAGGAACTATCCCTAATTTACATGAGTGAGAGTGTTTCATTGAAAGACAGGTCACAACAAGTGATAATGAATATCATTTTAAATATGGATATTTATAGTACACTTTAACGTAAAAGCATGTATTTCCTCACAGGATATGACCAAATTCCATTCACAAAAAAAGTGAGATACTATAAGCTTATATTTATTTGCCGTTTGAATACAAAACAATTTTTTTTTACAAATCTAGGGTTTATATATATATATTCTACACTTGAGTAAAATGAATAAATCCCTATACATGAGCATGACTTTTTTCTGAATAGATCACTGCTTGTTTAGTTGAAAAAATTCTAAAGCAATCATTTTAATATTTTTTTTTCTAATCTATAAAACGCCATAGCTATAAGTTGTTTACTTTGGGGATTTTGAGAGTTAATTTAATAAGCATGGGCTTGAAAACACGTTAGCAATAAAATAGTTTAACTTATTGATTCACAGTTATATGGCATGTCCAACTCGTGTTCACAGAATTCAAATATTTTAAAATATAATTAATTCACTCACTTATTTATTTACTTACTGTGTGGCATTGAGAACTTGAAAGTGCATTGCCACTTACAAAAGTACACTAATCCTCTTACTATTACTTAATTCAATCATAATAAATATTTTTGCTGCAATATATAATTATGGCAGGTATATGATTCATTATTCTAAGGGAAATAGCATAAACACTATTTTTAAATCATCTAGTGCGAGGTTGGATCGTGAGTTAATTCATTGGATATTTATTATTACTACAAAATTACAATTTTTAAGGGGAAAATATTGCTTTTATTCTTACCTGTTTCGATAATGATGACAAACAAGTGCCCAAAATTATAAAAATGATTATTGTTTGAGATGTAGGAGACATTGTCAGCATTTCTTTCAATGAAGTGCCATATATTTCGTTAGATGTATACTTTTATTGATTCAGCATTTATTATCAAGGTTTTTATAACAGTGTTCATGCAATGTTCATGCTCGTGTTAATATGTGTGTGTATATGTTAATGAGGGAATGCGAAAATAAGACTCATCAACAATTGTGACTTATCCGAGGTCAAAGGATGATACATTTATTTCCATAAAAAGTAGAAATATAATATTGCAGGTAGATTATATATATAGCTTATGATTAGAGACACGGAAAAAGAATAATTTTAAATTAAATTGGTTATTACTTTTGTTAAATATATTTTTATAGAATTCCAATTTTTGTAATGCATCTCACTTTGAATTTTCTCAAGTTAAGATACCCTCAATAATATTTTAGTCATATTTCTCAAACCTTTAGTCTATAATGCACATATCAGGTATTGGTTGAGTTTAAACACTCTACAAAACACAGGGTTTTCTTTGTTTAACAAAAACAATCAATCACTGGAAATAAAATTGTATTAACTTAAAAACCTCGTTACATTAATACTCCTGACAGGTACCCATATTGTTTCTAGTTCTGAATGTCTAAAAACCAATTTTTTTAAGCTCATATGATAAATATCAAAAAAAACAAATCAATTTTTATAACTAGGTCAGAAGCTTGATGGTTAAAGTAGCTATAAAATTCATAAAAATCTTCTTATCGTATTATAAAATGTTAGAAATATGTGTTTGCTGGCTAACAGTAGGTTTTCGTTTATAACTATTTATTGATCTGTTTATAATGAGAGACTGTACTCATTGAGCTATTTTCTAGATACATCTTGACATTTTGTTTGGTAATTATATTATTAACAAACATTGATTAAAAGCAAAAGGATACACAATTTTATATCTATAGTAGAGACAGCTATACTTCATTAAAATACATTTTTAAATAATATATATCTTTAATTTTAGCATACTAGCATACCCTACTAAAGTAATGGTGGGATTTCCGAAGGTTTTATTTTTATTTTTAAAGTTAAAAATAATTATTTTCTTATCACTCATCCGATTTTTCATTGCTTCTACTTATCATCATAAAATTAAAGTCCCCCATGGCTTAATGTGAATGAAATCAAACAAATATGTATTTATGAAAATCAATACAGGGGTCTTTAAATATATTATAGGCCAATGGGGCTGATAACCTTTTTAAAACAATTGAAAATATATGTATGTAGCGAAACAAGCTGTGTTCCAACAAATACATTGTCTACAAAATTCACATTTGTTTATTTGCTTGTGTTTTGGGTTTACGAACTTATCATAAATTAATAATAAGCTAGACAAAACATCCAGCCGTCAAATTTCAACTTAGCGAAAGGAAACAAAACTAATTTCAAGGGTTGGTCCTGGCATTATAATAAACTAGTAGCTAGACGCGCTACTAAGTGATTTATGGATATGTACAAATTATGTTTGAAAAAGGCTCTCAATACCAAGGAGACTTGGGTGTCATTTTTCAACAAATTACATGTTTTCTAATTTTATTTCTATTTTTTACCAAATACTTTTCTTAATTATATATTATGTGTCACAGCTTTACATTTATAATGTTCAGATTTAATGAATAAATATTATTTTAACACAAATAATTTTGCGGTTAGTATGTCAGTGTATGTACTTGCTTTTACTTAATTTTGGCAGTTTCTAGATTAAACACTTTTTGAATCTCTCAGAAAGATGTTTGAAATCATTGAGATTATGATGAGTCCGCATGTGACAAAAGAAAATGTTTGATTTCTAGAGAAAGTACTGTAATATTAACTTAGTGAACTAATCATCTATTTTATAATGAATGTTGATGTTTTATGATTCCACTCAAAGAAGTGGGTTTACAAGCATGTATGTCCCTCCATATGTTTGTCTGCATGTAAGTCTGTACCCTGAGTTACAGCTCAAACAGTTCAATGGATTTGTGTCAAACTTGATATTTACATGTTAAATGGTCTTTCCTAAAGGAGTAAGTTAATCTTTAATGTTAAGGGTAGTTTACTAGTGACTAATTTTTCCAAATTTGATTTTGTTTGAATTGACTAAAACTCTTTGGTTTAAAATGGATATCTGAAGAATATTTTGAATGGAAAATGGTACTCTTTACTGGTTTTATTGATGGAAATTTATCAAGGGATAGTTTACTGAATAATAACTTTAGTAGATATGATATTGTTCAAAATTACCGTGATATATATATATATATATATATAATTACAGAATCTTATCTATGATAAAAACAAACCCCAAATATTCATATTTAACCATATATATATTAACAATATATATATATATATGGTTAAAAATGAATATTTGGGGTTTGTTTTTATCATAGATAAGATTCTGTATGGTTCTTTCTTAATAGATAACCTAAGAGTAGTTAAAGGATGATTAAATTTTGACAATTTAAACTTAAAAAAAAATAGTTATAACCAATTTTTTCAATATTTACTAATGAGGAGTGTTTCACATTAGTATTAAAAATAATATAGGAATAATTTTTCTTAGGGAAAACTTATTTTAGAGTGGTTTATTAATGAGTGATGACCTATTTTGAGAAGACTTCTAGAGTATAGTCTACAATATAAGAAATGCGTATGTGTCATAATGGGGTTTTTATATTGTGTACACAAAAAGTCATTTAAATAACACGCATGTCGAGTTAGGGAAATAATTTTTTATTGGTTTTTTTATTGAAAAAAGCTGTTTGGCAACTATTTAAATTGTTTTGATTTACATTGCAGTTATCCTAGTTTTTTTGTTTTTGTTTTCACGAGTCTAAACTTTCAAAACTAATACCGAGTTTTGTGTGGTCTTATCATGGAAAAACTAATTATTGTCTCTTCACAGAGTAGAAAATATCTGTTCATTTTTGAATGAGTTAAATGAGTGCTCTATATAGTAATCAAACTCATTCATAATTTCAAAATATAATCTTATTTTAAATAACTAAATACAATTAACAGAGAAGGAAAGATTGAGGGAAAGAAGAGCTTAGGAAGGAGGAGGATTCAAATACTAGATGTCTTTAAGGAAAAAAGAAAATTTTGGGATCTGAAGGAGGAGGAAGAGGACAGGGCTCATTGGCGGTCTGAGTTCAATGACAAAAGGAATGGACCTGTAAGACAGAACACATAATAACTAAATATAAGATAAATAATAAGCTTATGATTCAAAACGAAAGAGAGATTATACACAATTAAACTAGTGTGCTACCAATTAATGTGTCAACTTGTACATTTTCCAATATAGAAACTCTTTGATAGTGTTTTGGAAGTGTTTTTATAGCCAAGATTATGTTGTAGTTTTGTTGTAATTTGAGGCAATCATTTATAAAGGCTCACAATGCTGTGTATCATTCTAAAAATTAATTACAAGAAAAAACATAATGTAAGCGATTTCAAGTTTTTCGCATACGATGATTCAAATCAAAAGTGGCTTCAAGTGTCCTCAAGTTCAAGTAAATACCCAACTTTTACAGGGAATTAGAGAGAAAATCAACATATTAAACACACATTTTATTATCATAATAATTAACAACAAATAAAAATACGAGTATTTACGTTTGTGGCGTTGCAAGGTACATTGAGCATCATAAAGCAGTCAATGATAGTTATTATGCTTTAAGATTATAAATTAATGCGGTATTTTAATATAAATATTGTAAAACATATTTAGATAAATTTACTTTACAAAGTTATGGAGAATATGAATGTTAACATATAAATGAACAATTTCAAATTTAACATTAAAATAAACAATGAACAAATCTCTTCATGAATAATAGGTCTATTACAAATTATTAATAAGTGAGTGTTTGGATTTGTATAGCTACTGAATAAATTTAGAAAATTAAATGTTTATTAAATGTGTGTATATTTCTAATCTAAAAGCAATTGTATCCCTTTCTCGTTTAGGGCGTAAGATAATTGGTCTGCGAGGTGAATCGACTAAATTTGGTGTATAACAACATATTCAGGACTTGATGCGAATCAATATATATTGCAATGCGACAAGCTATAACTGATATACATATATTTATATTTTCATTTCCCATCACATTATTATAATTTACATTATTCTTACAAACATTCAGAAATATTTTCTAAAATAATGAGGTTATATTGTTTAATTATCTAACAATCATGCTTTTTTTTTTATCACTTATTTATTTAGGATAAGATATTCCTGTAAAGTAATTGGCAGCTTTGAAAAAAAAAATGTCAGGACAAGACTTTTTAAAATTAAAAAACTAAAAAATTGGAAGAATATATCTGAAAAATTTCTGAAACTTAAGGAATAAATTATATAAAATATGAAAAAATGGAATGTTAGGATAATGATTAATGTTCTTAAGTTTTTCTCTTAATTAGAAATATGTAAGATACTACGACATAAAATTCAAATTAATTTGGATTAAAAAAATTAAATTTTACGTTAAAAATGAGTTATTTGTTTCATCATACAGCGATATTAATATCAAATCACAATACAATACTTTTGAGGATTTTATAGATCACAATAGGCTAACAAACGTTGGTTCTAGTCACGTCTTGGTAAAGATGAACTCCAAGGTAAATTTGTTCTTGGAGCTTCATTTCTTAACAATTTCTATCTTAATTAAACGGTATATTAGGTTATTAATTGTTTGATGAGACTGTACTGAACTCTTGAAATGTGTTGGGTATATAAAGTTGACCAACCACGTCTCTACGTCACACCCTTGAGAGTTCGTCACATTACCGCCACACTCTCCAATGAGTTAACAGAGAATGGCCTTCTTTTCAGTTCTGGGTGCTGTCACGTTGTGCGGCCTCCTACTTGTGCTGAAGGTAGGTCAACATTTTTATTTGGTAGGATTGTATTTCATGGGAAACAATAGACGAATGGTTATAGATCCTTAGAACTATTTTTAAATGCCGGTGTAGTGTCAAGGATCTCACACAAAGGTTGTGGTGCGGTTTGTCGTGGCAAGCGATCCTCCTTATAGTCAAATGTATTCTAGAGCACTGCGACCCGTCAATTCGGTTACATTTCTTCTAAAACTGTACCTTTGTTCTCCCTATCCCCTTAGTGGAGTATTTTTCTGTCACCACCAATTCGATCTATACGCATGTGAAAAGATTACGCTAATATGCTTGTAATGAAGAAGGTAGATTTTAGAGGAAATGTATCCCTCATTTACGTGAAGGAGAAAGTGAAAAAAACCCCTCCCCCTCAATAGACCAAACTGGGATTCTAACCCTGATCTCCCGGTCATTGACAGTCAAGTCTAATGCGAGATTGACACCTTGAAGCTTAGAGTAAAACAAGTCCCTCTCTATCCCTCTCTTAGCCATCCCATATACATTGAATAGGTTAGGTGAGCGCTGGTTATGGCAAGGGCATGGCCAGGTTTATCATCACGACTCTAGGTCATGGAGCATACAGCACTAAATACATTGTGGAATATTAAACCAGAGAGTATTTGAGAGCAGCATGGAGGAACTGAACGCACTGGAGCACGCATCCCCCAGTGCAGACAGACAGACAGGTATATTACAGTTCTGAGTTTCTCCGCATAGAGACTCAGCGCAGCTCACCTGGCTGTGCTCGCTATGAGAGGATCTTTAAGTAGGAGTGTAGTTGATACGAGAAAATTGCGGTGTTTTTGAAGTTTCTTATAACCCAACTTTAAAAAAAATTCCCCAGTAGAAACCAAGAGTTTAATTTTCTTCACACGGTGATATCAACAGTTGTTGATTATCTGTAATGAGCTTAGCGGCATTAGATGACAAACTTTTTAAATGAAGAGAAATAGTTATCATTAAATTCTAAGACACCCTTGGTAGATATTCAACCAGTGTTGATATCATCATGTGAAGAAAATTAAACTTTAGGTTTCTACTGGAGAAGTTTCTTTTTATTTTGATGAAATAAATGTTTTGCTATAAAACTGAAGAAACTCCGACCTTTTCTCGCGTCCCCTACACTTCCACCTGAAAATAAATAGAAATAAATAAATGGATCAATCGAATACAAAATATGTATGTGTGTGCGTGTGCGTGTCCTTGCAGGTCATGATAGAACTCAAGACACCTAGCTCAGTATGCACACTAATTCATCCTTTATTCAAAGTAACGCTAGAATGTATTGTCAACTCAACTTGTTCCCTTAGGTTTGATAGTGTATGTCACTAATGGAACACACTGGCGCTAAAATCGATCTAATATATGAATGATAGCCTACTAAATGCAGCATATTTATTCAGTAATAACTGCAAGAGCCCAGCACCACCTGAATAAAGTTAGAGGTTTTGTGATATATCCCCTTGGTGAGGAATTTCATTAACAAAAATTACTACTACAATAACCATCAAATAAAATGAACAATTTCGGATAACTTTTAAACATTCCAAATCGGAACTCCCTCAATTTAAGTCATAAATAACATAGCTCTTAACATATGAAAAGTAAAAAAGAAAAGAAAAATGTAGGGTGTACCTTACAGCCTTTCTCCCTCTTTCATCTTAAAATGGAACTTTACTAAAAAAAAACGGAAGAATAATTATTGTGAAACGAAATAATGGATCTATACATTGTTGTGAATGAAATAGTATACACTGTTACTTTATATCATCAGGAGCTAGGAGGAGTGTTACAGAAAAATTGAGAAAAGAGAAATATCTTTGTCCGCCAAAGAGCATGAGAATTAATTTCATTTTCAAAGACCTGAATTTAAAAATATATATTTGCTTATAGCTAAGAAACGATTGGTTTTATACAAATGCATTTAAAATAAAAGATATTTATCTTTAATAGTACTCCAACCTGATAATGAAAGGTTGTTTCGAATCTCAAATTGTTGTGGAGAAATGATGAAAATAGGAACATTTTCCTTATGAAAAGTACCTTCAAAGTCATTTTCATAAGAAAATGAGAATTTCCACCTTGTTTATAGTTATAAAAAACGGTGTCTAGATATAAAATTTAATAAAAATGGTTAGAGAGAGTTTCAAGACAAGTTTATTTCTATTTTTGCCCCTCAGAAAATTATCCTTAAATTTATGGTTAGATATCTAATTCCAAAAAAACCTCGGGTGGGCCCTTATGAAACCCCAGATACCAATCTGTAGCCCAATCTGATAAATAGTTTCTACTCCAGCCCGAGATACAGACAGATAGACAAACAAACAGACAAACAGACAGACAAACAGACAGACAAACAGACAGACAAACAGACAAACAGACAGACAAACAGACAGATAGGTGACATTGCAAGAAGAACTTTTTTTGTTTCAGGGGGTCATGAAACATCGACATTTATCAAAACATCGAGTTCGATTTTTTTTACGATAACAATACTTTCCCTCCGAGGTGTCGATAGAAAGTAAAATCTATTGGTTCCCTTAATTTTCCCTTAGTACGTGTGTAAGGTTCCTTTTTTTTTTTTTTTTTTTAGCCCCCCGCACCGGCGGTCACGCAGTCAAAGGAGCTAGACTTGCAGTTGATACACAACTAAAACTAAACGCCCGAGACACACAACTGATACTATCCCTTAGTAATTATACAAAATGTCTAGATGTTCCACTCTTGTTTTAGGAGTTAGTTTCCTGTGGGGTGCCTAAGGGGGGCTTCACGTCAGCCTTGTATTAGGTAGAAAAACATAAATAAGTTTAGCCTAAGTGCGTAGGCCCCTGACAATTTCCCGCCTAACTTTTCTTGGGTTTGGAGCTTCCCAAATATTTGGTCTCGTGACTCAAGGCGTCATGTTCACAATGAATAAAAACAAGTGAACTAATAAATAAATTTAAAAAGAAATACGTTCAAGCTGTTGATTACAAACAATAAGCTAGAGGTGAACATAATGAAGGCTCTCTGAATTCATGTGTGGAGTTTAAGGTCTTTGTCTTTATTTCAGAAATAAGTTGTGGTCGAGTGATATAACGCGTCAAGTCTGTAACATGTAAAATTTAAACAAAATTATGCTTGAGGTGTGAACTCAATTTAGGTAAAACTAAGTCAAACTTAAGCTTTCTTTGTTTTCAGTTTATGATCCACTCAAAAAAGTGGTCAGGCTGTTTAAGTCGTCAGGTTCTTAAAATTAAAAAGGAAGGCTCAAGGCACAAACCTAGGTTTCCTTAAATATGCCATCAAGTTTAATCTCTCCAAATTTCTTGGTTTTGGAGTTATCCACACTGGTGGTCAAGCAAGATGTTTCCACTGGCGTGCCTAGACATTTTCCGTGGGATTTCACCAATGTCCCTACCTTTGTCTAGTTTTACACCAGAGATCTTATTATTCTAATTGTATCCCATCACCTGTGGACAGTTGAAAGCTCTCACTCCCTCTTATCCTGGAGTCTCGGAATTTGGCAAGATGGTTCCTTTCAAGTCGTGGGTATCCTATAAGGTGTTTGGGGGTATTAAACCCCTAAAGGGGTGAAACTGGTGCTGAAATATTTTCAAAATTCAAACCTTAAGAGGGTGAAAAGTAAAGGAAGTGGTTTTTAAATGATTTTAAAATTTAAAAGGTACCAAATACGAGCGAAGCAAGAGTTATTGTCTAGTCTAAAGTAAAACATTCTTAAATAACTTAAATACCAATAAATATATTCCTTAGTGAGATATTTTTTAAATTTCAGACCTCTTGCAATGCTCCAGACAGAAATACAAATTCTTCATTTTATTTATATAGACATATATAGGTCTGTAGATTACTAATTTGGAATATATCTGAATTATACAAAGCATTCACACAAATATATGTTTTTATTTTTTTATCAAATCGTTGCTCAATACCCTGAAAAACAATATTGACACATTTCTTTATTTCTGCAAGGTTTTGGTTTTCCTAGTTGTTGTCCCAGCATCGAGCTACTGGTCTTTGTTTAATTGCTGTGATTTCACATTTATTTTCTTCACATGTACCTAAGATTTTGTTGTAAGCCTCGTTGAAAAAGTATCATCAGAATGCTGTTCTATAAATATTTATAGTGGTCAAGAGATTCAATTGAGTCTCTTGAGGTACTTTGCTGAGCCTGAGCGCTTCAAGCTCTGTGGGCAGTGAAAACTTTTTAGTGATGAGTAGGAGGGTGGGGGATCAATCAAAACATGTTAGATTTAAAGGACTTGGACACCCAAGTCAAAGGCTTGGCCCGAGGGCTGCTCAAAGGGGTTAGGCCCTAAAAATATTTGAAATTTTCACACCTCTTGTAACTATTTTTATTGGTCCACCCCAGATTTTTTTTAAATTACATGTTTCTACAATTTATTTAGAGTGGCCCTAACAAAAACAATCTTTCAATTATATGCCTTTAGAAGTTATTAAGAGCGATTTTTAATTGTAATTAGATTTCAATGCGTTATTATTTCACCAAATAATTATTTATTTCATTATTTATGTATGCGCCTACCTTATTAAAAATCATATTTAAGCAAAATTGGGTGGTTTGGGGGTTCCTCCTGTAGGCACGCCTATGAATGTTTCTTGGTTTTGAAGTTACAGCGTTAAACATCATTTTATATTCCATTATATTTTATTTGTACGATTACTTAATTTTTTCTAATATGAGGTTATAGATGTCTATTAACTAAATAAGATAACTATTTGATTTATACATAATTACAAATGTAATTATGATATAAAATTTCGTAAAATTGTTGAACGTTACCCCCTGCGTGATTTTGATTTGCCAAAGAAAGGGTTTACCCAATAATGTGAATTAGAAACAGCCAACCCTACTAAACTGTAATTTATCTTTGGATATAAATGATCTATTGTAAGCCACCCTTGGATTTTAAATATACATAGGCCTATATATATATATATATATACATATATATATCTTCCCTTGGTGACCAAGCTAGATAGAAAATATGAATACTTTATTGCAACAGTACATTATATTCCTAGACTATTACTGTTGTTCACTGCTCAGTGCCCTAAAGATATAACTTGTTGAACATTATAAAACCTCACTGGAAAATTCCACATAACATATAAATATAATACAAATCAATTTAGCAACTCTTTAGCTATAAACTTATCTTTCGATGGGAAAAACCATAAATCGTGTTGGTTTTAATGTCATTGCTTATTAGCCTTATAAAATCATAGGTAATTACTTAGAACCTCTCTGGAAATATTCAACATAATATTTAAAAAAAATCATCTAAATCAATTCAGTTGTTCTCTATACATAAGCAAACATGCATAAGTACAGAAACTAGTATAAAATGGAAAATGCCTTAAGAGAAACTATTAAATCGTAAACACATGTTAAATTTTCTTAAAATATGGTTTAAAAATCTTTTATCGATTAAAACATGCTATACAGAAAGGATTTGAACCAACAATTCAATATGAAATTCACCAGAATTTGTATAAAGTTATACGACATATTAATAAGAAACATTATAGCAATGTTTTTTCAAAATGAAAAAATAATATATATTTTTATTATTTATCACCGCGTCTTACTACCCGTTCGGGTTGTACGCTTTAAGTACTAACTACGCTAATGGATTAGGAATTGAGAAAGTTGAATTAGAGGAAGTGAACCCGCATTTGCGTGGAGGGAGAGTGGAAAACCATTTAGGAAAAGCCACCCCCAGTTCACCCGACCGAGATTCGAACCTCGATCTCCCCGTCCTCAGCAGTCGAGCTCAACACAGCGCGTTAGCCAACTACGCCACCGAGGCGGGTAATAATATATGAAACATATTAAACAAATATTTTATAAGTGTCTAACAGTATTGTGTTTTAAATATTTAGATGTTTTCTTATCTACATTATGGGATGGGATAATGTTCCAATAATATTTTTAGCTTCTGCGTGACACGATGATCTTATATTTACAGTTTTATTATTGAGGTTTGAATTAATATGATGAGTTGTATATTATTTTACCAGTTTCCTTTTGAGGCTTATTGGTTGTACTAATTGAACAGTAAATAAACCTTCATACACCATCTAAAATTTGACACTAACATATGACAATTTTCAAATTTAATTTTTGAATTGTGTTATGGTATAAGTATTAAATGACATCACCTGGATTTAATTTATTTAAGGACCTGAGGTATTTTTCCCTATAAAATGTTAACAGCAACTCACTTAATCAACCCAACTAATATTCATCTAATTTACTTCACTTACTTTAAAATAATGTACAATTATTTAACTAGAGCTAGCTTTACTTAAATCAAGTGTCCCATAAGAGTATTTTATAATTATAAATGTTATTATCATTTATCCTCCCATCGATTATATCAACATGTGATTTACAAACTAATTTAATACTAGAAAGACAAAATACCCGGTCTCCGCCGTGAAAGGGGAAAACTAAAATTAACTAATAAACTTTTACAGATTTCTGCCTTGCCAAGTATCAAAATTGTACCCCTTAATGTCATGGACAAAGACGCTACCGAATGAGCTAAGGTGTCCAGCAGTATATATGCTAACACTAAATGTATAGCATAATTGGTTTAAGGCTAATAGTTTAGTAATTTTATAGATATCTCTCACCTGCATTCAAATAACAGATAAAATTGATATTATTTCCCAAATAAACTTACAATAGTGTATTTTGTTTGTTTCAGATTGATGGATCATGCCACAATAGATGCCAGCGGCATCATTTGACCATAATTCAGTCATCTCCCCAGTTAGGACCAAGACCGGTGTCAAAGAATATGGAGAACTACCAGGTTTACCAAAATGATGGCTGTTACAGACATAGAGGCAGGAACAGCTGTAAGGGTCACAGGCGACTTCAAAAGAGATTCATATCAGACTTGGGAGAGTGCAATGAGGAGCAGGAAGAGAAAAAGTCCAGTTGCAGCACAACCTTAGATCTTCTAATCAAGTTGCTTGGTTTCAAATACAAAGCGTGGAAATTTCTCAGTAAATTCTTTGCCAACTGTATCTCAGGCACGGTCTAGCAAATAAAATAGATAACTTACTGTGCTTTAGCAAACTAACAATAATACTAATTATGTTGAAACAACCAAGTAGCAAACAAATCTTGTCAATTTAGTTATAGTGCTAGATCTTAAAAAAACAACAACTATCTAGTCATTTTTGAAGTCAGTAATGCAACCAAAAATTTATTTTTGAGGGGAGAAGGAATACATAAAAAGTACCAATGCTATTCTTCATATAGATTTTTTAAATTGTCAATTTATGGGGCCGAACGATTACTTATACCTTATGAATATTATTTCGTGCGACTGATTTCAAAATGAAGCCTACGCACTCATCCCATCTTCAGTGATCTATATTACAGAATAGTACTACATATTATACTTAAAGATTTTATTGACATGATTTTAGAAAGGGTATAGGGTGGGTGTGGGAGAGAAAATGCACAACTTTCCTATAGGCCTACCTGGTTGCATCAATACTTTAACTCGAATAATATCAGTAATAAAAACGCACATAGAAATGTAGTTTCACTAAGTTAATGGTTGAAGAAGCACAAAACATTCAATTCGATTAATCTATTCCAAGCTAGACAACAATATTTGATAGAGATTACATTTTTTAAAATAATTTGTTAAATAATCTTTGTATTGATTGATTCGTATAGTCTTAAGATGTTTTCTAAATATATTAATAAAGGAATGATCCTTTAAAATATTTCTTATTATTTCTCTTTTGTGTCGAAACGCTTGTTGTGACCCAAGATAATATTATGTAAAGAAGGTAATCAGCTATTTTAGTTGCATGAACTTGAAAATAAAATAAATAAATTACCTATTAATAAATTCTAAATACCCTTATATTATTATTATTATTATTATTATTATTATTAATTATATGTTCTGTCTAAATACAAGTCCATTCCCTTTGTCAATGAACCTAGGCTGCCAATACGCCCTGTCCTCTGCATCCTACTTCAGCTCCTAGAATTTTCTTATTTCCTTCAAGTTATCTAGTATTTGACTCCTTCCTAAGTTCCTCTTTCCCTCATTCATTACTTCTAAGACGTCGTGCAGAGGACAGTTATTCCTAAGGATGTGTCCGATCCAGTTTGCTTTGTACCGAAGAATCACATCCAAAATGGTTCTCTTCCCACACAATCTTCTTAGGACTTCATTTGTCTCCCTGTCTGTCCACCTATCTGCTCAAGACTTCTCCAACACCACATTTCAAAGCAGTCCAAGTATTTCTCTTTCATCTTCCTAAAAGTCCAAGTTTCTGCTCCATACAATGCCATGCTCCAACTGTAGTATTTCATCAGTTTTTTCCTTAGTTCCAAACTTAACTTGCTGGTCAGCAGTAGACACTTGTTGAAAGCTTCCTAGGCTATGACAATCATCGAACTAATTTCTTTAGTGCTGTTAGTTTTTATTGTGTTGATAACGCATCCTCCTATTCTAAAATTGCCACATCCTTCTTGGGCTTCCCTGACCAGCCATTCTCCATACAAGTTGAACAGACTGGGTGACAAATAGCATCCCTGTCTCACTCCTCTTCCTATCTATACGCTGTTAGTCTTTCCATCATTCAGCCTCAGCTTCACTTATTGTCCTAGGTAAAGGTTTACAATCAGCTTTCTATCCCTTCAGTTGATGCCGATCTTCTTGAGTATTTCCATCAGTTTCCTTCACTTCACTCTATCGAACGGCTTTGGCCAGCCAATGAAACAAATGTAGACTTCTTCATTGTTTACAATCACTTTTTTTGAAATTATTCTCAGCGTACCAATGGCATCTCTGGTTGCTTTTCTGAATCAAAATTAGTCTTCTGCCATCTCACTTTATATTTTATCTTCCATTCGCCTGTTGAGTATTCTTGCCCTCATGAGAAATGAGGCTGATGGTTCTGTGGCCAATGCATATCTTGGCTTGCTTATTTTTCTTTCGAGCCACCATGGTTACATCTAGAAAGTTCTTCCACAATTCTCCTGTTTTTTAGATCATATTTATAATTTGTGTCAGATCCACTAATGCGTTGTTCTCCAGTTCTTTCAGAAGGTCAGCTGTTATGTCATCATATCCAGCAGCTTTTCTTCTTCGAATATCTTTTATGGCTATTTTTACTTCAATCTTTAAAATGATGGGTCCTTTTTCGTATTCCTCTACTTATTCTTTTACTTCAATCTCTATGTTCAGGTAAAGGTCGTCTGTAATCTGCTTGTATATTTTCTTGGTTGGTATTCTATTTTTATTATTTATTCTCAAATATATTAGGGCCAAAGATGATAACTTATTTTGTAAGAGCTAAGATATGGATAGATTTTTGTTTGGGACATAACGTTAGTCAGCTATTTTGGAGTTTTAAAATATATTTATAATGGAAGAAATGGCAAACTATTCAAAGTTATATTTTCGTAATTTTTTTTTAACATCTTTAAACAGTTTTAATACATTTCCAACATTAGTTAAATAAACAAACATGCAACCAGCTTATCTATATGGTATTCTTTCTTATTTCAATAAACAAACATGCTACCAACTGATTCTTGGGATATTTAGCCAATTTCTCACCTCAAAATGTTTTTAAGATGCAAACAAGATTCTACCTTCGATTTCGACATTTTAAATGATTAAGTTTCAAATGGAGAGCATGGGATTTTAAAGGATATTTTGTATACATAAATATGATAACATTATTATATTCATAAAAATGTTATTGCGTCAGCCCGAAATCGATCAGTACATAACGAGTGGCTTTCATTTTTTGGTGAATTTAGTGCCATGTGGTGTCAGTTCTCTAGAACGGAACCACTGCTCTTTCGTTCAAGTAGCTCCTCATTTTGTCCTCACGAATCTGAGTTGACCCCTTTCCAGACCCACTACTTGACACAAGATATAGAATCACTGGGGGTTGAACCTGGGACCTATAAATCTATAGCCAGGAACTCCATCAAGTGGTCATAAAATCATGCAGCCTTACCATTCAATCTTTAATATTTCATTATCCAAATGCTTCTTTGATAAGTAATAGCATAAAGTTGGTATATTATTAGCACCGCGTCTTACTACCCGTTCGGGTTATACGCACTTACGCTAATAAGTAATGGTAGGGTGATTGTGAGATGAAATGAAGGACCTACAGTTTAACATGGAATCCGAACCACGGTGGCGGCCTGGCATAAAGTTGGTATAGTATAATTCTAAATCTCTTTCTATAAAGTAAAGTCTAACAATGAGTATTTAAGGGCTGACTGTGTTCAGAATCACATTTTTAAAACCTAATATTTTTATAACAAGCTAGTCACAAAGTAAATAATTATAAGGTGTTAGGTTTAAATGAAATAATCGCTCAATTTTAATTCTAACACATTTATTTTGGCATCACATAATGTGCACAAAACTAAATATATTTTGGCAACTTATTGACATAATATCCCTCATCCTCACCACCATAGGTTGTCAGTCCTCTACTGACTGTAGAAATGTTGGAGGTGTTTTGACGGACATTGTTACAGTCAAAGCACTAGCCTAGTGTTTGTCATGGGACGATTGATGTTCACGCAATAGTTGCTGACCTGCACTCACAATATCTTGAAGACTCTGGCCTAGCTCAGCACGAACTGTCGCTGTTTCGGTCTGGAGTGCATTGGCCAACTACGAACATACAACACATTTCTCTTATAGTTATTAGATTCAAGGGGATGTTACAAAAACAAAGACAAATTTCAAAATTAACTTAAAATATTCAAAAACAGCGCGAATGGGAACGTCTAGAACCGTATACAAGGAATTGAATGGCAAACCGAATGGCAGGAGACCTTTGTGAAGACCTGGGAGTAGATGGGAAGATAACATTAAAACAGACCTGATAGAAATAGGGTGTAATAAGGTTGACTGGATAGAACTATCTCAAGCTAGAGATAGGTGGCATACATTTGTAAAATGTGGCAATGAACTTTCGAGTTCCTAAGTCCAGACAGTAAGTAAAGTAAGAAAAATTTAAAAACATACAAACTACCCCTCGCTTACACCGAAAGGTTCCATTTCTGTAGAGCTTATAAGATATAGCTAAGAGTCGAGGTACTACTGATATCTCCCAGGATACACGGAGTGTACTTCATATAAAGGCACATCATTTTTCTTTGATAAAAGGACGTTTGATAATTCACATTTTTTAAATGATAAGCTTAAATTGAAATTATTTATGAGTTGCAATCATCAAGTCTATCTATATTTATTATTAGATACATTTGCTTTACTCGTTTTATATGTATATTCTTACAGTGAAAAAAATAGTTAAAACATTCAATACTCGTGTAGAGGAGACTGGAGCTATTTTTACACTTTTTTATTTCTTTGTTTCTAAGTATGTAAATAATACAATATTTAAAACAAATGCAGAATCTAATTTAATATTTAATCTACAAATATAAGGTGTTAAAATAGCCATAACCACACTGGGTGGTTAATTATTATTATTATTATCATCGTCATTATCATTTTCTTTTGTATCAATGTACCCCATGAAGGGAAAAGTTGCTACATTGGTTATTAGATGTATTTAGAGTAACTTTTTAAGACTAAATAAAATAACTAAAACAATTAAGTTATATAAAGATTGTTAATATATTATATATTTGCCACCGCGTTTTACTTCCCATTCAGGCTAAACATAATTTAAATATATTAATGGGGTAAGATTAGGAGGTTAGTACTTCAGAGAAAATGTATCTCTATTGGCGCCGAGGAAGATATACCTGGGTGGTATTCGAACCCAAGACCACGTGCCGTATGATGTAGGTTTTAGATTGTAAAGTATGCCTATTAAATATTTATTAAATTATATAATATTTGACAATTTATTTGAATCACACTAAGACTATATATATTTTTAGGTTGTGGTTTATTAAAATTAATTTATCTTTTAAATTAAATCAGTTTTAGTAAAATTTGTTCATAAGTTGTTCAAAATAACTTTATTTAAGGTTCTGTAACTATATATTCAGTTAAATGTTTTGAATGAAATGAGATTTTCCAACAACTCTCAAGAATAATGTGTATGCAAATCCTTTAAATAATATTTCTTTGTTCTATTGACTATAGATTGACTAAATAGAGATTATCTGAGAAACATCGAAGGCTTTCCTGGCATTCTAACATATCAATAAATAGTTCGTTCTGTGTATCGGTAGCATATCTGCCCACTGAGTTAAGGGTCTCGGGTTTGATTCCCGGCATGGCCAAAAATTTATAATTGATGAAAATATGGGTTTACTCTTTCATATTGATAAATTAACGGCTGAGGACTGGCTATTGCATCTGTCCTAGTCTTAAGATAGATGATAAGGCATATTAAACTACGACAGGCCTAGCCAGTCGGTAGTGGATAAGTATATGATGTGAATTAAAAACTGACCTAGGCCACAGGCTGGAAACAGTAATGGATGTAAAAGTAAATTTCTGTTCTGTTTGTGCTAGCTGGCTTAGAAGGTCTGAGTATAGCGTATAGTAATTAAATGGTGCTTGTGTTAAGAGTTGAGGGTTGGACCACATTATTCACTTTATCATTTAATGCACTAGCAAAATACTGACAGTTTCAAATGCAGTTACTAGTAGCTTTCATCTATCTTTTGAACATTTGGGTCTTGCGGTAAACCAAAAGTTATTACTGCTTCGCAGTTAATTTTAAGAACAAATCGATGGTGTGTTTTGTTTATTCTGCAATACAAATTATGTTTAAATCGCATAATCCTCAAATTATGATTGGTTATATTATTATTATTGCTTTCTAAATCAAGAATCATACAAGCGCATGATTTACAGATGAATTTAAAGGTAAGATAGTGATACAGTTTAGCTCAATCGGAAGCGTTTATCTATTGAATTAAGTATACCGGGGTCGATTCCTGGTATCGCGGAACGACCATCGAAAGCCTGATACAACACATCCAACAATAATTCAAAAAATGTTAAAAGGAAACCCATAAAAAAAATATTTTAGACCCAGCTTAAGTTCAAACAAGATTTACTAAACCTCTCTCTTAAATCGCAGCCAATAACTTTAACTATTCTTAACTTATAGTAAAGTTATGTTTGCAAAGAAACCTAAATAGCAGCTGTAAATTTATACAAAGCTGTGAATATATTATTATTAAGAGATATTATCAAAAATATTAATTTTAATACTTTTTTTAATATATCAATATTAGAAATACACCAGTGACTTTTTTCTCATTTATAGAATCAAATAATATGTTCAAGTCATGTAGAAACGTGAAGAAGAAATAAACAAAAACCGACAACGAGATAATAGTGTCAGATATCAAACAGAATATAGATAATTAAATTGATAAACAATTATTTTCAACATAATGAGGTGTTTTTAAGTCCATACATTTTAACACTGGTCGTACCTTGGCCTACTGGTCATGGTAAACTGGAGTACACGAGACGTATTTTTACACTTTCCCACGCGTGCAATTAAAACCAAGTAACACCAAGTAACACCAAGGTTTTCATCCTTCTCACTTTAGTACTTGTTCATTTACAGTTCCATAAATACAATAATTATGCTACTGAATAAGGAGGAGGAAGGATAAATGTTATAAGAAATATACCCACATTTACATGGAAAGAACATGATAAACCACTTAATAAATACCATCTAATTAAATCCAACCAGGATTCAAGCCCCGACCTCCATGTCACGGGCAAAACAGACTAAATTAATTTGACATACAAATTATTTTATACGTGGTCTTCCTCAGACTTCTTCATATAAGATCCACCCCTATCGCTACTCCTTAATTCGAGACTCCTTGTAAATCTCTTGTTTAATACTCCTAAGCATCTGGAAGCCTGTCCTGTAGTTTCACTTGAATTACTATAATCTAAACTATCGACAACGCATTGCTGAAGAGGACAATGCTGTATTATGAGTGTTTTTGTGAAGGCCGGCCTATTAAACTACGGAGTAGGATTGTTTTTTTTTACTAATTTCAAGGGTAACAACCAATAGGAACCGACTCGAAGGCAAGAAAAAAAAAGCTATTAAAAATACCATTTCACAAGAAGAATATCTACTATTCACCCGCTTCGGTGGCCCCAAGGTCTAATACACTACTCACACAATAGACTAGACTGCCAATGAAGGGTAGATTGGGGTTCGATCCTGGTCGGGTTCCTTGAAAGGCTTTTTCTTAAATGGTTTTCAACTCTTACTCCACGTGAATGCAAGTGCACCCCCTCTAAATTCAACTTCCCACTTTCTTAACTCATTGGAGTAAATATAGCATAGGTGTATAGCCCGAATGGATAGTAATGCGTAGTAAGATGAGGTGCTAAATAAACAACAAAAATAGTGTTGTTAAAAGGAATAAGCACACATTTAAAGTGTACAGTGCCACAGTATTGAGCTAATAGCCCTTTTAAAATGTCTAAATGTAACATTAAAATCTAGATGGTTTTAAAATAATAAATTTCACTTGAAAAGCCCTACCTAAAATTAGTGTAGGCCTACATCAATAAATCCTTATACCTTTACTTAGAGGGGTTGGGTATGTGTGGTAATAGTTTGATAATCATTTTCTAGTAAATTGTTCCCACCTCCTTGGTATCAAACCTGTTCTTGAGCTTATGAACACACTTTTGCCCACTACATTGTAATGTATGGGATTGGAAAAATAGATATTGAGGGTTAGGCCCTCAACACATTGGACGCAGCACAATCGCAACAGAGGCAGAGGGAAGGCAAAGCACAGAAAGAGGTTTCGGCAAGACATTGCTTATAAATCAATTTTATAAAATATAGTTAAGCCTGATCTCAAGAACATTCTGTTGTTAAAGAACGATTCTTTAATTTAACCTTCAAAAGTAAACCGCCTCTCTTTTATTAATTTCGGCTTACTGCTATAAAATAGCGGTAAATTATTTGTTTAAAATTTTACTCTAATGAATCATTATTAAGATGCAATGGCATGTGGCCTTTAGTGATCATGTATTCTACTCATTCCGAGTAAAAATAAAACAAACAAAATCATACTAAACCAACTTCATAATGTTATCTCTGTCGGTGTAACGTCAGGCCCGTCTGGTCTCGTTTGTCGAGGTTTGAATGCCGCCCGGGGGTTTCACCTCTAAAAAATTCCAATTTCCCTCCACCCAAATGCGGGTATATTAAATCTAAGGTTATAAATTCCACATAAATAACTCATTGATCTATTTAAATGTGAACGGGTGGCAAGAAGCCATGTGAAAAAAATCCATATTCTAATAATATTAATTGCTTATGTTATATTGTTTCAAATTAAAAGGTTAATTGAAATTAATTGCAAAACATATTGTAGACCAATGTAACAACTGGAGTGGAGGGGGTAACTTTTTAACTTCCGGTAAAAATTGTTGCATATACACACACACACACACACACAAACACACCAAACACAAGTTATATCAAAGTCCTCGTTTGTCAATAGCTTTGAGCCATAAAATAGTTGATAACTGGTCTGACAAGAAACACTTTACCATTCAAATAATTCAGTTCGGTAGCAATCTGTTTACATAGCTCAGCTTTCAGTTTCGTCGCAATGTAGTCTGGATTGCTTGTATCGTACAACACTGGATTATCTTTACCTAACCAGATAAGATGTTCCATCGCAATATTGCACTTTGTGGACGATATTACGTGATGGAGTCACAGAGGACACAGAAACTGTACCACTACTTCAACCATACTGAGACGCGACATAGTTATTCCTTTACTGCGTTTGTGCTGTGTCCAATGTGCGGTAAGCCATTAGGTCTGCTAATACAGACCGGCCAAGTGGAGCCAAATTTGGATTCAATAAAGACACACTTCTCTTTTATAAGATAAAAAATATATAAATGTAAACAATCGATTAGTTGATAAACGAATAAAATGCAACATGTTTAGTTATCATTCATTTCTAGTACAGTTTGTCGGTGATGGGGAAGTTAATGGTAGAATTTCAGCCGAGCGTACTGAGGGCGTTTATTCCTATGTATTCCTTCATGTAAATGTGTATATATCAATTCAAGCTCCCTTACCCTAACTTCATAGTGTATTACTTTGCGTAAAGCCCAGATGTGTAGTAAGACATGGTTGACATTTTTATTTTATATATAAATATATTTTGACCTCTTTTCTTAGGAATATTATCCTATTTAAGGCAGCATGGAAGACTCAAATAGAAAAAAATTGTCTTTGATTCTTTTGATGTTTTTGAATATAGTTTATTTTATTTTATTATCTCTGAAACTTCCAACAAACAGATATGAAGTGAATTGTTACGTTATTGATAAAAACTAAAATAAACTCATGTCATGTAACCAATTATGTTTTTTAACTTCAAACCACTTGCTCATAAAACAATTTTCATACAACCTGTTTTAGATGTTATGTAACCCCCCCCCCCCCCTTGTCCTAATCTTACTATAACAGAGTAGAGGTAAGGACAAGAACTGGGGCGCATTCAGCGCCACCCGTTGGAAGCTGCGCCACTCTGCTGGATTAAGCCTTCTTGTGATAGGTTAAATGCATTTAGCTCACCACAAATCTTGCCCCCTTCCCCCGTCAAAATTGATTATTTAAAAGAGTTTTTAAACCTATTTTGGAAACCTTATATTCTATGTATGTACTTACAATAAGGGGTGGCATCTATGTACCGGTATCTACCTTTTTGGATTCCTCCTTTAATGTCTCCAAGCCAGATTGGAATTGGTTTTGTAGCTGCGAGACAGTCTCCTGGACTTTGGGCGTCTTCAGACTATTTAGAGTTTCGTTGAAGTTGGCAGATGCAGTCTGCAGCACAGTAGATAAATTTCCTGTGTGTGCTTCCACCTACATAAGTAATAACATTGTTTATAGATTATAAATATACAATTTTATCTCAAGAATAATTATGTATGTGAAAGAGAATAATACTTTCGACCAGCGAGAAGCATTTTTCTAGGATTTATTGATTTGAAAGTGTTTTTAAACTTACAATAGCATGCCAACTTTAGAAATCTATTTTCTTAAATCTAATAGTAGGTTTTGTGAGACTAAGTTTCATAATTTACCCTCTTACTAATTCCCTTTGAGCACCTAGTTTACAACTTAAAAAAGCGTGTTTGTTTTCCTTGATAAATATAATGTATTTTTCGTTTTTTTGTTAGATGTTATACACTAAGATACATTTTAATAGACCTTTGCAATATTCGTTTATGTTATTTTGCTTGTGTTGTTTAATGTGATAAGATCATCATAAAAAATAAAATAGATTGAAAGAATAGTGTATCTACGGATGTAATCAGTAAAAATATTGAAAAGAAGGGTACTTAAATCTAAAACACAAGAATTTATGTAGGAAATGGAGGTGTATGTATAGAATTTGATGTAAAAGTTTATTGTTTTCTAATACATTGTTAAACCATAATAAATAAATGATAGAATGAGCAAAATTACTCTGTTTTGAGAAAGTAAGGCTATGTGCTGACTTTAATAAAAAGCTTTACTTTGATCAACATAACTTGAGTAGATGCATGAGGGGAAAAAGGACGCACGATTTCTGGTTCGTTTGTGACTGTATACTACTACTACTACTACTACTACTACTAACTTCCTTATAAAAACTGTAATTTGGATAAGGCACTCTCTGGCGTTTTAAAGCGAAGCATTAAATTAGATTAACACTTTCTAATTGACCTAATTAATCTTAATATTTTTTAAATAATTTTTATATTTATTTGGTAAGGATAAGGTTATATATATATATATATATATATATATATATATATATATATATATATATAAAGTGGAAGGTAATTAAAAATAACCACAAATAAGATATAATCTTATTAATATAATACACTATTGATTAATTATTCACCTCAGTTTTAAGTTCACCAGCGAATCTTGACAGGCCATCCAAGATGCCATTTGAGTGGTTTCTGAGAGTGGACAAAAGGTTTTCAGAGCTGCTTCCATTCAATGATGCTTTTAGATCTTCAAATAAAGCTTCAGCTTGTGAAAGGGCAGTTTCTAAAAGGTTAACATTTCCTCCAGAGTTGTCGGTAGAGCGAGGATTCAAAGCACCGGTCTAAAACAAGACATGGTAGTGATAATCTTTGATTTAAACCTACAAATAATCACATAAATGATCAACATTTATTTAATTCACTGAACATTTACAAACCTACACATTTTCCAACAACTAATTCCTTATTCTGATATTGCTGTATATTAAAAATATTCATATTATTAGCAAGGGCACAATTCATAAAAAATAAAAATGCATACAATAATTGGATTCTCTAAATAAGTATAACAGATTTTCAAAATGTTGAGTCTACCTTACAAAAGGGATTTTATAGTTTTTTAAAGAGAAAATAAAAAGTATTATTATTTAAACGAGCCAAGCTTACATGTGTTTTATAAGAGTTGAAGTTACCTTGTTATGATATTTGACAGTATACATCTGTATGACAAATAATTTGATACAACGCATGAGTAAGATCACAAATATAAACAGTCATATGCGTAGCATTTCTAATATTTGTGGGAAGCTTTATAATATGACACTTTTCATTAATGTAGAACAATTTCAATTACATTTCTACTTATTTTAATTAAGTTCTGATTGTCTACGAGAAAATATGAAATGAGCACACATAAAAACTTACTTTATATTTATTTACGTGCAAGTATACAAATCTGGGTGGATAAACACGTATGTGTACAAGCATACTTTAGTAATATACAAAAACTTAATATAAGAAAACTCGCTTCAGTAGCAGCATGGTTTAACCCGCGACTCTCGTGTTAGAATAGTCAGCCGAGGGTGGAGAGATTGGGTTTCAATCCCAGGTGCACTGAAGGTGGTTTTTCCTAAATGCTTTTTCACTCTCCCTCTATGCAAATGTGCATGGACGTCCTCTAAATTAAGATTTCTAAAATCTAACACATTAGTGTATTTGGTACATTGGCGTATAATCTAAGCGGACTCGGAGCTTATATATATATATATATATATATATAAGAAAGCTAGACCAAAAATATAATAAATAAAGAACATCAAGTAATCACAGCGTGTAAAAATTGTGAGGTTATTATACAAAATAAGTATAGAATTTCATTTACAAACACATTTAAGCAATTAATTTACATAGCATTTTTATTATTAGCACCGCGTCTTACTACCCGTTCGGGTTATACGCACAATTTTACATAGCAAAATTTTTACTTTCAGTCGGCCGATAAGCAGGCCTCAGATTTATGGTTTCTAAGAAATTTACAAAAGAAAATTGTATAATAATTACTAACAATTATGTCCTCAGAAATATCAAAATAAATTAAGCTTATTCACTAGATTATTATTATTAACACTGTGTCTTACTACCTATTCAGGTTATATGCACTTACGCTAATGTGTAATGGTAGGGTGATTGTGAGATGAAATGGAGGACCTACAGATTATCGTGGAATCCGAACCACGGTGGAGGCCTGGCATTCCCCACATTCACAAGTTGTGATTAATACACGTCTTGTCAGAGATGAAGGAAGGGTTTGGAAATCAGATAAATCTGTGCCGGGACCGAGGATTGAACAGCTTACCTCTAGACCACCAGGTCACCACTTACTCACTAGATATTGGAATTAAACATCAGATCAGTGCTCTACATTCATCAAACATAATTTTATTTTCAACAACCGGGACAATGGTGACTCGTGTATAGGGACTGCGGAACTGCAGCACCCCCTATTTCCACTTGATATTAATATATATTCCTTAAGCTTAATGTCAGTACTTCAGTAGCCATTATCCAGTTTATGAAAAAGATACAAAATTCTTTGTATGGAACTGTGCGCTTTACAATGCCAGTGACGTGGTGTTTGACTATTGTGCACATGCGCACATAGGAGGGGGTGGGGAGGAAGGCGGGATTGCCAGGTAGATAAAGCACTGTTGCTCTCGCAGTGCCGGCTCTGGCGTGATGGTGGAAGGAAGTTTATTTTTATTCAACGTTTGTTGTGCTTAAAAACCGTGTACCATATTCTTGAATGTGATAAAGTGTAGAAGAGTGTAGAGTTAGATTATTATTATTCTGCTTCCAGCTATTCTATTTGATTCATTTTTTTTTGTTCTATTATTTAACAGAAAACTTAAGCCATGGCCTTGCATCCCCAAGAAATAAGTTATGTGACTGTAACTAAGGAAGTGTGTGACTATATATGTGTTGATATAATGGACAAATATTCTTCCACTAAACACTTAATAGCTGCTAAATTGTTCAACAAGAATTGCTTCACTAGATTTAAGAATGAACAGCCCACAAAAGAGATAGTACTGACCACTGAATCTTATGCCATGATTGACAAAGAAAACCTTGAAACTGAACTAAAAGTATTATTTTGTAGGACTGATAGTCATGAATATTGCAAATTATTTGAGCTGTTAAAATTTATCTTTGAAAATAATCTGGACTATGTTTTTAGTGAAATTACGAAACTGATAAAAATCCTTTTGACAATTCCCATGACTACATCAGAGGCAGAACGCTGCTTTTTTAACATTGAAAAGAATAAAAACGTTTTTAAGAAGCACGATCAACTCGGAGAGACTAAATGAGCTTGCAGTACGTTCAATGGAGAAAAATTTCCTCAATTGTCATCCAGAGATCAAGGAGAAAATTATTGAACTTTTTGTGCAATTTAAAACAAGAAGAATGGATTCCATTTTTGAATGAATAGATAAAACTTGAACTGTAACAATTTAAGTTAAAGTAAATAAAAAATGTTTGGTATTTTTGTTAAGATTTTGTCAAGTTCTGAATAGATTTTCTTTTTATACATTCCTTTTACACAATTTTAAAACAAAGGCTAAACATTTTCTGGAGCAGCACCCCCACTAATTTTAGCAACGAGCCGCCACTGAACAGGGATCAAAGGAATTCCTCATACATTTTACGTTGATTTATGAATATAGGAAACAAAATAATGAGAGTAAATACTAATCAAAGCTTATAATATTAAATTGAGACCTAACAGTCTGCACTGCACTGCACCGCACTGCAGTAAGATCAGCTTTGAGTCACGTTGTTAAATTTGGAACGAAGAGAATATACATGGAAGACGCCTGTGGATGGTTGTTAGTTTATTTCCCGAAGACAAATTAGTAGGTCATTAATAGACATAAAAAACAAGAAGATTATAAAAACCGATACTTGAGTAGACTAGCTTCTACACTTCATATCATCACAGTTCACGAGCCATAAGGGGCCAAACATGTCATTTAATTCTTTTCGCGTACCATTGTTAAGGTGAAATTATTAATATATAGGACTGACATTTAATACAACTAGACATTCATTTTAGGTGTACACAATTAAGTATTTATACTATTAATTATATTTATAAGATTACTCATAATATTATTATAAATATTTAATTATGTGCACCTCATATAGCTGTCTAGTTATACTTAACTTCAGCCCCGTATATTAATTACTTTAATTTAACAATGGTAAGAAAAAATCCCATAAAATTACAAGTTTGTCTCCTTATGAGTCGTGAACTGTAATGATTTGAAATAATTAATCACTATATATAGCCTATAGTTAAACACTTGTTAAAATAGTGCAATTGCCAATTTGATGTTGTTTGGGACAAAAACGAGTGACATCGCTGTACTATGATATCGTCTAAAGCCAGATTGATATAATTCCATAATAATGTTACCAGTTGAAAATCAAAATATTTAATCATGCACTAGGTCAGAGATCATCAACCTTTTAAGGTCCAAGGGTCAAAGTTTCTGTCTCTTGTTGGTTCGCGGAAGCAATACTGTACTCACAGTATTCGGATTGACACTTAATATATTTTATTTCTATTTACGTCCTGAGTGTTTCAGCTGTGATGAGCAAACGCGAACATTCCCGACAATGTTTGAAATCTCCCGACTATGTCCGATCACATCCAAAATAGTTCTTTCTTCCTTGTCTACTAGACTATTCATTTGCCAGTTCAAGGTAAATTTGTCCAAAGACGTAATCTTTTTCTTCGCGTATAAAGCAAAAATAGTTTACAAAATGACTAAAAACGCGTATTTATTCTATTATTCAATTATGTAAATATAGATCTGTATTTGTCATTTTTTGCTCTTGAAATAGTTTTATATTTTTCAGAATCCAGAGGGCCACAAAAAATGCTACGGTTGGCCGCAAGTGGCCCACGGGCCACACGTTGAATCTCCCTGGACTAGGTATTCTAAAGAGCTCCATACACGTAGGAGTCTGACTCGGGTCGGTTTACTCACCCAAACTAAGACGTGGGTGGGGGATACGAGCCGGGCTTGGCTCACCAGGGCAGTTAGTGGGGCTCGGCTCGCCATTGTCTCTCGTGAGGGTGGGGGATACGAGCCGGGCTTGGCTCACCAGGGCAGTTAGTGGGGCTCGGCTCGCCATTATCTCTCGTGAGGGTGGGGGATACGAGCCGGGCTTGGCTCACCAGGGCAGTTAGTGGGGCTCGGCTCGCCATTGTCTCTCGTGAGGGTGGGGGATACGAGCCGGGCTTGGCTCACCAGGGCAGTTAGTGGGGCTCGGCTCGCCATTGTCTCTCGTGAGGGTGGGGGATACGAGCCGGGCTTGGCTCACCAGGGCAGTTAGTGGGGCTCGGCTCGCCATTATCTCTCGTGAGGGTGGGGGATACGAGCCGGGCTTGGCTCACCAGGGCAGTTGGTGGATCTCGGCTCGCCATTATCTCTCGTGAGGGTGGGGGATACGAGCCGGGTTTGGCTCACCAGGGCAGTTAGTGGGGCTCGGCTCGCCATTGTCTCTCGTGAGGGTGGGGGATACGAGCCGGGCTTGGCTCACCAGGGAAGTTAGTGGGGCTCGGCTCGCCATTGTCTCTCGTGAGGGTGGGGGATACGAGCCGGGCTTGGCTCACCAGGGCAGTTGGTGGGGCTCGGCTCGCCATTGTCTCTCGTGAGGGTGGGGGATACGAGCCGGGCTTGGCTCACCAGGGCAGTTGGTGGGGCTCGGCTCGCCATTATCTCTCGTGAGGGTGGGGGATACGAGCCGGGCTTGGCTCACCAGGGCAGTTAGTGGGGCTCGGCTCGCCATTGTCTCTCGTGAGAGTGGGGTATACGAGTTCTATTCTTGTACTCACACTGCAGACAGTGCGATTGTGTCAATCAGAGGAATCACTCGTATGTCAGCTTCCCTTTCTAAATCATTCATGAGTCCCAAGGTTTTGACAAATATTTTAAAGGAGTACCGTCAATTGCCGGCTCTTTGGCAGGTTCGCAGTGCAGATTATTCTAATAGGGTAAAGTGGGATGAGGCTTGGGACTTACTCGTCAAGTACATGCGGGAAAAATGTACTAATGCTGACTTGGTCTTCGTTTAAAAATCTATCATTTTCTGTTCTCGCGAATACGCCACATTCGTCTAAAACGATCACCGCTGCTGTACTTGCTTCGACAAACTCATTGAAATATTGAAACGATCGGGGAAAGTTGTAAGTCCGCTCGTGTTGTTGAGAAAACGTGTGTGGTGCACTGAGCCGGACTTTCAAGCCAAACTATTAAGTGTAGATGCCCCTTAAGGTTCTGGATATAGTTGGAAGACAGATTTTTGGTCTAAAATCCTTAACTGTTCTAGTAAAGAAATTTCACAATAGACTTACCAAAGGAAGATTTAAATATTTTAGAAAAAAGTCAAGTTTGTAGTGAGTGACTAAAATATCAGTATCAATATCAAGCACATGATAAATTGTTGTTTTAAAGAATGTGACAAGAACGTTGGTTGTATTAAAGGCATCAGTGGTTGTTATAAGCTTCAAACCAACTTGGTCATGTCTTGTGAGTTGAGATTAGATATTAATTGCAATATCTCTTTTAGTCACGTTGTCAGCTAAAGTGGGGACACCCACAAAGTATTTCTTCGTTGGTTAATTGGGGGTCAGTTTCAAGGTTGGTTCAATAACCGGCCAGACTACAGCCGACTTCCAGTTGACGTAGATCACTTACACAAGGTACAAGGTTTTGATGTCCACATGCTTTGCTCTTTTAATACACCGTGCGCATTTGTTTCTTTATTTCATGTGATATAGTTTGTACTAAGGCAAAGGCTGGCTTGTTTCAAATGTCTTATCCTGTTTAAATATTTTGGTTTACATGCGGTTGTAATGTGCTCTGATCTATATTATAGCAGATTGTGATAAGAGGTCAGTTTTAAAGTAACCCATGATTATTACGTCATCATAACTGCCTTTATAAGTCAACTATCCCCCTTCCCCGTAAAAAATATTGTAAAGAATCCTGTAAGACAAAGCTTCAAATCATCCATCATGTCAATATAAAAACAAAATTTTCTTACTTATTTATTTTTGAAAATACAGTTCTACCATCACTGTATAGCCCCCTCCCTCTTTTTATCCTCCCTCCTATTTTCATCTCATAGCTCTTTCCTCACCCCTACCCTCCCGACCACTTCACCAACCCCACTTTCCCTTCAACAACTTTTTTTTCCAACGACTATATAATATACTATCGCCATTTTTATGAGGAATAAATTATATTTTCAAACTAAAATATAGCCTATATTACTCGCTGATAATGTAGCTTTATATTGGTGAAAGAATGTTTAAAATAGGTACAGTAGTTTTTGAGTTTATCCATTACAAACAGAAAAACAAAAAATCAAATCTTTCCTCTTTATAATATTAGTGTAGATATATCTGATTAAAATAAAATAAAATAATTTATTCTAGGAGGCTTATATATTATAGCAAGTAAAATATTTTTTGAGCTTTTACAGTAATTTTAAAAATAATAATCATTAGATAAATTTTACGGTTTAGGTGATATCACTTTTACTTTAATATTACTTGTGTCGTAGAATGCAACCTCCCTTCCCCCATCTTTTGCTGTTCACGGCAATTTCAAAATAGGGTATAGTTGTATATCTCAACAAGTGAGTTGGAAAAGGTTGTTGTAAGCCAAGTCCTTTATGTAAATATGGTATTGATCGGGATACCAGATTTCTAAATTTAGTACTTGGCCAATTTTTTTACTCACACACACAAACATACACAAGTCAGGTTGCAATTTATGCCATAAGGGATATTAAAGTAAACGTGATATCCAGTTCGTAAAATACATCTAGTGATCCAATCTTTGGACATCCTTCACGTGCGCGCACACACACACACACACACACACACATATATAATATATATATATATATATATATATATATATATGTATGTGTGACAAATGGGCAAAGATTGGATTTTAAAAAATATTGAAGCCCTTATCATGATATTATTGTTGTTTGTATAGTGCCAGTTCTGCGACACCAAAAATATTAAAACATCGTCATTATATTTAATGAATGTATTGTCACCCGTTTAAAAATATGACATATTTCTTTGAGGTCTGATATCTAAATTAAAGAGCTCCAATATTTCACTCTTAAAGGCGTAGAAATGAGCTTATAGTTCAACCTTTTTATAAACAAAATAATATCAAACCATATGAGATTTTTAATTATATTGCCACATGTTGATGACTTTATTTTTAGTTTGTCCTCACAATTTATTCTTATTCATGTTATTTTAAAGTAAACTCAAACTTACAATTTAGCTTTTTTTTAAATCTCAGTTTCGACTTTGTTTTTGCTTAGCTAGAGCTATACTAAAATCTTTTGCTGTTTCTTAGTTAGAGCTTATACTAAAATCAAGTTATTTTAAATTCTCCTGAGATTACCAAAGCCTTTTTTTAAAGTTGAAAACTTGATCTTAAAGATTCCAGAGAAACACTTTTTTTATATATAGCTATTATAATGTTTATTTAATTTCCATTAATTAAGTGAAAGCAGAATAAGTCTAGGATCTACTGGATCTATAAATTAGTATTTTTTTAAATTTGAAAACATATTCTGCTTCTTTTTATTAGGTTATTATCATGCCAATATTTTTTAAATTTCGATGTGAATAAGAGTTTATCTCACTTTTAATAAATTTTAGTGTAGGTCAATCTGCCAGTAGTACTTCTTACTCTATGGCTTTAGGAACCAGTAAGTTCGTTGCCACACTTACAAAAGTAAGCCAGCTATCCCTATGCATCTAAAACACTGGCACTGACTAATTAATTTATAATTCTCATTTTAACCAAGTCCCCGTTAGGCTGATATCCCTACTTGAATGTTAAATTATTAGTTTATTAAACTAAATATATGAATATGAATTCTAAAAAATAAATCATATTTAAACATAGGCTGAGCAAACGAGAAAAGAAACACGTATAATACGTCGTAAATTGCTGTCCAAAAAATAAACTATTGTCAATGAATAATCTCTCTATAATTTTTCAGAGATTTCATTTAATTTGATTCAGTTAATTTGATTTGAAATTATAAATGTGAAGTTTACTGAGATACAAGAATGACTAAATAATTTTAACCTTTTATATAGAATCTAATCGTTTATATTTGTAAATAATATAATTCTACTCTATATCGGACATCTTAGTTCAGTAGGTAGCACGTCTGCCTACTGAGATAAGGTGCCTTAGTTCGATTACCGGTATGATCGAAAATTTATCATTGGTGCAATATGGATTTACCCTTTAATATTGATAAATAACAGCCGGGGACTGAATGTTTTGCCTGTTCTAAACTTAAGATAGATTATAAGATATATGAAGCTACGACAAACCTAGCCAGCCGGTAGTAGAAAATATATGGCCTGAATGAAAAACTGACCCAGGCCACAGGAAACAGTGATGGGTGTGATTCTATTATAATCTTGTATATAAGATTTTATTCATAAGTTATATATGAGTAATTTGTGTGTACCTTAATGTAACTCTTGTTTTGATATTAATTATTTGAAGCCATGCAGCTGTACACTATGTTTACCCTGAATAGGGTCTAAGCATGTTATTTATTGCTTAATTGATTACACCACACAATGATCTTATCTTGCTGTACTATGGTGGAACTAATCAAGGTAATCTTAGAGGTAAACGGAGGTTACACGATCTTAATTAAATAAATATATTTAAAAGCCTATAAATAAACATTAAAGCACTGTGTGGAAAAGCTTAACATACTTCATGTATAACAATCTACTCTAGAAAACACAACTTGAACCCTTTATACTTTGGAAGTTTTTTATTACAAATTATACCATATTTTAGTATTGTAGTATTATAACTCTCTTTGTGACTTATATATCTAATTTAACTGTTTTAAAAATTAAAAATTATTATTACAAATATAATATAAAATTTATTTGATTTTAGCATTTATTTCATGCTAGAAAACATAAACCAATATTGTAATCAGACTTCTGTGTTTTATAACCTTCCAAACATTCAAACTATGAATAGATCTCGATCAAACTTAGAAAATATTCGAGTACAAACAATATTTGATTCTGTAACTTCTTACGTATCATCACAATAATAAAATCATAATTTTGAGTTTTCGGGCTTAAAAATAATATAAAGCGTACAATTATACTTACAGTATACGTTACGGTGAATGTTGTTATTCAAACTGAGAATACTTTAAGAATGTCTAGCTTAAATTGAGACAAAAATTGATAAATGTAAAACTATGGCAAATTTTAGGCAAAATATTCACCGAAATAATTTTAATAAGTTATTAACGTAACCATATAGCTGCACAGTAGTACCACGATAAATACTCAATAAATTATGAGTTTGGTGATAGATTTTAATCCATCTAAATGTTTCTATATTTTGGCTGAAAAAGGACTAAGTATATTTCAATGACATTTGATATACAGTAGTTCCGTAGGACAATATAATGGTGTAGCTATGGTCCTATGGTTAACCGTGCCAAAGAGGAATGCATTGCGTATCATTCAGCAACAGGCTACATTGTTTAGCTCAAAGGATATAGTGTAAATATGATAAGATTGAAACTCAAATTCCACTTCAAATAAATATTTAAAATGTGTCGATCCGTCCAAATTTTCTAAAATATAGTTTTTATTTAATCCAATTTTGATTAAATTCAGTTTACACATAATCTATTTAATATAAGAACTATAAACATTCAGTTTCTTGGGGAAAATATTTATGAATATACATATAAACACATTTAAATAGCTATATATAAATTGCTATATATTATTTATCGATTTAAAATATTATATAAATAAACATATGTATGTAAATAAATAAATCTACATATAAATTCATATGTATAAATACACATTTATGTATATACAAATATATAAATACACATTATATATAACTATATATAAAATATATAAATTAATATATATATATTAATTTATATAATAAGTATTTATTTATGTAATATGTATATATATAGGCCTATACTTAAATACATATATAAATATACACACACATATATATATATATATATATATATATATATATATATATAAGTATAGGCCCTATAAATATGTGTATACTTATATAAATATAACTATATACTGTATATATAAAAATATATATAAATAAATATGGATTTATGAATAAATTTAAATACGTATAGTTATATATGATAATATGTATAATATCTATCCACCACTCCCCTCTTGGTATATAGGCAACGGCAATATAGATCTTTCAAAAGTCTAGTAAATTACTTTTTAAAAACTTAATACTATAAAAACACTTGATCTTTATTACAAAGTAGGTGACCTGGTGGTCTAGGGGTAAGGTGTCAGACTTCTGTGCTGGCGGCCGGGGTTCAATCCCCGGTCCCGGCACAGATTTATCTGATTTCCAAACCCTTCCTACACCTCTGACAAGATATCTTGTGAATGTGCGGAATGCCAGGCCGCCACTGTGGTTCGGATTCCACGTTAAACTGTAGGTCCTTCATTTCATCTCACAATCACCTCCTACACATTAGCATCATTACGAAGTGCGTATAACCCGAACGGGTGTAAGACGCGGTGCTAATAATAATAATAATAATAATAATAATAATAATAATTTATTACAAAGTATTCACTTGAAAAACAATATCTGAATTTTTAAATGTTAATAATTAAAAATAAGGCTATGATTTAAATAAATATATAAAACCTGGAGCTTTTGTAAAAAAAAATATAAATAAAAAATATTTCTATTTCTTTTGTATTAAAATCCATTTAGACAATGTCACACATGAGTTTTAAAATCCAAATCTCGTTGAAAGTATCAATAAATTAGGATTACAACTCTACGGTGGCTCATTTAAAAGTGAAAATTCTAACCAAAATGAAAAACTTACGTATTATAAACGATTTTAAGTTTTATTCAAACAAGGTGTATACAATAATTAATTACTGACTAACGGATAGTCCTAGATTATGATGATTACCTTTAGGTCTAATTTTACTAGGCTGAGTAAGCTTACCAGTCTATTGCAAAATACTGAACTAAGGCTAAGTCTATTATTACTGTTGAATGATGAAAAAACTATACTGTATGTGGTAAAAATAATTGGCTGTCAATATTTTAATATTAAATATGCTGTTAATTTATCATGGGAATATTTTTCGCTTCAAATACACTATAATTCGTATCAATATATGCTAATATTTGGTTTTCAGTGAAACTATTGTTCTCATTTCAAAAAGGTGGAAAAATAAATAAATTTGGAACACTCACATGGGTGAAAGCTAGCAATGCCAAGACGAAAAGAAATGTGTTAATATAAGTCATTTCTGATAATTTGGTAGAGAACTCAGAAGCCACAGATGGTAAGAAGAAAACTGGATACGTTTATTGTGTAACATCTCTTATTTATGACGAGCAACAGTGGCCGTAAAACGGAACCAAAGTCCAGTCACTTTAATGTCAAGCCCACAGCCCCCTCCCAACCTCCCCTCTCCATGACTTGCTGATCCCTCCCTCCTCTTGTTTTATTTCTCATCGTTTCGGGATGAGAATGATCCACATCCTCAAACTGATTACCACGGTGATTACCAGATAAACCCGGGTGACTACAAGGTAAACAAAGTGATTACCAGGTAAACAGGGTGATTACGAGATCAAACAGGGTAGCTACCATATAAACCAGGATGATTGCCAGATAAACCAGGGTAATTACAGGGTAAACAAGGTAATTATAAAGTAAAAACTAGGTGATTACAAGGTAAACCAGGGTAGTTACCAAGTAAACAAGGTGATTATCAGGTAAACAGGGTGATTACGAGATAAAACAGGGTAGCTACCATATAAACCAGGGTGATTGCCAGATAAACCAGGGTAAACAGGGTAATTATAAAGTAAAATTAGGTTATTACAAGGTAAACCAGGGTCGTTACCAAGTAAACAGGGTGATTACCAGGTAAACAGGGTGATTACGAGATAAAACAGGGTAGCTATCATATAAACCAGGGTGATTGCCAGATAAACCAGTGTAAACAGGGTAATTATAAAGTAAAATTAGGTGATTACAAGGTAAACCAGGGTAGTTACCAAGTAAACAGGGTGATTATCAGGTAAACAGGGTGATTACGAGATAAAACAGGGTAGCTACCATATAAACCAGGGTGATTGCCAGATAAACCAGTGTAAACAGGGTAATTATAAAGTAAAATTAGGTGATTACAAGGTAAACCAGGGTAGTTACCAAGTAAACAGGGTGATAATCAGGTAAACAGGGTGATTACGAGATAAAACAGGGTAGCTACCATATAAACCAGGGTGATTGCCAGATAAACCAGGGTAATTACAGGGTAAACAGGGTAATTATAAAGTAAAATTAGGTGATTACAAGGTAAACCAGGGTAGTTACCAAGTAAACAAGGTGATTATCAGGTAAACAGGGTGATTACGAGATAAAACAGGGTAGCTACCATATAAACCAGGGTGATTGCCAGATAAACCAGTGTAAACAGGGTAATTATAAAGTAAAATTAGGTGATTACAAGGTAAACCAGGGTAGTTACCAAGTAAACAAGGTGATTATCAGGTAAACAGGGTGATTACGAGATAAAACAGGGTAGCTACCATATAAACCAGGGTGATTGCCAGATAAACCAGTGTAAACAGGGTAATTATAAAGTAAAATTAGGTGATTACAAGGTAAACCAGGGTAGTTACCAAGTAAACAGGGTGATAATCAGGTAAACAGGGTGATTACGAGATAAAACAGGGTAGCTACCATATAAACCAGGGTGATTGCCAGATAAACCAGGGTAATTACAGGGTAAACAGGGTAATTATAAAGTAAAATTAGGTGATTACAAGGTAAACCAGGGTAGTTACCAAGTAAACAAGGTGATTATCAGGTAAACAGGGTGATTACGAGATAAAACAGGGTAGCTACCATATAAACCAGGGTGATTGCCAGATAAACCAGTGTAAACAGGGTAATTATAAAGTAAAATTAGGTGATTACAAGGTAAACCAGGGTAGTTACCAAGTAAACAGGGTGATAATCAGGTAAACAGGGTGATTACGAGATAAAACAGGGTAGCTACCATATAAACCAGGGTGATTGCCAGATAAACCAGGGTAAACAGGGTAATTATAAAGTAAAATTAGGTGATTACAAGGTAAACCAGGGTAGTTACCAAGTAAACAGGGTGATAATCAGGTAAACAGGGTGATTACGAGATAAAACAGGGTAGCTACCATACAAACCAGGATGATTACCGAATAAATCCGGGTGATTACAAGGTAAACCAGGGTCGTTACCAAGTAAACAGGGTGATTACCAGGTAAACAGGGTGATTACGAAATAAAACAGGGTAGCTACTATACAAACCAGGATGATTACCGAATAAATCCTGGTGATTACAAGGTAAACCAGAGTCGTTACCAAGTAAACAGGGTGATAATGATTACCAGATAAACCAGGGTGACTATCTGGTAAACCATAGTGATTACCAGGTAAGTCAGGGTGATTACTGGTTAAACTAGGGTGATTACCAAATAAACCCGGTTGATTACCAGACATGAAATACTGCTTTCTGTATACTGATTCAACGGAAACAGACATGTAGTCCTCTCCGGAAAGTTTCTTAGGCGTAATTTTGTTTATTGGAAGAGAAATTTGAAGCAAGTCCATATCGGAAGGTTTCTTAGAAGCTTCTTCAAACAAGAATTGAAAACCTTCTTCAGTCCGACACTCAGGTATTGCTGAGTGCTCTAAATCTACAGCAGCAATGCGCCCAAATATGGTTTGTTTCAGTCCTTGAATTATTAGGTTAAAAATTTTCAGCTTTCTAATCACATCCCTAGCCATGATCAATTCAAGGAGTATAGAAACGATAGTTTTTAAAGACTAGCCATTTTACTCGATGACTTATGGTCCTTTTTTTCGTCTTTTATTTCTACTAAACAACGAGAATTTCAAGATATTTGTTTATTATTTCCTCGATCTAATTCAACCTATAGATCAATCTTCCGGGGCAAAGTGGTTTAACTCTCACAAAGTTCCTCACTGGCCCACCTGAATTTTGCTCATTCAGTGCAATAAACCTGGATATCACTGTATTTGACTTGGAAAGTAGCACATCCCTCTCATGTGTCAATTGCAAACTGTTTCTTACAGCCTGAGATACTTCGCAGGCATCTTCTATCAAGAAGTTTTCACAGTGAGCATCACAATGTACGAAACTGGCACGAGGTTGTTTTTCTCCTAAGATAGCTTGTATTCCTTTTTCTGAGCCATTCATGTTTCCAGCTCCATTGTAGGTTTGGCCTTTCAAATATTTCTCAGGAAGCTGGAGTCTGGTCATTACATCATAAATTACTGATGTAATATGATCTCCAGTGGTTTCTTTCACATTGTAGAAGTCAACAAAGCTTTCATGGGGAAACAAGTTCGTGTCCACACATCTAGAACAGATACCTAACTGCTCCTCTCCACTCACATATCTTGTTCTATCAAAAATGACGGCAGATCTTGGAGGATCATGAGGCATAACATTAACACAATTCTCGATTACCATTCACCCCCCACCCCCTCATTATTTCAAGAAATCATTCTATATTTTCCCGTCCAAAAATTACCTCACCTTCACTCCAACCATGCCGATAGTTCAAGGACATCCACACTACGTAGACTAATTAACTGAAATATATTCTCTGAACCAGATTCATGTTATCTTAAAGCCAAACCTTGATTGGCCAGGCATCGGATTGTAGTCGTTATCTTCTCAAGACACAGCCTCTAAAAGATTTATACGAATTTATTTTTGTACAAATCTTCTTATTAATATGGTTCTTCTACTGTTTGTGACTCAGAATTGATGTTTATGAGAATCTATATATGTATACGAAAACTCTCTAATTATTTCTTCAAATTGTTGAAATCCCGAAAAGCGATAGTATCATCCAATTTATTGGCAAGGATTTTATCAGGGTTTGAATTTAAAAAATCACACAATAATAACACAGGGCCCCGTTACTGTATTTTTGGGTTAATATATAACCATTCAAAAGTTTTAAACCAAAATGGAAGATATTTCAGGCACCGATATTTTAGATTCTGTGGAAAGATGTACTGTTAGGGGATGATTCGGAGATAATAAAGAAGTTTGCTCTGTCGTTTTCTTCCCCCTTTCTTCACCGACATCGTGTACACAGTCACTTTGTATGAGATTTACGTAACAAAAAAAGTAAAATGAAATAGATGCAAATGAGGTTAGAGGGATGCTGTGATGTTCGGTTAGCTTGTCTTTGTGTGAGGCAAAGAGTGAACTGAAAATATTTTTTAAACTCTTTCTTTTTCTTACTAAGAATTTACACATTTTAAATTATGAATCATCAATGAACAAACACAAAAAAATAAGATGAGGCACTCAAAAACCACTATTTCCAAATGCCAACTTCGGTAAATACTCCTCAGAACAACTCTTTGCATACTTTTACTGTAATAAGAAAAATAAGCTAAGGAATGAGGGAGCTCACCAGATACGTTTAAACTCATTCATCTCATTAATCTCTTTGTGAGAAGGTATGATTTGGTGTCATCTAGACTTCTATGGGCGCGTATGTAGAATTGTGTTTGTTGCTGGTTATGCTTCAGTGGAGGGTGAATACGAGAAAGTAAGAATAGATGCATGTGAACCGGGTGAAAGAATTATCTTTTTAGGAAATATGAATGAATGGGTGGGTACCCAAAGAAATAATTCAGAGAGAGTATTAGAAAGCTATGGTGAGGACAGGGTAAACAAGAATCGCATTGAGTTAGTGAGTATGTGTTTAGAAAAATGTGTCTTTGTGTCGAAAACATGGTTTAAGCACAAAAATATTCACTTGTATACATGGAAAATGGGCCATTCGAGAAATATGATTGATTTTGTGATGTATAATGAGAGACTTAGAAGTTTAGTAAAGAATACAAGGGCTATGAGTGGAACTTAATGTGGAACGGATCAATTCCTAATGATATAGGTAGTTGAATTGGGTAGGTAGGAATTTTTTGAGGTGGTAGCGCAAGAGTATTAAGCATGTAAGAGTGAAAGTGAAAAAATTACAAGATAAAAGTTTGAGAGCGGAATATAAAAGATTTCTGGGCGAAAAACTAACTACAACGCATGAATGGAATCTCTAAATAAATGATAGTGATAAACGAAGTACTTGGAACAGAATAAAAGGGGACGTTGTTGAGTACGCGATGGTGGGAAACTTAAAAAGAGATGCATGGTGGAATGAACAGGTGAACAATGCTGTGAGAGAAAACAAAAATCATACAAATGAATGATTAATGTGAAGATTAAAACAGAACGTAGGAGCTTGTGGGATATATACAAGAGAAAAAGATGAATGCAAAGAACGTAGTAAAGGAGAGACAGAAGCAAATGAATATTACAATAATGAGTATGAATGTATAATGTTTTGAAAGAAAATAAAAAGCTGTTCTGGAAGTGGTTAAGAATAACGACACAAGGAGTACAAGGAAAAACTTGTGGGTTTTAGAATGAACGTGGTGTAATGATCTGTAATGAAAATAGTATAAGTGAGTGATGTAGGGAGTATTTTGAGCAATTGTATGGCGATAACTAAGATAAAGTAGCAGAAAATAAGGAAAATGTAATGATGAGTGATTGAATGAAATAATTAACGAGGCTGATGTTTTAAAAAGTGTGAAAGTGTTAAGGAATGGCAATGCTGCCAGCTAGGCGGTATCACAAATAAAATGCTTAAGTGGTGGGGCATGGTAATATTTGTCAGATTCTGTGAGGTGTTCAATTTGTATACAGTGTGATTTCTAATGTTAATAATGATTGGAAAAATGCTTTCATTGCACCTTTGTACAAATGCAAAGAAAGTAAGAGTTAAAGTAAGAATCATAACGGCAATTTTTTTTGTTGAGTATTCCAGACAAAGTTTTTGGGAAAGTCTTAATTGCATGAAAAAACTGTGGACCATATTTGGGGTGTGCAATGTTGTTTCATGACAGGTAGTGGTTTCATGGACCAGCCGGCCTATCCCCGAGATTTTGCGAGATTATCTCAGAGCGGTGAATCTCGACATGATCTACTCGAACTCGTAATTTCATTACGTAAATTTGCTATCCTCGAGTTTAAAATCTTGCAGTTCGTGTTTAGTCGTCTACTTTCATATGATTATGCTCTAAAGCACAAAATTCCGAACTTCCGGCGTGGATTTCTGTTGTACTATGCACGTTTGTGAACACAAACTTCACATATTTTAAACAATAGAAGAACGATATACGCTACTTTCTTTGCTTGCGTTTGTATGCGTGCTTGCTTCTTGTAACCTTCAAAAAGGGATATAAATAAAAAGACCTGATGAACACTTGGATTCCCTTATTTATATTTTTTGGTTTATCTTATTTTGATTCTGTTACGTTTGTGAAAGTAAAAGTTAGTGGTCGTGTGTTCAAGATAGAGGCAAATAGAATTATAAGTAGCTAGGTGCTCTAATTTCGTATTATACTTTGTTTTATTTCGTTTTTTACATTTGTGTGAGTAAAACGTTAGTATATGTATGTGTTTTTAAAAGGCAGACGACTGTGCTCCCACATTTATTCTTCAAAACATTCAATAATATTCAAATCAAAATGTTTATTCATACTAAATATTTTGATAGTTTATTTTCCCTTGGCTTAAAGGCTTCTTAGCGTTAACGCAATATAATGTGGCAATTTATTAAATTAATTTTTGAACAAAGCTTTTCTGATAAATAATTAATAACGTCTTTTCACCAGTTTAACTTAATTTAGAACTCTTTGTTGCGATATCGACAATTCAGAATGGTTGAACCCCAGTGAGAACGAAAAAAAATCTCATTCCGTAACGAATTTTAGTTCAAGAATAGCTAAACAGTCAAAGTTTCAAGATTAATTCACGTGACCGCCCTATCTTGCAGTGAAATACTCTCGAAACATCTTAGGGATAGGCTCGCAGATATTTGTATTGCAAAAACTGATTGAGAAATGTATGGCAGTAAGGAAGAAAGTGTATTGTGCATTTATTGATCTGGGGAAAGCGTGTGATCGTGGAAATAGGAGTAATTTATGGAATGGTCTGAATGATGTGCTTTCTAATGCCCACTCTGGGACCAAGGATTCGATTCCTCCCGCCAGAATTATATGAGTCTGACATTTAGACGGCGTGCACACTGGGATTCTAACCTCGATATATTTAATACAGCTAGTGTCTGTTATAACGGCCGTACTTCCTACATCCCCCCCCCCCCAGATTTTTCTAGACCAGGCAGAATGTGTACTTGAATTTGCTTCAAACGTCGATCACTCTGTCACCGGCCGTCTAGTGATGCCTTAGACCATGCAACCATTGATGCAAGTATACAAAAAATATTATAAAATGCATTGTGACGGTAGATTGCTACCCAAGGATAAAGTGGAAAAAAAAGAAACAACTTTCTTTTTTTCCCTCGAGAACAGAAAAAAATGTTCGCAACTATATTTTGTCGGAATAATATATAACTCTTGCATTAATTCATAGATAATATTCAATTGATTAACTTGAATTTAATGTTCGCAGCTATATTTTGACGAAATAATATATAACTCTTACATTAATTAATAGGTAATATTGAATTGAGCAACTTGAATTTAATGTTCGCAGCTATATTTTGACGAAATAATATATAACTCTTACATTAATTAATAGGTAATATTGAATTGAGCAACTTGAATTTAATGTTTGCAACTATATTTTGACGAAATAATATATAACTACATAAATTCATAAATAATATCAGGGCTGAGTAAGATACAAAATGTACCTACACTTGTGTGAAGGCCGAGCAACACGGTCCTGGATTCAATCCCCTCTACCTCCCTGCTAATAGCCACGAAGTTAAGCTTATCGGTAATTATAATTGCGTCTTACTACCCATCAGGGGCACAAGCCGTGGAAGATGAGGGAGGAAACCGGCCTCAGTACACATGCACGACAGGGATTCGAACTAAGCTCTACAGGCAAGCGTGAGAAAAGATCTGATTTTGACCAGGCGAAATATGTAACTGCCTTTGCCAGGGATTGAAATGTGAAGTAATTAGCGTTTGTTGCCCTTTAAGGGACTTGAACCCCTACATCCTTATGTCACAGGGTGAAATGTGTACCCACATTTGCGTGGCATTGACAACTGAACACAAGGGAGGAATCAAACCCTCCAACACCATTTGGATATCTTTGCCCGAATGAGAGAGAGAGAGACCAAATAGTAAAATTAGTGATGTACCGTCATTTGCGCAGGGCTTAAATGTGAAAACAGCCAAAGCTATTATTTATGCTTTTAGTTAGGATTAGCGTTTGTTGACCTTGAAGTGACTCGATCCTCCTACCTCCTCCCGTCACAGTGCGAGATGTGTGCCCATATTTGTGCGTCATATACAACTGAATACGACCGATGGTCCTTCATGATATATAGGATACCCCGGATGATTCCGCCATTTAGACGGCTTGCCTACTTGCACCGGAGTAAAAATTGGGTAAGTCTAATGTAACGTATAGCTGTAATGACTATTCTGTGAGTGCAGTGAGTGTACCCACCTCGGTAACTGGAATGAGGAAAGAGGAGGTGGGGCGACAGCTGCAAATAGTCAGGTAGCAGAGTTGAGAGTAGTTTTCCTGTGAGTGCGTTTGGGACTGGTCGTGTTAAACTAGTGTCGTGGACATGGTGTCCAAGTATTAAACGTGTATATATTGATGTATGATAGTTGTATTAAGATGTGTACCCTTAAGTGTAAATATATATATCATTCGTAAATAGAAAACACGCTACAATTGGTGGCAGTGGCGGTTATTGTGAACTCAAATTAAAATGGCAGAGATGTGTGCAATACCAACAGTATACACGGGTTCTGGTGATTGGTGTGAGTGGCTGTTTCAGTTCCAACTGGCGGCAGAAATCAATGGTTGGAGTGATGAAAAAAATGTTTGTTCATGGGTATGTTCCTCTTGGGGTAGCTCTGAGTGTGTACAGAGACCTGCCAGATAGCGAGAGAAAGGTATGGGCAACATTAGTGGAGCGGATAGGGGACAAATTTAATCCACGTGAAAGAACAGAACTTGATAAATTACAGTTCCAAAACCGAACTAGGCAGGTAGGCGAATCGCTACTGGAGTTTGCTACGAGCTTAAGAGCCCTCGCGACTCACGCATACCCGAATGTAAATAGCGAAGCTAGGGACGAATTATCGCGGGACCGGTTCTTGACAGCTCTCGGGAGTGATATAAGACTTCGTGTGCGGCAAGAGCGGCCTAAGACACTGAACGCTGCCGTGAGTTTGGCTCTTGAGCTGGAAGCTATAGGTCAAGTGGAGGCAGCCGATCAGGTGTGTCGAGTATCCGCAGATAATGAGTTAGTGCAGCCGATAAAGACGAGTGACGCTTGTGTTGTAACTCAAGAGCATCACAAAATGGAACAAATGATGAACATAGTGATGAAGACAATGGATGCCGTCCACGATGTTTGTGAATCATTGAAAAATGTTGCAGGTACCATTCAGACAATGAAGCAATGTCAACGCGGACGAGAAATAAAGTGCTACCAATGCGGTGAACTGGGACATGTTCGGGCAAAGTGTGGTAAGAATAAGAAACAAAAAAACTAGTGCATGCCGGTGTGCCCGAAACCACACCGGCAGTAAATTCTGATTCAAAACAGTACCGCGTTGTAGTAGGAAGTGTGGACCCATTTTCAGCCGTGTTCGTCGAGGGAAAATTGTGGGACGAGCCTATAGATTTACTGATAGACACTGGAGTAGCTGTTTCCCTCATAGATGAGAAAGTTTGGTGACGATCGTCAAATGGCAAACTTCAGCCAACGAACAGGTCAGTTATAAATGCAAGTGGTGATAATATGACTGTGCTTGGTACAGTGAGTGTACCCGTTAGAATAAGAAGCTACTTTGTAACACAGGAAATGATTGTTGCAAAGGGACTGACACAGATGTGCCTTATAGGCACTGACTTCTTACGCGGAAACAAATGCGATGTTTTGCTTTCGAAAGGAATAATGCGGGTGGGTGAAGGGGAAGTACCCCTAAATAAAACACAAGGGGAACCACAGCCCGGAGAGTGCCGGGTGTCTTTGAAAGAGACAATCGTGATACCGAGTGGACATGAGGTGGTGCTTCAAGCAGCAGTCAGTGCGGACATGGGGATGGGGGTACTAGAAATAAATAGTCACCTTTCTGAGAAGCATGGAATTTTCGCGGCCCGCGTTGTAGTATCTTCAAAGGACAAGGCTATTCCAGTGAGATTGCTAAATCCACACCCACATCCAGTGACTTTATATAATGGGACAAATATCGGATCACTGATGCCATGCGTCATCGCAGAGACGGTAGGGACTGGAGATAAAACTACCCGGGGCGAGAAGGCATCTAGCTTATTTGATTTAGATTCAGCCAATCTTTCACCTACCCAACGTTCTATAGCAGAATCCATGTTGAACGATTTTCCAGATGTGTGTTCTTGGGGACCAAACGACCTTGGTCGTACTAATCTAGTATATCACGAAATTGATACGGGTGGAAATACACCCATCCGCCAACCACCGAGAAGAGTACCATTCCACCGTAGGGAGGAAATGAGAAGTGTTGTGAAAGAGATGAGCGAAAATGACGTCATTCAACCCTCAACCTCCCCATGGAGCTCACCCGTTGTTATGGTGAAGAAGAAAGATGGCGGAACTAGGTTTTGTATAGATTATCGGCGGCTGAACGATGTTACAAAGAAAGACGCGTATCCCCTCCCTCGTATAGACGATCTACTGGACTCTCTAGGAGATGTGAAGCTATTTTCCACAATCGATATGGTGAGTGGCTACTGGCAGTTGGAGGTTGCTCCTCAGGATCGTGAGAAGACCGCATTCACAACAGGAGATGGGCTGTGGGAGTTTAAGGTGCTTCCCTTTGGAGTTTGCAATGGCCCAAGCACTTACCAAAGATTGATGGATCTAGTTCTATCGGGCCTCCAGTGGGATACGGCATTGGTGTACCTGGATGATGTAATCGTGATTGGGAGAACCTTTGAAGAGCACATCAGTAGACTACGTGAGATGTTCAAGAGGTTACGGGAAGCTGGCCTAAAAGTGAAACCATCGAAATGTAATCTATTTCGAACAACTGTGAAGTTTCTGGGACACGTTATTTCAAAGGAAGGTGTGGCCACTGATCCGGAAAAGTTCGTGCAGTGGTGGACTGCCCCATACCTAGTGATATCACTGAACTCAGGGCATTTCTGGGGCTATCTTCATATTACAGACGTTATGTAAAGGGATTTTCAAACATTCCGGCACCCCTGTACCAGCTCACACAAAAAGGAGAGAGGTTTAGGTGGAGTGAACAGTCTGATTGTGCTTTTAAACAGCTGAAACAACGTCTCACATCTGCTCCAATTCTTGCCTATCCAAGGATGGACAATGAGTTTATCTTGAATACCTTTGCGAGTGGGACAGGCATTGGAGCTGTTTTAAGTCAAGTACAGGAGGGAGAAGAACGCGTAGTATCCTACCTTAGTCGAGCGCTAACAAAGGCTGAACGTCACTATTGTGTAACTAGAAGAGATATGTTGGCGTTGGTGTATGCAACTCGACACTTCCGGAGTTATTTATACGGCAAAAAGTTTAAAGTACGCACAGACCACAACTCTCTTCGCTGGATGCAGCAGTTTAAAGAACCTGAAGGGCAGGTTGCGCGGTGGCTAGAGCAATTGGCCGAGTTTGAGTTCATGGTAGAGCATCGTCCTGGAAAAAGTCACGGAAATGCTGATGGACTATCACGTTTGCCATGTAAACAATGTGGGCAGGAGGATCTTCCGGTATCCGCTATATCTCAAGATAACTCAAGCTGGGCACTTCATTGGTCAGATACGGATATCAGATTGCTCCAGGACGCTGATGAAGCCATCGGACACATTGCTAAACTAAAGCGGGAAGACAAGGAGAGGCCAATCGCCTGTGAAGCATCTAGTAGAGGAGAGAGCTACATGAGCTTGTGGGCACAGTGGAAACGACTGGAAGTACATCAGGGTCTTCTGTGCCATCGCTGGCTGGAAGAAAATAAGCCGGACATACTTCAGATTGTAGTACCACGTCACCTATCTACTGATATTTTAAGATCGTTGCATGATGCAGTTACTGGTGGCCACTTAGGTGTTACAAAGACGTTAGAGAAAATCCGACATAGGTTCTATTGGCCAGGGATGACCAATGATGTAGAGCTGTGGTGTAGAGAATGTCCTGAGTGCGCGAGAAGGAAATCACCGACCACCAAGCTGAGAGCACCCCTTGGGACTTACCTCGCAGGATTTCCCCTCCAGCGCGTAGCTGCGGATATTTTGGGACCCTTGCCAAAGACAGCTCAAGGAAACAAATACATTCTTGTAGTGACTGACCACTTCACCAAATGAACGGAGGCATATGCTATGCCAGATATGGGAGCGTCAACAGTAGCTAAGCTTATTGTGGAAGAGTTCATCTGCCGGTTTGGTGTGCCAGTGGAACTTCATACAGATCAAGGATGCCAGTTTGAGTCTAAACTATTCCAAGAAATTTGTCAACTTCTTGGGATAGAGAAAACTCGCACAACTCCATACCACCCACAGTCAGATGGCCTGGTAGAAAGATTCAATAGGACTCTATGCGCAATGCTTTCCCAGTACGTCAACAACTCTCAGGACAACTGGGACAAGGCCCTACAACAAGTTCTTCTATCATACCGGTCCAGTCCACAAGATTCGACGAAGTTCACCCCTTACTATCTCATGTTCGGTCGGGAGGTACGGTTACCAATTGACGTGATGCATGGAGAACCAGAGCCTGCCGACAGTGTTGTAGAGTATGCTCGGCAGTTAAGAACAAATTTAGAAACTGCACATCGTTTGACACGAGAACATCTCGGCAAAACACATCGGGTACAAAAAGATGTGTATGACCGAAAGTGCATGGGCAGTGCCTATAAGGTTGGTGATCGTGTGTGGCTGCACCAGCCAGCAGTCAGAAAAGGAACCTCACCTAAACTGCACAGGGCATGGGATGGCCCATATATTGTGAAGACCAAAATATCAGATGTAGTCTACCGCATCCAACGTGAATCACCCAAGCGGAAACTGATGATTGTACATTTCAACTGGCTGAAGCCATGCAGTCCAGTCCTAAGGGAACCAACGTCAACAACAGATAGGGAAGGGACAGATGTTAGTGAAAACTTGTCACCGGAGAAAGACTTAGGGCCTAGTCTTTTACCAAGAAGTTCTAGTTTAGATTTTTCTAATGAAGATGAAACAAAAACTAACAGTCCGGAATTAATTGTGCTACCCAGGATTATTCCAGAGAGACGCTATCCTGTAAGGCAGAGGAAGCCCACGGGATACTATCTAGATGTGTGATCCTAATGACTTTCCTGAATAGAAAAAAAACCTCTCAGTGTGATTGATATGTATTATAGTGGCTCTGGAGAGCCTCTTAAAAAAGAGGGAATAGTGTAACGTATAGCTGTGAGTGCAGTGAGTGTACCCACCTCGGTAACTGGAATGTGGAAAGAGGGGGTGGGGGCGACAGCTGCAAATAGTCAGGTAGCAGAGTAGTCTCCCTGTGAGTGCGCACGGGACTGGTCGTGTTAAACTAGTGTCGTGGACACGGTGTCCAAGTAATAAACGTGTATATATTGATGTATGATAGTTGTATTAAGATGTGTACCCTTAAGTGTAAATATATATATCATTCGTAAATAGAAAACACGCTACACTAACAATATCTTTTGCAACTGCAAGATTCCTGACAGTACAACATTCAGTACGTTCACCCTGTTTGAGGTCATTTGACCGTGCACTTAAAGTAGTTGAGAAACATTTTTACTCTGTACAAGTGGTAGAGATTTGATATTAAAGGGGGGAAACTCTATTAGCCTGCTACATGGGTGGACAGTTATTAAATATTGTAAAATTGAAAATACACATGAGCTCGACACATTTTATCACAGCGTCTTACCACCGTGCGGGTTATACGCTTAAGTTCTAATTACGGTAATGGGTTAGGAATTGTGAAGTTTGAGTCAACATTTGCGTAGAGGGAGAGTGGAAAACATTTCTAGTTTACACGACTGAGATTCGAACCTCGAACTCGCCCCGTCCCCGACAGTCTAGCTTTACATGAAACAAGAGCAACAGCCAACTACACTTTTACAAAAACTCAAAAGTAATATTAAATACAATTTTAAATATAATTTAATGCTTGAACCTATATTTTGTTGAGATAATAAATAACATTCACACAAAACCAATTAGACACTTAAACATCAATCCAAAATTAGAGGGAGTGTACCTTGAGTGCTTTTTTTATCAATACGAGTTTATTTCCTCCCTCCCTTGAAAGGTTAACTATCCCCCAATTCATCCGACAGAGATTCAAATCTCGAGCTTCCGTCTAAAATAAATGTACCCAAAATTTGCCTGGAGGATGAGTGGAAATATACCCCCCAGTACACCCGACCAGGATACAAACCTTGACCTCTCTCAGTCCTCGGCAGTCTATTTCATCGTGAAACTATACGGTAGCTAGCTAATTCACCGAAATAACATTAGTTAATAGTTAAATGTATAGCCTTCTTAAAACCGATAAATTAATCCACATCTCACATAATGTGACCGGTTACAGGCGACTTTTAGACGTCTTGACCAATGATACGAGACACTCGATATAAACTTGGTTATTGGGAAAGGATCTATATAACAATCACTAAGTCGCTTTTTAGTTAAAAGTTTACGTTTCAAAGGTTATCAATTTTATAATTTGAATAAAAAGTTGTATTTTCCACCTTCATGCGCCGATGAGAATTTAAAAACGATCACCCTTCCCAGATATCTATCTATTCATTCCACGAAGCCAATTAAGTAATGATATTATTTTTAAACAAAAATAAATATTTTATTTACCAATATACAGCTTTACACAAATCATGGTTTCCGTGGTTATGTAAACAAAGAATAGTTGTACAGATGAACCACTGTCCACACAGAAGGAAAGGATAGAAAACACCCGGGGCTTACAGGGGAATGGGCGTTCTGAAGGTTCTAGATCTAAGTTATAATGTAAGTTGTGTACTGATATAATCAGTCAGTGCATAAAGTGCACATTAAATACCTCAAATTAACTTAAGTGGAAAAAATATACTTGTTAATAATATTAATTTGTGGCTCTATATATTTATAAAAGGCAAAGCCCATCCAATATAAATGGCTATAATTTTATTGCTTTGGATGAAAATAAGTTAATGCATTACTAAATATTAAATTAACCTGATAAAAACACTCGCTTCAGAGGTCGAATAGTATAATGCGTCACCCTCGGGTTAGACTGGTATGCTCATGACGGGGGGAGATAGAGGTTCGAATACCACCCGGGTTTTGAAGGGTTTTTTTTACGAATTGTTTCCTACTCTCCTTACAAGCGAATGCTGGTAAATTACCTATAAAATGCGTCCTTTCTGATTCCTAATCCATTTACTTAGCCTAATCATCACATTTATACGTATAACCTGAACGGTTAGTAAAACGCGGTGCTAAAGAAATAAAATAAAAACATGATTTCCTAACACAAAGTGTAAGGTTTTATCTTTTTTTACACGTCTGAAACACTCACATGCTCACACTAATTGAGTGAGGGGGGAAGGGGGGGGTAGGAGTGAAACAGGAAAACCATAGAAACATAATTTGTAGAGTGGATAAAGAAGGGGGAGAAATGTACCGGCATCAGTATGATAGTAGAAAACGAAATGTGTCTTCTGGGCACAAACCGTGTATGATGAGGGAGGAAACTGGCCTCAGTACACACGCACGACACGGACTCTAACCCCGACTTCTCCCGTCACCATTTATTTAGTTAACCCGTAGTATTATGAGATGCTCTTCTTCCTTTATAAATTTATACCTCATAATCAGATTGGCTGTATATTAAATAATAATTTTCCGGAGAGAATTCATTAACGATCACCTAATATAATAGTTTAATTTTGAATATCAAAAAAGACAATACGCTATAATATATATCATAAATTAAGTTTTTTTTTTAAATGTCAATTGTATCGATCCAATTTAAAACAATAAGAATGGCTGAAAATTAATATTATAACATCGATAATAAGAGCATTCGTATTTGTCCGATTTTATTTCGATCTAAATTAAAAAGGATGGGTCGGTGGTTCTATGGTGAAAGGGGTTTTGGTTCATATATTTATGGGGTGATTTTAGAGCAGCCCTGTCTTCTTCTTCACGTGAAAATTAGCTACGGATTGACTGACTAGTCAAGACGATGGAACATTCAACAACATCGACATCAGGTATTTCAATTCTCTTCTGTTTGTATTAAGCCGTTTTGCTACATAGCTCAAAGAGAGAGCGATTTAATTTAACCCTCGATTGGGCGCGCTGTAATATTTAACACAAGCAGGCGTGTGGGGTACTTTATACCCCACTTTATTTTTATGGTTCTATTGATACATGCATGAACAAAATAATTTGTTTTATAGTATGTTTTATTTGAATTAGATCCATTTAAGCATATTATATACATATTGTGTTAATAACCAAACATATTGATAGATATTGGTATTTATATAATAAAAAATAGAAAAATGCTTGATATTTAGCAAAATATTTTTATGAAAGTTACATACTTAGCCATTACTGTTTTTTGTAAATACTGGTTATTATTTTGATAGTTTGGCTAGCTTTTACAGATATAATGTGATTAAAAGTACAATACAAATGTGTTATAGTAATCATTATAATCTAAAATAATTACTAAACTAAAAAATATAAAGTTTTTAAAAATTTAAACATTTTTAAGAATCAGAATCAGCCTCATTTATGTTGTTACACTCATCACATGTGTACGTTATATGAACATGATTCTTACATGTAAATTGTTTGAATGTTTCACATTTTATTGTGATGCCAACATCTTTTGATCGACCACATAACACACACCTTCCTCGTTTCTAGCTAACTTTTCACCAGCATCTTCACACTTCATAGTACTTACATGTTTTCTGAGAAAGGCTGATAATTCAATTGGGAGTGACTTGATTTTAGCTCTTTCTTCAAGGTGAGGCTTCATCATAGTCAAAGCTAGTTTTTTCGAAAATATTCTTTTGTCTGTAAAATCTTGAGTTGTTGAAGAGTATAAAATTTGTGCATTGATGCCTTAGGCCATCGCCTTGTAATACGTGTAACATCGTATACACTACACATTTGATCCACTGTATCTATTCCTCCCTTTGACTTGTTTTAATCCATAATTATATCTGGTTTTTTGGTGTCATCATTGATAGTTTATGAATCATGCATTGTAGATAGTAAAAAGACAGCCTTGTTTTTCTTGGGCACATAGGATGTGATCGTCAAGTTGTTTTGAAATCCCAATATGGATGAACCCACTTCTCGACTTTTATTTGACTGAAATTCATAGGGAATCTCTCTTTTGTCTTTTCTGAGAGTACCAACACAAGCTATTTTCTTTTCCAAAAGAGATTTTACCAAGGGATAGCAGGTATACCAGTTATCCACTGTAAGATTTCGATTTGATCCTTCAATATCTGAAACCAATCTATTCACAATGTCAATTGGCTTATTTTACACGAGATATGGGCCTTCATCTTGCTTACCACAATACACTTCTAAAATATGAACAAAAAATGTATTTGAGTCACAAATTGCAAAAATTTAGATACTGTATTTTGCAGGTTTATTCGGAATATATTGAACAAAACTGCAGCACCCCCGGAATGCCTCCAGATTCTCATAAATTGTGACATGAGTACCCATATTATACGTGTTCTTACAATTCAGTACAAATGCATCCAAAAATGATCTCACAGCAGCTAGCTTATCTATTTTTCTTCAGTCATTTCTTGTATCCTTATTGTCAAATCGTAGAGAACGAAGCAACAATAAAAACCGCTTGTAGCTCATACAAGCTCTTAGAATCTGTATTCCGTTCCCATCTGAAGCCCATAATTCTTTGACATAAGTGTGATGTCTCTTTTTGATTCCAATAAGGTAAAGACACCCCAATAATGCCATAATCTCATCTCTTGACATTTCTTTTCCGTCCCTCTCCCTAGAATATGGTGCTGTAAGTATTCTTTTTGCAATATGCATATTTGTAAATTTTACAATGTCATCTAACATAACCATATCAATAATTTTATGATATGCCGATATTTCATCTTTTATATCTCTTGCAATAAGTTTGGGACCAGGAGATACTTTGACCAGTGGCGTGCGGTGACTTTTCTCAAAGAGGAATAGGTTTGAAGACACCTTTCATAATGGGGTTAAAGAAGAATACTCTCCATATAATGTACAACATGTTAACTTAGCAAATACACTTTTACAGGTCATTGGGTAGGCAATTAATCTCCCTCCAATTGATTCACAATATTTAGATATGGAATAACCAAACAAATACATAAATAAATAAATAAAACCAAAACATGGAAAAAAATAAACACATAAATAACTAAACAATTAAATAAAAAAATAATAGTTGAATCTTACCTTTATTGGTATATTAGTGCAAACCTTCTGTCACCTTTCTGAATGATTTTGTCGATAAGAGCGTCGTAGAATGATTTATGACCCTGCAGTTCATCTAGCAACCCTTTTTCGACTGACAACAGAGAAAGTGTGGAGGGCCTATTCTCACACTGGGTGTTACGCACAGTCATCTTAATACGTTTCAAACAAGAGAAGGTGTGCACAACAGTGGATGTGCTTACTGGTATTGTTGATATCAAACAACACAATTTATATGTTTCTTGGAACGCTTCTTTTGCTAAGTCTGTTTCTTCCAGGAACTTCATAATTTCAGTCACAGTCTTATCTGAAAAGTCTGATAGTCTGTAAACTGACACTAATTCACTCCGAAAATTGCCAAAATTGAAAAGACTACCATAGCTTGACTTAAGTGACAAAAATAAACTTTCAGGAAATCGAGATTTGAAGCTTTGAATTTTTTTTAAATCTAGCAGCTCATTAAGATCTTGAAACCTCAGCTCCATTTGCCCAACCATGGTGTCAATAATTTCATTATAAAGACGTACATATTTATTTCTTGGATTCAATGAGCCATCTTCTCTACGTCTCTTCTTAGGAGCTTCCACGTTGTCATCATCTTCTAATTTTCTATACGTCTCTTCAAAGTCGTTTCTAGCATCTTTGAGGTGAGAAATCGTCTCTTTTACTTTATCGATGCAGAATTTCACATCGAAAGTTTTGGTTTGAAGAATTTTGAATAATGTGTTGGTGAGAGAAAAAATGTTGCTGAAAACCTTCAGTATAAAGGCGAAATTGAAATCTCTCAATGATGACACATACCCTTTAGCAGTCACGAAAGAATCAGTATCCCAACTATCTGGATTTTCAGCAATATTCCCAAAAAACTGTATGAGTTCTGTTTTATTTTCATTCACCGTGTTCACAATTCTGGAATTATAATTCCACCTTGTACTGACAACTGTTGGAAACCGCTTCTTTACCTTAGATTGATTAAGAGCGTTAATGCGTTTCGATGAATGTGAAAAGAAATTTGGAATGCCATTCAATGTCTTAAAAATATCTTGCATTCTGTTATATGATTCACAGACTGTGAAAGAACTAGATTGAGTTTGTGAGCATAACAGGGGATGAAGAGTGCACTTGGGCACCTCTTTTTCACAAGCGTTTGTACACCATTTAAATGTCCAGAAAATGTAGCGGCTCTATCATACGCTTGTGCTACAAGTTTTTGCTCACTTGAAACTCGAAAGGATTTGAAAAATATGCTCACTTAAAATAATTGCAGTGCGATAACTGCTGACATCTAAAAAACCAATAAATCTTTCATATATTTGGCCATTTCACATATCGAAGGACTGTCGAAAGTTGAGAGAGCTTTTCAATGTCCGTAGTTTCATCCAACATTATTGCTAGAACCAGGTTTTACTCCGCCGGAGCCTAATACCAGTTTTTCGTTTTTAAGCTCGCACACGTCTTCATTTGTTAGAGTACCAAAATGACAGGGTAAAAATAGACAAAACTCGCCATCTATATAATCTATTAGGCGTCTCCCAAACTTTGTATTGGCCACTTTTAATTTATCCACCGAGTACTTTTAATCAACGGTTAGCTCACACAATTTTATGGTCTGCACAGCATCAACAATATTTACCAGCTGCTGTAACTTGTCCATCATGAACCGCTCTACCAACTCATATAAGTAGACGACCAAGCGGGCACCCCCTATATATACACCTCCTCACTCCCTCGAATGACTTCACGTGGTACGAGATGAACAGGGTCAATTACCTCTTGTACTAGCTCACGGTTTCATGGTCAAAATCTATTCTTATTTAAATTCGTCTTGTAGAGCCATTAAGCTGGCACCAGTCATGAGGGAAAACCCATTGCGACATCATTTAAGTCCACCATCTATTCCTGTCTCGACTCGTCTTGTCGATCCGCCAAACTGGTGCCAGGTATGAGTCATCAGGGTTGCAACAAAGCGATAGCGGTATCGGGAAAACCCATTGCCTTGAGGAAGGGTTGCCAGGATCATTGATTTAGCTCATGGTTTCAAGGTCAAGATCTATTCTTGTCTCGACTCGTCTTGTGCCGCCAAACTGGCGCCAGGGAAACCCCATTGTGACATCATTATTGTCTATATTTGTCGAAGCGTTAATTTGACGACGGTGAGCGGTCCGTTCATGTAAAACAGCATTGATTTACCGTTACTCGTCAATTGTGTTCACGCACCCACCGAGTTCTGATGTACTCTCGGGTCGTGTTTATTTTATTCTGGCCTCACAAATGCGGGTGTACATCACGCCCTATTATGGGAGGAGGTAGGGTAGCTTGAGTACAATCACCAATTTTGTTTAAAAAAAATTTCGACTGGTACAAGTGATTCAAGGAATAAAATGGTTGTTTTTCTTTTTTTTCACTTTATACTTGGGTATCAATCTACCGTCACAATTTATAAATAAAAATGAACGTTTGTGTGTGTGTGTGTGTGTGTGTATATGTATGTGAACTTGCCACCTTACCTTAAACCAAACTTAGTTAATTTATAAACGCTATCTAAACAGTGAAACTGTTCGTAGGGTTTTCCTCAACCCAATGCAGGTACACATTCTACCTGCTGGATGGAAAACCCTACCAGGTAAACTGTTGGTATTTCTCCCTCTGGAACATTTTCTTAATCATTTCTACCACACTATCATAACTAATAGATAAACGTTTTGTCCACATTTAACTCATCTAGCTATGACATGAGAGGTTGTGAGTTCGAATCTCGCTCGGGTGAGCTGGGGTGGTTTTCTACTCACCCTCACTCCACGTAAATGTTGGAACATTACTACTTTACTCATCCATTTCATGGCGGATAGCTACATCCAAGCATGTTGACGGACGTTACAAAAAAAAAACAATTTTAGTAGACCTTTGTGATGGGGGATGACGGCCCCTGAGGATTATAAATCACCGTAAGGCTTCCGAGGCCCCTTATTGTGCATAATTAGAGCTGTGTCAATTATCTATAGTTGTGACATCAGCGGGAAAAACTCATTACCCCATAGGGGAGTGGGGGAGGGGTTGTGACATTGTGATGACGACACCGGGAAAACCCATTGCTGGGTGAAGGGTTGCGACATCATTCAAAGTCGTGATATATTCCTGTCTTGTCGGTCCGCCAAACTGGCGGCAGGTATGAGTCACCGGGAAATGACCCATTACTACATAGGGGGTTGCGACATTGCGATGACGACACAGGGAAAACTCATTGCCTAGGGTAAGGGGAGTGAGGGAATAAGCAAAAGGGGTCTTACGGCTGCGATACGCTGTCAGCTGCTCGGTGGTTACACTATTCGCTAAGCATCCGTCGTGAAAGTTTGGTGCTCCATGTCGATGCCACGTCCGACACCGTGGACTGCACGCCAATAAATAAATAAAAGACTCCAAAACCCCGTCCCAATTCTACCCAGATATAAAAAACCAATGATTAATAACTAATGAGCCCAAATAAAAAACAAATGCTCTCGCATAAATAACCATTGATCACACATAAAAAAGCAATGAGCACAAATAAAAACAAATAAAACAAGAATAAACAAGCTTGGTACACTGTAAAGGGGGTCAAGAGGAGGGGAGAGGAGGGGAAAAACCAACAGCCAGTCAGAGAGCGAGGGGGCGTGGCCACGTTACCAGCTCTAAGCCAATCAGCATCGGGGTCTAAGGTCAAAGTGGGGCCATACGCCGAGCTAGGTAGTTAAATGTATGTGAAAAATCTCTTATTGACAGAGTCAATAATGAATGTGTGGTAAAGGAGTGTATTTTGAAAGAAAATTCAATAGGTCAAAGTGAAAAAGAATCTTACGTTGTTTAGGGTAAGTTGAGAGGATGAGTGTGGAGTGAGGGACGAAACAAATATATGAAGGTATAATGTGTGGAACAAAAATAAGTTGTAGGCCATATAAGACGTGGCTTAATTATGTAGACAAATGTGTGCTAAAGAGAAACATTAATTTTTAAGGATAAAAGAGCATGTATGTCTTGGTGTATGGATGTTTTGGAAGTCTGCAAGACAAGGAAGGAAGTGTGGAAAAATTTAGTGAATAGGAATTAAGTACGGTGTTGTTGTTTCAGCTAAATGCATAGTTTTCTGCCTACCTCATCAGGGAATGGCGTGATTAGGTGTATATGTATATTATGTTTAAATTAGATAGCGTATTGTAATTAGGTTAAATAGTATACAAACATTTACCATTACTTATGCCATGACAATTTCGATCTAATTTATTAAGCAAGTTCGCCAAATATTAGTGAACACATTTAATGAAGCCAGATAGGAGCCCTTAGCTCACATTTGGGCTAAGACTTTGATCGTTCTTTAGTGTGTAACATTTTTGGGAACATGATATTAAAGTTAAAAAATTCAGATAAATTCATCCAAGTATTATAATACAGGATAGCAGCATGAGCTTATTCACAATGATATTTTAACATTTAATAATAACTATTTCTATAAATAAAGTCATAGAATTGAGTTTAATTTATTATTTAGAATAAGTATTGTAATCGTGAAAATTTTTGATCTATAAATTGACAAAAAAAAGTGGGTTTCAAAGTTATCTAAGCCTATATGTACCTGGGGCTTCAACCAATAAGGCTTGATGTATTTATTTCAAACTTGATATTTAGTTGCTATATAGCCACCTTGATTCAAAATCATGATTTAATTCTAGCTTTATATTTAAGATTAGTTTATTCATGGCTGATATCCTAAATATTTTTTTTATCAAAGGCTTTAATCACTTTGTTATAAATAGTTATGTGAGGGGTGTTTTACACCTAGCTAAAATTGCATACTGGTGTTTCAGAGAAAAAGTCATTTAATGATATTTTTCAAAAATTTATTTTACGATGTTGATCAAAATGTATTTCTGGGGAGTGTTTTTTAAGTGATACATAGCACTATTTACTTTTTAGTAGAAAAATCATCTAAAGGGTTTTCTAAATCTGGTTTAGTAAGCCTACGTTAAGAACAATCTAATCAATTTCTTTGTTATAGAATAAGTTATCAGAAAATGAAAATGAAAAATGAACTCACAATAACGTGAAGAGAACATGCTAATATCCCATGTGTGGTAACTACCCTCCTTCTTCACCCCTTCAAGTGCACTCAAAATAGACTCTAGCCTTGATGCCGTCGTCGATGATGGCCAATTTAATTAATATAGCACTTTAGTGTCCGTAAACTTTGTAACGCTTTATTATTAACTTTCTTTAACACCCTTCTCCCCTAGTAGCACCTAGTAGACATTTATTTCGTAAGGAAGCTCCTGTTACACTAAAAGAGAAACTTAGGTTTAATACAACTCAGAGCAGATTTTAAATCCTGAATATTAATCATTTCAATAGTATATATAAGGCGTATAGTCCGAACGGGTAGTAAGAAGCGGTGCTAAAATAAGTATTGCATACAATTTCTCTAGTCCGTAGCACTCCATGGAATCTGGAACAATTATTTTGATTACATATAGCCAATAACATGTTGACAAATAAATGATGATCTTTGTTAGAACTAAAATGAAAGTATAAAAATACAGTAAAGGAAACGATAGCCATTTTCTAAATGTTAAGTATTTTCAATTATTTACTTTTAATACTAGGTCTCAGAAATCTTCAATGAATAAAGGCTATCTCTATTTCAACTAAAAATATAAATAAAAACAAAATACAAACATGTTGATTGTGCTAAACGAATTTGTTGAGATTGACATGGAGTGTATACACTAAAATATAAATTCCGAGGACTTCAAGGACCCTACGAATACAGAGATAACGGAAGGATGTTAATGGGCTTTTATTGACAGTAAGTTAACCTATATCTGGGGTAAAGGAGGTCTTTTATGAACTGTTGTTGCACTTTCCTTTGTTTACAGTCAGGCATTTAAAATTATTTTCTCGAGGGTTTTTGTTTGTTTCGGCGACCAGCTTGCTAAGCCGTTAGTGGCCTACACCCGAGTATCGGGGCTTATAGGTCCTCAGGTAGACCTCTTGGTGGTAACCTTCCCTAACTGAGGCTATGGGCTCTGATGATGATTTAGCTAATTATCACCAATCCTCTCACTCTCAGACCTCCAAGCTGGGAGCTAACTGGCCAGAACCTGTTCCAAGCTTGTTGACCAGTATATCAACCCTCTCACTCCCAGTTATTGTTCCAAGCTTGTTGACCAGTCTATCAACCCTCACAATACCAGCCCTCCAAGCTGAGAGCTAACTGGCCAGAGCCTGTTCCAAGCTTGTTGACCAGTCTATCAACCCTCACAATACCAGCCCTCCAAGCTGAGAGCTAACTGGCCAGAGCCTGTTCCAAGCTTGTTGACCAGTCTATCAACCCTCACAATACCAGCCCTCCAAGCTGAGAGCTAACTGGCCAGAGCCTGTTCCAAGCTTGTTGACCAGTCTATCAACCCTCTCACTCCCAGTTATTGTTCCAAGCTTGTTGGTTTTGGCCCTGACCAATCTCCTGTCTCTCGTCTTCACCTGACCTGGTTTCCCCTGGGGTTCAACCCAGCCTTCAACAGGCTACTCAGATCCTAGGGTACACCACTTGGTGGTCAGATCAGGATAATAAGTAGGAGAGGCTAGGGGGGTGATACCCACTGAGTAGGCTCCCGGGATGGAAACGATGATGATGATGAGGAGGATGAAGATGATGTATCATTTACCTCTATAAATCATGTTCACATCCAACAAATTTATCCTTCTTACAGTGTTTTTAATATTAATTTGTGATTTTCTTTCAGGCCTTCTAGACCCACCCATCCAAAAACTCACACCAGACCAACTGTGCTTCTGTTTACCATCGTAGGGCTTTATTTAGAAATATCGTCCCACCAAATTTTCTCCATTTCACAAATTCCATTCCCCTAATCCCATTTTTAATTTCACATTCAATAAACACTAGGGTGACCGCAAAAAATCGATGTAGGAATTTTGTTCGTCTGGACCCCACAAAACGATTCCCCTTTCCAGATATTGAGATAGCCGAAATTTGAGCTCGATTAAACGACGTTAACCTGTGCCGCTCGTCGCTCAAAGTTTGAAAAAATCCAAATTTTTGGCCAAAAAGCTGACATATGGAGCCATAACTCCAGAACGGTAAATAATAAAATCACGCTTAATATCTCAAAAGAAAGCTAATGTTGTTCTTCAAAATTTATATTCTATACATAATTGTTGTTATTTTAAGTCAAACAGAGTTACAACAGCCTTTGACCCCAAAAACGTGACCTGGTACCATTAGGAGCCAGTTTGGGAGTATTCTAAGAATTTTACGGGTTTTTACATAATGTGTCTCAGAATTAACATTTTTTTGAAAAAGTATTTTGGAACTCAATTTTCAAACATAAAGAGCCTTTTGTTCAAATTTAATCTTTTATTATATGGGGATTACCTGACTAGTTTACCAAAGAAAGACCCGTTTGACAGGTAAAAAGGAGGGTGAATCTAATTTCTATTTTAGGGATGGTGATTTTACTTCAGCGTACAACCGACCTTTTATTTATTCAGTTTAGTTTCTAAAGTGCCTTTGAGCTGGTTAGATCGAACAATTATCTAGTGAAGATATTTTAACGTTTTTTTTTAATTTTCCAAGTGTGTGTGTGTTATTGTTTTTATAATTATTATAGTATTATTTTAAAAGACATTTGAAAACATTTTATTGAAATTAAAGTTTGTAATATATTTTGTTAACTGTTATTTACCTATTGGACTCTGAAATGGCATCCACATCAGGTGTACAAAGCCGGACCAAGGATAAAATATTTCTTGTGGGCTATCCCATTCATCAGATCACCGGTTGTAAACTACCCTCAAATCGTCAAGTTTTGTGTGTTTTATTTTATAATTTACGTGCTGTGAAATTAACTGTAAGAGAATCAGCAAAACTTGCCATACGAGAAGTGTTCATTTTTTGGAAGAAAGCTCAAATCCCGACTAAACATGAGCAAGATGCAATTACTAAGCTGGAAAAACTTCACGCCGAGTGGAGAACTCTTCAAAAAGACCGGAAGAAAACATCGGAAACGGTCAAGAACAAATTTAAACAGTTTGTTGAAAAGTTGGATGATCTCTTTGATATTGCTCAACAAGATGCCTTGGCTCTGATGAAATCGGAAGAAGATAAGGCGTTTCTCGTGAAACAGAGGCAGAAGGGCCGCCCAGATTCCATGACTGGAGTGGATCTCAAGTTGTCTCGAGCTGAAGAAATCAAGGCGCAAAAGGAACTTGCAAAAATGAACCGACAAATCCATGAAGAAACTTTTGATATTGGTGAATTTTTTTATTATTATTATTCTAAAAAATAGATAAATAATAAATAATATATATTTTTTAAATAATACCTATTGATAATTAGAAGTAGGTAATTTATTACCTATGTATTAATACTATTCTGCTTGTTAGAGACGGATGATGAAGACAAGTTCGAAGAAGGAGAAGAAGAAGAAGACACTGAAAAGGACAGCATCTACCAGGAACTTGACAGCTTGGAGGAAATGGACATCCCTGAAGAAGCTGTAGAAGATCCAGGACCATCTGAGAGTAAGAGGATGAAAGTTTCATTCGCAAGGGGCGTTAAAGAGATTTTAAACATGAAATTGTCCATTTTGTTAGATCGATGTAAGGTATCCGACAGAAATGCCAAGAGAATTTTAATAGCTACTCTAGAAGCACTAAACCTTGACCCTCTTGAGTACAAAGTATCGAAAACCTTATTACATTATAGAAGGCAAATGTTCAGAGAATATACTAAAAAAAAATTTGATAAAGTAAACATTCCTGAAAAAGAGCCCGTGGTTGTCCATTGGGACGGTAAACTTTTACCGGGTGTTTTAAAAAATGAACAATGTGAGCGAATAGCTATTGCTATTTCATATGGCGAAAAGGAACAGCTGCTGGAGTTCCTGTAACAGCAAACAGCTCTGGAGAGGAGCAAGCCGTAGCCGTATATGAATGCCTACATGAATGGGGTCTTCCCAACACCATCAAGGCGATGTGCTTCGACACTACAGCATCCAACGCGGGGAGACTCAAAGGAGCATGCATCATATTGTAGCAAATGTTAGGAAGAGAATTGTTATACCCAGCTTGCCGTCACCATATCTTGGAAATTCTGTTAAGAGGCGTATTCGACACAAAAATGGGATCAACCACTGGACCTCATCCAGACATTTTTAAGAGATTCCTCACTGCGTGGCCCAAGATAGACAACAGAAAATACGACACAGGTATCAGTGATAATCTAATACAAAAGCGGCTAACTCCAGAAGTAATTGCAAATGTTACTGCTGAATTCGAGACCAAATTAACTGAGAGCCATCCCAGAGATGACTACAAGGAGCTATTGCAGTTGGTTCTCGTATTTGTTGGATCACTAGACGGCAATGTTGTGGGTTTTAGAACTCCAGGAGCCATTCATCACGCTAGGTGGATGGCAAAGGCTATTTACTGCTTAAAAATGTTCATTTTTCGTCGTCAATTTAAGATGTCTAAAGAAGAAGAAAGTTCTGTGCGTGCCATTTCTGTTTTCCTAGTTAAAATTTATTGTAAAGCTTGGCTCAATGCTTCAAAAGCTCATCTTGCACCAAAGCAAGATTTAGGTATTTTGCATAGTCTGTTAGACTATAAAGAATGTGGCAACGACATTGCAGAAATAGCCCTGACCAAATTTTCGAACCATTTGTGGTATTTGAATGCAGAGTTGGTGGGATTATATTTTTTTGATCCCACCATTACAGACGATGAAAAGTTGTTAATGGCTAATAAATTGCTCAGTAGCACAGATGAATCATCAGAGCACGCTAGGGTCGTAAATCCAAAAGTTAGGAAAGAAAAATTAAAAGAGGTAGTTGATGGAGGATTGGTAAATTTACTTACCAAAAAAACGTTTACATTCTTTGACCGATTTAATATAAAAACAGATTTCCTAAGACAACATCCAAACACCTGGCCTCAAAATAATGACTTCCAAGAAGGATTGAAAATTGTCAAAACATTAAAAGTAGTTAATGATACGGCTGAGCGTGGTGTTAAATAAATAACCGACTTTAACAAACTTCTGACAAAAGATGAAGGCCAAAAGCAATATGTCCCAACTCATGTAGGTACTACGTCTGTATCTTTTCTGTGTCTGTTTTGTATGTATTATATACCTGATTTTTATATTTTAAAATAAAAAATGTCATTAGACTTATCAGTATTACTTGTTTTTTTTATTATATTTCTACTTTAAACTCAAAAATATACAAAAAAAAAAATAGCAATATTTATCACTTAATAACAAAATATACGAAGTATGCTCCTAGTGGTACCAGGTCACGTTTTTGGGGCTAAAGGCTAGTGTAACTCGGTTTGACTTAAAATAACAACAATTATGTATTGAATATAAATTTTGAAGAACAACATTAGCTTTCTTTTGAGATATTAAGCGTGTTTTTATTATTTACCGTTCTGGAGTTATGGCTCCATATGTCAGCTTTATGGCCAAAAATTTGGATTTTTTTCAAACTTTGAGCGACGAGCGGCACGGGTTAACGTCGTTTAATCGAGCTCAAATTTCGGCTATCTCAATATCTGGAAAGGGGAATCGTTTTGTGGGGTCCAGACGAGCAATATTCCGAAATTTTTTTCCCCCTCTATGAGATCCGGTCACGCTAATAAACACATTCACTCAAAGAAGTTAAGATATGTGACAACGTATCGGTATTATTATAATAACGAGCCAACCCCCCCCCTCCCCCCCCTTCACCCCCGGCCTAAAATTGTTGCTACACTCAGAACGGGTAACAGCCAAACAAGGGAGAGAGATGTTTGTAATCCTCACAACGTAGCACTGTGGAAAAACCAACGAAAGAGGATTGAGATTGAACCTTGAGCTCAAGTTACTGAGTCACTCACTCTCAGCTAGGCACAGCATCGTCAGCTTTATTTTTAACTTATGAATATACCCTGATTACTAATGAACTATCAAATGAATATCTAGTGAAAATTTGGATTTGCATAAATCTCATGGCGATGTTAAATTACTAAATCCATTTTCTAGCGCTTTTCCAAGGAAATATTTTTATACTCCATTCAATACCCAAAAACTTATTAATTAATTGGTCTTTGGTCTAAGTGGGGTATCATTTTTTCATTTAATTTGACTAAACTTGGAGTTTAAACAAATTTTATGCACCGACAACAGTGTGCGATTTAAAAAATAACTTTTAAATATATAATCACAGTATTTACAGTTATAATATATTAACAAGACCAACCATTTTCTTGAGAAACCATGTGATCGGTATTTTCCTTTGTTCACATTTTAGAGCCGTTTATTTATGTGTTAACCAATTTTGAGCACCTTTGTGGGGTATATTTCCTTATATCATGTTTATGAACTATGTCAATAAACATTGAGAAAGACCCACTAGAGGTAAAACAGTCTTTAAATATATATGGGTGTGTTCAGAAGCCAACAAGTGTAAGTCACTTTGAATTTCAATCATACTTCAATTCGTTTATCATTAATATTTTTCAAAAACTGTAAAATGACTTTATATATGGTAGTTTAATAGAGTTAAATGCAATATGATAAAATACTAACTATTAGCTTTTATTATTATATAACTAATAAAATTAACATTTACTTGTCTTTTGAAAGGTCCATATGTATAATGAATTATATTATTTTGAGCACTGCGTGTTACCAGACTATCTGCATATTTACACTAAAGGGCCAGGAACGATAAAAGTAGATGTATCCCCATTTTCGTGGAGGGATAAGGGGAAATCATATAGTAAAAAAACATACTCAGTACAAACGCCCGGGTTTCAAACCATGATATACCTTCCACCGGAAATCCAGTCTATTTCGAGAACGATGCCTGAGACCATTAGACCACTTGTGTGTGTGGTAAGTTCTAGTTTTATCAAAGTAATCATTTACAACACAAAATAAAAAACAGAGGTTTACTGTTTACTGTCTTACCAAAGATAAATATTATCTTAATGTCTTGAGTTTAAGGGTCATCTTATGTCAGATAAGACACTGTGCATAGTACATGTTTGATTTATTTTAAAGACGTTGGAACACAAATAATATTTGAATTACTGATATTGAAAATATGTGAGTCATCACATATACTGTATGAAAAATTAAACATTAAAAATAATCGAGAGGTTAGCTATTTATTTTAGATTATGAGTTATTATATTTCTATTAAATCAAAGGCTATATTCTAAATAATTTTTGTGGCAATTTAGTTTAGAAATTTTCATAAACAAATAAAGGCAATCACAATATTTGAATAGCAATTTATTTTAACTTTGACCATAACAATATCATTGGAATAAAACAATCTTCTTTGCTTGACGCTTTATATATAGATTGAATACCATCAGCATGTTTTCTCATAAAGATTCAAAACCATGTCTTGTTTTTGAATTATTAATTTGTGCATATTTTGCATGTATATATATATATATATATATATATATATATATATATATATTATTTATGTACATATATTATATCTGAACCATTCTAAAATAGCTTTAATTACTCATATAGGATTAAACTTATTTATATACTATGTCACGGTTTTCATTTGACAATAAATTTTAACATGATTAGATTTAAACCTTGATAATTATTGTCCTGAACACTAAAAAGCTTTTACATTATTAACAATATTTTTAAGCTCACCCACCATGCTCTAGCTTGAATAATTATAACGTTGTATGATTAATATTGGCATGTTCGTCAAAATGATTAGTTTTAGGATTTTATGTTTAAAATTGTTCACACATCTTTCATTAATAAAATATGGGTTCACAGTTTGTATATGAGTAATCAAACCCATAAATATATTTTACTTACATTAATACATTTTGGGATTTGAATACAGTCAATATAATGAACAAAATAAAAAGTGGTAAGTCCCCGACTTACTAATGATAATCACTTACCTTGTGGAGGAAAGACTATTACTTATATATACCTACATTGATAAATAAATACTGTACCACCCATGTGTTGATAGAAGTTCTTCTTAAAATGTTAAAATCTATGCTTTAAATTATTATTTTTTATGGTTTTTAATTAATTGCGTGGGATCTTCACATTTTCAAAATAATTTTTTGTTTGAAAACTCAAAATAAATATATTTTAAGTAGTGCTTTATGCTGTGCGATAATAATTATATAATAATAAATAATATATCATGCTGACCATGTTTAATTTTTGCCTCGTCATCTTAATATTATCCCTAAAGATATAATTACTAAACCTTTGTATATTTTATAAAATACTAATATACTAATAACATTACTTATTTAAACAAAGTGAATTGATCTAGTAAGGGTAGACTATGCATCTAAGCAAACAGTACTACTCCAATTATTTTCAACTTATAAATGTTAATTTGTTAAATTTATATGCAATATTTGAAGATCCATTTCTATTAAATTGTGGCCACATTGTGTTTTTAAATGCTGTCAGCTTAACAGAGGGAGGGAGGGGGTTGTGACAGTTGGAGTAGCAGGGGCTGCTCAAGGGCTAGGCTAACCGGGTGGCTGCCCAGAGCGTCAGCTCGAGGGGGGTGCCAAACATATGTGTGTCACCCTGGTCACCCGACTTTTAGCCACCCGGTTTTTTTGAAAGTGCCTTTCATTTGTGCTACGTTAGTGCTGGTTAGTGCTCGTTTTTCATCGTTAGTGCTGTAAATTTGAGGCACTAATTCACGATTTCTTATGGGTGGCTATGGAGATATCTACCTGGGCACCCGTTATAAGGAATAATAGAGATAACCCTTTTTTGAAAACGCCCATCGTTTGTGTTACGTTAGTGGTGGTTAGTGCTCGGTTTTCATCAGTTATAATACATAATAACTTTTCCTTATTTTATAAATTAACTTATTATTTATTTATCATTATAATTTCTTTCGTATAATTATGTTTAAGATAAGTATTTTTAAATCCTATGTAACTACTCTTGTCTACGTTTATACTAAATTCCTATGCTATAGGCTAATATGCTTTAGTATTTTTCATTTAATCACATTTCAAAATTAATCATTGTCTAATTTCTTACCAACTCCCCTTTTAAATGACAACATTTTTTTCCTCCTGTGAATAATACTTTTAACTGTAGTGCTATTTTCGGAAGATTTTTTTGAAAATCAACTATATTTTAAACTCCAAAGTTGTTTAAGCAGATCTGGGTTTTTTCAGCCATCTATTTAATGAGAAATTAAATTATCATTCTTAATAAATATTTGACTATTCATTTTATAGAATAAATTTATAGGGGAGACAAAGCTTTATTTTCGTGCTCGCTATCGCACTAGTTAATAATTATTGTAAATGCCAAATTTATTAAATATTATATTAAAATAAATATAATCAATAACAGTTCTACATTAAAACTATTCTTTAATCATTGAAGATAGAATTTATTTTTTAATGTAAATGATTGAAGAAAGAATTCCCTTTTGCGTAGTCTCGACACTTTTTGACTAACATTTTTAACCATCTGTCACGTTTCCGACCAAAATCAGTGTATGCAGTATTTATCTTCAGGTTTGCTGTCCTCTCTCTAATTCAACCCTTCTCATCTAATCCCACCCTCTCATTATTCTTTCTTTGCCAACTAATTTGCAGCGTGTACTCGGAATTACCATTCTAATAGTTTCAAGTTTAAAGGTTCAGTGTTTTCCTAATCTCAAGGACTTGTCCCTTCCACCACTCTCCTCAGACTCCACTAATATTTCCTATCTCCTTTATCATTATCTTGTCTTGGATATACCCAACTTTGCTGCTTGATCAATACACAGCATACTAAGTATTTTAATTTACGTATTTAAACCCCAAAATGGTGAAATTGAAATAATTTTCTCGAGGTCAAATGTATAAGAAAACCAGCACCACCCCTCGCTATTGCGTTGAGCTAATATCACAAATTTAACTGATATTTTGTCTTACACTGCTGGCATATGTTGCTTTTTCCAACATTATTTAAATATTTTCACGTAACCCCAAAAGTCCTGGCACGTATGTCTGGGGGTACGTGTACCCCAGGTTGGGAACCAATAGTCTAAGGCATCACTTTCGTGTTAGACTGGCCTGCTGATCACTGAGAGATCGGAGTTCATTCCCGGTCGGATCTACCGAGGGTGGTTTTTTCCTAAATGGTTTCCTATTTACTCTTCCACGTAAATGCAGGCGCACTTCCTCTGAATTCAACCTCACTCATCCCTAACCCATTAGCGTAATTTTTACATAACCTTACAACCCAACAATCCAATGAACGCTTTATTTTAGTCAACACTTTGTCCATTTTAAACTGAATTGCACTTCACAACCAAATTAATACTACAATATTAGTAAAACAGATAACACAATTAAAAACCCATGACAACATCAACACCAAATAAAACCTTATATTAATGTTAATAACAGAACAGGGGCTCCGGAAGCTCTTTGTAAGTAGTTGGTGGAGTGTGAGGGGGCTCAATAAGAGGGAGGTCCGGGTTCCATGCTCGGTAAGATCTTAAATCATAGATGATTCCTGAAGATATTTGATGGAGGTTAATCTTTAATGGATAGTACATTTTAATGCCTTTGTTTGTCATAAATTATAGTACAAACGCGGTATGAATAATGGATTATTATTATTATTATTATTATTATTATTATTATTGTGGATTTGGACGCCCTTAAAAGTTATTTAGATTGGCGTCGCCTGGAAATCTTTTGTAAATTATTTGCCTCTAAAAGCTATTATAGCTATTTCCCCAGTAGATTTTTAAATTTGGATGCCACTAGAACAGTGATTCCCAAACTGCGGTATGCATACCACCAGTGGTACGTACAATAATTCTCCGTGGTACGCCTTGAGAAGCCAAACAAAAAAGTTAATCTAAGTCTTAATAAGATAAGGCCTCATAAAATCTTATAAATATATTACCAACAAGTTTAAGCAAAAGGAAAACAGACTTAAAAAGTTGTTGTGGGTTTGGGGCAACACTACGGTTGCTATATAGTAGTCGCGCTAAGCTTATACAAGAAGCATCCACGAGAAATGTCTCGTCTCTGCTCGTCATTTTGAGCTCAACTAGATTTGTTGCAGAAAGACGTGCTCTGCTATACTTTTTCTTAGCACATGCTAAAAATGTATCTAGCAAATGTTATATATCAAAGTTAGATATCATGACTATGTAACCTTTGTTATATAGCAACGATACATGCTACATACAGTAGCCCCATAGATTCTTTGGTGCTGACTGACAGCTCATAGCTGACAGCTTTGAAAAGTTGACAGACTAAATTATGTATCCCTACGCCGAACCATATGATCTACAAAAACATGTATGTAGCAGCTGTCACTTCTGACGGTCAAAATTTAGGTATATATTTAAATGTTGACAGTCAGAAGTCAGCTGTGAGCTCTTAGTCAGCACCAAAGTAACCATGAGGCTACTGTAGTGTAAGCTCTGATTAAATGCAAGCTGAAAACAACATTGCAAGCTTAGTACTTAGCACTCGCAGCTGGTAGCGGAAAGCAGCGGGGTGCGAGGTTTTGAAAGCTAGGAGTAGTTAAATCGGGCTTGTCCAACCCACGGCCCCCTAGTACATTCTGTGTGGTCCACCAGCTCAAACTGAAATACTTCAGTTAGAAGAAATAAACATCAGAATTGAGCTTTTGGAACTGACATAAATACTCGCTAATTTCCACGAAGTTTCCAGAATTATAAGTATAATGAATGTATGCGTGTATTTGCTAAAAATGAATACTTACTCGTTTATATTTTATTATATTTGGGAACTAGGTATTATACAGTTCATGTACTGTATGTCCTCCGGCCAGTTCCCTAATAACATCATTCATGGAAAGGATGGACATGTCTGGCTTAAATAAAACTATTTTGAGAAGGTTCTCCTGAAAATCAACATATTTACTGAGAAACCCGTTGACTTAGTAACACAGGCTTGAAATAATCACTGAAAATATCGAGAAAAGATAAAGGGTACAGTTCCTCTTAGGAAAACGCAAGGCCGTAGTCAGGGGGTGGGGTTTGGGGGCTCAAACCCCCTTGAAATTGTATGAACAAAATATATATGGCTTTATTTATGGTACAAACCATATCAAAATAAAGGTACAAGTACAAATTAGGGGTCTGTATTACCATTAAAAGCATTTGAGAGAGCTTCTAGAAGAGTTTAATGTTTAGAATTGCTAGGGGGCTATGTTACCATACAAACACTTCAGAGCTTCTATAGGTGTTTAATATTTAGAATATTTTGAGTATTTCCTTGCCCTCAGCAGCTAGGAGGTTATGTTACTATAAAAACATACATTGAGAGCTTCTAGAGTGGTTTAAATATTTAGTATTTTTCTAGCCGTTGGCAGTTAAGGAGTGCCTCAAATTTACAGCACTAATTATGAAAACCGAGCACCAACCAGCACTAACGTAGCATAAACGATGGGCGTTTTCAAAAAAGGGTTCTCTTTATTATTTCTTATGACGGGTGGCCAGGGAGATATCTCTCTAGCCACCGATAAGAAATCGTGAATCAGTGCCTCAAAATTACAGCACTAACGATGAAAATCGAGCACTAACCAGCACTAACGTAGAACAAACGAGGGGCGTTTTCAAAAACCAGGTGGCTAAAAGTCGGGTGGCCAGGGTGACACACATGCCATACAGAGCACCAACTTCAACTAACAGTGTCGATTAAATGTGAGGCAACATTTCACATTTAACTTCTGTCAGGGGGCTTAACAAAGGGAGGGGGTTGTGCCAGTTGGAGTACTCTGTACTCATCATGAGACATTGTTAGGGTAAACAAGTCTCATAGATTACGGTGGGCAGGACATGCAGCGCGAATGGGAGAATCTAGAACCTTGTTCAGTGTAATGACTGACATTGCGAACGTCGGGATTTGCGGCCACTTAGGAATAAGTGGCGTGCTTTTCTAAATCCGGCAATGAACTATCGAATTCCTAATGCCACAATTTATGTAAGTAATTTATAAAATAATTATAGGTTTCTATTTATTAATTTTTTTCAAAAGACAAGCTTCTAACAGCTTATTTATACAGGATCCACCATAAACAACCAAAAGGTTGAATATGGTTGAAATTTTATTAGAAATAATCACAATGAAAATTAATATATATTAATCTTAATCGGGAAACTTAACTGATTAATTTGGTTTGATTTGAAGATATATGTATTATAGGGATATTTTTGTGAGTTTTGAACCAAATTTGTCTTATTTTGGTACCATATTAAAGTGAATTTATAATGGGGCTACAAGGGAATTATTTTAACCAGAGAGATAAAATAAATAGAATAGAAATAATTGATTTATTATAACAGAAAAATAAAAGATATGTTTGAAATAAATAGATATACAAAAACATAAGATAGAAGTTCCAGATTAATACTGTCTTGTTGCAACACGGGCAAGATCAAATGCAGTAGACCTGAAGAGCAATGTTCAATAACAAAACAGCTGGACTGACTCCAGGCTACAGTCAGGTGATTCCAAAAGAAAAACAGTGAGGTAATTATAAACAAAAGTTAACTGGAAATGATATACATATAGTATTATTAACACATTGATAATTTAAGATAGCTTGCTTGATTGGGACTTAAGAAAATTCCTTAAGCGACATAGTATAATGAATTGCAATAGAAAGGTTATTTATTACATTGGTAGATGGCTAACATACAGGTGTCTACACACAATAGTACTATGGCCGGTCCTTCCCCTATTGGTACTGCCAGAGCAATCAATAGTACTTCTATTTAATGACCCACTCCCTGGAGTACAACACTAATTTAATTCATACATTACTAATACTCAGTTAATAGGTGCCCAAACGGGCAAAGAGAAAAAAAAGGTATTATCTTCACGGACCCCATATGGTAACAAGCAGTGTTACGCGCTTTACCCACCCAACCTAATACCCCACGCGTAGCGTGGCACCAAGAATGATTCAACACATTGAACACATTTACCCAACTAGGTCCTATAAAATGGATAGACATCTTGGTTCTAAAGGACTCAAAAGGGAAATATAGTGCTCGTTGAGAATAGCAACCATTTGGACTAAGTCCTTATTACATCAGGAGCTCAAGGCTCCTATATCGAAGCTATATCATATGGATATAGGAAAAAACACGGCCGCTTGTACCAATATAACAAGTCTGAAGGACTTGAGCAACATTAGAGTTACTGTGACAACATCAACAGAGTTGGAAAAATACAAAACCAAATTCTAGTCATTCTAACTGAAACAAGAAATCTAAATAAACATAATAGTTGCCTCGACTGTACCAAGTCTTACGGGCACAATGCTGATAAACAAAAAGTCAGAAGGACTTAATAAATAAACATTTTCTAGTCTCTAAATTAGACCCATAAGTCAGATGGACTTATTAACGTCGCCTCTATACTTAGGAAATCGGAGAGGATACTCCTTGGTGGTGCGGTGGTGAAAATCACGCCCAATACTCCATGGTCAACGGTTCCTTCGTAGAGTAAGGTAGCAGAGGTTTCTTCTTCGACGATGCAATGTGATAAAATGCCCTAACGTGAATCCAAGAGTAACTTATTTTATAAGCTTTTTCTGACTAGAACGGAACAAAAAGAAAGAAATAGAAAAAGTGTAAAAACCCAGGTGGTGATAGGAGGGACTGGAGCTTGAGGGGTGAGGTAAACGGGAGGTTCGAAGACAACTCGCCACAAGAGTCGTGGGAGCGAGCCTAACTTCATTGAGTTCTTTTTCATGTCAGGTGATGTAGTGAGCGTATGTGTTTGGAAGCACCCTGTCACCATACTTGTTGAATAATTTTCTAGAAGGCATGTTGGCGGTATTCGATCCCATCCAGTCACGGTGAGTAAGTCTTAAAGCATATTATTCCAGAATGTATCAGCTTTAGCTATCTTCTTTGGATTCCACTGTTATAAGTTTAGTATTTTTATGCGGATTTGTATTATTAAAATCCTTTGTAGTATTTTCTATTGGAAGCACGTTGATCATAAACGAGTCCATCCAGTCGCTAAAAGTAGGTTTTTAAGGATATTATTATTAAATATCTCAAATCTAATTATCTTCTTTGGATTTTGCCAATACTATTATTATAATATCGCACTTTTACGTAGCCTAATTGTGTAGGTGTCAACTTTACATGATTGACACGCTACAGTTGTAGTCGTCGAGCAATGGTCGAGTCTCTCGTTGTGGATATTCTTTGGGATCCGGCATGATGACGACAATGGTCAGGTTTGAATATTACGTTTATTTGAAAGCAGTTAATTTGAAGAAACATATTTATATTTAATTATAAACTATACTTACGTGGGGTTACTTTGAACGATATATGCGGCAGCTTTAGCTTGATGAATTAGCGCGTCGCAGACTGTTTTATTGTAAGGTTTATGATCGAGTGAAAATTGGAGAATATCTTAGCGCGGATCGTTCCCACAACAAGGTTGTGGACAGAATGAAAATATGAGCCTTCTTTTCGGGTATATATATATATATATATATAAATGAAAAAATCATTATAATTGTTTCTTTCATTTACTTCTATTTCATCATATTTGAATCATGCTTTGGTCATGTTCCAGAAGGGAGGCAGATAAAAAAAAACTGCTCTCAAATTTGTTATGTTTAATAAGTATTTGCAGTATGGGTGGGGAACTGTAAACAAAATATCTTGGTTGAAAACAATTTTAAAACTAAATAAATTATCACCCAGATGTGTGAGAAGATTTCCTCAGACATGTGGATGCATTGAGTTTTATGTTCTGAAATTATTCATTAATTAGAAATATGTCAATGGTGGGAACTTTTGATTATATTATTATTAATTGAAAATGTGTTTCATTACAAGTTCATATATCATTTTTTGAATAATGGAAGTAGCAAATGGCTAAAATCCATTTGGTTGCACCCTTCTCGAGTGAAAAGTCTATGACTTTGCATAGAATGTCTTAGGTAATATTCGCATTTTTTTAAATTTTCTTCACTTTCAGGACTTCAATTAAACAGAGCTGAATGTCACACACATGAACACGTAAGAAATAATGTGGAATTGATATATTTTTTGAAAGACAAGTTACTATGGTAAAGGTTTTTTTTACCACTTTTAATTAAATTAGATTAGAAAGTCTGACATCATACACCATTTTTGTAACAATCCAGTTAGACAATATTAATTATTACTTTGATCCAGGGCAGTCCATCCTTAAGGGTCACAGGGACCAGGCCCCACCAAACCCTTTTAAACATTTTTAAAAATCTACATGTTTTATTTATTTTATTCTATAAAATATTTTGGAAATAAAACATGAATATGAACTGGGACATAATTATCTTCACATAGTGAGTTATTTTATTCGTAAAGCACTTCAAGCCTTGGACCTTGCGGCCACTGAGCTGGGTAGGGTTGAGGCATATTTTTTATCTTATTTTATGTTAATGATGCAGCATCTATTTAGCCTGTTGCTAATTTACCAGTCGGCATAATTCGTTTTACTAAAACGACTTAATAGACTGATTGTTTCAAAAAATTTATTTCCAGAAACGTTAATTTATTTTTTTATTTTTGCTTACAGAATAGATGTTTGTGAAATTAAGATAAATAAAGTTAATACTTAAGGCCATTTGTACCAATTATTTTTCACCATTCAAACGAGTTTTCTTCTATGAAATGTCACACACCAAAAATGTATTTTTATTAACGAGCTATGAGGGTAAGAAATTTCAATTTTTACGTTTTCCGAAACTAGCTTTAGGCCACACATTTTAAAATAAAAATTTAAAAAATGAAAGTTAGTATCTTTAATCCCATACTTATTTGATAAAGCTGGGATTTTACCGTAGTTAGAAGCTTATTCTATATACATATACTTAAAATACCCTTAAAATTAAAACAATTCAACAATTTTGTATTAATACTAATTCATCTATAAATATTAAATATTAGTATTCATACGATTTATAGATGTGTATACTTAAGATAAAAAATAATATTCAGATTTAAATATGCAACGTTTTACTGAATAACTCGATTTACTTATGACATAAAAATATGCACCGAAATTCAAAGTGGACTCATGAGATCAAAACTTTGTATGGAAGTGTAGCTTAGTTGACAAGAACGGGTGATAGCCCACCTCCACAGTTCGCGCAACACACAGCGGTTACTCCAGCTGTATTATCACAGAAACTCAAATAATCTGCAGTCCATGCGAGATTTCTGTCTAAACGATCATTCACAAGTTGTCTCTTAAAATAGTTAGCTTCATATTGTAGTGATATTGATCTTTATATCACTGCCGGGGTTATTTCATTATTGAAATATGTTTTAGGCATTTTTAGATTTATGTTTTATTTGTAATCTCTGTGAACTCTAAGGAAACTATATATATATATATAAAATCGTTATTAAAATAATAAACAATGGCTCCTTAAATCACAGCCTGGAAAACGTCAAACTTTTAAACCGAGAATGAACATAATATATTATATAGGCAGATAGGCTTTATGTTTATTTTATATGTTAGGGGTTTCCAGAATCAGTAACACAGAATATACAATCTAATAAACAATAAAGTACTGTAAGCGATCGCCCAAGGTTTCGACACATTGCCTATCAAGAATGATGAAATAAATACTAAACACTTGAGAGCACATTTTACAGCCATTTAAAAAAAAAAAATTCATGAAATAAATTATAGTAATTTAGGCAGTTTATAGTCTTTTAATTTCTTAGCTATTTGATATAGTTTAGTCACTATTATTGCAGAAACAGGCATTATTACAAGAAAAGGCATTATTTTATAGAACTTAAATTGGCAAAACTTATTACTCTGAATACATTAATATGTATGTGGAAACAAGAGTTTCACGATCTTCAATGTAGTGAAAACTGCAATTATTATCTTCAATAAAATTATTTATGTTTTTATATGTATTTATATTTTAACTATAGGTTCGAATATTTATACTGTCAGTCAGAGCTTAGATCTTAGTTCATATGAGATTATGGGCAGACCCGAATTGCGCCAGTTATTAAGGGATTAAAAACTGTTTACTAATCCCGGACCCGAATTGCGCCAGTTATTAAGGGATTAAAAACTGTTTACTAATCCCGGACCCGAATTGCGCCAGTTATTAAGGGATTAAAAACTGTTTACTAATCCCGGACCCGAATTGCGCCAGTTATTAAGGGATTAAAAACTGTTTACTAATCCCGGACCCGAATTGCGCCAGTTATTAAGGGATTAAAAACTGTTTACTAATCCCGGACCCGAATTGCGCCAGTTATTAAGGGATTAAAAACTGTTTACTAATCCCGGACCCGAATTGCGCCAGTTATTAAGGGATTAAAAACTGTTTACTAATCCCGGACCCGAATTGCGCCAAGTCAGTTTAGGTAGTCTCCAAACCCTTCCTACACCTCTGACAAGACATCTTGTGAATGTGTGGAATGCCAGGCCGCCACTGTGGTTCTGATTCCACGTTAAACTGTAGGTCCTCCATTTCATCTCACAATCACCCTATTACACATTTAGCGTAAGTGCGTATAACCCGAATGGGTAGTAAGACGCGGTGCTAATAATAATAATAATAATAATAATAATAATAATAGTTTAGGTACTCGGTGAGGGAGGCGGGGGAGGATGATACAAACAAAGACCATCGCAAACAAGCTCTCGTCACTTCATGTCTTTCCTCCCCTTAGTAAAGGAATGTAAAAACGCCCTAAGTGCCCCAACAAGACTTGTATCAGTAGTATTGACATCCGTCTGTCCAATACTTATTAATTGTCTCGACAACAGTGACTGTCCCGGTGTATTTTTTTAATTTTCTTTTTCGGGTTTTGTGTGAACTGTGATAATATTAGCGAGAATTATTGATATGGAAAGGATTTATAGTGAAAAAGGTAAAGTTCTGATTGCCTATTATAATTATACGTATCGACAGGTGAATCAATTAAAGTTGACGAGGAAAGAGAGGTGGAGATGCACTAAAAAGGACTGCAAGGCTAAAATATTTACTCTTGATGGTGGAAACATTTTCTCGAGGACTGAAAACGAACACAACCACGAACCACTACTAGATCAAGAGTTGAACAGAAGATCCATTAGCAACGCAGTTAAGAGGAAAGCTGATGAGATTGAAGTAAGGCCTTCAAAGTTAATCCACACAAAGGTACAGAAACAGAAAAAAAAAACTATAAAAATATTGACCCGCAAGGACATTAAATGTATCAGGAATAACATCAACTACACTAAACTAAAAAACACTGCCAAAGTTGCCTAAATTTTCCGAAGAAATTCAATTTGACATAGATTCAATTGAAATAAAAACTATTCAAGACGAAAACTTTTTGTTGAGAAACGAAAAAGAGAAGGGTATCGTGACATTTTCTTGTGACTCGAATCTTGAGTATTTGTGCCAGAATGAAATTGTGTTAATGGATGAGACCTTTGCATACGCACCGAAACATTTTCTTCAGCTTTTTACTGTACATGGGTATTTCGAAGTGTCATACATACCTCTAGTATTTTGCTTACTTAAAAACAAGAAAAAGCAGAACTACATTGACGCTATGAGAATCCTAAAGGAGGAGTGCGAGAAGAGACAACTTCACCTTCAACCTTTCTTTATACATTGTGATTGATTTCGAGCAAGCGATTCACGAGTGCATCGTGTCGACTTTTCCACAAACCAGTATAGTAGGCTGTCGATTTCATTTAGCGCAAGCATGGTAAGCAAAACAATTTTATTTTACAACTTTACATAAATAATGTTATATAGTTTGTGACTTGATTGTTATATTTTTCACTCTTGAAGATTTTTTAGAACTGCGTTTTACTACCTGTTCGAGTTATAGGCCTCCTTATGTACTAATTACGCTAATAGGCTTTGGTATGAGATAGATAGAATGCAGAGAAAGTGAATCCTAGTTTGCATGTTGTGAGAGTGGAAAATCATTTAGGAAAAACCACCTTCAGTTCACTCGACCAGGATTCGATCCCCAACCTCCCAATTATCGGCTTGAATTTTTTTTATTCAAAGTGTATATCTGGAGAGTTTTTTCTAAATGATGAATAGAACTGTATAATCGATCTTCAGAAAATAATTGAACTATGGGCAGTTTACTAATGATTAATTTGAAAATAATTTAAAATTTCTCAAATATATCTTTAACAATTTTGATTTAAACATAGGCTACATTTTGGGTATATTTAAGATGAGAATTAATGCTGTTTATTTGGTTTAGGGGGTAAAGTTCTTGTAAGGGTAGTAGATGACTAGTTTTCAAAAACTCAAAATATTTTAAAAATATTTTTAACGATTTTTTTAAATCGGCGTGCATTTATAATGAATAATAACATTGTGAGGGGCCTACTTAGTTTTGGGTAAAACAAACTATTTCAAGGATAGTTTTTAACCCCCTCGGGTGGCTGGACGGTCTAAGGTGCAACTCTCGCACTAGACTGGCCCTCGAGACCGGGGAGGTTGGGGTTCGAACCCAGCCGGGTGCACTGAGGTGGTTTGATCCTAAATGGTTTCTCCACTTTCTCTCCACGCAAATGCGGATGCACTTCCTATAAATTCAACCTTCCCAATCCCTAATCCATTAGAGTAATTAGTACATAGGCTATAACCCGAACGGGCAGTAAGACGTGGTGCTAAAAAAAAGGATAGTTTTTGGTGACGAGTTTTCAAAAACCAATAGCAGCTTGTGCGCTTAGTAAAATAAAACAAACATATGGTAAACAAATTTAAAACACTCAAATTAAAAATATTAGCCAAATAAAATGATTTATTATTTGGTTTTAACACAGAGATCCATACAAGTGTAATTATCAAATCGTCGAATAATATTGTCTCAGCTGACCCATTAATTAAAAAGTGAATATACGCTATGATAAAGTATCTGCGATTCTGTCGTAAGCCTACTTTTTAATTGTTATTCTTGGCCATTTTAAACATATGCCAGCCAAAAAAAGTGAAATGATTTCCTGTCTGTGTTGGTGTCATCACATTTTTGTACATATGATTACGGCCACATTTTTTTAGCTGCGGTCACTGATATGCTATTTTGTAAAATATATTTATGATCTGTATTAAATCAGACTATGATTCAAAGAATGCTACGTTCCTATTTTCCTTCCTGATTCCTTTTAATATTTTTATCATTAATATCCACTATGATTCCTTTTAGGTGGAGAAAGATTCAAAAGCTCGGTTTGGCTGCCACGTACAAAGACGAAAACTCGGATGGAGGGAAATGGCTCCACTACTGTTTTGGGCTCACTTACTTGAGGCCCGAAGAAGTAGAAGACGCTTTCTGCGATCTGATCAGCATCCAGCCAGCTGATACAAAACTGACGAGCTTCGCAGATTACCTAACTGAAACATATATAGATAAGATGGAGCAAGCGACATTCCCGCTGCGCATTTGGGCAGCTGGCTCATCGGACTTATGGAGGACAACAAATGCGTGCGAGAGCTTCCATTCTAGATTTAATTCATCATGTGCTTCTCCACACCCAAACATTTTTGTCTTCGTACAAAATTTAAAATCGGTCCAAACTGACACGTACATTCGAATCAACAGTGTAAGAGAAGGTAATGTGCAAAAGACAGATAGTAAGTCTAAGTTGAAACAATCGTTAATTGAAAACAAACTTAAACAGTTTAGGAATGGAGAAATAGACAGATTAAGCTTAGTGAAGTGTGTGTCCTTCCAAAACTCCTTTGTATGACTTGTTTATATTATGTTTGTTACACTTTTATTTAGCATACATATAGCTATTATTGACAATGTTTTAAAAACGGAAATTTCACTTTGATATAATATTGTTTGATTTATATTTTTTGACATGTGTCCTTCTTACTGCCAGACATAGCATTAATATTTGTTTATGTTCAGAGTTGGCGCAATTCGGGTCCTGTCTTGGGAAGGGGGCTATTGGCGCAATTCGGGTCCGGTCAGGGGGGGCACTTTTAAGCTCTTGGTGCAATTCGGGTCCGAGCTAAGAGAATTGGCGCAATTCGGGAGAGCCCGAGATTATCTGCATGATACAGTTTATTGATTAATTACATAATAATTAGCATTAAAATTTTGTGATAATCAACATTTTAAATCATCTAGACGATTTTCCTCAAATTAGTTAGGCCTAGGATATATATATATATATATATGCATAAATGTTGATTATGAAATCATGAATATATATATATTTGCACTTTATCTAAAGTAGCAAAACTAAAAAGTCAAGTGGTTACAATAAAGTTTATTATATTGTTCAGATATTTGTTAATTTTATGAATACGGCAAGTTGCCACGATTAAATAGAATTATTGAATTTTATGACATATACAACATCCAAAAGAAGTCCGAGAATTGATCAAATAATAAATATTACGCCCCTGCCAGAAATCGAAACTGAAACCGTTTTCACCATAGACGATCCCGCTAGTGACTGAGCTAACGTGTCAGCCTATGGTACTATCATCATAATTATTATCACTATTATTATTAACTGAATTTTCTTACGTTCTCTCCCATAGCTGTCAAACTGTTAATTGAGTGGCCTCTGAAAATATACTTGATAAGAAATATTTTTTTTATCGCCTTAAAAATGGTGTGAATGCATGATTCTACGTTTAAGCTTGCAATTTTTCCAGCATTTTATATGGCTTAAATTTTGGAAACAATTGTTTTTGAATCTTTATAATATCTCTGTTAATCCCCCATATAAGGTATCATCAGGTCAAGTCTCAGATTGTAGTTCCTATATAAGTAGTCTATAATGATTTGACAATTAGTGAGATATCCTGTTTTTGGCACCTAAACCATATAGGAAGGTATAGTGTTAATTATTTTTCTATTTCAAATTCACTTAGAGAGTAATTTTAGGCCCAAGTATGATATTAAAGTGGTAATTGAATTGATGTTTACATTTGCAAGTGTGGAGCACTTTGAATTTAGTTCAAATGAAAAACTACTATTTACTATTGTAACGACAGTCATTCTACCAATATTTTTTTTGCCTCTTCTGCCCTTTTCGTTTTTGTTTTGGTTTTGTTTCAAGGTTTCCTCTTCTTGTGGTTGTATCAAATCTTGTTCTGTGATGCTTTGACCAGCTGATACATTTAGTTTCTTTTGTCTACTACTTCGGGGTTTCACAACTTAACACCTTTTTTTTTCTAGTGAGACAAAAAAGATTCTCCAACAAGTTCTAGTTCAACTGCTGTGTTTTTGGATGGAAGGCGTTTTAATATCTCCTCTTTCTTAAGTAGGTAAATCCCTGATTTTCTGAATCCAGATATTATGTTGGAAGAAGTGTGTTCTTCCAGTGAATCCAAAGTCTTCTTTAAAAGTCTAGGAAATAAATCTTTTGGCAAAGTCGCAACGTGTTTACCACTATTAGTTTCTTTCCATCGCTCCATTGTTTGATTCAATTTAATTTTCAATGGGAGAAAATACGCCACGTCTAAGGGCTGTGTTATGTGGCTTGAATTAGGGGGCAAACAAACAAAACTTATGTTATTCTCCTGACATAGTCTTAGGACATTAATGCTTAAGTGGGAGCTCAGATTGTCTCCGATTACCACCTTTTCCCCATCTCTTTTCTGTAGTTCTGGAAGAAGGTGCGATGTGAACCACTCTTCAAATGTTGGTAGGTCAATCCAACCATGCCGGGTCCTGTTATATCTGGCTCCTTCAGGCCCGCCCTCGGTCCATGTGTTCCATAAGTGTTCTGCCTTATAAATTACATAAGGTGGTAGTGCCTCTCCAGCAGCATTAGCACAGAACATAACTGTTGTGCTGGAATTGGTCGAGTTCATCACCCACTCCGGATACTTACAGCCTCTGCGACAAATTATTTTTTTTCCGTCCAGCATCATCTGTAATATTTGTTTCATCATAGTTGTTTGTATATATTGTTGGATAGTACATCCGTAAAAACTTCTTCAAGATTACTAACAAAATCAGTTATTGTCTCCTCAGTCACTGCGGCCCGGACCCTTTTGATATTGGAAGCAAACCTCTTTGTTAGTAGAGGACGTCTTGCTAAGAATGACTTTGCCCAGTCACGTCCTGGCAAATTATTTTGAAACTGTTTAACTATTTTTCCTTGCCTACTGAGATAAGCTTTAGCAATGAAATGTAAATCAAGCTCATTTATTGTAAAACCAAATTCACTAAGTTTATCGACGTAGCTTGTAAAAGCACGTTCTTCTTCATCACTAAAAACATTAGGATGTCCAGGAGAGGAGGTATGCCGATTTTTTAACTTATTTTTTATGGTGCTTCGGCTGATCTGAAAACAGGCCTCAGCCTGTTGTTGGCTCATTTCGCCTGATCTTATAGCTTCTAAGCAATCATTAAGTTTAGCTTCCGTGTAATCATGTTACTTCCTGCTCCCAGGTTGCCTCTTGTATGTTGAGGGCATATTTTATGATCTGGAATAAAAATATAGTGTCAGTACCTCATATAATATCTACCACCATGTTAAAATGGCGTTAATGCAACTTTTTAGAGAATTTAGTAAATTTTTGTTTCAGTTTACTACTTTAAGGGCTACTTTGGCCCACTTTTTTTTATGGGACAAAGTTACCCGATTTTTAGGAGGTACGAGCACACTTTATTTAATCTACAATTACAACCAAACATTAAAGTTTACCTTAACCCTGATACATATTATACATTAGGATGATATTGGCATTGAAATGGCGTACTTACGTAAACTAAAACATGTAACGGGAGTCTTGCACGACCGGTGGTGAAAGTTATAACTATTTTGATTATGCCTTTGCTTGACTAGTGCTGCGACCTAACGGAAACGCCATTTACTTAGTGAATCTGATGCTATCAGCTTGTAGTAGTGAGGTTTAAATATGTTTTTGTTTTGGGGCAAAGTAGCACCCCAGGGCCAAAACATATATATATATATACCTTAAAAGTGTGTTACTTTGTGTATATATAGGCCCCCTATATACATATATACATGCATATTTATATGTATATATATATATGTATATATACATATATACATATATATAATTACAACTTATAAAGGCGTATAAAACATATTTATCTTTATAATACGCTTTATATCCATATTGCAAAATCATTAGTTGCCGGTTCTTAATAGAATAAACGTACTTCTGTGTTGGCAGCCGGGGTTCAATCCTCGGTCCAGGCACAGATTTATCTGATTATCAAACTCTTCCTTCACCTCTGACAAGACATCTTGTGAATGTGAGGAATGCCAGGCCTCCACCGTGGTTCGGATTCCACGTTAAACTGTATGTCCTCCATTTCATCTCCCAATCACCCTACCATTACACATTAGCGTAAGTGCGTATAACCCGAACGGGTAGTAAGACGCGGTGCTAATAATAATAATAGAATAAATAATATACATTTTGAAATGATAATTTAAGCCCTAATATTGTTTCTATTACAGAGAAGACATGTGTGATATGGAGTACATGTCCGGTGTGGTAGAGCTCCCTCCTTACTCAAATGATAACATTATTAGACATAAGTATTCTGATGTTGAATATGCCGATTTAGAATTCCAAAGCTCTGAAGAAGATGATAGTTGTGAGATTAATTAATATAAAATGAAGAATTTTGAGTTGTATAGGAAAGTGACGATGACATACCTAGATTATTGAGGATAACGATACCTCCGTCAAAAATAATATAACAGGAAACATAGATAGATGTTTAATATTTTCTTAACCAAATTCAAATAATCTCACAATTTGTATTATGGGTAGGTACCAAATGTGAAAAAAATATGTCCACGAAGTTGCCGCTACCCCCCCCCCCCCCCCAGTAAGGGGAAATGCGGTATTCTGTGACTCATTTGCATAATCGGATGGTGGGAGGGGGGATGGGGGGATGAGAAGGGTTGGAGCACTCGATGGTGGTGGAGAGATGTGAGGTAGGGGGGTGAGGGGGTGTGGAGCGCCTGGTTTTTTTCTTATACCTTACGTAAACATGGTGCGGCTTTCTGTGACTCATTTACATAATGGGAAGGAGGGGTGGGTAGATAGGTGGGTGAGGGGTTGTGTCTCCTGGGATGCTGGGGGGATGTGAGGTAAGGGGTTGAGGGGTTGGAGCACCTGGCTGCCTGAGAGGGAGACTTATATTTTTTTAGTGCAGCATACGGGGACTCATTTGCATAATTGAAGGATTGTGTAACGTTGCTTGAGATCAACGTTACAAGCAAGAAGCAAATATGAGTTAAATAACCACAAGTCTACAACCACGAAGAGTGGACATAACAAGACTCACCAAAACTGCCCCGTTTCTCGGTCTCCGTGTGTGAAGTCTCATCAAACAACATCCCGGCCCGTGTACATTGTTCTCGCCCCGAGTGAAAAGGCGTAACTGATAGACTGTGGAGGTGTGGCGTGGTGAGCGTGGCATTTCTCACGTTGCCCCATGGGAAGTGGTCAGACTGTGATCACGTGATGTTCCCGACGTCTCTCCAATGACCTATTTGTTCTTTACCACCAATCCCGCTGTTTCATGTGAGTGTTCTACTATGTTCTTTTGGCTTCCCCTATGTTCCCCTCCTCTCAGAGAAAAATTGCTTATAATCTGATGTCGTTTGCCTTAAGCAGCACTTCTTGGTTTGCCCGTGTCTAGGACACACATCACGGGATGGGATTATTCCCAAAGGTATAAATTCAAATTTCGGCCGTACTACTCAAAATTTACTGTTTGGAAAATATTTAAAGAATATTTTAAATAGACTAT
>JBCFYV010009882.1:11809537-11847037 GCA_039000515.1 Timema cristinae | reverse complement strand
TGTACACTGCAAAGCATGATGGGAGTGATTCTATTTTGACACAGCTGACACCTCTAAAAATCTAGTAATTGTTCCTGTACACGTCAGTGCTAAAGAGCGTGCTAGACATGTTCATTTATTCATGATAAGAGTGCACGGGACAGAAACTTATCATTTTAGCGGAATTAAAAATCTGTCACGGTTAATAAACTCTCAACTACCGCGAGCGTCTAACAGAGGACGTAGATTCTTTTGCGATAGATGCCTGTCCGCTTTTTTGACTGAAAACAAACTCACAAAACATAAAGAGGGGTGTATAAAATTCAACGCGGTAAGGAGTACATTCCCTGAAGGGGAGGATAAATTCCTCACGTTCACTCAGTATAAGCAGCAGGAGAAAACAGGATTTATCGTATATGCGGACCTGGAGAGCTTACTTATGCCTATAGAGACGAGTGATCCCGACACAAAATTTTCATATACCGAGAATGTTCAGCGTCATGTAGCTTATTCTGTAGGAATGTACGTTAAATGTAATTTTGACGATAGTCTCTCAGAGTACCGTCACTTCACGGGAAAAGATTGTACTGACCAATTTGTTGAGGCGCTCTTAGATACAGCGAAGCGTGTACTAGAGTACTATAGTACCTTTGTACCAATGAAACCGTTAACTCCTGCTCAAAGAGACGCTCATAATACAGCCTCTCATTGTCATATATGCAAGAAGCCCTACAAGAATGATGATATTCGGGTTATGGATCATTGTCACTTGACTGGACTTTATCGTGGGAGTAGTCACGCAGGGTGTAATATTAATTACAAGAACCCGAGTCACCTGAGCGTAGTAATCCATAACGCGCGTTGCTACGATAATTTTTTCCTTCTCGAATCAATCGTTGAACGTAGAGAAACTGATCCGTTCACGGGGGAGAGCGTTCTCGTCAATCCAGGAAAAGTCAGAGTTATTGGAGAGACAATAGGAAGATTCAAAGTAATCATGAAATATATTCGGTGTGGGTTTCGAGGGATTACAATTAAAATTATAGATAATTTCAGTTTTCTATGTACTTCCCTAGAGAAATGCGTATCTTACCTCGAACCAGAGCAACTAAAAATCACGCGTAAGTGCCATCCCGAGGATGAACGCTTCAAATTAGTCACACGAAAAGGAGTGTTCCCCTATGTTTATATTGATTCATTCGAGCGGCTAGACGAGACTCAGTTACCGAGCAAAGATAAATTTTACAACGCGCTCATGGATAGTCATATCTCTCAGGAAGACTATGATCACGCCTGTGAGGTTTGGCGAGTATTCGAATGTAAGAATCTTTGGGACTATTCGAACCTCTACATGTACACGGACGTAACTTTACTGGCCGACGTCTTTGAGAACTTTCGTGATCTCTGCATGAAGACGTATAGGCTCGATCCCGTATGGTCCCTCACAGCTCCCAGTCTAGCGTACCAGGCTCTATTGAGAATAACCCGGGTACGGCTAGAATTAATCGATGATGTGGACACTCATCAATTCATTGAGGGGGCTATCCGCGGAGGGATATGTTTTGTGGCCAATCGTCACGCTGTAGCGAATAATCGCTATATGGACCCGTTTGATCCTTCCAAGCTGGAGTCCTACATTGTCTATCTAGACGTGAATGGACTCTACTCATTTAGTATGCTGTCCTCACTTCCCTATGGAGAGTTCAGGTGGCTCGAAGATGAAGAAATTGCTCGATTGGACGTGCTAAAAGTAGAGGACGATGCGGATACGGGCTATATCATGCAGGTAAATCTTGAATATCCGCGAGATGTGCACGACGCTCATTCTGACTCTCCGTTCTGTCCTGAGAAAGGGATTCCACCCGTAGGGAAACATGAGAAACTGTTAACAACTTTAGCTGATAAGACCGGGTACGTCATTCACTACCGTCATCTAAAGCTATGTTTAGCGAACGGGTTGAAACTGACGAGAGTTCACCGTGTTCTCAGTTTCAAGCCGTGGATGGCTCCGTATATCAGGTTGAACGAGGAAATGAGGAGTAAAGCGAGCAATCAATTTGAAAACATGTTTTTCAAACTGATGAACAATGCCGCATTCGGCCGCCTCATATCTAACAAGAGGGCTTACCGTACGATAAAGATAGCTACCAGGTGGGATGGGAAATTTGGAGCGTGTAACCTCATAGCCAGCCCTAACTTTAAAAAACCGCTCGATAGTGTCAGAAAACCTAGTCATCTTCGAGATGGAGCCGCAAGATATTTACTTTGATATGCCTATCTATGCGGGATTCGCCATTTTGGAAATCTCGAAGGTAATCATGTACGGTCTGCATTACCAGGTTATGATCCCTGCCTTCCCCCAAGGTACGTTAAAACTTCAATACAATGATACAGACTCACTTCTCTACTACATGACTGTTGAGGACGCATACCAGAGACTAGCCCTGTTAGCTAATGACTACCTGGACACCTCCACCTACGGACAAGACAATGTTTACAGGATGCCCGTAGTAAATAAAGGGGTGCTCGGTAAACTAAAAGACGAGACTCGAGGTCGGATCATCACTGAGTTCATTGGTTTACGTCCTAAACTCTATTCATTCTCGGTACAAGGAGAGGGAGAGACGCTCAAGGCTAAAGGGGTGAAGAGTAGCGCGTTAATAACGCTTTCATTAGAGGATTATCGTAATTGTTTGACAGATGAGATGATAGTCATGAGAGAGGCTCGTTCAATAAGAGCTGTAGGATTCAAACGTTACACACAAAAATTCAATAGGGTCGCTCTATGCTCTATCGATGACAAAAGCTATAGAGTACCAGGAACTGTCAATACTCTTCCATGGTCCCATTACTCTATCGGACCGTCAACTCTATAGTGAACAGTGCGTCTATGTGAAAAAAAAATAATGTTCTCTACAGTGTAAGTGATTAGAACTAAACCTAAAAAAAAAAATTCATGTTCAGTAGTCTCTATAGTGTATAAATATTCATGTTCTATACTGTAAGTGATTAAAACAAAAAAAAATATTCACGTCATGTACTCTATTGTGTTAATGTATAAAAAATATTCATGTTCTATACTGTAAGTGATTAAAACTAAAAAAAATATTCACGTCCTGTACTCTATTGTGTTAATGTATAAATATTCATGTTCTGTAGTGTAAGTGATTAAAACTAAAAAAAATATTCACGTCCTGTACTCTATAGTGTACGTGATTAGTGTTAATGTATAAACAAAACAACAATTTCAAGAACTATAACTTGTGGAAAAAAAACCAACTAATTTAGTATGTATCTATGTGTTTTAAATCTTTATATTCATTAAGTAAAAAAAAAAACAATTTCAAGAACTATAACTTGTATCTATGTGTTTTAAATCTTTATATTCATTAAATAAAAACAACAATTTCAAGAACTATAACTTGTAAAAAAAACGACTAATTTAGTATGTATCTATGTGTTTTAAATCTTTATATTCATTAAATAGAATTAATTATGAATGGTGTTTTTTCTTTATTTCTTTCCTTCCCTTCATCCGCCTCCTCTTCCCCTCATTGATTAAATAATACAATGAAAGTTATAATCAATAATTCTTTATTTTTTTAAAAAATCTATTACAAGATTCATACGTTTAAAGCTAATTATATTAAACATTTATTTCTAATTTTCATTAAAAGTTAATTACGTTAAACATTTACTTTTTTAAAAAGATAATTACATTAATCATTTATTTTCAATCATTAAAAGTTAAAATCATTAGAACCCTATTACAAGATTCATACATTAAACATTTTTTTTCAATCATTAAAAGTTATAATCATTAAAAGTTTATTACAAGAATCATACATTAAACATTTATTTTTCCCTTTTTTTACAATCATCATTAATTCTTTTACAAGATTCATAATTATGGATGGTGTTTTTTTCATTATTTCTTTCCTTCCCTTCATCCGCCTCCTCTTCCCCTCATTGATTAAATAATACAATGAAAGTTATAATCAATAATTCTTTTTTTTTTTACATCTATTACAAGATTCATACGTTTAAAGCTAATTATATTAAACATTTATTTCTAATTTTCATTAAAAGTTAATTACATTAAACATTTATTTTTTAAAATGTTAATTACATAAAACATTTATTTTCAATCATTAAAAGTTAAAATCATTAGAACTTAAACATTTATTTTTTTCAATCAATCATTAAAAGTTAATTAAACATTTATTTTTTTCCAATCATTAAAAGTTAAAATCATTAGAACCCTATTACAAGATTCATACGTTTAAAAGTTAATAACATTAAACTTTTTTTTTTCTAATCCTCGTTAATTCTTTTACAAGATTCATACATTTAAAGTTAATTACATTAAACATTTATTTTTCAATCATCATTTAGAACTCTATTACAAGATTCATACTTTAAAAGTTAATTACATTAAACATTTTTTTCCCCCCAATCATTAAAAGTTAATTACATTAAACATTTATTTTTTCCAATCATCATTAATTCTTTTACAAGATTCATAATTATGGATGGTGTTTTTACATTATTTCTTTCCTTCCCTTCATCCGCCTCCTCTCCCCCTCAATTATTAAATGATACAATGAAAGTTATAATCAATAACTCTTTATTTTTTTTTAAATCTATATTAAACATTTATTTCTAATTTTCATTAAAAGTTAATTACGTTAAACATTTATTTTCAATCATTAAATGTTAAAATCATTAGAAGCCTATTACAAGATTTATACATTAAACATTTATTTTTTCAATCATTAAAAGTTATAATCATTAAATGTTAATTACAAGATTCATACATTAAACATTTATTTTTTTCCAATCATTAAATTTAAAATCATTAGAGCCCTATTACAAGATTCGTACGTTTAATCCAATCATCATTAATTCTTGTGATAATCGAGGACTTACGCTTCCTCTGACTCCTCTCGAGGCTTCTTCTTTGCAGGCTCCATCTTCTTTCCGAGCTTACGTTTAGAAGCGTCTGTAGTTTTCTTCTTCCGTCTGGTCATGTCAACCTCGTCTTGACCACAGACGCATGATAACTTATTGAAATCTATGTACTCTTTATACTCGTTTATCAGAGCTATCATATGAAGCAATGCTGGAATAACCGAACTCGTATCGTTCCGCATCGCACTCTTGGTTAGATCGCAAAAGTTTTGACCGATCAGACTTAAAATTCTTAAACCATTCGCAGAACACTCAGACATTTTAGCAGGGTTTGTCTAGTCTGTTCTTGACACTATCGTCACCGATAACACTCTGTAGCCGAGACATCCTCTCAGTTCCTTTAATAGTCGAGAACAATTAGGTCTTCCCTCTTTATGATGTCATCTTGCTTACATCACTGCTTGAAGGGTTATAGCGGACCACTCTATCGTGAATGATGAGACAAAACGCCTTGGTATTTACAGGGATATTTTCCTCCGTCTCGAACGTTATACGACACGTCACCATACCGTCCTTGAGAGTATCTTCCTGTCGGCTGGCATCGAACACAACGATGGGTGCGTGAGACTTGAAATGGGAAGGATCAAGTAAAGGTAAAGAGGCGCTCGTTCCATAGTACGAAGTCTGGAAATTGGCGTAGTCTTCGTATAATTTCGAGAAGGAATCTTGTCTAAAGTTCAAGTTCATATCCTCATAAGGGTACATGTTAGAATTTAGATAGAGTTTAGCGTTACGTAAATTACAATGGTCAAAAATACTTCTATCTGCTACCGTCGTATTGTTCCGTCCGGTCTGAAGCGCGAAAACAACGTAACGAGATTTCTCCAGCAAAGTTGACGTTTTCACAGTCCAATCATGCTGATTAGAGGTGGGTACGTTAGGGTACTCGTACAATTCCCAAGTACGGAAAGGTAGCTCGATGATCCTCCCGCTCTTGATGAAATTAAGCAGGTTGAGACGATTGATATCATCAGTCTTTATATGCGGTACAAGCCAAGATATTTTACTTAACTCAATCCTAGAGGGTGTCTCTGCAGCAGGAGGTGGGGCTCTTTGTAAAGCGTTGTTGTCGCTGGTGGAACGAACTAGCACCAGCTCTTGTTTCGCGTTGATCAGTATTCGGGAATAGTCTTCAACGAATCCTAGTATGAGACGTAAAGGGATGCATACGTCAAAGATGCCCGTTTCAGCATGTACGTGAACTCCTTCAAACCTCCAACCCGCGTTTGAAAGATGAGTCTGCCAACCATTCCTTATAGATAGATAGTTTTTAAGTTGGGTCGAAATACCCACATCTCTCGATTGATCAATCTCTACCCCGTTGATCTCATAGGCAATTCTTGAGAATAGATGCAGTATTCCGTTATTAACAATTCTCGAAGTGCTTCCAGGTTCTCCCGTATTCAAAAGTAGTCGCCCTTTGATGTGTAGCAGAGAGCGATGAGGTAGGGTGCATAACCCTTCTTGTTGGATAGATATCCTAAGCTCGTTCCCGTTAGCTAACGGACCGGGAATATACGAGGCGTAGGAATGTTACTGGAAACTGGCCAAGGCTGTATCAAAAGCGACAGACTCCCCAATGTTCAGAATATCCACGACGTCATCCATTATTTTCGTAACGAGTAACCTAGACGTCTTAAATAGAGTTTATTGGCAGGTGTTAACGCTTTCACTGTCCTTCTCTCAATGTTTCGAGGAAGACTTCGCCGTCTTGTTTTATCTAGTACGAGTACCATCTCCAGCGAGTCGTTTCAGATGTAGACGTAGCGATATCGTCTCGTCTCTAAAGTTGACGATATCTCCTCGCTCGTCAACAAGTCGTACCGAGATAGACTCTATTACTCGCTTCGTTACCGGAAGGTAAATGATATTGTTAGGCGCTTCCACTATCTTATAGCCTGGCGGGACGGTCATGCTGAACTCGTGCAAGGTATGACTCGGTTCTCCGTTGACGTAAGTCCCGCTAACGAGACTACATTCTACACGGATCACATTCACGTGAAGAATATTCACAGTATTGGTATATATGTGCGTCTTCCCTGCAGGAAGTATGACTGGGTCGAACCCTAGCAAGGATGCAAACGTACCAGGTCGGGTAAAGTCGATAGGTTTATTGCAAGTGATATAGCTTTTTAAGGTGCTAGGGTCACCGATAATCGAGAGCTTTACGTTAATCGGGACTTCCCTTCGCAAGAATCGATCCAACGCCTCAAGTTCATAGGTGCCTGGTGGGACTGTATACTCTTTACCGTCGCAAAAAAAAATGTATTATTACGTTCGTCAATGTTCGGTATGGAATTGAACGTGGCCAGATTGATCAGTCCGATGAACCATTCTTCTTCACGATTTTCTTCTCCGAGCAGGATATGCGGGAAGTAGTTCTCTGTCAGATTCGAACTCTGACCTGTCAGTGTAAGTGTCATAGACATATTTACTAAGTTCGAACGTCAACGTGAGTATTTAAGGAAAGCTAAACAAAGATGTCCGCATAAAACGGTCCCGTACTCTTGATACCGGTTATGATTATAGGTGATGGGTATTCTTCTGAGATATTGAACAAGTTCGAGCGGTGGCCTTAGATAACCGAAACTATCGAAGTAAACCGCCCGTTCACAGTTTTCCTTATACGCCACCCAATGCGTACCCTTACCACTATCATCGTCAAGATTGATGATGGCGTTCTCTATCTTCCAAGGAGGACCGTTAGGTAAAGCATCTCTCGCAAATACTCCTCTACAGAAGGGGATTTTTAACTCGGCGGCGTACTTGCGCAGATCCGTTTCAGTAAGGGCACGTTTAGGTAGTCATTTTAAATTCGGGTAAGGTCGTAGATACATACCTTTCCCCATGGCGATAGCTTCGAGCGTACGATTATGTCTCTGAGCCTCAGTCAATTGTATCGTATTCGCCTTAGACTTTGTACGGCCTTGGTGATTCCTGCGGCTCCTCCGGCGACGGCTCCAAGCGCAGCGATCAAAGGTAGTATAGGTAGAGTTCCTTCCTTCTTCTTACGACGTCTAGTAGTAGTAGTAGTAGTAGTAGAACGCCGATGACGACGTTGAGTTTTCTTCTTCTTCTTTAGACCTGAACCCATCTTGACTTTAGCTTTCATCGCGTTGGTGATTACCCACGCGGCGGCTTTCTCGCTCAACTTCGAGTCTGGCGCGAGTAATCTTTTCCACGATTTCTCGATAAGTTCACGATCTGCAGTATGACGTCCTGCAAGATCTTTCACCTTGGAGTAGGCGATATCGTGTTCTTTACAGTGTCGATCTAACTCGTTTATTCCAGGATCGCCCCGTTTCAATCGTTTTTCCAACTTTTTTCCCGGTCCGCAGAACTGGTATCCGGGTATATGCGCTTCAAACGGTAGATTATTGATTATCTTATCCAAAGACCTCCCCCTCTTCTTCACCTCATGACACGTACAGATTAGCATTTATATAGGTGCGTCCATTATATAGATGAAGTAGTCGTCAACATGCGGTTCGATAAACAGACAGACTCTTTAACTGTACACAACAACGATCATGATGAGAGAGGAGCTTTACCTCAGAGACACCTTACGTTGTTACCTGATACTATCCGCTGCATCATCTGTGGACCATCGAATTGCGGTAAAACCAACGCTATGATCAGCCTGTTGGAGGAACCTAACGGGCTACGCTTCAAGAACGTGTACGTTTACTCAAAATCGTTATACCAGCCTAAGTATCAACGTTTATCGAAGGTCCTCTCACTCGTTGAAGGCATGGGCTATTTCCCTTATTCCGACAACGCGGAAATTATCCCACCGTCTGAGGCTGAACCCGACTCTGTATTCATATTTGACGACGTCGCTTGCGATAAACAGTTTAATATACAGGGTTATTTCAGTATGGGTAGACATAGGGCCATAGACTGTTTCTATCTCTGTCAGACGTACTCGCGCATCCCGAAACAGATGTTGAGAGATAACGCTAATCTTATCATCCTATTCAGGATGGACGATACGAACCTGAGACATGTCTACGACGATCATGTGAGCACGGATATGACTTTCCAAAAATTCAAGGAGGTGTGCTCGCTGTGTTGGAAAGAAAACAAGTATGATTTTCTCGTGTTGAGCAAAGATCATGAGATCGATAAAGGACGATATCGCTACGGGTTCGATACCTTTATCTTGCACGATTGAGGCGAACGCGCGTTCAGTACGCGATAAGATATCATGTCGTCCATATCTAAATTAGGTCATAGTCTCTACAAATATAGATCTCTCATCGAGTCAGAGTGAAATCTAACTCTAAACTCTCAAGGGGATTACGACGCTAGATCGAAAAGAATTGTCAACGTCGAGTCACCCGTCACATCTAAGGATGTCTGTAACAAGTCTTACGTCGATAGGATGGATGCGAGACAAAGTAACGAGCAGATAGTCGCTCTCAACACCGCCAAGGACCTCATCAAAAGACAGATGGAATCGTTGATCGAGGATTTGGAGAACAATCGAGTGAAATACATCAACTTTGAGAAGAGTACTCGGTAAGGGGTAGAGGAGGTGCGGAAACTGTCTCATCATCATGAGGATCGTCTCAACGAAAATAAAACAACGCTTGACGTTTTAGGTTCTAAGCTGCTAAGCCTAGATGAAGCTTTCGAGATACATCGAACCATTTACAACGATTTTATAGCCGGAGGTGTACTACGCTTAAGGGGACCGGATAACAACAAGCTTTACGATGCAGACGGTATAGTATTGCGAAACATAGGTATGCCCTCATTACCTTCAGACGCCGCGTCTAAAGCTTATGTAGACTCTACGGTTAATCGTAGTTTCATCTACATCTACTTGGATTCGAAACCTCTGAAGAAGGATGGGAGACATTTCGAATTGACTCTAACAGGTGAACGCGGTTATAAGTTCAAGAGGGCGGGCATCGTTTCAACGATGGTCATGAACTTGAAAGATATTATTTGCTTGTTGAATCTTAAAATTATCGACGACCCTCCTTTCGAGGTGTTCAAAGATGACTCTATATCTTTCATGATAGAAACACGCTCGACGACGATGCCTCAGATTTTACACGTCGAATTAGGTTTTACTTACGTTTAGATATAATGAACCGTTTCTTCACCGTAAGAGACATTCGCACCTTACATCATGTCGACGAAGATCACGGAGGATATCATAAAAGCGAGTAAGATTATTAAACGAAAGTATAAGCAACTACGCGATGCTCGGCACGAGTTGGAGCACGTAGCGAATGAAACGTTCAAACCTATCACGGAACCCCTAAACAAGATGGTGAAGGCGCTCGCCGAACCCGAACCCGAAGGCCCACCCGAGAGATCGCTGAGCAACCATCTATTGGATACTTATCTTTATTCGTCTCACGCGCATTCTGATAAGACATATGGGGTACGTCATGAAGGCAACTCTACCAAGCTCGGAGATACGCCTATCGTATTCGACGGGAAAGATGGAACAATACTTCTCAACAATAAGACGGTACCGTATACTCGAGGACTATTAGAATTACTTTTCAGAAGAGCACCCACGCATTATACTAAGGATGATCTGAAAGTATACAAGTCTATGCTCGAAGAAACGAACGCGCATTGGTTGAGAAACGAACCGTACACTCGTATCAAGATGCGTGCGGGATCAAAGTATTCGCTAATCATCAAACCTATGTTTGAAGAGGAGCTCGAGGGTGAAGGTTTATACAAGATGGCGACGGGAAGAGGCGTCGATTATACCTATTGGGACGATCCTAACGAATGGGTTGATCGATTACGACTCTTGCACGCATCTACCGAGGCCGGACATTCCGCTCACCATAACGAGATCGTTTCTATCATCGAGGAACTACGCGAGGCGGGAATCATCGTATAAAGACATTCAACTCTTCGATATTTTATCATAATCATGTCCGGTGTCAAGTGGGAGATTGCGCGCGAACTTCATCATCCGGCAAGACGACGATTCCCTCGAAGACATGTTAGCGTACGAGGCTTGAACGAGCTCCTTCAGGCCGATCTGGTAGAGATGATACCCTACTCTGGTTCGAATAAGGGATTCAAGTACCTTCTCACCGTCATCGACGTGTATTCCAAGAGGGCTTGGGCCGCACCCGTCAAGACTAAGACGGGTAAGAACGTCAGTGTCGCAATGGCTCTCCTCCTCGACAAGGTAGGTTTACCTCGTGTACGTCATCTCCAAACGGATAACGGGTCGGAGTTTTACAACGCAGAATTCAAAACACTCATGAGGAGAAAGAGGATCAATCATTATTCTACATACAGTAACGTCAAGGCTAGCGTTATTGAACGATTTAATCGCACTCTCAAGAACATGATGTGGAGGAGGTTCACGGCTAAAGGATCGTATCGATGGATCGATATGATCGATTCCTTACTGGACGAATACAACCGTACGGTGCACTCGACCATAAAGATGAGACCTATAGACGTCAAGGACGATAGACTTTTACATACAGTCTATAAACGTTTCAAGATCTCGGATTCCACGCCGAACGTATTTAAAGTAGGCGATATAGTCCGTATCAGCAAGTATAAGGACGTTTTAGAAAAGGGTTATACCGCAAACTGGTCGACTGAACTGTTTAAAATACGCAAGGTGGTCGAGACTAATCCCAGGACCTTCCTACTCGAAGATATGAAAGGTAACCCTATCACGGGCGGTTTCTAAGCTAAGGAACTTAGAAAGACTTCGTATCCGGACGTCTACCTCGTGGAGAAGATAGTCAGACGTTCCGGAAATAGAGCGTACGTTAAATGGTTAGGGTTCGACTCGACACACAATTCGTGGATCGATGCGAAGGATATAGAGGGGGCGAGGGTATGTTCCCCCCTCCATCCCGAGCATATAAAGCGACCGGGAGGTAGGGAGACGCATCTCATTCGAAATGTTTAGACGGTTGGGTTATCGTCTGGAGGACATGAGTGAAACTAAGATCTCAGACAACAGCTTGGAATACTACATCGCGAGAGCCGAGAAGGGTTACAGCGAGTGTTGCGACTCTTCGGTGCACTGGCTCGGATGCCATTATCCGGGAATGTACGAGGCGAGTCAGTCCGTCGAGAACTGTTCAACATCATGTCCCGTCTACAAGCTGAAGGAAGGGGACGAGCCGCAAATTCTCAGCGAAGACGCTCCCCAGCTCGAGGAATCGATATCCCTGCTCGAGGAAGACGCTTTGTGCATCGAGCTGGATCGGATCGAGCGTGAGGAACTCGACCGTGTCAAAAGCATCTCTGAACTCGAAAAGTATCGGGCCTACAACGTTCGTCGCCTGGAAGGAGACGAGGAGATCAGCGAACCGGAGGACGAGCCAAACATCGTGACGCTGGACTATGTGGGCAAAGTGCATCTTCCAGGTAAAAACTTTGGCGCGAGATACAGAAGTCGGTTTAACGCGTCGCAGCGCGGACTGATCTATCTAGGCGACGGCAAATACGATCTTTTCAAGTGGTGAAAGAACCGGTCGTGCGCGTGTTGAATAGACTATATGTATGTGTATGTTGAAAGACTAAGACTATGCATGAAAGAATCTTTGAGCGAGAGAGAGAATTTTGTACTGAATATATGTATCAATGTAATATTAAGAATATACTAGGTTTTAAAAAAACTGTACAATTTATTTAGGGGTGAATAATACTTGTCATATCCTTAATTCCCAATCTTTGCTAGGATTTACCATCAGGGTTTGAGAGAGAGAGAGAGAATATACTCGTCATATCCCAAGCTGCCCTCCCAAACCCTACTACATCATGTCGATGAAAGAGAGAGAGAGAGAGAGGGATAAATAAAAAAAACTCGCTGGCTCGTCGGGAGAGAGAACACTCAACCCTGCCTGACCCCCTCACCTCTCTCTGTCACCCTTCTCAATCTGATGAGAGAGAGGGAGAACACTGACTCATCACCTCTCTCTGTCATCCGCGTGCTAGACAAGCTGTGTCCTCGTAACTGCATCAGCACGCGCTCCAATCCTTCAATTATGCAAATGAGTCCCCGTATGCTGCACTAAAAAAATATAAGTCTCCCTCTCAGGCAGCCAGGTGCTCCAACCCCCCAACCCCTTACCTCACATCCCCCCAGCATCCCAGGAGACACAACCCCTCACCCACCCTATCTACCCACCCCTCCTTCCCATTATGTAAATGAGTCACAGAAAGCCGCACCATGTTTACGTAAGGTATAAGAAAAAACCAGGCGCTCCACACCCCCTCACCCCCCTTCCTCACATCTCTCCACCACCATCGAGTGCTCCACCCCTTCTCATCCCCCCATCCCCCCTCCCACCATCCGATTATGCAAATGAGTCACAGAATACCGCATTTCCCCTTACTCCCCCCCCCCCATTTAGAAATTCAAGTTCTTTTATTGCAATCATTTGTTCTTCGCTTGTTCCAGATTGATCCGCAAAAATTTTCGTTTGTTCCGTTTTGATATGCTCACAAATGATATGTTTATTTTGGACCTTCATGAAGCTGCCTCCCCATCCTTTCCCCCTAAAATCATTAAATCAAATATTGTATGATTGGAATAATTTGTTCTTCGTTTGTTCCGGATGGTTCCTCCAAAAAATATATCACATTTTGTTTTGGCAGGACAACACATTATATATTTACACTAGGAGCGTGGATTGACGCCTTTTTGGCAACCATATTCTTCACATGAACACATACAACTTTTAAAAATCTATATTTTATCTTTGCAATTAATAATTAATTCTTGGTTCATTTTAGATTTCTTTTTTCGAAGATTTCCATTTATTCCTTTTTTAAAGCCTCGATATTTTTTCTAGTAGTAGCCCTCTCACATTGTTTTAAAACATGAAAAGTTTTGTTTAAAGATTGTTGTAAGTTTGAGTTCCTTAACATGTTTATCTTTATTTTGTTCTGAATTTTTTTAAAAATGTGTTTACTTCATGTTGATAGTTTTAAAATTAATATATTCTTATCACTATGCTAAACTCCCTTTCCTCACCTCAACTAGATAATATATAACAAAATTTGTATTTTTGATTTTATAACTATTAGTTTGCTCCAGATTATTGTGCATTATATTTTAGTTTGTTAGTTCTTAGATCTCCTACAAACGCTATATAAACCAGTGCCACTAGTGATGATGGCATTTTGTGTGTGCGACCTGTGTGGTCACACAGGGTGTCAAGTGAAGAATGTCCTACCCTCTGTGTCTAGAGTATGGAAAATCTTCACTTTGAATCGCTCACTTTGGAAAAAAAACAATAAAAAGACGAAGCAAGTCAGAAATACAAAAACTAGGGAGATCTTGGTCTACAACTTATTGCATGCCATAAAACTCATAGTAAAGAAAAGCATTTTTTTAGGCTTCACCTCCTCCTAAGTTCCAAAAATATTGATTTCGTCTACTTGAGCAGTTGTGAAATTACCGAAAGATACCCGAGATCTTACCTCCTTCTTCCACAACCCCCTCAAGAGAGCTCATAGCTAAGTTATCCTAAAGTATTGACATCGCATCCTCCTTTTGTTTGCTACTATCACTGTTAGGATATAGTAAGTAGTATATTTGACCACAAAGAGACATGGTTGGAAGGAAATGTCATTTATTCCAACTATTTCAACTTTTGACACTTAACGAAGAAGACTAAGAAACTCCTTGACAGTAAAATTTATTTTTTTCAAATCAATCAAAGTTTTCTTACAGGACCCAGAATAAATTTGCAAAAAAGTGATTAAAAATACTTACAGAATAGCCTGAAATTCCAAAAATTTACCACAAGTTTGCAAAAAAAAACCTAAGAATTTAAACAAAAAATCGAAATGAATACACTTGACTAATCAAAAACGTCCTTTACAAATGTAAACTAAAAATAGCAATGCAATAAAGTCTTTTAACAGCTAATCTCTTGCATTCTGATAATATTGATTGATATAATATTGATCTACAAAAATTTAATTTTTAAAAACCCCATCCCAACACAACTTTTCACCACTTAATTTCATCGTCTCATCGGCAATGTGGATTTTACAAACATGACAAACAAATAGGATACAGAGTTAATTTTCAAAATTATCTTATCATTTCTACAACTGTTTGATTAAAAATAATAGTTTTGAGCATCTATGTATTATAAAATATCAATATAATTTAAAAATATACTTATTTAACATAAGTGCCTTGATATTATTCAAACCGGAATGGGCTACTGTGAAGTTGGCCCCTCTTTCCCCAGTGTAAACATACTATTTGTGAGCATTTCAAAACTGAACAATAAAAAAATGTTGTGTAACAATCCGAAACAAGCGAGGAACAAAATATTGCAAATAAACCATTTTTAAAAGAGTTAGGGTAGGGGCTTTCATGAATTTGGCCCTCACGAGTAAACAAAGTGTCCAATTCGCGTTCCAATTGTGCAAGAACAAATTTGCAACAAATGAAACTTTTTGCGGGACAATACGAAACAAACGAGTAACAAACGATTGCAACAATAACAATTTCAATTTTCCAAACTGGGGTAGGGTGGCTACTGTGAAGTTGTCCACACCACTAACCGCACAAATTCTGAAACCTATGCCAATATTTAGTGCTGAATTTGTGCCACAAGAATATCCTATCCCCATAATTTGTGCCGCCATAGTTTTTGTGAAAACTTAAAAAAACTCTGGGTGCTGCCAACTTCACGTAGCACTCTTGCACTCGTTGCATTTCTCTTTCCCCTCTCAATACATTATGCTGACTACACATTCTCTGTCTTGGAGTGAATGTTTAAACCAGGGGTGGGAAACCTTTTTTTTAACACTGGAAGATTGTATCGCATGTCCCTTCACGGATTCCTCATGACTTAACATCGTTTTACTGTTGTACAGTAAATTTTTACGAACCTTTTCCAAAATGTAATAGTGTGTAAAATTACATAGATTGATGAGATTGGTTAATTAATATGAAAAATCTATGCTTTTAAATTATTTTTTATTTTAATTAATCAAAATACACCTCGTTTGGGGTTTCATAAGGTCACAGAACGTTTTCTTTTAAAGTTTAAAAGTAATTTACTTAAGGGTGAAAGAGAAAAAAAAACAGAATTTATCGTAATTTGTTTTAATGGTTTTGATTAGAATTCATATTTTAGTACAATATATTACTAACAAATAGGCGTATCTAATTTTCCCGGGAAAATAATTTGGAGGGTAATTTGTACTGTACATACACATAAACATATATATATGTATATAATGTATATATATGTATGTATGTATATATATGTATATATGCATGTGTATATATATGTATATATGTATGTATATGTATGTATATTTATATGTATATATATGTATGCATATGTATGTATACATATGTATGTATATATATGTATATATGTATATATATATATATATATATATGTATATATATATATATATATATATATATACATTCATAAAGAGTATTATCAAGAACAAAAACTAGGACCCACTATATTAAAATTATAATTCAAATATTAAAAATTATTTTAGCAAACAAAAAACAAATATAGCCACACTTTAATTGTCTTATTATGATTTATGACCTCAAATAATAAATGTATGGGGCATTTGTTGTATATTTAAAAAGGTTTTAAAATCGATATCAAATTTGTTTATTTTACAAAAATATATACATTTAGGCTTAATTACAGTTTTATTTACTCATTACATTTACTAATTTGTTTCAAAGTTTGTCAAAACATTAAATCTGTATAAGATATATCATATTGAATAATGTTCACATCGACTTTCTAACGTGTACATTTTATACAATTGGCTTAGTACAACTAGAAAAAATGAGTGAACATCCATCATCAAACCTCTATCACATACCACATACCATTCTAGAACAACAATTAATACATTAAAGTTATAAACATACTTTATGATAGCCACCAGTTGTCATTGATTGGAATGTATTGTAACCCTTAATCAGGGGCGGCTCGTTCCTAAGGTGTGGAGGCGCGCGCCCCCCAACCTCACGAATCCCCAGTTCCTTTTTTAAGTTATTATTCGCACTCTCACGACCATTTTATCTTGCCATAATAGTTTAAAGAAAAATATGTTTTTTGGTTTAAGTGATAACAGGTAATGTTGTTAAAATGGCATGCGGTCAGCGCCTGATATTGTCAAACCAAACCTTCCCACCCCTTCACCTCTTGTCTTCAAATGGCATGCAGTCAGGCGCGCGACGGTCAGCGCCATGCATTGTGAAACCAAACCTTCCCTCCCCTTAACCCGTTGTCCTCCTCCTGCTATAGCTAGCTATAGCATTGCTTATTCTTCTTTTGAAGGCGCACTCCATAAGGTTGAAAGCTTGTGAAATGTGTATAGCGTGAATCAGCAATAGTTGTTGTCAGTCATCCTGCGTGCTCCTGCATCTTGAGGATATGTGTGGCGCGTGTGTTTATAATAATATTATGTACGGTTATTTTAGGATAATGTTTATTTGAGTTATGTTTTAATATTTTTTGTAACTAGGCTTAATATGAATAGTTCAATTCAGGCGCTTAAGACAACGAATATTGCAAGATTAACTCTTGATCAAAAAAGAGAATTGAATTCATTAGGTAGGCCATGTCCTGAATTTTGTATGGAACAAAGTGAAAACATACATACCTATATATTTATGCACATTACACAGCTGCAGAGTTTCTACAACACATCTACGTCCTTTGGGGGAAGATTTTTTTTATCTTTCCATGTTGTTTGTGATATTAATTTTTGAATTTAATTAAATGAAGTTTTATTTAACAAAACATATTCCGAAATTTGTGTCTTCTTTTAAATATATTATTTAGAAATAATTTATGAAATAAACAGGCTGCGCCCTTCAACTTCTAAAGTGACGAGCAGCCACTGCCCTTAATGTTAATTGTCTAAAACAACTAGTTTAGGTAATATTGGGTTGGCCATTATAATTGAAGAGTCCAGGGGTAAAACAGGATAAGTCCAAAATATTCGATTTTCTGATTTCAATGCCATCTAGTAGTTCAACCGCCATATTTTACGAATGTTTAATCAAACTGGGGAAAAACATGAGGAGTCCAGAGATATTTACAATATTAAAATACCAGTATAGGGGAAAAAGCTGATAAGACCATACAAAACTGGGGAATAACCTGACACGTCCAGGAAATCTTACAACTTTTTTCCGTAGTTAATATGCCGCTGCTTACAAAAACAATCAAGTAGCGGCTTTTCATCAAAGAATATTTATTGATACATAAGAGTAAAGTACAATATGAAATCGCTATTGACCGCCACCTGTGGGTCACCTTATCACCAACCAATATTTTGTAAGTGACAGTCGCAGCTCTTGTTATTCAGAGTGTTCAGCTGTCGCCGTAAGGCAAGCAAATCTCTCGTCTTCACCGACCACTGATATTTATATCATGACTTCTTTTTATATAGAACCATTGTGAGTGACGGTGACCAAAAATATTGTTAAAAATATCCTTGTCACCAATTTCTTGCCCCTCTCTACCTGTTTGCTTAGCATAATTTTGTGAATGTTTGTGTCAGGGCTATGCCAGAATCTATGTGGACTGTAATTTTATTTATTTAAAGTTATTGTAGAAACGTTTTATAACGCGTTTTATTCTGGTCAATAACAATGGATTTACAAGAGAGTGATTCGAGTTGTGACAAACGAAATAGTAGTTCAAAGTAGAAGCTGACAAAGAAGAGAAGAAAACTTGGCCGTGTCAGAGATGCAAGCAAACTCTTGAGATTGCAATCACATGAAACAGGAGAACCATTTAAGTGTAGAAAAAAGTGTTTTCATCAAGCACACGAATGAATTTCTAAGCCATGATGAGATTAATCTGTATCTTAGTGGGCTAATCACAGTGGTCCCAGTGCAGTGGAAATGACCTAGGAAAGATGAGGAAGAAGCAAATTTTCATTAGGCTTCCTACATATTTTGTTTCTGCATTCTTGAAAGTGTTCAAGAAATACCTGTTTGCAAGTCAACGTTCATGTCGTTACACGGGATTCGAAAGGGTAAGCTAAACTACTTACTACAGTCTCTAAAGCGAGAAGGCGAAGTCCAGCGAGACAAGAGAGGGAAACACAAAACACGCCCTCACGCATTGAATGATGAAACCCGTAATGGGATTCACCAGCATATAAATTACCCATGTACCCTGAGATCATCGGGCGGAAAGGAGCAGACGAGGTATGTTCATTCCTGCATCACTTTATATACAACTTTATGGATCCACAAATCAAACATCTTGAGATTTTTTGCGACTTATGCGGAGGCCAAAATAAAAATGTCTCTGCATTCATATTCTTCCATCATTTGGTGCACTATGAAAAGCGACTGGATTGCGTAAAGGTAGTCTTCCCCATAAGGGGGCATTCGTACTTAGAATGCAATAAGAACATAGGTTTGATCGACCAGGGAGAAGAAGCGAACTACTTGGCTGACAACATGACTTGAGAGAGGGCGAGATGATCCTGCCAGCTGTCCATTACGAAGATATGTTAGAATTATTTAATAACTTAAATTTAATAGACAAGTTTTATTTATTAAGGGTTTTGTGTTATTTTGACAATAATTTATTACATGAATTAATCATAAAGATTAAAGGAAAAACCTAGCTAAGGTATATCTACATTATTTTATTTATTGAATCATTTTTTTAGGTTTTCTTAAAATTTCCTCCGAGAAGTACAAGGATCTACAACATCTTAAACGATTTTGCTGCAGTGAAACTTCTTACTTAAGAAAATGTTTTGAAGATTCATTGTAAGCATAGTTTTTGTAAGCTTAAAGTACTGACATTATTTGTAGAATAAATAAAATGCAATTCAAACAATGATTCCCTTCTCACTCGCCTAATTACCCTCCCTCACCCCAATCCTCATATGAATATAACAAACGCCCTAATATGTTTAAGTAAGTAATTTATTCTATTCTTTAAGTAGTCGTAGGAAAAACATAGTATAAACTTTATAAACCCTGGACTTATCAGGTTTTTCCCATTTTTAGGTTGTGCTGGTTGTAAAAAGTCAAGTATGAAAAAGTGTTTTTTGTAGTTATGCATTCAAACCAGTGAATAATGTGTTATAATATTAATATGACACAATATGAAAGCTAAAATCATAAAAAATCATGAAAGGATAAGTCTGCACGAGTCTTGAAACTTTCAAAATGGTCTCCTGTGAAATTTCATAAATGTGACTTATCAGGTTTTTTCCCTGGGCTCTTAGCCTTGGTTATTTGGATTAACATTATTATCACTAAGCTTTGTTATAACCCTAAAGGGTTGTTAAAAACATAAATAGGCTCAAATTTTAACATGTGGAACTAATTATACAAATTAAATATTATCTTAATTCGTATTTAACAATATGTCATAAAATATACTGGTAATATTTTTTGATTGGACATTTTTACCTTTCTTATCATCTTTTCGGGAGAATGTTTAAGAAATGACTTATTTTAAAATCCGTTCTATTTGCTGATTTTCTTATTTTGTGCACAGGTAGAAGCACAAACTCCCTGCATAATTGTAAATAGCCATATACACCAAATAGAGCAGCGTGCAGTGATACGCTTTTGATCGGATGAAAGTGTAACAGAGGAGAAAATCAACTGTGGGATTACATCACAATATGAATACACAGAGGAAGAATGGTCATGGTTCCTGTCTACAACCATCAAGAAAAAATATTTAATGAGTCTATGCCATGATTTTGAAGAGTTGAATTTTGACTAGCGATGGCCATAATTTTGCTCATGAACTCATCCTCAAGGTACTTGTGTTTCATAATTGTTTTGCAAGATGGTTCCCAATACAACTCCCAGAAGAGCACAAGGACCTCTTTTCGACAATCTATTGATATACGGAAAAGAGTTATCATGCAATATTGTAACGTCCTTCCAAAATATGTTGCTTAACACCTGATATGCCTACACAAGACGCTAGGAAATAACGGCCTTTCAGTCGTGAAAAGGAAGCGAGAGAAGCTGTGCATGCGTAACTTTCACTTAAAAAACAATATTTTTCAAGGGCATGCAAAAGATTGTGGATGGATGAACTAAGTTTGTCGTAAATAAGAGGGATGATGATATAAGAGGTGATGTGAATGTACAACATTATTATAATTTATAATTGTGTAAGAATATATTTACTGTCGATACTTCATGAGTACGCTTAGTGTACTCCTTCCCTCCAGTTTCATAAAAGGTTAGGATTTCCCACTATTCTAACTATCGTTATAAAAGAGTTCAATTTGCTTTACCTTTCCTTTAGACGCTGTTTTGCATTCCTATTTATCCGAATTATTTAATTATATGGTGGCAAAACTATACACGGAATTCGATATGAAAGAACATCTAAAAGGTCTTTTTCACATTATAGAGCCATTCCTTCGAAAAATCCGTGTGTACACCTCCATCCAATCGACATGTTGATTATCAATACACACCTATCCATTGTGCTTTAGTGGACATTCTATATCAGTCAATTCCTTTAGCCTAGTAAGATTCCCCAAATATACATGAGGATAAGTTAATACGGGTCCTAACATGTTTGACTACCCTATAGCTAAAAAACAGCTTTGGTGTCTGGGTTAAGATCCCTCACGAATACATGTATTTTAGTTGAATCTTTTAATAAGAATATACATCTTCTCAATATTTACATCTACTCGTCATATTTACAAGGGATAAATCTATAACACTATGTATATATATACACATACACACATCAACATGATATACATTATTAACTTTCTACTAACTCGTTAACAAGTTTGTCTTACTAATAGGTCTAATTTATAAAATACCCTTCTTTCTCTTTAGCTCGTTTTACTCGATTCTCAGATGATACTTTGAATGTGTTCAGGATGCCAAGTATTAGATCAAAGATGGCCCTTTGAGAGACAGCGTTTTCTTTTTTAGGTGAGTTTCTTCTATGGTTGACGTTATGTCGCTCCTCAACCGAAGTTGAATCATCTGGGAAATATTTTTCTTCGCTTAAAGGGATACCATGTTTGAAGGAATAACATTCAACCTGGAAGAAGCCAGCAACTACATAATAGCTAGAAACACAACTAAATAACTTTATAACATAAACACTCATTTAAAAAAATAGTTGGAAATTATATAATTGCAACATAATATATAAGTTTAAACAGATGGAATATTATAGAAGAAGAGTGGAAAACACTTTTATTAAAAACACATTTCCTTCTGATTTTGGGGACTGAATACCATCATATTTAATGGGAGCTGGGTGCTTTATAAATCTAACCAATCATGTCATTCTCTTCCATTTGGAAAGTTGGAAATAACAATTACGTGATATTTGTAATAAAATAAATATGAAGCACAAAAAGTCACAAAATCGTAGATTTATTAGTATCTGCCTATAATTATTTTTCTGTGGAATTTTAAGCCCTTTGACATTTCGCCTTTCTTTTTCTTGTGAGAATGAATACGATTCCCTCGGTGAACAAATTAAGATTATTTAAAAGATTCTAGTAAAAATCTTAGTGTAGGAGTGATTAGTTTGTGTTGCATTAGTAATTTTAGACATGACATACCATTTTGAACTTAAATTGATATTTATGGATTTTATTAATTGTTTCAAGGTTTATGACTAACGTTTTTTATTAGCTCAACAATCTCAGATTTATAGTGTTAGTTTTGGACATAGTTAACGTTATATTGTCTTGGGATGGCAATTTTGTCTTTGATTGGTTATTTAAGGTTTGTCAAAAATGTTATAAATGCTACTATGATAAATACATAATTATGTATTACTGTGTGTTATTCATGTAACTATTCATAAAAACTTTCACAGGAGTCAGTTACAGGAAAGACTCTCCCCTAAAACACACTTTAGCTACACAATTAGTTTTTATAATTCCATGCTGCTTCACCCGTTTCAAGTTATGATATTCACAAGCATTCAAGCTTTGTATAAAGTGAAATGTTTATTAAATCAACTTCAGAGTATATATGAATAATTATCAATTTATCAATTGTTTAAAGAATGATAAACCCCCTTTTCTCTCCATTGGTGAAAATATTGGTTTTATTTTGTAGTAACTAATCACAAGCGTATTACACCCATTTTTGTAATGAGAGGTAGAAGTGTAGGTTTATTCAAGATTATAATTAACTGTACAATTGAAGCTTATCACTTCTTATCATAGACATAATGGAGATCTTATTATTTATAGATTTCTTGCAATAATCTTAATGGAAGGTGGCTAAACCTTAACGCAGCGTATAATACAGGTCATATTGTATTTGATCAACGTAAGACTACCACATTTCAGGGTACCGGAGTATAAACGCCTACCTAATTTTCTTTTTAAATGCTGTTATACGCGTCTTTTAACAGCCTACTTTTAACTACTTGTTTTCTTCGTGGCTCCTCGTTTCAATGAAGCAAGCGTCCAGTCAAAGATTCTCATATGTTATAATACAGTTTTGTTCATTTCATTCTTCATTTTATCAACAACAAAAATTGTTAATAAACGTTCTGGTTAAAACATAGGCTTATAGATAGTCTGAGAATATAATTTTCAATGGTATCAGGCAAATCTGTTATATATATATATATATATATATACACACACACAGTGTACAGCTCATTGTAAAGAGAGTCTGATTCAATGAATTTTTTCTCTATTTCCTATTAACATAAATTCTACTTAAATTGTATATTCTATTCTTGCTTTTGGCAAGTATAACAAACCCTACACATTTTGGTTTGCTCAAAAAATGGTTTATTTTTCTCATGAACCCTAAAACTAGACAAACAATAAATTATTGTAAAGCAATACATTTCTACATCTTTTTGATTATTTAAAAGGTGAACATTTACACAAAGTGTTTGAGTCTACATCTATTTACAGCGTATTGCATTGTTTAATAGTTTGCTTTTATCTTATTCTTTGAAGTTAATTGGATAGCTAAAATAGTTAATTAATACAATAAAATTTCTAGTATAACACCACTTAATGCTTAATAATTATATTTATTCTCACAAATATTGTTGTCATACTATCTTCTATTTAGTCGATGATCATGAATATATTACTTTAGGAAGATTAACAGATGGAATAATCATAAGTACTAGTAAATATGATTACCTACTCTAATTTATTTAACACAACACTATATTATTTTGTCAACTTTGATGCCTATAGCTATGGCCTACAAACATTAAATATATGGTTATGTGATTGTGTGACTAAAAGTAAGTATATAATATACATACTCGGTTTATCCGTAAAGGAAGAAATCTTACCTTTACGCGTGCACTATGGTGTAGCTTATTAGATTAAGCCATAATCTAATCAGAGACAGGTCTTTCAGGGTAAATGGAGCAAAGATATAAATAAATGTAACCATATGTATATGCACATTTTTACACAAGAGGTTTTTAACGTACACTCAATTTGCCTTGTTTTCCCTTGACTGATTACGCTATAGCCCTCCCTATATAAATACCTACACCATCATTTAAACAAGGACGATTGTTACCTAAAAGGTAAATGAAGGATACATTTTTGTTTCCAAACACTATATTTTTATTAATGTTTATTTTGTTTCCCAATATTAAATGATTAATTCAATTTACCATCTATATATTTATTTGGAAACAACAGTTCTTTTTATTGACAAATATGATATATTACTCAAATTCACAAAGATGTAATCTTATAATAAAGTGCATATCAAAATAGATATTGTAGTATTCATTTATAAAAGATTTAAATTTGTGATAATTATATTATAGAAACTAATTTACATGTTCTTTACTAAATAGATTTAATAATTAAACTTTAGAAGACTACTAATTAATAGATACCTTTACATGTTATCTATACCCAATTACGTATTTTATTTTATGCTATCCCAACTCAGAATTGAGATTGTAACCAACATTAGGTTAAAGGAATATAACACCAAATATTATATAAAATCCATAAATTTAAATTAATTATTAGTTGGAGGAAAAACTGTAAATGATTAGCTTATTTAAAACTTTATGTTTGTCTTTTAATTAGAAGTGGTGTGTATTCAATAGTTTATAATGTATTTTTGTAACTAGGCCTATGCATTTAGGAACACATACAAATAGATGCAAAATTTTATTCAAAGATACCTAGTTCATCTTTGAAGTCAAATGAGTTAAATAATTATTTATAGAGATTACAAATATAACACTATACAGTAAGTTGCATTCATATATGTTCTTGTGTATAGTAAAAATACCTTGATATTAAGATGTCTAAAATGAAAATATATTTTATAAATATATGTAAATTGTAGTAAATAATTTAAAGTAAAATTTTATGAAACGGATCTCTTCTTGATTGTTACATCCGCAATCATATCTTCGGATATGATAGCAAATAATATTATACCCACAGCTTAAGTAATATTCTAAAATAGGATTGTGGGTCTAGTTACTATGTATTTGATTTTTCTAGTCAGGAATACTTGTTTGAAGTAAAATTTCTTTCCAAGATCAACTTTATTGTTTAAGTTTATTAATTTATCATAGAATTTGATATACACTTGTGTAAATTATCATTCAAGTATAATAGAACAATATTGAGTTACATTTGAAAGAACTCACCTCGTATAGGAGTGCCAGAAGCATTCCCGTTAAGAGCGCGATAGCTTTGATATCCATCTTAGGACTGGTACAAGTTTCAACCTTCGAATGCACCAATGTCAGCATATTCTCACTATTTAAATTTGATGAACTTGTACAATGTCCTGTGTACCTACATTTACACTATTTAAACAAAACAACGGACAATGTAATATTATAATGTTTTGGTTTTTTTTTCAAGGTGACAAATTATCCTTGATTTAATAAGTTTCACCGAAATAAAATTGTCTGTAAATCGGGAAGATGGCCATTTGTCGCAATGTGCTCAAGCGAGGATGATTTCTAGCTTATGTGGTTCTATATTATCCACCATGTGGATACCAGAATATTTAAGTCATTCTTTTTTATTTTAAAGTAAATTATTTTATTATAATAAGAACATAAATATAAAAATTTAACCAAAATAACGAGCTAAAAAATGTAATAGCCACTGAATAAACTACGTTAGGGCTATAGTATTGAACGTTGGCTAACCAAAGTTAGTATGACAAAATGAGGAAATAAATAATTTGTAACGTTATTTTCATGCCTATACCTCAGACCAGTCTTTAGTGTGTCTGTCTACTTAGTTAAGGCTCTCAGTTTATAATCGCAACATGACTTAATTATAATTATATTGTATGTTATTTGAAAATTGAACCTTCTTTCGCAGAAATGAGCCATTGGCTGGTAAACTGGGTGTAGGTCTTCTCTATAATTTTGTTATCACAGTGTCTTACTACCCGTTCATGTTATACACCTATTGACTAATTACGCTAATGGGTTAAGGGCGAATAAGGTTGAATTTAGAAGAAATTTAACCGCATTTTCATGGCGTGAGGGTAGAAAATCATTTTGTATTACCACCCTCAGTATACCTAACCAGGATTCGAACCCCGATATTTCCATCATAGCCAGTATATTCTATTGTGGAAGAAACACCTTATTGCTTAGATCAGAAGTCCCCAATCTTTTTGTACCTTAGAGAACATTCAAAACTAACGGTAGTGTGGCGGGCACCAATTACTTTCTCAAGGCAAGTTTACCAACTCCCGCCAAGCTCAGAGGTCAGCCTCAACGCAATACACACGACCGTCAACTGACATGTTAAGTTTCCATCAGCGATTGTGAAGTTACATGGATTGTGGGTAATACTCAAGGCCGTAGCTATGGGGAAAAGGGAGTTTCAACCCCCTCCAAGTTGATAAAAATTAAATAAAAAACTGCTTTATTTACGGTTTTAACAAGACCAAAATAAAGACGCAAGCAAACATTTGGCTACTCACCACGATTTTGGTGCTTGGGTAGGTAAATTTTAAAAATATATATTTATTCTGTGTTTAATCAGGCAACAAAGCTGGTAGGCCCATGTCAAGATATTTACAAAGAAAATGGGCAGTATTAGCATGGTAATAGTGAGTGTGAAGAGAATGGTGGAAGGGGTAAGTCTTTGCGATTAGGAAAAAGCAAAACTATTCAGCTTGAAACTACAGTGGTTCTGAGTAAAAGTAAACTTTGTAAATGAGCCAGAAAAAAAGGAAGAGTGAGAGAAAGGTATTGGAAAGAGGGGGGAGGGGGGCTTTCAATAACCAACTTCTTGAGAACAGCATACCTAGAGATTAGTACAAATTTGATTTTTGTCAGAAAAGTGACAGATTAAAACTATTAGTCAAGAACATTTCAGCTGTGGTCAAAAAGTGCGGGCAGACGCAAAAGGCCCAGTGGGCGCCATGGTGGCATAGGATTGGGGACACCTGGATGATTCAGCCACCGAAACAGGATTATTTTGAGCTATGTTAGTTTAAAGCTCATTTTTAAAATTATTTGGTCCAGGAAGTGTTCTACTTTACAAACAAATAAAAATTTCAATTTCACATATTTTTTGTGTCAAGAAAATTTTATGGAAAATTAAACATAATGATGTTTTTTATTAATTCTTATATACTTTATTCAAATAAGAAATATTAGGCTATAATTATTTTTAAAATATTATATTTTGTTATGAAAAATACTTTTGTACGGGTCTAAGTTTTTCTTTCTATTAGTATTTTATTCATCAACTTAACCACTATATACACACATTTAATAAGCGTAAAAATTTAAGAATTCATGTAAATTACGTAAATATATTGTTTATTATTAATGTAGACTAATAATAATAATATTTTAGATCAATTCAATACTTTTATTTAAGCGTTTGGTTAGACATTTAAAATAAATAAACCTAATTTTGACGGAAGAATATATTTTAAGATTAGGTTTTATTGTGCCATTGAGTACATTCCAAAAATATTCAAGTCTCTAAGTTGTCTATATTAATCAGTATTTAATATTAAGATTTGAATAATGGGATTGGCGTATACTTATTAAATACAGTATACAAATTTAAAGAGTTTAGGTACTCTCCATCCTCATTGTTGTGATAATAATTATGCTCTTCTTGACTCCTTTCTTCTTCCCTAAAGCCTCTCTTTGTTATTCCATCCACTTCTGGACAATGGCTGCAAAACATGAGTATTGCAAAACAGTTCCAAACGTCCTTGAATTGAACACAAACTTACCAATTGTGTGCTAACACTGTGAGTGGGAGGAAGAGGTCAGGTCCATTCAAAGTCCAACCCCTATCAAAAATTTAAAAAAAATTAATTAAAACTAATTATATGTACTGTATGCTTTGGTGGCCGAATGGTCTAAGGCTTCACTATCGTGCTAGATTAGACTGCCGATCACAAGGAGATCAGAGTTTAAATCCTGGTCGTGTGCAATAAGGGTGGTTTTCAAAAAATTACTTTCCACTCTTCTTCCAAGAAAATGCAGGTAGACTTATCCTAAATTCAACTTTCCTTTCAGTATATATGCGTATGACATACATGTAGGTCCTATGTATGTAAGAATAGTACTCAAGCCAATGTTTGGTTGGATCCTCAACAGTTCCACAGTCGGCTGTAAGGCTTAGGTAGCGTTGAATCAGCGTATACACCAGTCCATATCTGTCAGAGCAATAAATGAGACTGAGAAAGATTAATGAAAGTAACAACTTGTTCAGAAGATTTAGGGTATTATAAACACTATATCTGACCAAAGATTATTTATTATTATTATTATTATTATTATTATTATTATGGTTAGCATCGCGCCTAACTACCCGTTCGGGTTATACGCACTTACGCTCATGTGTAATGGTAGGGTGATAGTGAGATGGAATGGAGGACCTACAGTTTAACGTGGAATCCGAACCACGGTGGAGGCCTGGCATTCCCCACATTCACAAGTTGTGATTAATACATGTCTTGTCAGAGGTGAAGGAAGGGTTTGGCAATCAGATAAATCTGTGCCGGAACCAAGGATTGAACACCGGACCCCCAGCACGGAATATAATATTTATATTGTTATAAACCTTTTCAAGCTCTAATGTTATTATTTATTATATTACGATTGTAAAGTATTCTCTTTAATTATTTAAAATATAATTAAGGCTATGTTTGAAAGGCGTACCAGGTTTACGCCCTCCAGTATCGGTAGGCGGCATCTCAAATTTTCTAAGCTTTTCATAAATAATATCATGAGATTTTAGGAGTTCACCTCGGTCCCGGCACATATTTATCTGATTTCCAAACCCTTCCTCCACCTCTGACAAGACATCTTGTGAATGTGTGGAATGCCAGGCCGCCACCGTGGTTCGGATTCCACGTTAAACTGTAGGTCCCTCATTTCATCTCACAATCACCCTACCATTACACATTAGTGTAAGTATGTATAACCCGAACAAGTAGTAAGACGCGGTGCTAAAATAATAATAATAATAATAATAATAATAATAATAATAATAATAATAATAATAATAATAAAAGTAGTAGTAGATAAACTAAATAAATATGTGGTGATTGAACATAAATAATGATTTCCTATAGTAACTAGGAAAAATTATACTTTGACAGGGATTCTAGCCCTTGTCCTTTAACTTTGGACGTGATTATACAATACCCCGAGATTGTGGCTCAAAACCCGGCATCACTCCTTGGAGAGAATAACGTTGATAACCTGTCTTTTGTTGAGTAGCAAGCAACAAGTTGGAAAGGATCAGGGGGAGGGGTCTGCCTGTGGAATAAGGTCACTATGAAAGGGGGTTAAATATAGGGGGTGAGAGGGGTCGGTGTGGTGACTGCCATAACTACAGCAGTGCACCTCTAGTGAGGTGATAATACACGGAACTACTTGGAAAAGAGATTTGCAAAACCTCGAGATGTCCATCCAAATCTTAACTGATATAGATAATAATAATTGTGTTCAATTCCTGGATAGCGATGTCATATTTAGTGACTAATCCATTCGATCAATCTACGCACGCTCCAATTTATTTCCATGCTGATTACATTTCCAATATTTCTTCTCGTTATTTTTTTCCAAGCACCGCGTTTTACTACTTATGATTGTATACTTAAATAATTTAAATGATTTCAAGCTAAATTATATTTGATTTGTTCAGTATAGGGATAATCTAAGCAGATTCATTTTAGGGTAAACTAATATTTAAATTTAAATATTTTATATAGTCCATCCTTCTTATTGCTAGATATAAGATTAATAGAGTTAACATGACATTTGAAAATAATTCACAAATTTGCATAATTTTTAGTATTGATAGGTATTTTGTTGGGAATAACTAAATAAAATTATATATAATGTTTTACGGGCAAAATGTAAGAAAGTAATCATTGATTTTGTGCAGATCTGGTCTATAAAACACAACAATTTATTAATATCTCCTTGTAGAATAATCTGATCACTATCTTAACAGAAATACACGATAGCTATTTGTACAATCACATTGTTAGAAGCTACTTTTCCATACAGTTGAATGGACTTGGGCTGCTGGAAATATATTGATATGACGGGATGTCACTCGCCTGTCACAGCACACCATGTGAACTGCAATCTATTGTTATCACTATCATTCATATGATTGAGAACACATTCGAAATATTCCAAGTTTTAATTACTAAAGAAAAAAAGGTACTCTGCACCGCATAAACTTACTCCCTCTTTAATCTTAAGATAGTAGAGATGGGTGATAAATAACTGACTGTGATTTTTTCACCAATACTATTTGATCATCTATACTACCAGTGACTTGATCTCAAAAGTATCGGTGATTGAGATATTAGTGATCGGAGATACTCCATACTCGCATCAGATGGCAACAGTTACTCGAGCCACGGAGCTACTAGCATTGCTTCCTCAAGACACTCGAGTAAATACTCTCTTCGCGGCCCTTGTTATTCTTTTATTTTCTACCAGATAATTGAGAATCGGCCTTATTGACTAGCATCTTTGCTTACTAAGCAAATCGCATTTCGGATTATTTTTAAAAGTAAGCTACGAAAAAAAATCATTTTTTTTTTTCGGTGATCCTATCCCCAAAATTGCTAATAATAAATTAATATAAATAACAAAATAGAAAATATATAAATAAACCTTAATATTTACTATGCGTTTATGATCCTAATCACTCTATAGTCTAATCTAAAGTTTATTTGCTTCTAATATATGTATAGTTCATTTACTATTAGATGTACGGTATTTAAAATAAAATAACACTACAATAATATAATATATGACCTGCATTCCAAACAATATTTCCTAAACCAAATGCCATTATGTTATGTTCATTTTTAATGTCACATAAATTTTAACTATAGTAAAACAGATCACTAAATACATTACACAATTACAAGAGTTTCTCATAGTACGTCAAATAAGTTTTAATATCGGTATTCAAGTTTAACATAATGTTTGTTGGACAACTAAATTTTGCCCAAATTATATAACATTTCACTATAAAATATTAATAACATATGTTTTGCTTTCTTTTCTTATCAACTGTATGAAACATCTTAAAACGCGTACTTTTGTATTGACTGTACATTAGTCAGGCAACATGAAATCCATATGAAACCTTGAAAGATTAGGTAGCTGTGTGTCGATTGTCAATGTCAGTGCCGACAAGAAGAGTTTATGTTAGGCCTTTAAGTATCGAATTCCGTTGCAAGCCGCTAAACAGCCAACTAATTAGTTTTCCTTCCAACCGATACTCATGGGAATATTCGAGTAAATACTAAATATCCAATACTCAATACTCATAAATACTCCATACTCCATACTAGATACTTGATACTCAATACTCGGACAGCAGCTAAATACTAGCCTTCACCGTGGTTGGAAAGTGAAAAAATATCGGTCCATCAAAACACTGTGAATACAGGTCACAGTGAAAAATCACTGGTATAAATCACCGATATTTTAAAATCACAGTCACTGTATTCACTAATATCGTAAAATCTCTGTTTCGCCCATCTCTATAAAGATAGAGACATTTAATAAAGTCTCTTAAAATTTGTAAAACAAAATAACACACTTTGTTGCAGAAACACTCCACCAAAATCATAAATGTAATAATATACAATGTTACAAAAACATTGAGAAAAGAGATGCAGCTTTGTCCACCAAATATTTTAACAATCAATTTCATATTTAAAATACTGCCTGACACCTTAGCTCAGTCGGTAGCATATCTGCCTACGGCGCTAAGGGTCTCGGGCTCAATTACCACCATGGCCAAAAATTCATGTTTGAACTAAATACGGTCTTACACTTTCACATAGATAAATTAATAGTTGGGGACTGCATGTTGTGCCCGTACTAGTCTTAAGATAGATTATAAGACATAAAGCTACGACAGCCCTTGCCAACCGATAGTAAAAATATATGGCTTGAATAAAAAACTTACCCAGGCTATAGACATGAAACAGTAATAGTTATACAATTTCAAAATACTTTATATGCAGGCCCTATGTTTGCTTATAGCTAGAGATTATGGGTTTTATAAAAATATATTCCAGATTAACATATGTTTTTTAATAGTACTACAACTCTACAATGATAATTTAATTCGTAAGGAGATTTGATCAAAATGGGAAATCTATTATTAAGTATAGTACCCTCAAAGTCATTTTCTTATAAAAATAAAATTTCCATGTTGTTTGTAATTTTAAACTGTGTTTGTATAAAATTAAATCAAATTTGTTAAAGTGTAATTTGAGAAAATCGATTTTTTTTCTCTTTTTGTTCTTCAGAAAACTTAGCTTAGTTTTAGGGTTTGATATTTAATTCTAAAAACACTTTGGAGATATCTTATGAAAACCCTAGATAACAAGTGTTAGCCCTATCGGTAAAATTGTTTCGGCTTTAGTTCGAGATATAGACAGAAATATGGCTTTGCAAAAATCACTTTTTTGGTTTCAGGGGTTCACAAAACGTTGAAATTTATCAAAATCTCGGGTTCAATATTGTTTTTCAACAAGCACAATAATTCTCTTTTCGAGGGGTCGAAATAAAATAAAAAGAGACATACAATTATTTACAAAATACATTTTCAAGTTAAACAGTAAATTAGTTAACATTTTAGAAAACATTCTAAATGAAACTTTCTTAAAGAGTAAATTAATTAAATATAATATTAAGACTTTGATATTGTCATTTCCAAATTGCAAAGCTATGTGTTTAAATTATTTAATTTTATAAAATTGAATAATGACGATAAATTTCTTTATAATTAAAACCCTATGACAATTTGTTTAAACTCTAAGCATATATGTTTATCCTTTTACACCACAATTATATATTTAAAATATTTACCTTGATTCAATATTTGTCCAATGTACTGTACGAGTAAAATTGGTCAAACTAACATTTACAATATATTAAACAAACAATAGTCAGAATAGTTTAAACAAGAATAAGAAATAAAACTTACTAAAACAACAAATTAAAAGTATAAAAATATTGTAAACATATCTATTCCAAAGTTTTTTTAAATTTTGTTTACAGTATATAAAATTTATAATAATCAAATTTCCTTAATTTTTTTTAAATTCCATCTAAATCTTATCTAATTGATTGTTCCATTACTCCTTTAGGTGTGCCAGTTTTGATGTAGATTTCTTGAAGCTTAATTAGCCGACATGTTTCGGTACTCAAATTATCGTACCGTAGTCATGGAACTGTAAAATCTAAATTAAAGACTCTAGACATTTATAAAATAACCAGTCATTATATATTACCGAAAAAAATAGCTAATTAGCCTAACCTAACATTACCTAACTATCCTAGTCTAAAATAACCTAACCTCTCCAACTTAAATCGTAGGAATTAGGTGAACCTTCAAGAAAATGTTGCAAGACTTACATAGAACTGGATTAAAGAATTTATAACTTATTCCGGGACTTCAAAAAGACAAGTAACTTGAAAATAAGTATGAAATACAACAGATAAAACTCGTTTAGTACATACTTTGCCAAAACCACTCTGGCAGTTGGCCTATATAGAAAGCATAGGCATTTTATAGAAGGACTTGATTTCACACATGGCCGGTGACACATATATTAAACACATTAAATATCACTATATAGAGACTAAACGAATACATAAATGAAAACACAAAATAATTAATCAAGCATTTAAAATATTAGTCTCTTATAATGTTCAGTCACTAAATAATATTAACGGACGATGTATATGTCACCCATTTCACGTACATTTCCACTGGTACCCGCGCAAGACACACCCCGCTGATGTGCGCTACATGAACATTGGACTCGCTGGTCCACTCACCGAATACGCTTGTTCACTCAGCGGACACGTTGGTCCCCTCACCAGACTTTCTAGTCCATTCCCATACACACTAGTTGGGAACTAATAATGTGCTTCCAACTCCAGGCCATGTACATATAGGGGTCACAGTTAGGTAGTATCTATGAGCCTCCATTTCCAGAACACCGGTTCTAAGAAAATAACTCCAAATCCTTCTGTATGTGCCTTCTATTTACATGTAAGTACCTCACATCTCGCCATCATGTGGCTGCTAAGCGCGCCTGGCTATCTGTTGAGCAAGAATGGAGATAGGAAAAAGGAGGAAACAATCAACATGTACGCCGATCGTTATTTTACCACCTAATCTTGTTAAATATCTTCCGAGAGATTTTTCAATTAATATTTAAGTCAAGCTGTACTATAGGTAAGCAGTGGCGTGGCATGACATGTTGACTGGGTATACATAGCTATCTTAAACTCTACCAATGAAGTGATGTCATTAATCTGTAGAGCACTCATTTAATAGGTATTGATATAACTATATTTCCACCGGAAGTATTTAGAGTCGTATACGTAGTTGACATCCGGCGGTGAACAAATATTCAATTTTACAAGTACTGACTCCTATTTTGTATAGGCATACTAGGCAGTGGCTGCTTATGTGACGCTTTCTATTACTACAAGGCAAATATTGATGAATTTAAAATTATTTTTAATGAACATATTAGATTTATGCGCTGTATTAGATTAATTCAATATAATGTATTGTTTCAATTCATACTCATTGATCAATTCATTTAAATCTAATGGAAAGATAAAATGCATTACAGAATCAACTTCAATAATTTAGTTAGTAAGAAATTTTGACGTAAAATTCCATAAAGAACCGGTATTATTTTGGCTTACAATTGTTACTTTGAGAATAGACTTTAAAAAATGAATCTTTGGCGAGCGCAATAGCCCTAAAAAGTGATGTATTATTGACCATTGGCACTGTCTGTGTTTGGGCAAACATTTCAGCTGAAGGAAATAATAGAAAAAAAAACTAAAAGGCAGGTCATTAATGATTCTGTATATGGTTTATTTTTCAATGAAAATATATATAAAAAACACTTATATGTTCAAAAATATGTAAAGTAACACAAAATCACTAACATTTTACTAATTGCACATCAATGGTTACATGGTCTAAAATGGAAGCTAAATAGTGTGGGTGGCTGCTGATGTAAAGTTCAAGATCTTAATCCCTGCCAGTTTTGTTGAGGGTTTTCTTTTTCTGAATGGGTTTTCACTTTATATTTCCGCAAATGAGGGTACTTTTAATACAAATGTTTCATTCTTCCTCCCTAACCCTGTTGTGAAATAGAAATGTATGCGTATAGCTCAAACGGAAAATCTACGTAAAAAAACCTTTGGAAACATATTATGTTATAATAACATTTATTAGCCAAATAATAAAAATAATCCCTACAATATTAATGTGTGAATAATTATTTCTTGGCCACAATAATAACTAAGGTAAATGTGTACAATTAAAAATACCGCAAATACCAGGCCAAGGTAATACACTAGACTTAAGCATAATATTTTGAACTAGACAAGATGTGAGCTAAAAATATGAACCCATGTTATTTTCTAGCTACTAAGTTTAAACCCGAGTGTTATTTAACGGCTTACATTATGGGGTATGAAGGAGGAAGGTAATGTGGTGAAATGTACCCGGATTATAGTGGGTAGGGTATTGTAGACACTTGTGGAAAACCATCTACAGTGCATTCACACGTCTTGGACTCAAACCTTAACTTATGTACCACATACTAGCCCGTCTATTGCAAGACTGTTTGTTACCTTAGTCCTTATAGTCATCTAAGAGGATAAAGGCTGAAACATATTTTAAAATTAGTTCTGATGGTATCAACATATTTATCTAACTTATTTCAAGTGATTTTTATCAAATTTTTACAGAAATAACACAAATTAAAGTATTTATTGCTATGCATTCATCTCCTTTTATAACCTTTAATTTCCCATGAAAATGGTCTAAGACTCTAGAATAAGTCAAGCCATTAAAATCTTTCTTTACCAATTTAAAAAATTATAGTTGAACATTAAAAAGTAGGAAATTACGTCTAGTAGAAGTTCCAATATTATAAGTGCATAAGATTTAAATTTGAGAATAGTTTATTAAAAGTTTTTACAGTATTGGCTAAAATATTTTAAATGAAATAAATCTGAATATATTTTAAAAAGAATGGTTTCACTTATACTTCTTTGAGAGTAACCTTACATATTTTATTTTTGCTGTGATAAATATCCATATTATAGTGAGAAAACTTATTTATCATGTCTAACTTTATGAACAAACATTGATCTTTGATCTACAGTAGTTAAAAAGTAAAAAACACGAAGAAAAAAACCAACTCTATTTTATGTTAAAGAAACAAGCGGACTTGAATGGTAAATTTAATAGTAATTAACAAATGCTAAGTATCAGGAATAAGGAGGAATTAATATTTATTTTAATACATTATAGCAGGAACAAAGAGTAATAAACAAGAGGAGCTATAGTCCTAGTTAAGGTGGGCCTTTGCTTGAGACAAAACTATTTTTGGGGGGGGGAACAACAAATTTTTTATCAACTAAAGCGTATTCATAGATATCTTTTAAATATATAGTGTTGCCAATGTATTTAGAAAAGCTACATTGTTTATATGTAACCTTCATTAAAGGAAGGTAATATAATAAAATCAAGTTATTTTAAGCTAAACTACTTTTGTATATTTCCTTAGTTTACCTTGAAAGTTAGTAAGCGAACCTTGTTTGTTCAACAATGATTCAGCTTAGAACTTAGAAGACAGTGTCATCTTTCTGTGAGGCTTATAGGTTCAGACCCTTGTGATGCATTATTTTTTTAATATAAACATATTTCTAAGTCTCTACTGTCACGTAGTCATTGGGGAATCGCGGCGATAAGAAGGTAGCTTTAGTAAATACTAACGTATTAATCTGTAAGAGGTATACATTGAACAAATGTTTCCAGTGGGACTGATAAGGTACTTGGTGAGCTAATCTAAGGAACAAGGGTGAAAAGATCAACTTGAGAAGAAAAGTACCAGAGTTAAGCTTGTGAGAGGCTGGATGAAGCACTGTAATAAATAACGTGTAATCGCATCCCCAGTATATCTGGATTCTCGTCCTTAACAAACCAGTCTATTAAGATACTGACGCCTTTAACCACATGAAACTCATTAGCGGA
>JBCFYV010009882.1:11760027-11809437 GCA_039000515.1 Timema cristinae | reverse complement strand
ATCATAATGCGAAATATGCATTAAAATAGTATTGTAGTATTTTGAATTAATATGAGAATTTGGCTAATAAATAAATATGTATGCTTTACTACCCAATGCTTTATTCTTCATATTATATTTGTGTTGGTACTGGAACAAGTGTAATATGTTGTGTGAAGATCTTAGAAATCACAACTAGTTACACTTATTTAAAGATGATGAAAGCGTTCGAAAACTCCCAAAAATAGTGTTTACACTAAATATTTTCGAAAACTTGATGTCAAAACAATGGGAATTTATACCCACTCGGCCTAATAAGTTAGCAACAAAGTGATAAGAAGGTGGTTTGGATGGTTAAAAATAATAAAATGCAAATTTTTTTAAAGGTAATAATTGAGAATTTAGTTAAGTGAATAAGGATATTATATTTCTTTATAATGAGTTGTTTGCAATTTATTTACTTCAGGATAACTAGGTCTAACTACTAATTATTGTTTTCAGATAAATTTAGTAAACCTTTTATGATTAAAAACCTATGCCTAATGCCGGGATCACAATCAACTTAAAGTTAACGTAAACGATCTAGTGTGTTTAAATGGAAGCGATCACGATGCAGTTAACTTAACGTAAGAGATGTCCTGGGAGGTCTTTTACTTAAAGTGAACGTTACATGAAGGGTATCACATGATTTATCCAGTCAATAATTATGCGAGTGACGTCAACAGGGCTATTTAGTAATTCATTTGTTGGTTTTAAGACCAAGGTCTACTCTTTAGCTTAAGTTATATTGATCAGACATTGAAACAAAGTAATTAAACTAAAATAGGAAAGCTAAATTTATCAATAAAATTAATTAATAGATATTAATTATTTCGATTGAAAACCGCAAACATTCACAGATCATCACTTTACAAGTAGTACAAATCTCAGTTCATACTCGAGAATGCAGGTGTTTGGCTTGAGATGTTGCGTTAAGTTACACGAATCGTGATCACACATCTGTTTTCATAAGTTAAGTTAACTTTAAGTAAACGTGACAATAACGTTCCAAACCACACGTAAACATTAAGCTAAGACCTAGTTTGGTTATTTCAAGTTTAAGTCTTGGCTGCAATATTTAATAGGCCTACAGATCACATTAAAGTGTATAGTAACCACTACTGTATTTACGATTCAGTTTAAATAGGATCACATTATTAAAGCTTTATTGAGGCATCTTTAACAGATTAGTCCTACGTCCACGTGTTTTATACTAATAGGATATATATAATAAAGGTTGAGTTATAGAATAAAGATATTCGGATTTGTATGGAGGGAGAGTGGGAAAACCTTTAGAATAATAAAATTACTCATCACACCCAGCTATGATTCAAATCCCAATCTCGCCATCATTGGAAAAATTAGATTAAAGAGACTAATTTCTTGGTCAATTTGCCCCATGAGGTGGGTCAACATACTACTAACACCCCAAATGCGTTGAAGCCTAACTAACCTCTACTACTACTACTACTACTACTACTACTACTACTACTACTACTACTACTACTTTACAACATACAAACAATTAATCTTCATATTGAAATGTCCTAATTATCCGTATGTTGATGGTGAAAAATAATGCATTTTGATAGTGTTATCTTTCAAAAAAAATATTCTTTTAACATTCAGTGTAAGCTTATTATCCTCACGCTTGGCCTTCATTATGATATATTCAAGCGTACCGGGTGTGTGGGTACAGTCTGTTAGCAGTACCATCAAGATCCCTAACTAAGCACCACAACACCCAGTCGCCATTATTACAAATATGAAGAATAACCACAAGGGGTTTTATTTGGATATTCGCTACAAGCCCAATTATTCCCTGTCTCACCTGAGAAGTATCAACTATGCCCATGGGAAGATTCAGTAAATAAAATTATGTATAAACAAGAACGAAGTGCAGGTAACAAACATTGCCCAACGGCTAATTTATTGAAGTGGTAATTTACATGGAACCATATATTAAACATACTTTAATAAACATGGGAGACTCATCACTTCTCCTATTCAACTAACACAACAATGTCTAAGACCAGGCTAAACGAGGAATAGTAAACGACCAGCATCCCCGTCTATACATTATTACAATGTCAACAATAGGTAAATTTAACCTCACGCTAGCTATCGCAAAAGATTACAATGTTAGATATATTTCCCAAAACCCAGTTTACAACAGTTAGCTCGCTAACGCCTGAAACCATTAACATATTCATAGGTTCTTATTTTTGATAGATTTATTTATACACCTCATTAAACCACATGTAAAGTAACATAGGGATATAAGATAATTGAAATTTATCACTTGCCGTTTATAAACAAACCAATATGCAAAAATATCCTACTAGACTGAGAGCATAAAAAAGGAGCATTAATTTTGTATGAGAGATAACCTTAAATACCAACCAATATTTACTAAATCCCGCAAGATTGTAATAACAACAACCAGGAATTACAGCCATCTGACAGATCGCTAACTGTATTTTCCATATAAACAATCAAACTAATAATGGCATCTAACAAATAGTTTCCCTGGCCTTTGCACCAAGAATACAACCCTAAGCTGAATATTACAATAAGTTGGCACATCAGCACCACCATTACAACCCTAACCTGAATATTACAATAATTTGGCATATCTGCACCAAGATTACAACCCTAACCTGACTATTATAATAATATGGCATATCTGCACCAAGATTACAACCCTAACCTGAATATTATAATAATATGGCATATCTGCATCAAGATTACAACCCTAACCTGAATATTATAATAATATGGCATATCTGCACCAAGATTACAACCCTAACCTGAATATTATAATGACGTGGTCTAAGATTAATTTCCTGTCATCCTAGGCAGACTTACGTTCTATTAGTCCTAGGGCCCTACATATCGCCCATGTGAGCCTAACGTCTATCAGGCACCAAAGAGTGACTTCCTTAGCAAAACATAAGCTTATATCTGATCTTACTCAGTGGAGGAAACAAGGGAAGGAGAGAATTACATCATAATGCGGTCACTATAATCCAATCATGAAGTCTATATCTGCCCAAGCGTGTGTGCATAGCGCTGTTTGGACGGACACACAGTCAAGGGGGGCGGGAGTCACTTCGGGCCGCGGGAGACAGAGAGCCTTTCTTCTAACAGTCTTTTCGCGCATGAGCGCTTTTGATAGATGTATCAGTTCACAAAAGCACTAGAGCGCGTTAACCGTCACTTTCTCACACAGAGCTCGATGTTTGTTGACGTGTTGTTGATGTGGCGTGATCATTGTCGTTGTACGAGAATCCAGCCGGTCCGTTGAATAGGGTGAGTAAGATATGTAGTTTGTGCCGGGTTAGTCTCTCCACGGTACAATATGCTTATTTAAAGTTAGATTATGTGAGACACACACAAAACATTTTGAGATTTTTATATAGGGCTAATGAGATGGCAAGTTTAAATCGGGGAATATATAATAAATTACCAAACCTAGCAAACATAACCTCGTAACGCAAATCAAAGGACAAGTAAAATGTCTGCGCAACTTAGTGTCATTCTACTAGTCTCTCTGATAACAGTTGCAAATTTGTTTTGTGTCTTGGTCATAATAGCCCTGCAGGACTACTTTATCACAAGACAGCATTAGATGAAAGTGGATTCGAAACAGCGAGTTTTAGAAGAAGGGGAATAATCTCTCTCTCTCTTAATATATATATATATAGATAGATAGATAGATACACAGCTGAAGTACATTGTAACTGATTCAATTACAATCGAAAATAATGATTTAATTGATCTTCTACAGTTTGTTTCTCCTGTATTCCACCAGCTCTACAGGGATCTGGAGACATCAAAATCAACCAGAAAGGTTAATCCAGTTACAATGGCAGAAGGAAGAGAGGATGGCGACGATTCTTTTTGTGTTGAGCATTGCTGACTTTCTATAGTAAAAATTAATCATGGTTGAAACATCTTGGGGAAGATTCCTGTTGTATATAACATTAAAATGTTAATTTTCAAATTTTAGCTCTGTCTAAACATTATGAAGACGTCAACATTGATTATGCTATATTTTATTACAAATTATATTACAGAAGCCTATATTACGAAGTGACAATTATAATTGTATAATAGCATATTTTATTCAGAACTGTATAATCGTGTATATCACCAATTGCAAATATTCAATATTCAATCCATAGAATTTGCATATTTTCCAGAAGTTTAAAATTATTTTTTGTCCAGAATATGGTTTTGTGACTTATAACTTTTTCCACACCCAACATAAACTAATATAATAATTGTGATTTCTGAAATCAATATACAAGCTTAGAGCCAACCTTAAATATATTGTAATAATACTTCCTACAAGACTATAACCTAAATGATAGTTTGAATGTATAACTACTACACTAAGTTTGTCATTCAAACGAATATAATTTAAGCTAAATTTTTCATTGTTGCTATCGAACTTTCAATATAATTTTGTTTCTGAAGCCAATATAAGCTAATAGCCAACTTTAACGATGTACACAGGCTGCTAGGGACAGATATATTCCGATAGAGTGTGGTACTATCGGTTTGTCGTGCTCGTGACGGCCCGGTTAAAGAGGGAGACAGTATCATTACCTCTCACCTCTTACTTAACTTCTCGCTTTGAGTAAAAATAAAAGTAAGGAAAGAGGGGATTAGTAACCTAACAGGGAATGTTTACAGAGAGGTTTGGTGGAATACAATGCTACCGTTAGAAGGACAAATACTTTTAACTACGCCTAGCCCAAGGGTGGATCCAGGGCTAGTTGTAGGGGTGAATTGGTTTTCACAAGGCTCCTTCAAGGATACATTAAATAATTTTGATTAATAAAGATTTTAATTTATAATATTTTAATTATAATATTGCGAGTTTAAAAAACTAGTTGAAATTAACAATTAATATAATAATAATAATACTTTAAGAAAGAACACAATTTGGATTAATCAATTTGTAATTTTAATACAAAAATAACATAAAACAAAAAGTCGCCGTCACAATAAAAGTAATAAATATACACTTTACATAGGTCTAAAGTGTTTTAGTAATAAAAGAAAAAATGTGTATTTTAATACTAAACTTAATATAAATATTGGAAAATTTTAGTTTTAATCCCTTTTCTTTGCTCTAGAGCTAAGTTGAAAGAGATGTTGCCTAATTTTGATTAGGTCGTGTAGGTGATAGGATGAGGAAGGTGTTAGTAAGTCATTCTTTACAACTTTAAAGTATTGGTTTCAATATTTATGATTATTTTCTATGCAGGAGGGGACGATTGCACCCAACCCCACCTGGATCCTCCCCTGGCCTAGCCAGGGAAACTCAAATAAATATATGATTTTTAATGTTAATGAGAACAAATTCACTGTGAGGTTTGTAAAAATGATTACATACTCCAACAAGTTAATATACAAAATTAAATACACTTTTTGGAATATGTGGGATAAAAATGACATTAACTAAAGGTTTTTTTCATTTAAAATAAAAACTTTTAAAAAATATGATATTCAACGAAATACAATAAGTGTAATGATCTTGATATTTTTTGGACACAATTATAATTAACTAGGACTGAATGCCATTAATGATATGATTTAAATTTCTAGGCCTAAGTACTATAGTTGTATTTGTAAACAAAATTAGTTACAGGTTCATATTGTTTACACTGTCATAATACAAACTGGTCGTTAAGCTGTAAAAAATATCTCGAAGGTTAGAGACATGTGGCCGACACGATTTGGAACAACTGGTTGACAAGTTCATGCTTAGGTGGACAAAGGGACAGCAAAGTGGCCTACCAATTGGGGCTCCAGCTAACTGATCGACAGCACACTGGTTAACATGTGTGGAAAAAGTGGTCGACAGACAAGTGACTGTCATGCAAAAGCAGTGTCGATCACATGGTCGATGTGAGTAGGACCATGTGATAAAGAGCCAATTGGTCGACAAAAAGTATACAAATATTTGGAATGATTGGTGGGTTAATTATCTGGCCCTACTATGACCTACAGGTCGACTAGCCCATGCATACGAGGACAAAGTGATTTACACACGAATAGTTGACCAATTTGGGTGCATAAAACTAATCAACAATAAACTGGTCGATATGTGTGAACAAAGTGATCGACAGACAAGAAATCTACACGAAGTAGTACTTAGACCAAGTTGTTGATAAGGGTAGGACCATGTGCTAGACGACCATCTGATCGACAAAATATTAACAAACATTTGATAGACTAGGTAACTAGTGGCCGTCGACTCGTCGAAAAATACGTACATAGAACCACAAAGTGATAGACAGCCAACTGGTTGACAAAAAACAACTGGCAGACAAACGTTGAGATGGATCCATATAATAGTGGACAACAAGTTAATACATAGCGAATAAAGAACTCGCTAAGCCAAAAGCTAGGTGTTCTGTTTTTGTATCCAGGTGTTCTTTTTCCACTATATATTTAGTCACATTACAGTGAACGTCTGTCATCCGTTAATAATAACAATGCCAATCGATTAAAATAGTGCGCTTTACATAACATTAAATAAACAATGTCCCTTCTGTTTAATGTACAAATAAAAATAATTAAATGTTGGTAAATACACCAATCATATACATAATATACAGTGAAAATGTTAACCAAATTATTGTAAATTAACAGCAGAAAAGGTATGTTCTCTAAGAAGAAAATACAAGGAATTAATAAAAATATTAAAGTTATTATTTTTATTACGATAAAATAATCAACAAAAATATACACAATTCTCTAACCACATCACTCACAAGTAGCCTTATTAACGTTGTTATCTCCTGATTAAATATTACTTTATTTGGAAAGATTCTCACCTGGATTATTTTTTAATTGAATGTATTTAGAATCTATTTGAGAATATCAGAAGGTGTGAACTACATCTAGAAGAGGGCTAATTTATGCCAAGAAGGGCAATCACCCCTCTCTACACTCCACTTATCGTTTGATCTGTCCCTAATTTGAAGTGGTCCTTTCCCCTTTTTTGAAACTATACTCTTTTAAAAGATATTTAGAATAGTCCCCCCTACAAATTATTTAGAACTTTGGATGTTCCTAGAACCTATTTTGAGTAGCGTCCTTCGGAAATTTTTTAAAAGTTGGATACCTTAAGAAGCTATTTTTAATAGTCCTCAACCAGTTTACTTTTTTAAATTTAGATCCCCTGAAAGCTATTTGAAGGGGTTCTCCTCCAAAAATGTTTAAAATTTAGGTGATTCTAGAAGATATTTAGACTGCTCCTAGCTTGAATTTTTTTCGAAAATTAGATGCCTCTAGAAACTTTGAAGTGATCTTCTCTGGAAAACTTTTGATAATTGAATGTATATAGAAGTTATTTTGTGGTTAATGCAAGATCTTTCAACTTCATATTCGATTGTATCAGAGGATTTAAAATATATTTAGGGGGGTGGGATTTATTCCATCTGAGATTATTTTCAGGGGAACGAGGTCCATCTTGCCCCCACCCCACTCGGTTCTACCACCATAGATTGCAGTACTACACAAATTTATTAGATGTGTCCATGCAAAAAAAAAAATGCTGACCAACAACTCCTGTTGGGAGACTTTACCACGATCCACCATAGACAAGACCTTTCTCTCCCCACTGAAAACGAGGGTACATCCATGATATTACTCTACATTCTCAACGTATATTTTTTAAAGGTCCGGATCAAAAGGCCATTATTGCACGTGTGATGTGTGCTCAAATACAAGTGGAGATTAGGCAAGATAAACAGTAGTATTCATAGGCCTATACATTTACAAAAGGTGCTTCGCCCAGTGGCGGTGGTACTTTATTTGTGTAGGAGTGTATACAATTTTTATAAAGGAACTTTCTTCCAATTAATAGGAGATCTGGGGACTCAACACCATATATTTTGGGAAAATTGAATACCCCTAGAATCCATTTTGAAAAGTCCTTGTCCAGTAATATTTTGAAAATTAGACTCCTTCCAAGATATTTGGAGTGATCCTCCTCTAGAACTGTTTTGAGATTTGGATACCCCTAAACGCTAATTATAGTTTTCCTTACCTATAATATTTTTAATTTAATTTTTCCAGAATATATTTAAAGTGGTTTTCCCCATGGCAAATGTTTAAATGTGTATGCCCAAAAAACTATTTATAGTGGTCCTCGCCTTTAAATTCTCAAATGATGGCAAATTTTCAAGAACATTTCCCGGGATTTTTCCCAATTTTACTGGTGAGTGGACACCCTGAAAATATTATTTGCGGTATATCCATCACAATTAACTACAATTAACTATAAATAACACTCATATCACCTACTGACAAAATATTACTTTAGCTCTATCTCTCACAATTCATTACAAGTAACATACTTAATTCACGTCCTAAACAAATATTACTTTGGATATATACCTCGCAATTAATTACAAGTAACATTGTTTTATTATTATTATTATTGTTATTGTTGTTATTATTATTATTATTATTATTATTATTATTATTATTATTATTATTATTATTATTATTATTATGCACCGCGTCTTACTACCCGTTCGGGTTATACGCACTTACGCTAATGTGTAATGGTAGGGTGATTGTGATATGAAATGAAGGACCTACAGTTTAACGTGGAATCCGAACCACGGTGGCGGCCTGGAGTAACATTGTTTAATCACTTATTGACAAAATATTACTTGATATAAGCTAATATATCTGTTGCCAGCAGCACTGTGTTGTTTTAATCTCAAACAAGTTCAAGATATCTATTTAGAGCCAAATCGTCAAAACGATTTTTTCCCCCAAGTTTTTGAAAAAGCACTCTTCGATAAACTACCCACAAATGACAATATATTAAAAAAACAAGTAAACTTATAAAATGTTATTTGTCATGTTAGATATTCCCAAGATATCAATTGGGAACTGAATCATCGACTCTCTTTTTAAAATATTTCAAGTTTTTGAAAAATCACTCATCACACTTCAAAATTTTACTGACCAAAAACCAAATAGCCTCTACGTTGTTATTTGTGAGATAAATTACTCCCTGGGTTTGCATTTTAATCAGAATCTTTAGATCCAGTTTTGAAACAAAAATTGCATTAAAAAATCTCTCATTTATAAACTATCCTTAATTTGAAGGCTAAGGTCAAAATAAAATAAACGTGTTGAGATATTGCCCTATAACTTATAAATATCAAGTTTGAAAAATTCAATCAAACCGTATCCGATCCGTGGCCAAGGACAGGTTGACAGATAGACATGGGGACAAACAGAATTGTGAAAACTAGTTTTTTGAGTTCGAGTTTATAAAAAGAGTAAAAATTCATCAATATCTTGAAATAAATTTTATTTCAAGATTACAATACTTTTATCTTGATATTAGTAAGTAAAAGAGTGACTACCCTGGTATGTGTTTGGACACTACTCAGCAACAAGAAAACTGCTCACTGAGGGCTGTCTGTCAATTCATGTGTAGCTAACATTGTATCCCCTCTCTCTAACACCAACAATCCTTATTGAGGACTGTCTGGTTTGTTAGCAATGCATGTGTAGCTAACAATGTATCACCACTCTCTAACAACAGCACTTGATTGGTGAGGTAGTAGACTCGATACTTCCTAGTTTATAAACTAAACATTTTAATGTGACAAAGTTTATACTATGCTTCGTAACCTTGGATACAAAGACTTGAACTAAGACGCTTTAGCTTTTACTCTTTGAAACACATTTATTGTATGTTAGTATTTTTTTTAAATATATTACTAATCTTGACACCTACTACATTATGCCTGTTCCATTCTATCTTTGTCCATCAAATTTACCCTTTCGTTAAACCAGTGGTGTGCCTAGACATTTCCATCAGGGGGGCCACTAGGATTTTACCAAGTTCCCTCCCATATCATCGTCTGAGTAAATTCAAGCCCATTCCCCTTTTCCTTTTCTAGTTTATGGTGAGTGGCCTAACGTACATGAATAATTCGGTGACCCGTAGTCGAAGAATACTGTATTCTTTCAACCTTTCAATTTTCTATGAAAAGTGGTGGTAAGGTATTTTCATTATTATATTCATATTTTGAAATTGTGTTTTCACTAACGAGTGAAGGATGTTCCACATTCGGTGGTAAATCCTCTAATTCGTCATCTTCATCAAATTTTTTTACATAGTTATTTATTTATTACAGAACGTCTTACCATTCATCTAAGCTATTCGCATTTAGTTATTATAATAGGGTAAGAGTAAGTAAAGTAGAATAGAGAAGAAATGTACCGGGTTTGTGTGGAGGAAGCGTGGGAAACTGTTACTAAAAGAAGCTTTGGTAGATTACAGCAAGTCGGAATTCAAACCTTGACCTCCCACCCACTAATAAACCAGAAAAACGTGTAATTTACTTAGCACGCATACTGATTAGGGCTTATAATCACTAACCCATAACTTATAAATTATATTATAATACAATCAACACCTTATATTTTGGGTACATCTAAGGACTATTTTAAACTTTAGGTAGCCAACACACTCGATTACAAAAACTTGCCATCATTTCCGTTTGGAACCAATTTAACGCAGCCACATTTCATGTACAAGACTGTACTTTTTTTTACAATTTATTTATCAACATAAATATATTTGGCACATTTTTGGCATATTCGCAGAATTTTTTTTAGAAGATAAATAAATAAAATACGCCTAAATATACTTTAACAAACACAAAATACAAATATTAGTTGTAATATTTTCAAACTACAGTTACCTTTTAAGTGATTCAAATTTGTTTCCGGTTAATTATGGTTCTTCTTTCTGGATTCTCCATCTCTTTAAATCTCTGTATCGTTTTCTTCTTTTGCATACTTTACTTGGAAATGAACGAGGCTTAGACATTTTGTACACAGCAAAATTCACATTAAAGTTGATTAATATCAAGGCCATAGTCGAGAAATTTTATGAACAATATATATTGCTTTATTTATGGTTGAAAGAATACCAAAATTAATGTAAAAGTTCAAATTAGGGGGCTGTGTTACCATGAAAACCACTTCAGAGAGCATCCAGAGGGGTTTAATAATTAGAATTTTTTCTAGCCTTCGGCAGCTATGGTGTCAGGCTTCCATAAAAAATACTTCAGAGAGCTTCTAGAGGTGTTTAATATTTTGATTTTTTTCTAGCCTATGGCAGTTATGGTGTTATGTTGCCATAAAAAATGCTTCTAGAGGAGTTTAATACTTAAAATTTGTCCTAGCCTTCATCAATTGGGGGATGGGCCACCCCCTTAAATTATTTGCTGGCTACGGCCTTGATTAATATAATTATATTTATGCCAGTTAAATGGTAACCTACGCTCAAACTAAAATATAAAACTAAACAATGTCAAAGAATACTGGTAACAATAGACTGTACAGCTTTCACACATTAAATAGCTAACAGGCAAGAACAGTCTAAAATATCATAATATTACTCTTGGTATGGTTTTGTACCTCTCTACTTTTCTCAGCTGGTTTTGAAAAGTTTGCTAATGATCTTCATCCCCCTCATATCTCCCCACCCGCCCGCCGCTGTCAATCAAACACAAGTGGTCACTCCTACCTGTGTTTGGTTCTCAACGGTACGGCCCGGTTTGGATGTATTTATTTCTGTGAAAATCATATAATTTCGGGCCATTTCCTATCCAGTTTTTAAAATATGATAGTAACGATTGTATTAAAAATGTCAAATGAACCAGTATTTATTGCTAAATAAGGAGAGTTAAATTTAATTTCAAGATACAAAGTAGTTTTCTAATAGGAAATTTATTTGTTAAAGAATGAGAAGGTCTGCCGCCGATTCAGTTTCATTATTTATTAAATAAAAATTAATATCTTGGAAAATATGGTACATACCGTTCCTAAAATATGCTTACCATATAGTGCTATACTATCCGTACATCCACAAAAAAATTTAAGGCTTTTGCTTGTATTTCTTAATACTTGGATACGAATTAGTATTATTAAGTTAAATTAAGCATTATAACTATATAAACAAAAAATACATAACAATTTTGCTCTATTATTACTTATTTTAATATTTTTATTCTATTAAAAAGGCTAACAATCATAAAAATAAGAAAATAAAATAAAATATTTTCACTCTTGCACAGCCTTAAATATATTGTAGTCTTAGCAGAATGTACCGATAAACAACATAAGCGACAGCTACATATTTTAATATGTATTAAAGATTTTAATCTAATTTGTATGCTATTACCTTTTAAACTGAATTGTATATCCTTTAATGTAAGTGTGTTTTCGGCTACGTGGGGTACAATACTTCACTATTTTCAATAATGATGATTTTATGCACCAAAAACAGGGTTTTACATGAGAACATTGAAATAAACAGTTTAATATTTCCCCTCACAACCAAACATACGACAAACTTTAGCGTCACGATTTGGCCCGCTGCAGGGGGTATTTTTATGTCCATCCAGTATTGTATAGCGATCACTGATAGTTAAAGATCTTTAGTGAGTGGTGCGTGGAAATGAGGAGTTAACTTACCTCTTCTTGCCTTTTTAGTTGACGTGACGAACAGGGCTATACCACGCGATAATTTATGCAATGAAATTTTACAAACTATTTTTTTTATTGAATAAACAGGATGCGACGTTTATGTGGTGGAATACGGTAAGTTAGTTTATAAGTCGTGTACCTACTGACATAAAATATTCAGTTTAGAAAGTGCATGTTAAATCTCAAATAAATGAAAAAAAATTGTTTAAGAAAACTAAAATACTTCTTCAACAACTGGCTGTGCTACAATGTTTGCTAATATTACAAACAAATTCATGAGAAAATACTTAAAAACTCGTTCTAATAATTATTTTCCATTTCGTCTCATTATCCATTATATATGTACCCAGGCGCGAATACAGGGGGGGGGGGGGGTTCAAAGGGTCAGCTGACCCCCCTGTGGTGTTAAGAAAATTAATTTAAAAAATATATATTTAGAAAGAAAATACCAAAAAATTAAATCATACAAGTTTTTATCTTTCCTAGATATGTGCGAATGTTCTTTTAGTCTCAGGTGAAGCAAAGATTGAAGCATGCCAAGAAAGGTTGAAGCTGAAACCAAATACAGTTTTTTTTTATCAAATAACACTATTATTAATTTTTAAATTATCTACTAATACTTCTAAATAAAGAGAAAGTTTAGTAGGGAAAAAAACACACTCTATTATATTATTTTTATGCTGACATATCTGAGTTTATTCTTGCTTGCGTTATAGGTAGATATAATTCAATATCAAGTTAGTGTTAAAATACTTTTTATTGCTGTTATGTGATAATTATTAATTTATTTAAATGGGTAGTAATTAGTGATTTTCAAATATTTTCGTTATTTATAGAGGTTTTATTATAACTTCAAAACTTCTCAAGATGCTAAGGTTATAGAGGTTGTCGAAGTGACGAAGTCGAATCGAAGGTGACTTAGGCTTCAACTTTGACTTTGACATTTCGAATATTTGCACACCCCTACTGAATTCCTAGTGCAGGCTGTTCACCTCATTAACCTGTCTTCAACACAAGTAATGGACCGAGTTAAAGAGGGGTGGAGTGTGCTATTTTTAGAAAGACTTACCCCTTCCAGTGAAAAGTACGCTAATCTGTTTCAAACCAGTCAGAGGTAGCTGGAAATATTTACTTTTAGTATACCGGAGCGATTTGTTCGAGTGGCCTTAGACGTGGAACATTTTACGTGTGTGTTTCGTTTTGTTAATGCTTATGTGCAATAAAGTGTAATTTATAAATATTTCAGTCTCTTTGTGATTAAATGACCTATGATGGTTTTATTTACTCTTAGTAAACTGTGAGTGTGATATTTGTGTTTTGTTTTTTATGGTTATTGTGCTACTGCCTATTGTCATTGTGATACTGTGACTTTGATACTTCCTCCTGCTATTCAATTTTGTGATAAATTATTGTCTTTGCTAGTTATGTGATTTGAATGCAAGTATTGATATTATAATGTCAAAAAGAAAGGGACAGACAGATTTATTTTGTTTTTTAAAGAAAATAAATCCTGAATCAACAGGAAACTAAACTGTGGATTTAATTGAAAATAGTGCGTCAGTGAACTTTATTTGTGACTCACCCTCAACCAGTGGATCTAATTCAAATACTAAAATCTCTATAGAAAGTTTAGGACCAGAAAAATTTGATATTGGCAACTTTGTTGGAGCTGAAACTATTTCTGATGACTTAAAATACCACATGCTAGTAGAACCGTGGATTCCACCACTAAGCTACAAGTTCCCTAATGTTGTTCAGTCAGGAGGTATTAGACATTTTCAAAGATCATGGCTGGACAAGTTTGTTTGGTTGACGTACAGTGCTAAGGACAATGGCGCTGATTGTATTGCATGTGTACTTTTTGGATCAAAGGAAGGAGGTAGGAGTAGAATATCTCTCGGAAGCTTTGTACGGACTCCGTTTCTAAACTACAAAAAAGGAAATGAAATGCTTTGCGGACATGCCTCCAATGAATATCATAAAAGAGCAATTATAAGATGTTCTGAATTTAAGAATACATTTGAAAACAGGACACAATCAGTTGAAGCCAGACTAAATTGTGAAGTGAAAAAAAGAATTGAAGAAAATCGAGCACGTTTGATACCCATGATAAAGACAGTTATACTATGTGGCCGACAAAACTTTCCCCTAAGAGGTCATCGTGATGATGGAGAGCTTAGCGAAAACGATAGCACAGAAAATGAGGGAACCTTCCGAGCACTTTTTAGATTCCGTATTGATGCCGGTGATAGTGATTTAAAGAATCACATAAAAACAGCATCCAAAAATGCAACATTTATTAGTAAAACAACTCAGAACGAATTAATTGAAGCTTGTGGAGAAGTTATCCTTAGTAAAATTGTTAAGTCTATTAAAGCAGGGCAATTTTTTTCGGTACTAGCAGATTAAACAACGGATGTTGGAACAGTTGAACAGATGAGTCTTTGTGTTATATTTCTGGACATACTTTCACTCAAAATTCGAGAAGAATTCTTAGGTTTTGTGGAAGCGAGAAATCTCAGTGGCGAAGCTCTCACAAACCTACTTCTTTAAAAATAAAACAATTTGGGACTTAAAATTGAGAACCTACGTGGTCAAGGGTACGATGGAGGGTCTAACATGTCTGGTAAAATCAAAGGTGTGCAAGCTCGTATTAGGGAAAAGCAGCCGCTTGCTAAATATATGCACTGTGCTTCTCACAAACTAAATATGTCGATTTCTAAAGCATGTTCTCTAACAATTGTAAGGAACGCTATTGCTGTGGTCAGTAACGTAACAAATGAAGTAAGAGAATCCAGTAAACGAACAGCTTTAATGAAAGCAAAACTACATGAACAATATCCTGAAGAAACAAAGTGCAAACTCAAAACGCTTTGTGAGACGCATTGGGTAGAACGACACGATGGATTTTTACAATTCTTATATGTTTTTGATGCAGTTGTATGTTTCCTACAAGTATTTGATGCGGAAGCACCATCATAAAAGTCAGCACTTTTACTCACCTCAGTTCTCAGGTTTGACTTTATTATAACTCTGCATATTGTTTCATTTATCTTCAGTCTAACAGTCACGTTGTCTCGTCAGCTTCAAAACCCTTTGTTGGACCTGAAAAACTGCTATAATATGGTAGCAAATGTTTTAGAGACATTGAAAGATTATCGGAATAACCCTAATAAATATACAGAGGTCTATAATGAATCGGTGAATTTGGCTGTAAAACATGAAATTGACATCACTATACCAAGGACCTTTCGGGCACAAACTCATGGGCCAAATGTTTCTGCATATAGTCCTGAGGAATATTATATACTAAATGTTTACCTGCCATTTGTGGACTATCTTATTTCTGAATTGTCAACAAGATTTTCATCAACTGGACATGATAATATTATCACATTATACGGTTTAATACCAGCATTTGCCAACCAAGACAATGAAATTTTATTACAAGCAGCTCAAACATATGCTAATGACCTTCCTGGGACTTCGTCAGAACTTCGTGGAGAGATTGACTTGTTGCAACAACGCTGTAAACATAAATCTAAGGCAGAGTGTCCATCTAGTGCGGTTGATAGCTTAATGCATGCTTCAGATGGTTTTTACCCAAACATTAAAGTTCTTCTCTACATTTTGTCTGTTCTTCCCGTGACTACTTGCACTAGTGAGAGATCATTTTCTACCCTAAGAAGGTTAAAGACATACTTAAGGTCAAATATGGATGAGGAACGATTAAATGGTTTGGCCATGTTAAATATTCATCGAAGCATAGAAGTTCATCCTAATGAAGTTTTGGAGAAATTTGCTCAAAAGAATAAGAGGAAAATGCAATTAATGCATTTATAAAATATGAGGTACTTTTGAACAATGTTTTGTATAGGTTTTAGAGTTATTATTATAAATTATTACTATTATTATTATCATCTATTACTATTATTATTATTATTATTATTATTATTATTATTATTATTATTATTATATTAGTAGTAGTAGTAGTAGTAGTAGTAGTAGTAGTTATGTTATTTATAATTAGCATGACCCCTCTATGAAACTTTTCTGGATCCTCGCCTGTATGTACCGTAAGAAAAATATTTACAAAGTCATAAATAATAATACAAATTTTTATTTAAACAAACTTAGGGCCTACGTCAACAATTAAGAAATCTTTAAAGAGAAAAAAAAATGATAAGTGGGTGACGCTATAGAATTCATGTTATAAAACTGTTTGATTTAAAAAGACTGGATTCATTAGTGGTATAGCCTTGTCCACCGAACTTTTCTAAATTCTCTTGTTAGCATTGGTAATGATTTTGAATACACTGAATTGAATTGAATTGAATTATACAGTGTGTTCTACAGGTTAAATAATTAGTCAAGTTTCACCCTTTTTTTCAAAATATTATGAAAATAACTAAACAGTTTTATTATAATATATATATATATATATATATATATATATATATATATATACAATTTTCATTTTTATCTCCTAACAAATGAAGAAGAGAGAAGATAAAACATAAACACCATTATAAAGTAAGACCATTTAATATTAAGTTTCCCTTTCTTCAATACATTTAAAACGCTGGTGGTATATATATTTAAATAACTTTCAAAATTATAAAATATTATAGTAAACTTAAACCATTATTAGAACATGTACTGCTATCTATATTTTTTTGCGACTAGAAATAGCGTTGTGTCGCATGCTAGCAGGGCCTTGTATAATCTACACGTTGGAATCGAGTAATGATGGGAAACGTCATATCCCGATTTTGATAGTAACGTGGTTATATCTTAATCTGTGAAACTAGATTTTGACAAGTAGTTGGACCTTAATGCATACTGTGATATTTATTTATTAGATGTTGTAAAGTTAGATTTCCTTAAAGGAATAACTATGTCATCATCAGGAGATTTCGGAAATCCCCTGAGAAAATTCAAATTGGTTTTCTTGGGTGAACAAAGTGGTGAGCTCACCGAGTAGATTATATTGTCATTTTAATAGTGGATAAAATGTTTTGGTCACCTTTTCAAAGATATAGCTGACTATTTTGACATATCTGAACAGTTTCTAAAATAATTTCAACAAGTTTTTTAAAATGTAAAAAAAAATGCTGTTTGGTAAATTAAATGTCCATTCCTTTTTCATTTTAGGATGTTTTCGCTGACACTTATTTTAAAAATCTATATAACTTTAGACTAGCAAAGACTTATATATTCTCAATTTATAAACTTCGTTTGTTACTGATAAAACGTTTAAAGAGGCTTAGTAAGGTCAAATTTTGCTAAGGCCTTTTATAAAATACAAAAATATATTTTATTAGAAAAAATTGATTTAAATACTACCATTATAATATTGTTATTTAATCGGTATTGATACATCTATTAAAAATGATAGCTGCAAGCCACACAACTTGACATAATTACCTACATGAAGTAGGCCCTATAGACTATACTTAAGGACTTTCCTAGTAGGCTAGTTCCTATGAAAATTTTATTGTATTAACCTGCTTTTCAAATATAAATTCCCCACTGAATTAGGCTATGTTTAATACTATATTCACAGATTTATCTGATTACCAAACCCTTCCTTCACCTCTGACAAGACGTCTTGTGAATGTGAGGAATGCCAGGCCTCCACCGTGGTTAGGATTCCACGTTAAACTGTAGGTCCTTCATTTCATCTCATAATCAACCTACCATTACACATTAGCGTAAGTGTGTATAACCCGAACGGGTAGTAAGACGCGGTGCTAATAATAATAATACTATATTATGATGTAAAAAGCTAACCGTTTCAAGTTTTCTTTCAAATACCGCCAGGATCAACTGAATGTTCAACCATTGTAAGGATGCCATGTCATAATTATATGTTCTTGTGTTTTTAAAAGGAAGTCATCACACTGCACCTAATAAAAAAGTTGCAAGGACCATGATCAACTTAATGTTGACTAAATGTTACAGGTCTACACATTAATTTCACATTGAACCTACAGTAACTAACTTCACTTAATGTTAATTAGATAGGCTTATTCGCTTTTCATACACGTCCATGAGCTAATTTTCTGGAATATTAGCCATCAAATAGAGTGATAAGATTTTTTATTTACAAAATATCAACATTTTATGATTAAATGCTACCTTAGCAATTATTTCTTTTTGTTAAGTTATATAGTTTGACAAAAAAAACTTGCTTAACAAACTGGATGTTACTTGGTCTTATTGCTTTGAAATAGCGCAAATCTGAGTTTGAGAACACTTGCCACACCTAAAACTATATCCCAAAGAATTATTCTTTTTAAAAACACAATATTATCATCAAAAACCTAATTTCATATTTTCCCGTAGAAAACCAATCTTTTTGCAAATCAGACACAATTAACTTATTATATTATTTGAAGAAATCTTAAACATCTAGGCTACTAATAAAATTACATAACTTATGATATAAACTCATCCATTCAAACTAAACGTGTTTAACTGACTCGCCTATTAGATATCACACCTATAATAGCCCAAATTAATGTTTAAAATAATTATTTCAATACAAACTTGTATTTAAACCTTTCATAATTTATGGCCAATATCTAACTACTGGAATGCTTCATACCCAACCGAACTTATCCTAACCTTGTGATGTGTTAATCAATTAAAATTTGGAATAATATGGATCAAGTAAATGATTTAATATTTATAGCAAAAGATGACAACATACAATGCAAAGATCATGGGCCAACACACAATTTTCTCAATATTCATGTTTCTACTGTGATTTTAGTGGTTTTTATTTTAATTGCAGGCCTTTCACTCACTCACTGGCATTGGAAACTTGAAAGTTCATTAGGCCTACCACTCTTACAAAAGTACGACACCTATCCTTATCTTGAGCTAGTTCTATCCAGTCTACCTCATTACACCCTATCCCTATCTTGAACCAGTTCCATCCAGTCCACTTCAATACACCCTATCCCCCCCCATCTTGAACCAGTTCTATCCAGTCCACTTCAATACACCCTATCCCTATTTTGAACCAGTCACATCCAGTCCACCTCATTACACACTATCTCTCTAAGGTTCATTCTAATTTTATCCAACAATCTGTGTATAGGTCTTCCCATGGTCTCTTCCCATTAGGTTTGCCAGTTACTTCCCTGAACAAGGTTTAGTTTCATCCGTTTGCACTACATGTCTTGTCCACCGTAATCAGAGAGATTTGATTAACCTAACAATGTCTTGTGATGAGTAAAGGGTATGCAACTCATTAAGTAACCTCCTCCACTACCCATTCTTCTTCACTTTTTTGGACCAAATATCTGCCTAAGCACCTTGTTTTCGAACAAATTATATATGGTATGCCTATAGTTATTCAGAGAGATCAAACTTTATAATTATGGTTATTATGCAATTTACTGTGCTAGGTGTGTAAGCTTAATAAGATAGACATATATTTTAACAAAACAAAGACAGTTTTTATATGCTCTATAATTAGGCCAGAGCGCAAAATTTTCCGTCACCAGCTCGCCATTGGCGGCCAAACGTTTGAATCTGGCGAACAAGATTTGGTTGTTTTAAATGTGTTTCAAACATACCCAAAATATATAGGCTCAGATTCTCTAGTTTCAAACCAGCGTGTGTAAGTGCCTTGGAAAGTGCATACTTTCAAACTTTCATTTCCTGACGACAGCATTTCCTCGCCACTGGAAGAAAAAAAACTGTAGAGTTACACCCTCCTCCCTCCTTGACTCCTCGGACATCTTGGGTTGGCCTCCCAAAGGAAAAAGTCTTCAATTTGGGATAGACGAAATAAAGAAGCTCTTCATATCTTCATACCCAAGCTTCTTTAATGAGAGAGTGGTTCTTCTGTTAGCAGAGTGGGCAGTGTACAAACTGTTGTTTCCTTCACTGACTTGGAATCAGATGCTGGAGAAGACTCATAAGGAAAAGTGTTCATCAAGATTCCCAATTTGCTCCAGATTCTCACAATTATGCTGTTATACCAGTGAGCACAGCTTCGTGTAAGAGGGGTTTCAGCTGTCGCAAAAGATTCAGAACGACTTACAGGAACTCTCTCAAGACTGAGACACTTGATGATTTGCTCAGAATTTCTGTAAATGGACCATCCCTGTCAGAGTTTGATCCAACAGCTGGGATTGAAAAGTAGTACTTGAGTGCAGAAAGGCAGGGTTAAACAAACAAAAGTGTAAAGGGAATCAAATAGCAGAAGCTATTATTTATGCATTTTTTTATTGAGGATTACTCCATCTAGATATCATATTCTGAAAATTAAAAAATGACACCTGGACACGGGAATCGAACCCGAGACCTTTAGCTTAGTACACCAATGCCCTTGGGTCATTCCATGCTAAATCAACAAATTTTAATAAAAAATTTTGCCACACCATTTTTAATTTTGATGAAATTTGGTAGGAGATTTGCACCAATCTTTTAGACTTCAAAACAATTTTTGTTATATTTAAAAAAAAATTACTCCTTGAGATATAGTCTATTTTTTACATCACAAACAGGCAAAAAGTGTCATTTTAGGGTTATTTTCTAAAATCTGCATTAAGTTTATTTGAACTAGCAGCGATGACAGCTAGGGCTCATTTGAAAGCTTAAAGAATTAACTTTTTTTTAGTTTAGACGAAATTAGATTTGAGTTAAAGCTAATCATAGTTTTTTAGGCCTAAATTTTCATTTTTTAATGGATTTATTTGGAATTTGGGCTTGGAAAATATAATGTTACTGTTACACTTATGTATGAGTAGTATGTGCAGAAAAAAATAATTGAACTGTTACTGATAGTCCTTCAACCTAAAAAAAATTGCTAGACTTTAGAAAATTTTCAAAAAATGCTTTTTCAGAGCCCAAAAAAGTAATGTGGGACATGTGGTAAAAATTTGAAATTGCCAGGATAGAAAGACCCTATAGAGTACTTTAAAACAAAAAATATTTCATCTTGTTACTTAAAGGGGTTCAGGTGCCACAATCGTTTGAAGTAACAATAAAACAACGCTCAATCACTATTGAAAACTGGGCTAAGCAGGCATAGACATACTTTTGCTGAAAATTACAGTAGGCCTATAATTTTTTGACAGAATTACTAAATTACAAAAACATAATTCAATCTAAAAACCAAGCTTACCTTTTAAGGCACACTTAATTTTTTAAGTTTATCGCGTTGCTGTCTCTTTTTCATTAAGAAGAGTTGACAGGTGCTCATTCATCTGTGGTGTGATATTATGACCTCTTCCAGTAGCTGCCAAGAACAACTCGCAGGGTGTGAGAATACACAGATTATTATTTTTTGGACCCATGTGTTGTAGTCACTGGTTGATTTTTTGAAAGATGTGCCAGGACCATGAGGAGGGAAAAAGTGTATTCGATATTCTTCTTCAGTATCATGAACTTTTACTTCAAGAACCTCGCCCAACCACCAATCCTCATCATACACACAACAGATGTAATCCCTAAGCTTTGGCAGTAGGTCAGTCTGTTGTTGAACCTGAACTTCCTTACTGACTGCAACAATTCTGATTATTTCGACAGGGATGTAATGCAGACGTGAAGAACACTTTGGCTAACAGGAATAAAACTATATGATCTAGTCTGTGGTATGGGAATGGCAAGTTGGTACCTTGTCTGAAGTTGCAGCCCAACCTCTTCAATGTCTTGTCTTGAACTAAAGAAAAACTCTTATTTTCTTATATTGTCCACACAATATTTGTACATATCTATTGGTGTGATGATATGATTTTTTACTGTCCTCTGAAGACTTGTCTTTCTTACAATCCTTTTAACTGTCCCACCAACTCCATCACATGGTCCCTTGCCATGGCATGTGGCAAAAAAAATGCCTCTCGGCTTGAGCTCCAAAATCTTGTTCATGGTGACACAAATTTATGAATTTTTTTGTTATTATTTTGGGCAGCTGACCCATCATAAAAGTAGAGCACTTTTTTCACTTGAGGAAGGGATGATTTTAAACTGTCCATGAGTATTTTTTGAAAGGTGTAGAAAGCTGTGGTGTTGTGTTCCAATGAATCACTGATTACACAAAAACAATGGTTTCTTAACTCTCCATTTTCTTTGAAGTACAACACAAAGGGGTGTAACGTTGCCTGGTTACTCGACCAATGGTAGGATTGTACCTTGTCTTGTACTACGAAAGAAAAATTTTCAGAAAAATCTCCCATTGGTATGCATTTTTCCTCTTGCAGATTTGTCTTCGTTGTGTTGAGGAATTCTGCTTGTTTCTTCGCAATAAAATGATGAACCTTAAGTTGCTCAAACCTTTCCACTAACCTATCCAAGTACTCATCAAATGGAAGAACACAAGTAGACGGCTCACAATGGTCTGTTGAAACCCACTGTTTGAATTTAAGTTCTGTTTCAACCTTTTCAAAATCTTCCCACCCTTCTTCCAGTACTGCATGCAGCCCATAACTACCTGGACAATCTAAACACTTTGACAACATGCACAACTCATTATCAATATTGCAGACCATATATGTAAGGAGATGTTTGTAGTCCATTCCTACTTTTATGGCTCCTAGCATCAATTTTACATTCTGGTGTATGATACACACACAGACGGAATGCGTGCCTGATGCACCAGTTAACACACAGAATTTGGGTCTCAGTTCTGCAAACTTGGAAAACCCTATTTTCATGTTTGGGTACTTTTTTTTAAAACATGTGTAAAGCTCCTTAAGATTACATAAAATTAATGGTTTTTGAATGTTAACCTTCGTTCCATCAGGTACTCTAACGGACACACAATCCTTTTTTCCTGGCATCATTCTAATATACTCATCATTTTCATAGAAATCTTGTATAGTTTTCATTGAAGCTTCATCAAGTTTATTTTTAGCTAGATTCTTCCCAATTTGCGGCAAAATCCCATTCTTTTTTACCAAACTTCTTTACTGGTGGACATTGGCTGACATTAAACTCGCTCCGAACTTTAGCAATAATCCATCTGCTAGGAACTAAACTCAAAATGTTAATTTTTTCTTGAGTAGAAGAAGCAATTTTCATTTTGTCTTTAAGCTTGTCAATTAATTGCTCATACTCATTCTCTAGATTAACATGTGTTTTATTTGAAAAACGTTCATTGGTCAAATGTTCAACTTAAAAGACGTGTTTAACTTTTCTGATACAGAGTTAGCTATTTTTGTAACTTTCTTCTTTATCACTGAGGGTCTGGCTTCAACTGATAGCTTCTGCACCTTGACAGGAGAAATGCCAAGTGCTGAACAAGCTTCATTAACTGACTCAACAAGGACAGTTTCAGGTTCATAAATGTCTAAATATTCATTTTCATTATCACTATCTATGGTCTTTTTTGGGTTTTGAATTTTGTTTAGGCATTTTGTGCACAATGCTTTCCCAGGAATTAAAGTCAGATCAGGATTGCAGGTTGAAAGTGTCATTGATATTTCCAGGAGAGATTTTTTAACTGGTTTTGAGTGAACATTGTTGGGGGTCTGAGCAAGACTTGCCATAAATACAAAAGTATCTGTTTAAAAACTCAGCTTTATGAAAAGTGCAAACATTTTTTATTTCAGTAAAACTGGTCTTTGAGAAGAAAAACTAAGGAATTAAAAAAAAAGAAGAATGTATTAAAAAGAAAATCCAAGGGATTTATAAATAAGAAAATATCAGGAATTTTAATAAAAGAGAAAACATAAGTATATTTTAACTAATCTATATAAAAGGTTAAAAGATCTCACTAAAATATTAATAAAACTAAATATATGGAAAATACAGTCTTATACATTTTTTTTATCAAAGTCACCTTCATTGGCTGCATGGTTAGATGCATCACTATCACAATAAATTGGACTGACGACAGGGAGAGTAGGGTTTGAATCCCGGTCAGGTGTACTGAGTTTTTTTCGATAAATGGGTTTTCCACCACATAAATGCTGGTACACTTCCTCTTAATTCAATCTTCCTCATCCCTAATTCATTAGTGTAATTATTACGCATGCATATAACCTATATGTGGTGCTAAAAATATTCTACAAGTCCAGTTCACTAGCGTTTTTTTTTTCTCTCTCTTCTAGGATTAACAAACTATCTAAATAATTTGTTGTTTAGTTAATTGTTACTTTAGTTTTCACTGAAATTACTATAAGTTTATTGTTTTCCTTTGTTTCAGTCGGTAAAACTTCTCTTATCACAAGGTTTATGTATGACAGTTTCGATAACACATACCAGGTAAGTTATAGACAAACTGCTTTTATTAATTTTCACATCAAATTATGGTAGCATATCTCTAATGGAAAAGTATATGCTATAAGGTTATCTTTGGGGCTGGGCCGATGCCAATATGGGCACAATCGATTTTTATCATGCAGATATTTTAAGCTAATAATTCAAAATCTTCAGATATACTTTAAATTCTCAAGTAACAAAAATATAATTCATAGTTCAAACAAAATTATTTAAATACAGTCTCTTTAATTTAAACACATTCTTTAAGGTGCGGCAGAAGAGAGCGCGAGTAATTTTACAATTTTTATAGAATTGAAATTTTTTGACCAAAATAAATAAAATATTTTTCCAGTAGCAACAGAGAGTTTAGTTCTCTGCACATGCTAATATCAACAGATCTTGAATATATGTCAAGGGTGTCCTGGAATTTTGTCAAAACTTTTTCTCTTTATTTAAAAAGTTTTGACAAAATTCCAGGACATCCTTGACAGATATTCAAGATCTTTTGATATTAGCATGTACAGAAAACTAAACTCTATGTTGCTACTGGAGAAATATTTTATTTATTTTGGTCAAAAAATTTCACTTCTATAAAAAATGTAAAATTACTCGCGCTCCCTTCTGCTGCACCTTAATTCTGTGTTAGATATTTTGTTATAATAAACAACAAAACCAACATTCTAAACAAAATAAACAATTCAATTTTTATCTACCTAAGGATTATTTCAAATTGTTAAATACTTGATAAATATATTAGAGATAAAGATTTTCACAAATAACCAAATTATACACTATCAAAAACAATATTAGGTGGGCGAGTATGATTTCATTTGTTGTGTATTTATATAGAATTAAAAATACATCATATTATGGTGTGGGATGTTGGCTGCATGCCGATTACCGAGTGCTCCAAGATCCGCTCGATTGATCACTAACTGGGCTCTCCCCGAGATCAATTCCTAGAGCGTGTTTAAGCGTAATGCCTAATTACCAATTTACCGCTGTTGTAAATAGTTTTCTTAGTTATTTTGTCATTTAATTGAGAGTTAATATATAGATCATTTAAAAAACAAATGCATCGGTTAATGGCAATATCAGCAACAAAATATTGGCATCAGCATTATCTGCAAAAGGGCTTATCTGCCCAGCCCTAGTTTTCTTTTTTAAGTAAGGTCTTCACAAAAGTAATTCATAAGTAAACTACACTTGGTTTTAGACCTATAGTAAAAATGACTATTTCTCATCTTATCTGTAACATGTAAATATCAAGTTTGAATGAAAATCATCTAACCCTTTCAGATGTAGACGCAGGCAGTACCTGGCAATTGACATAAAGTGACTGGGCCTAAAGTGGAGACTAGATGAATTTATACTAACTTTTGTCAAAATTCTTAAGTATCCCATTTTTTCCTGAAGTTTTATGTTTTAACACAAGGTTAAATATAAAGTTAAATATTAGGGGGAGACATATAAAGAGTACACACATTAACGTTGAGGGGAAATGCTCTTTACAACTCTTCGATGTGGGTTTACTTCCTCTATACCATCCCCTGAATTCTTTCCCTTAAGAATAAGCCTTTAATAACCACGGCCATGACCATATCCAGGAAATTATATCTAGGAGGGAATCAAAACTTTATAAAAATTTAAATGTCGTTTGTGAGGAGTGAAATTATATTAAAATAAAATGGTTTTCAATATGTTGACATATTTATTTAAGAAAATTTACAAAACCCAAATACATTATGGTTTTATTATATTTCTTAAACTTCATTTAAACTCTTCATATTATCTACTATTATTTAGGTACTATTTTATTTGTAGAGGGTGGGTTTTGAACCCCACTTCCTTGGGTTTAGTTTGAAACATACCAATGTTATATGTTTTAAAAAATCACGCCATACAATAAATAAGTTTACAACCATCTAATAATTACACCCCACTTGCTAAATGGTCAAACAAAATCAGGTAGTTGGGATAAACTAAATTAAACTTGGTTTTATTTTGTTGCTCATGTTTGAAAGGACTGAGTGACTGAAAAAATACATGTCAAAAAGTATATGATAGAGAGAAGGTAATAGCTACAAAGACACACCTTTGAAATATTCAATTGACTGTTTGTATTATTATTATTATTATTATTATTATTATTATTATTATTATTATTAGCACCGCGTCTTACTACCCGTTCAGGTTATACGCACTTACGCTAATGTGTAATGGTAGGGTGATTGTGAGATGAAATGAAGGACCTACAGTTTAACGTGGAATCCGAACCACGGTGGCGGCCTGGCATTCCACACATTCACAAGATGTCTTGTCAGAGGTGTAGGAAGGGTTTGGAAATCAGATAAATCTGTGCCGGGACCGAGGATTGAACCTCGGCCGCCAGCACAGAAGTCTGACACCTTTCCCCTAGACCAGCAGGTCACCCGACTGTTTGTAAATAGCAGGTACCCAATTCCAGTCTTGTCTTGTCAGCAAACAATGTTATTTGTCTCCTGGCCAACTTAGGACCACTATAACTACAGCTTATAATTAAGTCTCAAAACGGGTTGGGGGCTATCAGAGGGGCTCACTTTATTTTAATAAATTTCAATCAGTAAGTTATTAAATGCACTATTTCCCTTAAGGGTGTGTATTTATGTTTTATTTATTTATAAAAATTAGATGATTTTTACTAATTATATTTTTACGATTTAAATGAAACAGCAAAGTATATTTAAAATAAATTTTTACACACCTACTAATGAAAGGTCAACATAACTAAACATTTATTTATCTTCAAAGATTTCTTCAAAATTAGAATTATAAATCAAAAGCTTTAATTTTGGAACTTTAGAGCCATGCGAATTTTGAAGATATGATCCTACTATTATAGATATGAGGCACAGAGTACTCCTATGTACCCGCTTCGGTAGTGTAGTTGGCTAACGCGCTTGTCGTGTTGAGCTCGACTGCTGAGGACGGGGAGATCGAGGTTTGAATCTCGGTCGGGTGAACTGGGGGTGGTTTTTCATAAATGGTTTTCCACTCTCCCTCCACGCAAATGCGGGTTCACTTCCTCTAATTCAACCTTTCCAATTCCTAATCCATTAGCATAATTAGTACTTAAAGCGTACAACCCGAATGGGTAGTAAGACGCGGTGCTAAGTATTATATAAGTATACTCCTATGTATGCCTTATGTTTACCAACAATACATATTTGGTCGGTTTTTTGAAAGTACTGGGACCTAAGTTTTTGGAGGAACTATGGCAGTTAAAAAAAGTATTACAAGACTAAGCAAAGGTTAGGTGAAACTATTCATAGCCATTTACAAGTAAATAGTAGTGTAGTTCAGCATCGTAGCCATGGAAAAATACACACCCTTGATAATGACTTTGGTAAACTGCACGGTTCATTGCATCAATTTTGTTGACTTCTGGCAAAAATTCCAAGTGCTTAATTATGCTAGATTGTGGTTTAATTCCCCGTTTCCCCCTTTTTACTCCCAGGAGTTTTATATCATTTAATACATGTTCATTTCCTAACAATGATCACTTAATTTATTACATTTAAACTTTGTTTGATATCAAACTAATCAATTATAGTTAGATTAAATCAAATTAATAGATAGTAAACTACATAATAGTTAATTTTATGAAAAATGAGATTAAATTTCTTTACAATAATAAACTAAGGAGTCTGAGAAAATGGGAATTCCTTTTGAAAAACCTGGGGGAAAATGGGCAAATTTATATAAGAAAGTGGCAACAATTATTGAATTTTCCACTGCACAGCACTTATATAATTTTTTTTTAAGTTACAAATATTTTGTCAAATTGAATATTTTAGCCAAGTTAACCTTCTAACAAGATAAGTTTCACCTAAAGTTTGTTTTGATTAAATTTACCGCATCCTAAGTTTGTTGAGCTCTGTATTAGAGAAAGGGTGTATTACTGAACCTTGGAATTCTTTTTCTGTACTTAGAAATGTGTTCATAAGTCAATGATAGGGATAAATTACATCCAGCCATAGTTTAAAAAGCTCTAGAGAAGTGCACATTCCTTGATTTTATTCCAAATGGACATTTGGAGCTCCATTTAAAAATACAAACATTTTTTTTTATCAACTTTGGTAACATTATATTATTATGAATGTAATTTTATAGGTATTATAATATCTATTAAAAGTGACAGCTACAGAGCAAATGACTTGACGTATGAATACATAAAATTATAATTAAAAAGTCTTATAGTTGTCATATATGACCATTGATAAGAAAATTAGGATATCCAAATATAGCCATCTATTTTTATGATTGGTTTCTGACTCTTTAACTGGTCAACCACTGACAGAAGGTAGGGTGGAGGGGTAATAGTGTTACCCCTCAACTGAAGAGCTGGGAAAATGCGGGAATTTTATCATCTAAAATATACTGAAATTTGTAAGAGACAAGCCTCAAAGCCTTAAAACATAAGACTTTACGCTGATGAAAATGTAAAGTGAACAAATTATGCATGCTGATTCAAATTACCCTCTTTTTGTTTCTGTTCCATCTTTTCTCCTTTAAACATTGCATTATATTACTACTGCATAGATTCCCCCATCAAGGTCAAATCATACTGTTATAAACACCAATGACTTGACTTCATAATAGTTAATTTTATGAAAAATGAGATTAAATTTCTTTACAATAATAAACTAAGGAGTCTGAGAAAATGGGAATTCCTTTTGAAAAACCTGGGGGAAATTTATATATAAAAAAAGTGGCAACACTGGGTAAACTTAGATACAAGTGATATGATTTTATAGTCTGCCTGCATTCATTAAAGCATCTTGGAATGGAAAATTCCTCTTGAAAAAATAAACTAATTGAAAGGATGTTTTTTATTATTGCTTACATTAATCTTGAAAGGTAACAATAACGTTCTGAACCAACTGTAAGTTAGCACACAACTTAAAAACCAAATAATCTTTAAAACATCACAACTAAACGCCTGGTACATTTAACTGGATCGATTGGAAATACTTTATACATTATTAAGACCATGATGCTGTCAAGCACTGATATGGACTGGGTATTGCACAGCTATGATCTGAATTAATCTTAACCAACCTTAACCACTTTTTTGACAATGATGAATGATATTGTGTGAATTATTCCAAAATCAATATTCTTGTTAACTCATGCTTTTATAATTATCAATACTATTTTCACTGTGAATTTAATTTAAATCATTTGAACATATTCTTACTAGGATTTAGGTTATTTAGTAATCTAATGCTGTGCAATGTGTTGTATGTTATTGTGTTTAACATTATATAAAAATAATGTAAATGTTTTGTTTATTTTAATTACAGGCTACCATAGGAATTGATTTTCTTTCCAAAACAATGTATCTTGAAGATAGAACGGTAAGGTTATTTCTTTTAATATGACCAATTAATTACAAAGGTTTGTTTTAGTAGTTTAACTAATTTTACAGCCCGCAAAAATCAAAACACTTCTTTGAACAAAACATGATAGTAGATTTTTAGAAAAAAATTGTTAGTTGCCATTTAAGAAATAGTACATTTAAAATAAGTCTTAAAACATGTAAAAATTAGCCAAAAAAATGTTTAATTTAGGTGTCATTTTTGAAAAGCAAATAAAAATGATGGTTTTATTACAATATATGTTATATACTATATACATTTTCTTCTTATTATTATTATTCACAAACTTAAGAAGACAGTGAATCAAATAATAAAAATAGTCAGAAAGTTTTATAATTTTGAATTAAATTATACAATTTAAACAAAACTCAATAAAATCACAAAAGAAATGCAATTAATGACTAAAAAGGTGTCTACTGAGTCATGAAAAAGTCACAATTGCAAAAATGTTCCCGAAAGTCATGAATAAGTCACTAATTGCAAAAATGTTAATGAAATTCATGGATAAGTCACTAATTGTAACAAAATTCACGAAAGTCACCAAGAAGTCACGAATTTTCAATATTTTGGTCATAAAGTCACAAAAAATATGTTTGTTTGAATTTCCTGTGCATCGAAACAACACGAGCGCATCAAAAGTCACACTAACCACCACCTATGATGCCAGGCACTAGCTGCAAGTTGCCTGATGGTTTTTACCGTGATACCAAGGATGAGGTTAACGCTTTCCATCTGTTTAAAGTTAAATATTGCATGTGAGTGTATTATGCCTATATATGCATTATATAATGTTCAACCGTTTACCGGAGGAATTTTATGGTCAAAAAAAAGGTTACCAAAAAGTCACTAATTTTTTTCTCCAACTCAATCTGCATACAACCTGAACGGGTAGTAAGACGCGGTGCTAATAATAATAATAATAATAATAATAATAATCCAACTAAATAGACAACCTGACTAGTGTGTTGACCCATGATCCTTTGCGTTATGTTCATCCATGATCCCTTGTGTTATAATGTTGACCCATGATCCTTTGAATTGTATGAAGCCATCTTTTCCTAAAAATATTAACTTGTCTATTTTATCAATATTATTTGAAATTTTAATTTACTTTATCAATTATAGTTAAAATTTAAATAATCTATGCATGGAAGGTTAGGCTAAATTATCTGGGTAATAATTGTTATAGTAAGCATTAATTAGTTTCTCTAAAATTATTTATTTCCAGCCAAAATATCGACTAAGCTATATTAATATATTTCTTTGTGAGGCGCCCAGATCTGTTCTAGATGTGTGATAGTTTTCTTTGTATTATTTCTTTCGAAGATTTCCAAGATTTTTTAAACACGATAAAAGAACAGTAGTTATTAATATGGAGGCATTGTGTTTGCTACAAAAAAGGTATGTTACTGTTGTAGACTTTTTTTGTCTTTATAAAAACAATCAATTTAATTTGGGGTACAATATGACCGATGGTTATCTCGTTTCTTGGGTGAGTTATTAGTTTGAGACGACTGAATTGTATTAATTCTTACTGGTATCCATTTAGACATTTCTTAAACAAGCACAACAAATAAAAAGTCTGATTTGTATCCATTCTCATAATATCCACAAAATCCTGAATTGTATCCATTCTGATTTATATCCATTTAATTGTGGTGCTACTTGTCTGATAGATGGCAGCAGCAGATACTTTTCTTAACTCATTCCGTGCTTACTAGATAGCAGCACTACCTTATTTTAATATAAAAATATTTATTTTACTTATCTTATTACTTTAAAATATAAACATGGATTTTAAATTATTAGACTTATTTTGATAAACATTACATATTATACCTGTGTATAAGGTAATTGTTTTATACACAATAAGATATATTTTTCTTATATATATTATAAATAAATAGCCCTAGTATCGTCTTGTTGGCGACCCTGTATTTAAATCCTATATTATGAATTTATGACAAATTGACAGCATTAGCTACTTTATAAATGCCATTTTATTAAACTTTTGCACACGCAAAACTATCACCCACTCTAAGCAAAGATTAAAGTAGGTTATATCTCACATGGGGCAAGGCGATAAAAAAAACAATGTTTTTGTAATTGTATGCTTTTAATCTTGATAGATTTTTGTTGTCATATCCTATTATCTACAGATAATTTCATCAGTTTATAATGTAGGGCTACATGTGTTGAAAATAGAATAATAAATCTTATTTATAGGCTATCATACTCAACTTGAACACAGGCATGCGTTTTATGTACTAGTTTTGTTAAGTTTGATTGAAAACCCCCCAAAAATGTGTTTATATTTACCACTCTCCACAACATCTATATGTTTAGGCCTACGACCCACATTATTGTGGATAGTAATTACTACTGTATGTACGATTCAGTTTAAATAGGCTTACATTATTAAAGTTTTGTTTAGACTTCTTAAACAGATTTGGCCTAACTTTTTATTATCTTGTCAACTGGTCTGTCAATGTGTTTTACCCGAATAAGGTATACTTAAAGGATAAAGGTTGAGTTATAAAATTCGAATTTGTGTAAAGGGAGAGGGGAAGGCCTTTAGAAAAATACCCCAATCACACCCAGTTTGGATTCAAATCCCAACCTCCCCACCATTGGAAAATTAGACCAAATAGACTAACTTCTTGGTCAACGTTGCCCAATGAGGTGGATTAACAGACTACTAACATCCCAAATATGTTGAAGCCTTACTAACCTACACCTACCATAAAACCTACAAACAATCTTAATATTGGAATGTCCCAATTATCAGTGTGTTGATGGTGAATAATAATGCATTTTGATCCTGGATGTCATGTTGTAACAAAACACAGTTTGGGCTACTTTTGTTACGAACCTTTCGCTGTCCTCGTTTCTTATTTACGTAAGGGTGTCATCTGGAAGCTCTCGTTGGTCATCTTTTAGCTATATCATACTGAACTGCATTGATAGTATGTTACTTTTAAAAAAATACTTGTTCAGTTCTTGCAATTTATTTAAATAAATATGTATTGTTAGTTACACCATTTAACACTCGAACATACTGATAATATACATTTTATAACGATAGTTAAAAATATGTCTGCTCCACATGACAATACATTGGGGAAGACCAGTACAAATCTATGCTGCCTTTCAAGGCTTGGGTCTGTATTCTCCGTAGTGTTGTACTCTCAAACTCAAGTTACTACTTGATTTCTTTCCCTCTACCAATGGGGCTATTTTATCTGAGCGCGAAAAGTAAAATTAGGCATGGCTTTACTAAGCACCTTCTCTTAAATACTGCGTAATGTAACCCAGAAATAAACCATGCTTTGAACACATGCAGCTAAAAGAAAGAAAAATAGAAACATGGTGGTTGTTTAGAAAATATGAATTTAATTTTAAATATTAATAAAGATGGAAAAATCAATATCATTACAATGTTCGCGGGGCGTCCAGACGAGGGTAAGCTACCATTATGAGGTCAGGGTGTTGAGGATGTGGTGTAGAGGAGGTATTAGGAATAGGTCAAGTTAATCGGCATTCACCTTTAGAGAGAATGTAAATTTTTTGCTGGGCGTGGGGAATTCGTCATAACGAGGTTGTGTTGTTGGGCTTAGTAGTCTGGCTCCACCAGTGATCTTTATACTATACTGGATGGGCATAAATACGCCCCTTGCAACGGACCAGATCGTGACGTTAAATTTGCCGTCTGATTGCTGGCAAGGGGACAAGTTTCTTTCAATGTGCTTGTGCCAAAACGTGTTAGTGAAGTGTTATACCTCACTTGACTGAAGAAACATTTACATTATAGTGTGTACAATTCAGTTTTAAAGGTAATATTGTACAAATAAGAATAAAATCTTTTATATATTAAAATATGTAGCTAAATCCCATGTTGTTTACCCAAGACTAATCTAAAATATATCTAAAATTGGTTCTCTAATAGCTTATATAATGGTTTCAGAAACAGTATCATATTTAACGTTCATTATCTAAAATGAAAAAAATTTAGCTTCAAATTTAATTACATTTGTTTGAATGACAAACTTTGTGTAGTAGATTTAAATTCAAATTAGCATTTAGTCTATAGGCTTGTAGGAAGTATTACTAACAATATATTTAAAGTTGGCTCTCAGCTTGTATGTTGCTTTCAGAAACCATATTATATTTAATGTTCAATAGCTATAATGAAATTAGGTCACTAAAAACCTCGTTACTTTTGTTTGAGTGACAAACTTTGTGTAGAAGTCTTAGGTTCAAAGATCATTTTGATTATAGGCTTGTTGGAAGTAAAACTATTTTAGCCTAAATTGACTTTCTTAAAGAAACAGGTCATGAGTTATGCTATTAGTTAGTTAAATTAGTTATGCGCTTCAAACCTTATACTAACTCATTTATTTTGTGTAACTAATCATACATTGATTTATCTCATATAGTCATAAAAATTAGCGAATGATGTCAAAATGCCACATTGCCTTGTATGGGTGTAAGAGAGAAAGATATACCTGAAAGTTTCCTTCTCTCATACACAATGATTTGCAGACGACCACTAGAAAATTTTAGTCGCATATGTCCATCCAGTTATATCATAGAGATCAATGGGCTCCACCTCTGCTTATAAGGTATAGGAGTGGCCCTATTTGATTGTGGCTGCGGCCATCTCGGATTTCCAGTATTTTGGAGGTCTTTTGGATTTTCCAAAGTAATTAATTAGGGCAATTTTTAATGTATTAGGCCCTAATGTTAACATACTTGGCTTTCAATAAAATAAAAAACTCATATTTTATAAAAAGTGTATGTGTGTGTGTATATATATAAGCTACCTATGTATGTGATTGGTGCGGCTCTCAAGATCTTTGACGGTTAACATATAATAATATATAATATGTATTTTAATAAGAAAAATTCATTGAGTAACTCAACAGATAAGTGAAGTTTGTTAATGTAATATGTCGTAGATTAATCTGGTAAAATACAAGCATCCGATTATGAGATTTTCTTTGTTCCCTCAATAAATGCACTGTAGCCCGCATTGGTAATCAAATGATTCAGACAATATACTGAATTTTTGATAACGGGGAGACCGGGTTCAAATTCCAGTCAAGTGTACTGAACTTAGAGTGAGTTGAAATAAATTGTTTCAGATTCTTACTCCACACAAATGAGAGTAAATTAATCTAAATTCTACATTTATCTTTCTTACACTATTGTGTAAATATGCGGATAGCCCAAGTGTGCTAGTAAATACATGATTCGGGCCACATAAAAATATAGGCCACAATTATTGAACAGTAAAATTTTATTTTTTAGTTAATAACAACTCTGTCCCTATAATACATTTTTAATATTTTTTTATTTTTAATATGGTGAAATACGGGACAAAGGATGAGTAGACAAATAAGTGGAAAAAAACTCCTAGCATACTTGAAAAGGATAAACGGATTTTAACTTCCTAAATAAAAGCTGAGCATGCCAGTCGAGATCATTAGCATTGCGGCAATCCTGCCTGTTAGATATTTTCATTTTACTTCTCGTTAGAACTATATGCATTTAATTTCACTATTTTAAAATGACTGAGAAAAGAATAATTTAGTGGAAATGTTCCTACATTTGCTTGGGAAGTGTGATAAATTATCTAGGAAAAATACCTTGGTACGCTTGGCCGAGATTCTAATCCCAACTTCCTTGTCAGCGGTCAACTAGTTTAGTTGAGCTTGGCAATATTCCACATTCCAAGTGTTGTGGCCATGTTTATTAAAGCACTTTGTCTCGAAAGGTATGTTTTATATCTTGATTTTCAACTTAAACCATTCTTAAACATTGAAACCACTTTCATAATCCAAGATGGTTAGCAAATAAAAGATAAATGGGAGGCATCTATTCTTACTTGACTAATGTGATACACCCAGCAGGATTTGAACTCTGACCTCCCATTTCTCAAAAAACTAGACAAGACTGACACCTTTGTGTTCCTATCAGTGTGTTAAAAATAATGTTGTTTTAGGACTTATGTCGGAATGACATATTAAGCTAGGTCTTGTGCCGTTTGGTCTTGTGCTTGTTGGCTTGTGAGGCTAGGTCTTGTGGGGCTAGGTCCAGTGAAGTTAGGTCTTATAAAGTTTAGGTCTTGTGCTTTAGGTCCACTGCCTGTTTGAACAGTTAAGGATATTTTAAAGTAATCTATGTAAAATGAATTTTAGGTCCAGTACTTTTAGGTCTAGTTAAGTTAGGAGCTATAAAATTAGGTCTAATAAAGTTAGGTGTTATGAAGTTAAGAAATTTATTTTAGGGGTTGTGAATTTAGGTCCACTGCCACATGTCCGAATATTCAAAGAATATCACAACATGGCACCAAACTATTTAATAGGCAATAGTTATAATTTTTAATATTGTAAACGAACCCACCCAAACAAAACTTGCATCAACACATTTTTCAAGAAATTTCAGGATCCAAAAATATTAAATTTTTCAAACTATTCAAAATGTTAATTTATTTTAGGAAATACTTCCCCATGTAGCAATTTTAAACTAGATCATAATTATTTTTAAATATTAATCATTTGTTAAGTACCCTTATATAATTATTATTTTAAAAGAAACACGAATATGTATATTTTTTTGTATACATATTATAATAGGGATAGTGCTGCTCTCTAGTAAGCATGGAATGAGTTAAGGAAAGTCTCTAATGCTGCCATCTATCAGACAAGTGGCACCACAATTAAATGGATACAAATCAGACTTTTTATTTGTGGTGCTTGTTTAAGAAAATGTCTGAATGGGGACTATTCAGAATGGATACAATTCAGGATTTTGTTGATATAATGCAAATAATTACAGTGGATACTAATCAGGATTTTTGTTAAAGTTGTTTATTTGAAAACTGTCTGAATGGAGACCATTTAAAGTAGATACAGATCAGGATTTTGTGGATATTATGAGAATGGATAAAAAACAGACTTTTTACTTGTGGTGCTTGTTTAATAAATATCTGAATGGATACAATTCAGCTCCCCCATTAGTTTTTGATTGTAAAAATAATTTAAAAAAAATTGATTTGCTGTATTAATTTGTTTAATAGATCAATCATAAAATATTAATATTTTTTTAAAAAGATATATTAAACAATCTTAAAGACTCTCTTACAAAGCTAATGATAAATGCCTCAACCACACTTTTTTGTTGCTCTGGTTTTTTAAGACTTATTAGACAAAAAAAGTTTAGTATTTGTTGAATATCTAGAATATTCTAGGTTTTCTACAAATATCTTACGATTTTTTTACGTGTGCATAATATAGTATGTTTTTCCTTTAAAGTAGTACACCCACCCATCCCTTTAACTAAGAGCACTTTTTTCGTGTGTCATTACTATTCCCAAATTCGATTATAATTGGCATTTTAAAAGGCTCTATTATATACACCGCTACTATATAAACACGAGTAGATATATAAACTAACCACAACCCACAAAACCGGCCTTAGTGGCTGCAAGGTCTTCATCACTTTCACTCTATACAATGATGGAGATATTGGATCTTTCCGGGTCAGGTGTACCAAGTGATTTTTCCTTATTTTCACTCCATTAGGGTAAATAGGTGGATAGCCCAAACAAATAGTAGGATACTGTGCACTTAAAAACAATACAATATTATAACTTAAATGATGGGCGTTCCCCCGAACCCCCATTTGTAATACTAATTTAAGGGTGTTCATGTGAGTTTCAAATTACTTTTAATATCTAATGTTTTATTGGGTCACAATTTGTTCTTTTTGAACCTACACACTTTTTTTAAAAATAAATATTGTTGGGAGCATCATTTAAAAATAGCTTTGCTACATAAAAATGCAATATTATTGACGTTTAAATAATTTGTCAGTAAAACTTCGAGTTATTATAATAAATTTTTTCCATAATATTGTTTATTTTATGTTACAAAATGGATAGTCAAGCAAGTACAAATGGTGTATCCCCCTTCCCACAAAAACATGTTAAAAATAAATCAAAACTCACTTTTTAAAAAGAATAAAATGAAACATTAAATAGGTCCTAGCTCACATGTGTAAGATGGCTTGAATATTTTTTCTTCTTTTGGACATGCACACTGCTCTAGGTCATAAATGACACACTTTTTTTTTTATGTATTTTCTAATTACATATTTCAATTCAAAACTATACAAACATATGGGTTCACTAAACATTTAAAAGGAGGATAGAAGGCTAAAACCCGCTTAAGATTCTGATGGACATCTCGAGGTTTGGCAAATCTCTACTCCAAGTAGTACCATGTGCTAACACCTCACCGGAGCTGCGCTGCTGTAGCTAGGGCAGTAACAACACCAACCCCTCTCTCCCCTCTAATACTCTCCCTTCCCCTTTCGGAGTGTCATTACTCCAGGCCGCCACCACCACCCCTAATCCTTTCAATTTTGTTGCTTACTAAAAAATCAAAGCAAAGCTATCATGATGATGCTCTCTAAAGCAGTGGTTTATAAACTACGGCCCACGGGCCGCTTGAGGGCCGCACGCAATTGTAAAATTGTTGTGATTTTACTAACAAAAATGTCAAATTAAATAGATAATCAGTGTATGTTTTTAGACATTTGAACAAATGAGCAAGCTCGATTATAATGTTCCATGTGTAAGAGCAAATCAAATGAGTTCCAATTTGAATTAATCAATCTTCAAGCAGACAATGCTCTGAAGGAGACTTTTAAGAATATGAAACTAACTGAATTGTATGCATCACTTGTAGAGAAAAGTTTGGTAATTTGAAAACGTTTGCCAGAAAGATGTTTGTGTTATTTGCTTCTACCTATATTTGTGAACAGACTTTCTCATGCGTGAACATTAACAAAGCAAAGAACAGGTCTCTCTTAACATACTCAAATCTACAAAATGTTTTGTGAATTAGGACGAACAAGCTGAATCCTGACTTCGACAAACTCGTGCAGTATTTTGGACAGTTGCATAAATTTCATTAACAATGGCAATTTGAGTAGTTATTAATCAACATTTGGTAGGCTAAGTATCAACATGAGTACATAACATATTTAGTTTTATTTGTTATGACATTAGATTTTATTTGGTACTTTTTTTGTATCAAAGCTATATGGTTATATGACTAATATATGGATATTTGCGTGAAAATAAAGTTCATTATTTAGTTAATTTAGACGTTTGTTACATGCGGCCAGCTAGAGACCTCACAGATGTCCATGTGGTCCTCGGGGAGATTTTGCCCACCTCTGCTCTAAGGAGTAGTGTGGAGTTTCGAGCCGCAATCTCGGTGTTTTATTAGAATGTCGTCCCAAGTCAAAGGACAAGGGCTCCAATTCCTAAGTACAATTTTTTTGAGTTACCCAAGGAAATCATTATTTACAATAAATGGTGACATTTTTATTTAGCTTATATATTACCCACTATATATCATTATCATTATTAGCCCATTCGGGCTATACGCACTAACGCTAAAGTCACGATATTATCATAGTAATAACAATAATTTAAAAAGGAATTTGCGTGTGTATCCCTAGTTTAGCCAGTATCAAATTAAAGTTTGTATACTCGAACATATTTTAGAATTGAAACTGTACGTTAAATAATCACTTTTAGTATTTGTAGATGTTAAAGAGGGAGGAGCGGGGAATTTTGAAATTGTAAAATGGACTACTTCAAATATATATTTTGTAAAAAGAATAAGCAATAATCTGACAATACTTTAGCTACTTTTCATTCAAACTGTTTCCAAAACATGAAATAAAACCGATAGTTCAAAACAATAGGGTTATTATTTAGCACCGCGTCTTACTACCCGTTCGGTTTATACGCTTTAAGTACTAATTACGCTAATGGATTGGGAATTGTGAAGGTTGCATTAGAGGAAGTGAACCCATATTTGCGTAGAGGGAGAGTGGAAAAACATTTAGGAAAAGCCACCCTCAGTTCACCCGACCGAGATTCGAACCGCAATCTCCCCGTCCTTGGCGGTCGAGCTCAACACGACTAGCGCGTTAGCCAACTACGCCACCGAGGCAGGTATACTGTTATTCAATACTAGATTAAGTAATCTAACTTTAAAAAAAAATAGCATTTATCTTGGATAAGTTTAAAATGAGCATACTGAACCATTGTTTATAGACTAAAAAAATAAACATTACTATTTTAAACAAAAGTATTTTTTCTTCAGATTCCATAGTAAAAACATAATTTGTTTGTTACTTCTCTCCTCAACTGGTAAATTCTCAAGCTGTGATTAAATGAGCAATGTTGGAGGAAAGAATAGAAGGTACCAAAGACCCTGGCAAAAGTTGTTTAAATAATGAAGCAATAGTTGGCATTATAGTAACATATTTCAACTATACTTTATTGTTAGAAAACTTACCATAGAATGTTTAAAATAACTATTATTATTATTATTATGTTTTAACTACGTGTCGACCCATAAGAGGCCTTTTACGTAAAAACACTATAATTAAAGTAACTCAAAACTAATTATATGAAATAAAATAAAAAAGACAGTAAATGCAAGTTCATTGAGAGGGCATGGCCTGGTGAGAGTGAAGGAGAAATAATGCATGATAAATTAAATGAAGTGTGAAAAAATTAAACATGAAAGTCATATCCTCCAACAAAGGAACGTAGACCCCTCCACCCACACCAGCGATCAAGGTCATGAAGTTCTTAGGGGAGAGTAAGGGTGGGGACGTACACTCACTGGCATACTTGTTTTGTTCTCCTTTGGGACCATGTACATTTATACACTAATACATTAAACAAGTTGTCCTATACAGAGGCCTATTATATAAAATTCAGTGACATAGTCTAAGGATAATGTCTGATAGAGAATGTTATATCAATTGTTTTATGACCAAATAGTTTATGCAGTCAGGAAATGGCCGTTTGTTTGCGTGGACCAGAGTCCTTATTTAACCCACTTCCCCACTATCTAGAAGGTTGAATTTGGTATACAGCTTCCACTAGTGGGACATTTTAATTTATTAAATCTTGACATTTCATAAATAAAGCTTTTAACAACAACAAAAAATGCTTTGTCACTTTGTCTAGTCTCTCCTTTTTCACCCCCTCCATCCCCATAGTGTCAAGTTACTAGTCTAATGCATTATAATTTGACTGTCTTGTATTTAGAAAATCCTCTTACTTGTCAGAACAAAATGCTTAATTTTGAGCTTTCATTTTGTATTTAAAGTTTTAATTATTTTAAAATAAAATTATATATCTTCTATTAAAGTAAATATTAAATTGCATTTTTTTTAGTGCAATCATTCATATTCCGTTTACAAGTTAAATTGAATGAAAAAAAAGTATGTTATTGTTAGGGTTTTTTTTTCGTGGGGTACAGTAGACAAAATCAACCTCATATTAAAGTAGGTATCCATCCGAATCTTAAATAAACATAACTTGTTAAATTTAGTGTCATTATAGCAATAGCTTAAAATGTTAACAAAAGTAACCTACATACTTTTATTATCATGTGAGCTACTAAATACTTATTGGGACTATGTCTTAAAATAAATTGGCAAATGCAAGCAAACATTATAGCTGTAATGTCAGTAAACTCCGGCGCAAATGTTGAAAATAACATCCACCTCCGCCCCAATCTGTATTCGTAATCACATCCAAGAAATTCACATGATATTCGGGGATATATTTAGATTTAATGACAAAATAACCCTAAAACTAATTTATTACATACTATTTTATATAATTAACCTATTCCATATAATAATGTTTGTATAATTTTAGTCGATTAACCGAACGTGTGGGGCATATTGGAAATAATATTGTTAGATTTGTTGTCTTTTTTTTTTTTTTTTGTCAAACATTTATAATTAAAATTCAATATCCTTTATAAATGACCCACAAACTATTATTTATATCTTCCGTTTTGGTTACCAAGGTAGTTGAGAGGAAGTGATCCTGCATTAGCGCATAGAGAGGATGGCAAACCACTTATAAATCACATGTGATAAGTCCCTCTAATTCACCCGGACGAGATTCGAACCTCGACCTCACCGACAACAGCGATAGAGTGCAATGCTATACTAGCATATTATTCTACTCAACCACTGGTGCGGGTAGTATATATGTTACAAACACCAACACTAAACAAAAAAGTAACAAAATAGGTATTATTTTTTAACTCGCTTTTTGCTTTGGTAGTGTTTCTCAAAGTGTTTTAAATATTTTTAGCTGGTTTCCTGCTGTGTAACACAGATTTTCTGTTTCCATTGCGGGAGTATCGCCTAGAATATTTTTCTTTGCTAAAAAACATAATTTCTATACAAAAAGTTTGTATCTAATCAAAGAAACACTGTAGATTGTTACACAAATTATTGATAAGGTAAACAGAATCAAGCCTACTCTATAAACTTTTAACATAGATCATGCAAATACATCTAAAGGAACCTTTTCAAAAACTGAGGTTTGGAGGTAATAGTAGTAACAAGGTGACAGACAGTTAGTGTCCAGTCCAGGGTTTTACCTGAAGGAGAAATAAATGTTGGAAGGGAAGGGGGAGTAGCATGGCTTACAGAAAAAAAAAGATGAGAAGATAGTGAATGCCAAAGAGGGGTTGGGGAGGAGAGGGAGAGGCGCTTCCGAGGACAGAGCATTCTACCAGGCAGCTACTGAACTTTTTCAACAGTTCAGACATGATTTAATTTGAAAATATCAAATTTTGTTCCCGTTATTGTATTGTAAATATTTGTCGTGTATGATAGAACATTATCTTATTCTCTATAATAACATGATAACTTTAAAACTATATTCTTGTGTTTCATGTTTTATTTAATTTAAATTTAATTTAAATTACGTCTTATTGTAAAAAAGTAAATATTAACTTGTACCTTTTTTTATTAATATAGTTCATTTTAAATTTACAAGTTTAATGCAATGCAAAAAACCGCATGTTATTACTATGCATATTTTTTAAGCAATAGCCGGCACAACTTTATCATTCTTATATAGTAGGTGTCCATCCGAATCTTAACAGTTATTTTCAAGGTCCATCAAGCCCCCTTATTCAGCATTAGAGAGTAGAACCCTGTCTGGACTATGATTTGAGGCTGAACCCTGTTCTCAGACCTGCACAACTTACAGCCTGCGGACCACTTGTGGCCCACTAAAGGATATCCTGCAAGCTGACAATTACTCCTAATATCATTATCATAAACTGCAGTCTGCTACATGAGAAAAATATATTGTAAAATTTTGCTTGGAAGACTTAAAAATGTATAGCCATTTGTACTGATTGTGTTCCAACTAAAATGAGAAAAAACAAAGCAGCACTAATATTCTTTGAATTGTTTTGAGGTACACAAGTAGTTTAGAATTAAAAAGGAACACCTATCATTAAATGGTGATCACTTTGAAGATATACAAAAAAGGATGAGGCATTTACTGATGACAAAATGTGTAGTGTGTTTTAATAGCTCTCTAATGGTTTATTCGACTAAAACACTATGAAATTTTTATATGTTAAAATTTTTAAGGAATAAGACATTATTTTTATGATAAGTCAGAGAATTGTATTTTTTTGACTTTCCCCAAAAGTGCTTTATGCTTAAGACAAGCGAGTGGCACAGTTATTAGTTTAGAGATTATATGATATGGTACTGATAATGCCAAAAAATTAACTTTTCTCTGGAAGAGTCTCAAGTATTTATTTTTGGTCATGCCATTTCTCGACGACTTGATCTAAGTAAAACTTCTTTCTATAATTTTTTTATTACTTTTGCACCTTTAAAAAAACACTATTTGTTTATACTGCATCCATTTGTTTTCAAGGGAACACACCTTGCTTGTTTCCCTTATGGTTTAGCTAATAAGATAAGGCCATAGTGTAATTAGTCAAGGTAAATTTGTATTTTTATATTTTTGGCGTGGCTTTGAATGCTACACATGTAAAAATATCAAATCAAAAGAAATTAGTGTAACAATTAATGCATTAAAGTAATGTGCAATGTTCAAATTAAAAAAAAAATGAAATTTTTTAGATGTAATTTCCATTAGATATATTTTACTTATGTTACTTTTGCATACTTTCAATAAAGAACTAAAATTAATCAACTTTAAAACCATTATAACAATATTGTTATTATTTTGGTTTTGTTTTTACTGTAGATAGTGAGTGCACTTTTAATGCGTGTGTGTGTGTTTGTGTCTGCATCACATGTCACAATACACAGTTTTATTTATAAATAACACATTTGAAAACAAAGTATGGGCTTGGTATTTTAACCGTGTTTCTTTTTCTTAGTTTCAAATAATTCTTATTTGGGGCATAAATAAAATAATATCTTCAATCATAAAATATTGTTCTTGTTTAATATTCCAGGTTAGGCTTCAACTTTGGGATACTGCAGGACAGGAGAGGTTTCGAAGTCTAATACCGTCATATATCCGTGACTCAACAGTTGCTGTAGTTGTGTATGATATTACAAGTAAGTTTGTATATTTATTTAAGCACTAGCAGAGCAAATGCTACTGGAAAAATTAACCAGCCATTGTCATAGTGTAATTTTTTTATTTCTTTTTGAAATTTATTATTTCATTGTATTGATTATCAATGGTAACAAATAAGCATAGCTTATAATGAAAGCTATGGTAATTAATTAATTAATTAGTTCTTACCCGCCTCGGTGGCGTAGTTGGCTAATGCGCTTGTCGTGTTGAGCTCGACTGCTGAGGACGGGAGATCGAGGTTCGAATCTCGATCGGGTGAACTGGGGGTGGTTTTTCCTAAATGATTTTCTACTCTCCCTCCACGCAAATGTGGGTTCACTTCCTCTAATTCAACCTTCCCAATTCCCAATCCATTAGTGTAATTAGTACTTAAAGCGTATAACCCGAACGGGTAATAAGATGCGGTCCTAAATAATAAAAAAAAAACTAGAGTTTCAAGGGATTACTATGACATATGTAACCATTTGGCTTTTACTATTAGCGAAGGAGGTGAGGATCTTGATGTAACATCTTTGTGAAGTGCCATTTTTCATCATTTTACAAACTTAGCAAAGCGGTTTGAGTTCTACTTCCCAAAAGAGAAGGATCCAAGAAGAGAGAATGACTGGATGGATCCAATACTAATGTATGACATGGAATGATGCGATGCCTGTTAACATAGAAGATAACCTAATTGTTCTAGCTGCTAATGACTAATTGAAAAATTATTTCCAAAGGACAAACTCACTTGCTTCCTTCTGGATAAAAGTTTAAACAGAATTTCCCGATATTTGTGAAATCGCAATGAAAACTCTCCTATAATTTGCCTCGACATACCTTTGCAAGACTGGTTTCTCTACTATGAGTGTAATAAGTGTAATTAAGACAAAACATCGTCAGAGTGGCACTGTGCACAATAAAGCCATGGCTTGATAGAATGTGCAAAAATAAGCAAGCTCATTTGTCCCATTAAGTGTTATATTATGTTATTTCTTTAATATCGATAAAACTATTCTTCTATCAAAAAAACTATATTTTAATACCTACTCCACAAGGCATTAACTTTCCACCAAGGCGGCCCCTGGGTACTACTGAAAAAAAAAAGATACCGGTCCGCCACAGGGTAAAGTTTGAGTAGCACTGCCTTAGTAAACGTTTAATCCCAACATGAGTGAAAATAACAAATAAGTTGTTTCTTCTGATACCAAAGTGTGAGTACTAATATTAGTAAAAGTGTCAGGGTGAAAAAGTATTGAGTAAAAAATAATAGTATCGAAAGAAAATATCGATATTAGTAAAGTATCAATACTTTTTCCCTCATCCCTAGTAGTGTTTCTACTTACTCTAAGATGCTGTTAAAGATATCTTTACAATATCTTGATGGTGCAATTTGAAGAATGTCATATCTCGATTTCATTATCCAAGATTAATTAAGTTCATTTTGTTAGCTAACCATAATCAAACAAATTCATTTATAAACTCATATTATAATTAAAAAAAACTTAGTTCAAATTGGATGTACAGTAATTATTGAGTAAGGGGCTGGAGATCAGTTTAGCTGCTTCATTGATAGATAGGACATGTGCACTGAGAATAGATCGAGGGGTGAGTGAGACATGGTAATTTAAATTAATCAAAGTTTGATATAAGATGTCTTTGTTCAGATGAACCCAATAAGGGGTGTACAGTATATTTGTGTACATAATTGACAGTTTCTTCAACTATAATATTTTATTCATTCAAAATCGATCAACATTTTGGCTTGCATTATTAACCCAATTGAAATTCCTACAGGTGAGAGAGTACTAGAACTCAATTACTATTTGAATTGTTCTGATCACAACAGGAGAATAAAATTATATATAATAAGTTTTCATAAAATAATTCAGAGTCCCTTGCATTAAAAAAAACCATTAACAATCTCAAAGGCTAAGTACTGTTTTTCTCGCTGAATGATTACTAGCTTAGATGTTGTCAACTAAAGATAGCCAGCCGGCTTACTACCTTCCTTGGGGCCGGGATGGTGAGAAGGTGTTTTTTTCTTATTCGTCTATGATAGTAGGAAGGTGGCCGTTAAAGTTGTAATTTACTAAGAAATATGTGACAACTCATTTGCATAGAGACTTTGCCTTCAAGGTAAATTCTTTTCCTTTTCGTGTATGTTTACACTTTACACTATATTGATTGGGCATATATGCATTATTCCTCATGGAAGTAAGTAGAAAGAAGTACTTTAATACCTCCAATGTTTCTTTGCAGGCATTCTTTTGTTTGGTAGTTAATTTTGGTTTGTAGGTGGAGCCAGCGCTAGATGATCCGTATTTCTCGAAATTGAGGGCCACCACTGGTTGGATTGGGATGAATGGTGATTTTGCGAGTACTACTGTCGTACCTTCCACTCCTTTTATTGACTAGTCACTATTTACTTACTCCTTATATTTCCTTCACAGAAGGCCATTCACCTTCAGCAGTTATTCTCTTTTGGTTTGCCAATGAAGCAGAGAATGGGGCTTGAATTCTGGCCAGGGTAATCGATAATAAACAATAGATAAAAAATTCCCACTCTTTATAAAAATGCATCCCCTCCCCATATCCTTTAAATTCTAGCTTCCTCATTCCTATCTCATTAGTGTGGATATGCAGTTAGCCCTGACGGGTATTAAGACTAAGGCTACTTAAAAAAGAAGTAAGCTATTTTTGTTAGTATAAGTATTTTTTTATGAGAATAAGGGATTGGTAAGCCCCCCCAGTGTTTATGGACAGGCCTGTTACTACTAACACCTTACACAACGAGTTAAAGCAAAAACATTTTAGTACAATGCAGTACACTTCTTACATTCACCTTGTTAAACTAAACGAGTAGTAAGATGTGGTGCTACAAAAATAATGTTAAAACTAGTTAAAAGTCATGTTTGTGATTCTAGCATTTTGTTTTACCTGTGGAACTGATGACACTTTCAAATTAACATTTATATGGGGCTTATTATTTAAATAGATTAGCTAAATCACTAAATTTATTACAAAAATACATTTTACAACTATTAGAAGAAAATATGTCCAACTTAAATCTATGTATACATGTGCTTTACTAAGGATTTTTAAATTATTGACATCTTACAAAGTACTGCACCTAGAAACTTAATTATTTCAAAAATCATCATATAAATTTGGAGTGGATTAATATTATGTTGTCAAATTTTCTAGTGTACTTTTATACTTTGCATCAAGCTCAGGCGGTGTTATTTTATACAAGCTAATGTAATGAACTTGTAATAATATTTGTGTAACAAGTTACAAGTTGGATGTAACAAGTTACGAGTTATGGCTAAATCGAATGGGGGACACTCACCGAACCTCCTTGACGAGCTGCAGCACACCAGCACTAGCACCGACCTCCTCACTCCAACCGACCGCCCGATAGACTAGCGGAGCGTTCAACGGACCACTACTGAGGCGCAAACCCGAGACTGGCCAGAAACAAAAGAAGATAGTTCCTGGTTCCGCCACACGTAGCGTCTAGATTGTTCGACTAGCTACCCGATCCTTCTTGTCATCTTGTGTATCGCTTCTCCTTCCTTCCCTCTCCTTGTGTCCCTTTCCCTCTTAGTGAATTCACTTTTGTATATATATATTGGGACACTGGTGGTCGATGGTTACTTATTACACCACCAGCTGACTTAAGGTGAGAACGGCGACGTAGGGCCTAGGATTATTGTTTTGCATCAAAATTCTCTTTCAGTGTAATGGGGGGAAACCAGTCAAAATTAATGTTCAGTACTTAACTCATATTGGAATATTTAACCTTGCAACGCCTTGCGCTTCTTGCGGTAGTTGAAAATACTGTTGCCTTTCTGCCGTCTTATTTGGGCTCTAGCCCGATTTAATTGCGCCTCTTGGCTTTGTTGATATATATTTATACACAATTGAGTGCGCAGAGTCAAACTCTGCGTCTCGGGCTTACCACCCGTCTTGTAACTATTCAAGGATTATGCTTATAACTAGGTGACGTCTGGATAGTTACAATAAATTAGGATGCAGGGCACTTATATGATAGGTTGGGACTCGGTCCACTGTCGATTGTTATTACATTTGAGTAACATTATGATATTTATTGAGGGTAGTTAGCGCATTAACGCCGAGCTTCTGTAGTGATCGCTAATGTGTAACGCGGGAGTTTTAAATATGTACAGCTTTAGAGCTCACTTTAATAGATTAAATAATCTTAGAGTCTAGAACCATTGGCTTTAATATTTGTCATTTAGGATTGTTGTTTGATATGTATGATTATGTTCATCACGCTTGCGCATTAGCATTTGCTGTTACCCATTGTTACATATCCCTGCGGGGGTTGAGCATTGTTGAGTTAAGGTCTCCGTACTCTAAACAGTTCTGTTTCTATGTTAGAAAGGAAGACACGCTTCACGCTCTATTTTTTGTTGATGTGCTAAAATTTTGTACTATTTCATTGTTTATTATAAAATAAAGTTATGTTGTTAATATTAGGCTATATTATCGCCTGATTTTCCAGTCATCCTCACCCTAGTATAGTTGGGGGACGGGGAGTGGCATTTGATGCTATTATTATTATTATTATTATTATTAGCACCGCGTCTTACTACCCGTTCGGGTTATACGCACTTACGCTAATGTGTAATGGTAGGGTGATTGTGAGATTAAATGAAGGACCTACAGTTTAACGTGGAATCCGAACCACGGTGGCGGCCTGGCATTCCC
>JBCFYV010009882.1:11748305-11759927 GCA_039000515.1 Timema cristinae | reverse complement strand
CAGCAGAAGCATGGGCACTGAATGTAAGAGAGACCAGGAAGGTGAAGGCCACGGGAATTAAGTTCTTGATGATTATGCTAGCTGTCACCAAAATAAATAGGATTAAAAATGAAGCGATGCAGGCAGGAGTTGGAGTACATGGCTTAAAAGGGATCGTAGAGGAAGCTAGAGAGAGAAGGTATGGGCATGTAATGGGGATGAAAAAAGAAAGCAATCCAAAATGAAAGCTGTAGCTAAAGTATATTGGAAAACGAATTAAAGGGAGACCTAGAAGGATATGGGAGGAGCAGGTGGTATAGCAACTGTTCAAGAAAGAGGAGAATAGTGGACATGAGTAAGTGAGAAGGAATGATGGAAAGACAGAGCAAGATGGTGGTGTTTTACAAATTGACTCAGCCACAGGCTAGAATCTGTAAGTGATGATGATAATGATGATGATTACCATCAATTCCATGAAGAAAGAGAGGTTTCAACAATGTATAGGGGGATTCTAGAGCTCCCAGTCACCACCTTCCTAAACACTTGACAAAAAAAAACTTTTTCCTTTAAGACAATTAAGTAGTGTTTGAGATAAATATAATCCACAAAGAGTTAAATGTTAAGGCTAATTTAGTATTCTTGACTCTAAGAAAACAATTTAATTTAAAAACACTGAATGCATAAGGTAATAGTTACTCTAATGTAGTGGTATATACATAAAGTTTTGGCAAGATTCTTTAAGGGATTGCAAGCAATGATGGTCTAGTAGTTGAACAACATTGACTAGTTTCAAGTGTTCCTAAAAAATATTTGTAGACACTTAAGAAAATAATTAAAACTTTTATAGCAGCTTCCAAACTTAACACTCTATTGAATATGAGCTATTTACTGAAATATAACATTATGTATTGCAATAGAGAAACACAATTAAATTAACTAACCTTGAGACAACACCTAAAATACACACTAATTTTATTACTCACCTTATTAAATGGAAAGAATCTATAAGCTGTAATATTCTAGAAAAAGAACATGTCCAGCAGTTATTCTAAATAAAAACAATTAAAAGTTAATAGATCTTTAATAAAAAGAAGTCTTGTTTTAAAAACCCTGTCAGATTATTTTTCTATATGCATATTGATCAATAGTTATTTAATATATATCTTCAGATTTTCCTTTGCTTATAACTAAATAGTGATTGTGAGTCAACCTTGGTGGTCTTGGGATAAAGTGCCCACCTCAAACTCGATGCTCATGAGTTTAAATCCAACTTAGGTAGATGGATTTTTCTCAAGCAATAAAAATATGTAGCACAACTTCCTTCGCAGGGGAAATAAAGCCGTTAGTTTCATGTTGATTGTGGTAAAATAATCTTGGAAGGAATGTGAAAATAACTTTCCGGCAAAATGGGTAGGTTCTTTAGTGCTTGCTCGTAGAAATTTTGTGTGAAAGGCAACGAGGAGCCACCACACTTCCCTAACTCCCCTAGTACATGAAATTTCTACCAGATGGTGTAGGTAGAACTAAACAGCCAAAGAGCTGAGTGCATGCCCAACTCCGGATGGAAATATATCAGATCAAACCAAACCTCAGGTTGTTGATCTAAGAGGAGAATGGCCGTGAATACTTATTTTTATTAAACTATATTTGGTTTTAGGTAATATTCTGGTATTCTGGCATGGTTATAATAAATAGTTTATTTTACTGTGGCTAGTTATAATACTATATTTTTTACTATAGTGAAGTTATTTTATTTTATGTTTTATTAGAATTTACATATGCTATTGAAGGTATCTTAATGTAAAACATTCAATGTCAGGGTTGCCACTTGCCACTATTTACTTACTACCAAAATTCCTGTGTATTCCAGTTTTTACAGAAAAATTGCTAGTTTTCAAAGAATCTTTGATTGACAAAAAGAGTAATCAAATGTAGTTTTCCACCAAAATGACTTGTGTGAAGTCATCTAAATTATGTATGAAAAGGGACTATTTAAAATGTATGTGTAAATACATCTTCTGTTGCATCACAACCTTAGTTTAATGGGTAAAGACTATTAAAACATGTTTAAATAAGCATGCTTAAGGTGCGGTAGAAGGGAGCGCAAGTAATTTTACAGTATCTGTCAAGGCTGTGCTGAAATTTTGTCAAAACCTTTTCTCTTTATTTAAAAAGTTTTGACAAAATTCCAGGACACCCTTGACATATATTCAAAATCTGTTGATATTAGCATGTGCAGAAAACTAAACTGTATGTTGCTAATTGAGAAATATTTGATTTTTATTTTCAAACCATTTCTATTCTATAAAAACTGTAAAAATACTTGCACTCCCTTCTACTGCACCCTAATATTTATGTTTACTATTTTTGTCCATCCCAAGACCTGTTATTTTAAGCTTTCAGTTATATGTCTCAAATCAAATAATATTCCAGTAGTTTTACTAGATTTTGCAAAATTGCCTGTATTTTTCCAGTTTTATCCAGACACAAAAATTCCCTGTGTTTATTCAGTTTTACAGGTACATAGCAACCCTGATTGTGTATTACTATTACAGTTAAGTAAGGTTAAATAGAAAAATATATCAGTTATTGTTGTTGTAATATAGACTAAGTAAAAAAAAAGCTTTCCCTTGTTTGCAAGATAAAATTTTACTGACGCTAACTATAAATATTTTGCTATCGACTCAGTATTTATGTATTGAATTTATTATAGTTGGATCACTTAGTAATGTGTTAACTTTAATAAACTCCTAAGATAATAAAATATAATATATAATTAAATTTCACATGCTCGCTGTGACTGGAATTATATCACATCTCCAATAAATTAAATTTTATTTAGTAAGAATCTTTAGTTTCAATGATTTGACAGTTAATATCTGTGTTAAAAGAGGAAGGACAGCTGCACGACAACCTTATTCGGAAAATAGTTGTTTGAGCCGAAATGTAAAATAAACATCTTGCAAGTGCATTTATAAAATAAGACTTTGAATAATATATAAATAACTGTATAGGGGTTTGTCCAAAGAATTACTTAAAATGGGAAATCTTAATTTAATTTGTAATAAGCTTAGTTCTGCTTTCATACGATGTACAAAGCAGCAATTTCCAAACGTTTAAACAGCATACCACCTTAACAATGTCTATAATTGGAGTACCACTAGGATAATGCTGAATATTTACTATTCAGGTACATTTTTAAAGGCACCCAGGGATACAATAACGCAGACGGCGTGGCTGTCTAAGCTAAAATCAGTGTTGCCACCCCTTCAAACACCGTTTAAAAGTTTTACTTCTGGTTAGACTTAGTCCAAATTTATATATAAGATTTGATGAGGCCCTATATTTTCTAATTTTAATCTGCTTGTTTTGTTTCTCACGGAGTACCACCCGGCAACTCTATGTACCACTGGTGGTACACGCACCACAGCTTGGGAACCGCTGGTCTAGAGCATTTATATGTAGATCTCACAGAAAATTATTCCTTAAATATGTATATACATTATGTTTTTGTTTGGGGGAGGAGGGTTGGGGTTGGGTGTGGCGGGCAGCAAGTATTTGTCCACTGCACCTGACCTTGATACAAACCTTATATATATATTCAAAGGGTATTTGGTTAGTCAACAATGAGCTAGCATTTCAGAAATATTTTACAAACATAATAAATACGTTTGGGTGAGTCCATGTCAACTAAGCCAATGGAAAATAGATCTCACTGCAAAATCAACCTACATTATTATTTTTCGGCCTCCCGTTCTTTAATTTTTTTAAGTGTCAAAAAGCTCAAAAATAATTGGCCCGTGATAAGTTTAAAAGCCCTTTTCTTGGAATCTATGAGAGCTACAGACCTGTAAAAGGCGTCATTTTAATACTTATTATAAGAGCTTTCATTTGATATGTAACATGATATATTTTGAAAATAAAAAATTAATTAAGTATATTTTCAAATTTTCAATTTGACAATTTAAAAAAAAAAAAAATAGATTTTTAAAAATCTGAAAAAAAATCACATTTGCTTATACAATGTTTCTAAATACGCAGTCTAAATTTCAAGGTGGTTATCTTTTTGACAACATGAAAAACTTAGGTTCCTTGTAAGCTTTGTACAGCCTTAAACCAGTCTTTTTAGGTCTATTTGGTTTTTATATAAACTCAAATACATACCTATATGTAAAGAGCCTTCTGTTTCTTGGCTAATATATTAGATGCCTTTTCCATCTGCTTTTTAGTTCATGTGTAGGTTCTTCTTGTTACAGTTGTTGGGTCCACATTGCAAAATTTTACTGATACAATAGGTACATGTGGTTTACTAGGGTATGAGAATGAAGTTGCGGGTCCAGATGTTTGCAGAAAAGATAGTTACTTCACGTTCTACTTCATCAGTTGATAATACACATTCTGTCCACCAAGAGTTATTGTAAGCACATGCCACAAACCGATTCATTGTTCAAGTGCAACATCATCTACTTCTGCGCACACTCTTACATGATGTAAATAGTTTTTTTCGGAGGCTGAAAACACTTTAGTTTCTACTTTTTCTGCAGACACAGAGAGAAAAGCATGAAATTTCAAGTTCCTGTTACAGCTACAGCTTCATCAAATCCATTTTCTAATAGTCTCTCGTCCTCTAGGTATTCATAATTAGTTACATAGAAAAAAGTCATCGCAGTTATATTCTTTCTTCCCAACTCAAACAGATGTTTAGGCGTCATGATTTGGCTTGACAGGGAGCCTTTAAACAGTAATACCAACACCATCACATACCCTTTGCCATACGCAGTGGCATAAAAATGCCATTCTGTAAGGATGCTATGAAAATCAGTACTGTGGGTGAACAGATTTGAAAAGTTTTTTCTATTTTTGTATTGGGTGAAACACCAGTCAGAAAAATAGAAAATTATGGTCAAGTTTGGAAGCATCTTTCTTTAAAAAAAAAATTGAGAAATTTCCTTTAAAATGCATGCACTAAAATTGTATCATGTTTTAAACATTCTGAAATGAAAACAAAACTCTTGTGCCTTACTTCATCATTTTTTTTAGTAAACAAAAAATGGGTGAACAATGGCCATCGAGTTGTTCCAATGAAATGATTGTGCCCAGTCTCTTGTAAAACCAAATAGTAGTTTTCTGTAAAGTCACATGTCACTACAGCTTCATTTGAACTCATTGTGCTTTTATTATCTGAAAAAAAATGCAGATTGCTGCTTGGCAATAAAATGTGTATTTTCAAAGTTTTTAACTGGCTTAAAATCACACTCATCGTAGTAACAGCTCTGTCCTGGAGGGTTACACATAATTTTCGCCATACAGTCTTGGTATGTTTTTAAAGGTTTCTCATCTCCTTGCAGAATCACTTTGCTTAAATTAGCTCCACCAATCATAAGTTTCAAATTCTGGTGTGTTGTACATACACAGAGAGCATGAGTTCCACTATCTCCTGCTATTACAAAATTCTTAAAATACTCTAAGAAATTATCAAAATGTAAGTATGAACTACAGACTAGTTAAAGGTTGTACACCTACAATCAAATTATAGTGTTACATGTTGCCACTTTGAAATTTAAACTACATTTTCAGAAACAATGTACAAGCAAATGTGACTTTTTTTTCAGACTTTAAAAATCTTATTTTTTTTAAATTTCAAATTGAAATTTTAAAAATATGCTTAATTTTTTTTTCCAAAATATATCATGTTAAACATCAAATGAAAGCTCCTCTAATAATCTTCAAGACAGCACCTTGCATAGGTGTGTTCCTCTCATAGTTCCCAAGAAAATGGATTTTGAAGATATCATGGGCCAATGATTTTTGAGCTGTTTGACACTTTAAAAAAATCAAAAATTCAAAAATGGGTAATCTGAAAAAAATAAAAATTAAGTTCATTTTGTGGTGAGTTACAAACAGACAACAAAAGAACAATATCTATACTATCAAGGTTTTGTGCATTGGTTTATTTGACATGGACTGACCCTTTTTGCTATAGCAAAAAATGTTTATTATCAAATTTAAGAAATTCGTGGACATTATTCAAATATGTGTGTGTATATATATATATATATATATATATATGTATAAAGGATACTGTCTTCAGGAGGTTTGTTTTCAGTTGAGTCCATGCCAGGAAGAGCTGCAGCAACTCGCCGAAATAGCTAAAGTAAAAAACTCAACCTCTTAAAAATCTGATTACTTTAGTATTTTTACGTTTATAATTCATATGTTTATTCAAAATTAAGTAAAGGTTTAGAGGAAATAAACCCATAAACTAAAAGATTGTAGATAATCATTTAAGAAAATGTCTTAAACTAGGAATTTGAATAAATCAACCAATCAATCATGTCTAGTTAAGCATAACACAATTATCGAATTAAGTTTAATCAAAACAAATTAATTTTAAAAAGATATTCTAATAATATGATACTTACAAAGTGGATTTCAAAATTCTACTTACAAAGTGGATTTCAAAATTCTACTTTCGAAGTGGATTTCAAAATTCTACTTACAAAGTGGATTTCAAAATTCTACTTTCGAAGTGGATTTCAAAATACTACTTTCACATAGTAGTTGAAATTATACATTTTATTCTATAGTCATTTATGAATGTCATAGATTGTTTTTTAATAAAATCTTGTGAATAGGTATAACTTGTAGTCTAAAATTGTAATAAAAGGAAACGCTCACCTGTTTAACATTATAGCCAGCTTTTGCACTAGTTTCTATGAACATCACATTAAGTTCTTTTGCTTTGCGTTCACCCTCTTCAGTGGACACTTGTCGTTTATCTGAAAGATCTGTTTTGTTTCCCACTAGCATGATGATAACATCACTACCACGTTCAGTTCGCACATCATCAATCCATTTAGATGTTTGGTGAAAAGAATTAGCATCTGTTGACATAAAGTTAACTCAATGTCAAACACTAATAATTTAAACTAATCAAGTATAAAAAATAGCAAAGTTAAAAACTGTTATTAGAAAGAGTTATTATTATTATTTGCACCGCGTCTTACTACCCGTTCGGGTTATACGCACTTACGCTAATGTGTAATGGTAGGGTGATTGTGAGATGAAATGAAGGACCTACAGTTTAACGTGGAATCCGAACCACGGTGGCGACCTGGCATTCTACACATTCACAAGATGTCTTGTCAGAGGTGTAGGAAGGGTTTGGAAATCAGATAAATCTGTGCCGGGACCGAGGATCGAACCCCGGCCGCCAGCATAGAAGTCTGACACCGTACCTCTAGACCACCAGGTCACCTAGAAAGAGTTAAATTATTGTAAATCATGAAAAACAAGTCAAACCATAGGATTGTTAAAGCAGTTCAATCAGTCTTGAGATTTTTTTTTAATAGGCAAAAGGGATATTCTTATTATTACTAATAATTTGTTATGTTTAAAGTATCTACACTTTTGAGCGAACCATAAGTTAAATATTTGTTTTTGCAAATAATCTTTAACTAGTTACACTTTTACCCAAAATAGTCGAGAATAAAACATGGTGATTTGTGCACGACAAGTTGACCACAGGATTTCTGGTGACATGACCTGATAAAGACTCACCATATAAAGGACATATTATTTAATCTATAGTAAACTGAATTTTAGTGTTAGTTAATGATTAACTACATCTAGATAAAATATTGAACATCCATGGAAAAGTTTGATGATGTATTTGGATGAAAGAATTATGAAATATTGAAAACCTTTAATTTATTTCAATTTTCAGAAAAAAAAATTAACAGTAGGAATGGTAGTCTAATTGGATGATATTAATTTTGCTTAGAATGGTAGTCTGGTTGGATGATCTTAATTTAGCAAAGAATGGAAGTCTGGTTAGATGATATTAATTTTGATAAGAATGGAAGTCTGGTTAGATGATATTAATTTTGATAAGAATGGAAGTCTGGTTAGATGATATTAATTTTGCTAAGAATGGTAGTCTAGTTTGATGATATTCATTTTGCCCAATGTTTTGGTAAAGTTATTACAGTGCAAATGCTTATCATTGTTAGTTTATAATAGTAATATAATGTTTGTATTTAAAATTTCAAAGAAAACACATTTTATTTTAAATATATTTTATGAAGAACATTATATGTTATTTCATTTTACACATCTTATAAGTTAAATATGTCTATTTTAAGATAAAAGAGTAAGTATGTGCTTAGCACTGTACTCTTTATTTAGTAGATGTGAAGCAAGATAGCTTTTATTGCAAAGCAAAATATTGAGTCAATAGGTTACTTAAAAAATGGAGAGAAATTAAAAATGTACTGATAGTGTCAAACTATTTTAGATTTATTTTCGTGACTGTTCTCATATCAATAATTGTATAAACGAATGTTGTTAATTGTTTAAAAGCGTGGCACACAGTTGCAACACTATTGGAGAAAATGAAAGCTAAACAAATAATGCTATTTCTTAAAACTCCTCAAAAAATGCCAGTCATTTGCTAAAAATATTTTAAAGACAACTCTCTTGTAAATATGCAAGACGATTTCACTGAAATACGAATTCCAATAAAAAAAATTACTGTGAGAAATGGTCCATTTATTTTGAAATTCTGCTGCTGCCAATAAATCCTTCTTACCCTGGCAAACCCCCTTCCAACATAACTGAAAGAGAGGAGATTGGGCCACAGTTAACTGAGATAGAGCAAATATAAAGCTTTCCTCCATAAAACCTGCAGTTCCCTCAGCTATGATATTGGGTATAGTGGGTTTGAAGATGAGGACGAGCTTGTTGATGTCTAGGACCAAGATGTTATTATTATTATTATTATTAGCACCGCGTCTTACTACCCGTTCGGGTTATACGCACTTACGCTAATGTGTAATGGTAGGGTGATTGTGAGATGAAATGAAGGACCTACAGTTTAACGTGGAATCCGAACCACGGTGGAGGCCTGGCAATCCCCACATTCACAAGATATCTTGTCAGAGGTGAAGGAAGGGTTTGGTAATCAGATAAATCTGTGCTGGGACCGAGGATTGAACCCCGGCCGCCAGCACAGAAGTCTGACACCTTACCCCTAGACCACCAGGTCACCCTTGACCAAGATGTTAATTTCCAACTTTGTATGAAAGAACATTCTAGCCTCGAAAAATGCTCTAAGTGTTAGCGTTGAGCATTTTCTGTTTTACATGAAATATCAGCGCGAACTGAATTCTTCACTAACCTGAACACCACCGCTTCCAAATTTGTAATGACACTGTACACAAGTAGCCTGTGGGAGTTTTTTTAAAAGCTTAAGTTCTCAAAATAAGAATAATATATCTACTAAGATATATATTTTTTGTCTCCACTCTTGTTAATACATGTAGAAAAATACTATTTTCACGATCTTGAAAAATAGATGAAATAGCAACATCCAATGAAGAGCTTAGGTTATTACTTTGAAAAGAAAAGTTATTCTTTCTCTCAATGCTTGTTCCCAGAATTGGTGGATGTTTTTGTTCAATGACTATAAATTTTAATTTGTTACTGTTAGTTTCGATGATTATGTAAATATACTAAAAAATTTCCGAATGTATTGTTACAGCGCAAAAGATATAACTTTCCATGTTGTAATACATTCTGAAACTGCTTTTAAAAACCTTATTTTATTTAATCAATTGTATACTCTATAATATTATCCAGAGTTATAAACTTTTTAATGATTAATTAATGAGTAAATCCTTGCTAAAGTTAAGGGATGTATTAGGTTTTCTTTTTAAATTTTACTAAGCTGTACATTTGTATTTATTTTTAAACGTGTGGAGTAAAGTTATTTTGATCGGCTGAATATTTGTATTTAGTTTTAATTTTGACAGTTAGGTTAGGTATTTTTAAGCTTTGTTTGTGTAAGTGCAGTTAAAAAATGTATTTGATTATATTAGATTGGATGTTATTCCCCTGTCAAGAATACTAATTCTGGTTTGGCGGGGGTGTATCATAATTATACTTAATAATACTTCATAATTATATAATCAATACTAAAACAAATTGTCTTTGGTAATTTATTTTTAAATTTTATAATACAATTGCATTTGACTGATGTGTTGTGAAGGGCCCTATGAAATATTAGCCTAGGGCCTGAATATGAGCCAGGCCGACGTTGGTGGTTTTTGTCAGGAATCTTTTGGAAAATTCAATGAATCCAGGAGCTATTTTTAAGTGGGCTTTTTATAGCAAATATTTGAAAATTAAATGCCAGAAGCTATTTGGAACATGATAGTCATTTTTCAGCTTAATATTTGGGGATTTCATGGGGGAGTGAAAAAATCTGGATAGGGGCGAGTTTATTCCAATAAGTAGAAGGAGAGGGAGACAAATTATTTCCAATGGGAGAAAAGGCCCTCACCCCCTATTATAATGCCAATGCTTGAACTAGATTTTTTTTTTAATATTCGGTCACTTTTACTAAACAAAAGCAATGCACTCAAGTTAACACCTAAATGAGCACAGAAAAGTCACACACGTGATAAAATACTTATATTTAAATTGAACTTGATTCATTCTTGGACTTTCTTCAAATGTCAAATTTAATTTTAGTACAAAACTAATAAGACTTAGTGAAACTTCTAAACACTTTGAAACGAAGGAAAAGACTGGACCGTACCATTAATATAATTGTGACAAATGGCATTAATTTCCTCCAGAGGAAATCCCAGCTGGTGGGTAGGTATGTTTCCTTGGTGTGGTTAAGCATTCTATTGCTTTTTATTATTATTATTATTCGTTTAAGCATTTTTAATTTTATTTCATCATATAATGTTTATTTAAATTTGTTATTCAGTATCTTGGAACTGAGCCCTGGGCGGCCCGGGCCTGGTACCAATAGTACCCCGTCGTGGCAGGCCTGTCTAGGCAAGTAGACACCTGGAGTAGTAATGGTGGGGAGATTAGCCCCCAATTGATTGACCTTGATGTGGGATTTGGGACTATCCTATTTTATATAAAACCTTTAATAAATTACTTTGTATGGTTGAACCTAATTTTATCTAAACCATTCTATAGCTGTAAATCTAAATAATACTACCCAGTGACTAACCTTGAAGTGATATGATATACTTTCATTGGTAGAAAATATCCTCCCATAGAAAATTTCTTTTAAATCGGTTTATAACTAAAGGTATGATGGAGAAGTGGTTTTACCTTGTTGCAAGATATGGTAGTCTCATTTTTCATTGAAAATCTGTAGTGTAACAACATATAGTCGTATTAAATGTCGTTTAAAATGGTAGATGTAGTGAGAAATATGACTGATTGGCTTCGATGCGAGATGTATAATCGTTTTGTAGTATAGGAAATCTTCAGCCTAGTGTACATTCAATAGCACCAAATAGGTGACCTGGTGATCTAGGGGGAAGGTGTCAGACTTCTGTGCTGGCGGCCGGGGTTCAATCCGCGGTCCCGGCACAGATTTATCTGATTTCCAAACCCTTCCTTCACCTCTGACAAGACATCTTGTGAATGTGGGGAATGCCAGGCCGCCACCGTGGTTCGGATTCCACGTTAAACTGTAGGTCCTTCATTTAATCTCACAATCACCCTACCATTACACATTAGCGTAAGTGCGTATAACCCGAACGGGTAGTAAGACGCGGTGCTAATAATAATAATAATAATAATAATAGCATCAAATGCCACTCCCCGTCCCCC
>JBCFYV010009882.1:11561833-11748205 GCA_039000515.1 Timema cristinae | reverse complement strand
CTAATTTCTGATTGGTTTCTGCTATTATTTCCTGTTTAGTTGCATCCAATTTCTGATTGGTTTCTGCTATTATTTCCTGTTTAGTTGCATCCAATTTCTGATTGGTTTCTGCTATTATTTCTTGTTTAGTTGCATCTAATTTACATCCTAGTTCCCTCATATTTTCTAATAAATTTTGGAAAGGATCTACCTGTTTTATCGTCTGTACTACTTTTTCTTTGATTAAGGTCACTGTTCCCCTACACTTTGATTCATAATTTGAATGATTACCTCTCCCTTTTCTACTGCCTCATCAGAGCTAACCCCCTATTCTTCTGGTTCAACATTTGCCCTCGTTTTGAATCGGTCTGGTCTTTCATGTTCCTCATCGATAAATGGCATTGTGTCTTCATCGTCATATTCTACAGGTTCTCTTATTACTTCCTCTGCCATGGTTTAATTATTGTTTTCCCCTAATTTAAATCATTTAAAAAAAACATACTGTTCCACCCCCAAAATGCACGATTGAAATGACATAATTTACACTGAAATAAATTTAAGTAATTGTTCACAATTTCTGTTGATCACTTATCTGTTAACCTCTTCCTTGTCCTCGGTGCCACCCCCACTCTACGTCATTGATGATGCGCTGCCTCCAACTATCCTCCATGATGTACTGCCTCCAATGGTCCTCAGCGCTGCTCCCTGCTGCTATTGTAAGTGATGTGTCACTTCCCTCTGTCCTCGGTGCAGCTCCCTGCTGCTATTGTAGATGATACGTCGCTTCCCTCGGTCCTCGGCGCTGCTCCCTGCTGCTATTGTAGGTGACGTGCGGCTTATAATTATCTTGGTCCTCAGCGCTGCTCCCTGCTGCTATTGTAGGTGATGCGCGGCTTCCAATTATCTCGGGGAGGTATTTCGGCCCCACGTTGGGCTCCAATTGAATATTTATTTATTTATTCAGTGTTTACAGGCCCGGTATCTTACAATCTTTAAATCCGGGCCGTTTTTTTCCACAACTTTTACTTAATTTACACAATTTTAATATGAATTTCCTTTTTAACATTACAACACATATTTTGGCTCTTAACTTAAATGAAATTCAACTACCCTTAGCTCAATTTGATCCACCCCGGGTATATTACGCCCCCGGTACCCTCCCCCGCTAGGCCCTTCACAATGCTCGGGATTTCACTCCCGAGTCCGCCAAGCGCTCAGCAGAGGTGGGCATCCCCATAATAACCACCTGGGGAGGCGCCCTATCAGAGTTGGTGCCCCGCCTACTTTCTACCCTTGGCAGCTGAATTTCCTAATCTACCCCCTATCTAGTTCCCCCGTCCCTAATTATCTATATTAACTACTAACTAAGCTAAGCTAAAATACTAAACTATTCTATTCCAATTACTGCCGGGGAACACCATCACCCAGAGGGCTGCAGGGCAGCCGCCTTTCTCCATCTTGACTCTGAGGGCCCATCAACCATAACCCACCTCTCTTGTTTCCAAGGTGGTGGGTCATACGGTGCAGGGAACCCCTCAGAGTTCATAATCATTCCACTAACTTTTGTTCATACGACTGGAAAACTGTCTTCTGGATCTCAAGGGCATCCCCCGTGTTCCTTCAGACACTCAGTCGTACTGGAATCCAGTTCCCAGGGCTCGCGCTTGCTCCTCCCAGCACATAAACATTTTTTTTTCCCCGGCAAGGATTGTTACCGCTTATCCCCTTTTAACAATCCTTTTTTCCCTACTCACTCCCCGCTGAGACCACACTAGTGTCCGTGTCAGTCCCGCCCTCCGTGTCGCTGTCATCTTCTTCGTCATTGTCAGTGTCAACGTCCCGTCTTATTCGTCCCTGTGCCTCTTTAAGTCTGTCTATGTAGGCTGTCTTTGCTCTATCTGACGCTTCCAGTGCAATCTGGTCTAAGAATTTCCAATAGATTGGGTCCCTCAGTACTTCGCCTACTAATCTTCCCTGGATCTCTCTCTGGTAGTTCCTTCTTGCTTCTAGTGTAATGACACACTCAAGCACCACATGTTCAGGGGTTCCCTCCTCACCACATTGACAACTCCCCGACTCTATCAATCCCAGCTTCCTTAGAGATGCCGGGTACGGTCCCTTCCCCGTGATGAAGTGGACAAGACCCCGAGATGGCTGGAGGTGCTTATTCTCTAGTCTCTCAACCACATTTGGGAACAATTGATAAGTCCTCCTACCTGTCCCACTTCTCTCCCAACGTCCCTGCCACTCCTCCAACAGGACTATTTCCGCCTCTCCAAAAGTTCTCACATCGTGCGTGGTGAGGAGTCTCACCTTCTCCAAGTTTCTCTTTTTTAGCCAGTACGCCACAGCTTTCTTCCTTATGAGGAGGTCCAACGGCCATACACCTAGGGCCACACTCAATGCATCCGTTGCTATAGTCCGGTAGGCTCCCGTCAGCCTCAATAAGATGTTCCTCTGCAGACCCTGAATCGCCTTAGCCGGAGCGACATTGGTTAGTCTGTGAGCCCAGATGCACGCCCCATAGCTCACAATGGAGAGAAGGATCATCTGATGGTATGTCCTTATTATCCGCATAGGCAGATAAAACCGCCTCTGTCCCATGCTTATAATTTTATTCATCACCGACAGAGTTTTCCCCATCACTCCCTCCATGTGCGCTGTGAAGTTCCTCTTTTCATCTAGGGTAACTCCCAGGTATCTGACCGTATGGCTTCTTCTTATAGATTTCGTACCTAACTTTATGGTCGGATCCCTAGCCAATCTACCCTTAAACAGCATGAAGGTCGTCTTCGCCGGTGCCATTTTTAACTTGACACTTTTACACCAGGTGTCAAGTTCTTCAAGCACCTGGTTACTTTTTTCCTCTAAGTTCCTTCTCGAGTACCCTTCTATTACTATTAGAAGGTCGTCTGCGAAGGCAACCACACCCTGCGTCTCTGGCATCCCCTCCAACAAGTACAACACTGGTTCCAGGCTGACATCCCAAAATATCGGGCCACATACCGATCCCTGGGGACATCCCTTCGTCAGTAGCTTCTGAACCTTATTTCCTGGACATCTCAGGGTGGAGTATCTATTACGACAGTAGTCCTTAAGACTCCTATACAGCTGCCCCGGACACTGAATCTCTCTTAATCTGTCAAACATCGCCGGCCACCAGAGGTTGTCAAAAGCACCTGAGATGTCCACAAATATTCCTACGACGTATTTACCATTTGCCGAGTCAATCAGTTCCATTGCTCTGCAGATTGCGTCCTCTGTCGACCTGCCTCTTCGGAAGCCATACTGCTGCTGATGCATGCCCATGACTGTCCTGTGTCTCAGTAATCTTTCACACAATATCTTCTCCTGCAACTTCCCTGCTGTGTTCAACAGGCAGATGGGTCTGTATGACTTCGGAATAAGCGGATTTTTATCCTCCCCCTTGCTTAGCACGATTACCTCGCTCTGCTTCCAGATGTTCGGGATTCTGCCTTGAGCGAGGCATTCGTTTAACAGCCCTGCAAGGAAAGGAGCAATAAGGTCAGCCGTCTTCTCCAGCACCTCGACCTTTATCCCGTCCGGACCAGGCGCCTTTTTCTTACCCATCAGAGCAATGTTCCTGATCACCTCCGCCCGACTAACAGGTTCTACCTCTTCCTCATTTACATACTCGTCATTCTCCATCCTCTCCCTCAACATTTGGTGCTCTTCAGTATCTTCTGTCACGTCGTCATCTGGCAACAATGTCTCCATTAAAAGAACCGCAGACTCTTCCCAGCTGGTCGTGGTACTCCCATCATCCTTAGATAGCGTGGTTATCATGGCTGGGGGCGTAATTTCCCGGAGGCTATCTTAAACGGCACCCCCCAAGGTCCCCTCTGTAACTCCTCCTGTACATACTTCTCCCAACTTTTCCTCTTCTCCTGATACAACCCATCCTCAAACTCTCTCTTGCTCTCCCTGTAGATATTTAACAGCACCACACGACCAGCCGGGTCTCGACACCTCTGATATCTCCTACGCGTTCTCCTTGCCCTTGCTCGAAGACTCTGCAGTCTGTCATTCCATGGCTTATTACCAACCTTGGTATCACCTTTCACCACAGGTATCGACTTCCTCATTGCATCCTGCAGAGCCCACGTCAGCTGTTTGGCCTTCATGTTGACATTGTCGCCTTGTGCCACTGGACTGGGCAGTATCAGTTCAGCCCTCAGCTTCTCCCAGTTAGCTTTGCTCATGTTGTATCTCCTTCTTTTCCCTTCCCCATTTCCATCCACCAGCCTCCCCGCGACAAATTCAAAGACGATCAGGTTATGGTCACTGACCGTGACGTTGTCCACAACCCTCCAACCTTCCACCATGTCCATGGACTCGGCGTTACACAAAGTGACGTCAATGTTGGAAGAAGCCCCAGCTCTCCCCTGATATGTAGGGGATTATTCGGTTGGTTTGCAACCTCAAGCCCATGACCATAGATGAACTCCTCCAAAGCACGACCCCTTCTATCTCTCCCAATCACCCTATTACTATGCCACATGGGAGACTTAGCATTAGCATCAGCGGTAATTATGAGTGGCACACCTGCGTATGTCCTACATATTATCTCCAACTGATCAAGATATGGCTCAATTGGATGCCTAAATTGAAAATATAGGTTTGCCACTATACACCTGCCTGAGCTAGTTCCCAGTTCTACGCATGTTACCCACTGGTTACAGAGCTGTTCAATCTTAGTTACGGCAATTTCCTTGTTAAACACCACTATTGCGCTCATTGGAGCTTCTCCACTAACAACAATTCTAGTGACCACCGGCATATGCGGAACTTTCCCTCTCAAGGTATAGGGTTCCTGAAGACACACAACATCAAGTCCCATCTCCTCAGCAAGCTTGCGGACTTCATGCAACACGGTCACGCTCCTCATTCCATTAATCTGTCCTATTCTAATAGTGCTATCCCCCATTACGGATAGTATGTGTGCACGTAGCACGCAGGCCATGCCACGCTGGTGTTAAACGTCTTGCGACCGTGTGCCGTCACAAATTGCCTATAAGTATTTTCCATATCAAAAGTTTCCTCTCTCCTCTTGAAGACCTTATCAATTAGTCCCCGCAAACTGTCCACGTCCGTTGGTAGATTCATAGATCTTAGTTGAATTCTATCCAACGACTCGGGAGAGGGAAAAGTGATACTGTCCCCCTTTTCATGACCCAGTCTCACCACGTGCCTCAGCGCCATGTGCAGCACTCTCTCTTCTTCTAGCCTGGATAACCGCATCGTCTCCTCGATGGTTCCGTACGCCTGAGAGGGTACATCCCTCTCTCCTTTCAGCTGCCCCTCCATCTCCATATTCACTTCTGCTGTCTGGCTCCCCCTGCTGTTTGTGTTGTGATCCATACCCTTTTCTTTCTTTTTCTTGCCATATCCAAATCCCCAGAGCTTCCAATTTTGTTTATGTTTCGCCCCCAGATCTGCTTTTCCGCAAGTCCCCGCTCCAGCTCTCTCTGGCGTCCCCTCCTCCTTTTTCTCACACCTGACTCCATTGGTGCTTTCCACCCATTCCCTATTCATGCCTTCACATATGATACATATGTTCTCCACCACCTGCGGATTTATTACCGCATTGTGCAGTTGTGAATCAGGGTGGAGGATGCCGCCGCTGAGTCCCCAGTTGACGCAAACCTCCCATTCCAAAATTCGTTGCCGGGCCAACTATTTCCATCCCATGGATATGTAGTAACTAGGTAATATTCACCCTCCCCGAAGATCTCATAGGGAGCTCGCCGGGTCGATATTACCCGTATACCTGTATCCGCTAGAATCTTCTGCCGATCCTCAAAGTGCTCCATAACCCCATCCATCCACAGCAGCTCTAACACCGCAACAGCACCCGCACCTGCACCATACTTCCCATAAGCATCAAGTAGGCATTCCCTTACTTCTTTATAAAATAGCTCGTTCTGGTGTCTCGAACTACTCCAAACTCCAAGACCAAATCCCACGATTTGCACATGTACCTTTTGTGAGACCTCCTTCGAGATCCTGTACGCCTCGAAGAACAACATCTCCAGAATAATCCTTATCCTTTTTCTATATATGTACTCATAGATCCCGGTGCCATATCTGGCTGGAAAAGTCTTCCCCCCTTCTTCTATACCATTTACAAAGTAATCCCTAATAAATTTTGCTATCGGGTCATCCCTCTGATTATGGCTCATGTACAACCTGTCTCCACGCCCCTCATTCCTCAGGTTTGGTCCTACCAAACCTATGATGGACCCTCTACTAACTACATCCTTCACTACTGGTTTGCCTTTGTTATCTCTTTCTCCTTTGTTTACAAAACACGTGGTCGACGAAACCCCGATGAGTCCGGACGCGACTATCTCATAGTCTCTAAGATAAGAAACACTACCATCCCGACCCGCCGCAACCTCGCTATAACCACACGACCTATATCCAGAGGAGGCACAGTAGTATTCATTTTCTCCGTAGTTGTACTTACATCTCCGCGTGAGAAGCCTACTGATAAAACCTTCCACAGTCATTTCCTGGTAGTATGCCCTAGTAACCTCAGGTCCATCAGAAGCCAGAAATTTGAGGAGTGCAGCCATAAACTCGTAAGTCCATTTGTGGACCATTGTACGCACAGATTTTATATGTTCCTCGGCAACCTCAACTTTAATTTCCCCTCTCTCAACCATGCACCCCATATCCACCGATGGTAGTGGGATAACATGCTGCTTCAGTCTCCTCCAAAATTCCTTACAATTTCTTTCCCCTCCTCTCCGCTCTGTGTTCCCCAGAGTCTCTCCTCTTGTCCTAGGTTTATTCTCAACCAGTTTCTGCCCACTATATTTTTGCACTCTTTCCTTCTCCACCTCCTCATCTTGAATAACCTTTACAGATCCAAGCACCATTTTCGCTGCCATCCTTTCTCTATGTGCTGCCGCCCTTTTCATATTCCTTGCACGTTTGGACGGAGGTATCCTCGTTCTACTCTCCGTCCTGTCGTTCTTTGAGCCAGTCCGGTACACGTCTAGTCTAGTCGCTATCAGTCTAAGTAGTTCAACAATCTCATTTAGTATCTCAATAACCATAGTCTGTTCTTTCCATTTGTCTCCTCAGTAATAGTTGATGTGTCGGACAGTCTCTTGAGTTGGGTTTCTTACACTTCTCACTGCGTTTCCTCGTTGTGCATGGAATACATATTTCCTCTCTACTTTTACATTCCCTTACCTTGTGGCCCTCCTTGCCACACTTTCCACAAACCTCCTCCTTACTCCTACAGTGAGCCATAACATGACCCAGATCCCTACACCTATAACACCTAGTGATCACCGTATAGTCCTTAATGAACACTGCGCTAAAGGAAATATAAACCCTACAGTTCAAGAGCAAGTTCCTGATCTTTGGAGATACTTCTACTACATTATTTACTACCCGTCTGTCCCTTGCCCCTGTTTTAAATCGGGGCTTGAACCCCTCCTCAAACTCCTCTCTAGATACCTTCCCCCTCATGTTCTGCTCATACGTCATTCTGGTAAGCTCCCCCGTTGTTAGATCCCTATCCACATCATAAAATATTACCATTGGTCGCCTTCTCTTGGGCTCCTCGCAGGCCATTGTCTTCACAATCTCCTTGTTTTCCATAATCTTCTTAGCGTCCTCATCCGAGTCTGTCTCCACTATGAGTTTAGCCCCAGCAGGTCGTATGGACCGTATTCTAATCTGATCCTTTGCCGGGTCAATCTTCCCCATCAAGGTCTTCCTCATATGATCCGTGCTTTCCCCTTTCAGTGAAGACACAAACACCACCCTATAACTGGGTTTCACCTGTGCTGTTCCCCCTAACTCTGGCTTGCGCCCTGCAGCCCCCGAGGCAACCACTGAGGCAAAGGTGACTGATCCCATCTTATTCGCACTAGTCCCCCTCATCTGTTCCCTTAGCTTCCTGTTTTCCTCCTCCAACATGTTTATTTTCCCCTCTTTGTACAAAACTTCCAGAATGAGCTTTGACATCCTGTCAATTATCTCCCCTAGATTCTCCTTGTTGACCCTCCCATCCTTACTACACCTCAATCTGACAAACTCCTCTGCTTCCTTCATCTTTATCAGGGCCCCCGCACTGATCTCCTCTTCCTCCTTGCCTGCACCTCCATCCTCTTCCTTCTTCCTCTCCTCCCTCAACTCTTCCTTCCTCTTCCCTTCTTCCCCTCTCCTGATCTGTCCCACCATTTTCTTCTTATCTTCAATCTTTTCCTTCTCCTTCACCCTCTCTTTCCCTTCTCTTGACTCCCCTCCTCCACCTCTTCTGTCAGCACTCATTTCCGAGTGGACATTACACAAACAAACCACGAACAACGGACGACAATTTGGTTATATGAAGTAAAATCTGATTGAAATTTAATATGGAATACAAATTAAAACAATAGCTGAAAGTTACCAAATGTTACTAGAAAAGTTACCAGATGTTACTAAAAAAAAAAAGTCATCAAATGTTTTCCAAAAGTCACTATAATTTAATAAAAGTTAATAAACAAGTTGCTAGTAAGTTACTAGGGTTACTAAAAGAATTACCAGAATCTACTGTTGTCCAGTGCACGTGTCTCTTTGAACTCAAATGAACTGACCTGATTTATTTTCCATGACGATTCCTTTAATAACTTTTGAATTCCTTATCCGATTCTCTTGGTTTCCACAACTACTTATGCAGAATTTTCCTCCGAATCTTTCTGGACTACCCTCAGCTCCCGGAACCTCCGGGCCTCCCCGGAAACCGCAAAACACTGCTGCGCCTCCAGCTGGACTCGAATTGAATAGCATTTTCTTCTTGTAATTATAGATTATTTGAATTGTCCTGGTTTAGGCACTAATTGATGAGTTGTGAACTAATGTGGTTTGATTGCCACGCGATTGGAAGCCTTTTTATAAGGTTTATAAAAGAATGAGATTTATTTATCTCACTCTTTATATCACTCGCCCCTTGTTGGGCCACGTTTTAATATATTATGTAATAAATACACATAGATAAAGTTGAAATTCTTTTAATTCAAAATCTCTGTTTATTTTAAGAGAAAACAGATCAAGTCGTTGACAAACTTCGTACGCGGCCGATAGCACGATCGTAGGGATCGCGGACAGGAGCTACAGTCAGACTACATCAAGGACTGGACTCCTAGTGAGGTGCTATTGTCCCATCTTTCGCATATATCAATTGCTCATGGAAGCTTCCAGAAGCTTCTGTATAGAAAAATAAAATAAAATATAAAAATAAAACATATGGATGGAGGTAGAATGTTCGGGAACAGGAAGCTGACTCAAATTACCGTTTAGAAATGCATATTGTTCTTTTTAGGAAAGGAAGTACATTTATTTTACTTATAAAATACCTTAAATTGTTCTTTTGACTTAACAGGTCCTACGTCATGCAATCTGACGCTATTGACAGTGGCTATTGTGCCTTCTTAGAAGAATAAATGCTTTAAGCGCCTTGTAATAGATTATATAATTTAAATAAAATAAGATACGTTTATAAAATTAGGATGATATTATTGTCAATGCTTTCACATATTTGTAAGGGGCAGGTCAGTAACATTACACTGTGAAATTCGACAGTACTCCTGATATCGCTCATAAGGATCAAACGAGCCAAGTTTTGCGCTACGATATGATCGATGGAAACAAACTAGGTCATTTGTTGATTTAATTGAAACAAGGTAATATCGTCGAGAATATTCAAACTATGATTTTGCAAAAATTAGAAAACGACATAATTTGTATTTAAAATTATAGAGGATAAGCATATGAAAATGCTGATTTGATGATTGGTCAACATAGTGTGGTTCAGAGACGTATAAAGGAATTTAATAGAAAAGCAGAATTTGTCACAAATACAAATCACGTGGGTATTCATGCAGCTTCTGTTGCTGTGAATTCTGTTACCATTTTTAGGAACTGTGTAGAGTTTGTTCACCTTGTTTTCTTCCTTGACCCATCGCTGAGATATTCTGACTTCAATCACTGGTCAAAGTGTCAAGCACGTAGTAGAAACTCATTGGAGTGTAAGGAGCGAGGCTGTGAGTATTGTAATATTGTACCGTGGATAGAGACTCGCCCAGAACCAAGAACATCTTTTGTACTCACCTTATTCGACAGACAAGCGGGGGTCTCGTATGTTGACAGAAATCGCGCCACGAAACGACCTTGAGTCGGTTCACTACAAAAACTCTGTCTGAAATGTCGGCGTTTGATTCAATTGTTTCACCTGAATAAAGCAATCGGTGTAAAGAGCGCATGCGCGTTATGGTGAATTTAAGTGGATCTCCAGTTCCTCGTGTGCCCAACGTCTCCCCACCCCCATGGTACAGTGTCTCTATGGCGTTGTGCGCAGGCGCCTCAAAAGACGTCGGCGAAGTGATTGTATATTTGTGACTGCTTCATTATCTCATCTTTCCATCCCTCCTTGTTAATGGGGAACAATTGCAAGCCCCAATCCCTAGCACGAAGGAGGTTCAACGGGTTACCCGGTCCGTTCGGACAGGGAGGACACGCTGATTCCTTCAGTGTAGCGCGCGTGCGGCCCAGAACATCTAAGGCCATCACAGACCTGTTATTGCTCAATCTTGTGCGGCTAGAAGCCGCCTGTCCCTCTAAGAAGATAATTTGTCGTCGATAGCGCTAAAGATACCGGGAGGACTAGTTAACAGGCTAGAGTCTCGTTCGTTATTGGAATTAACCGGCACAAGGTCGTTCCGTGGCACGATTTCTGTCAACATATAAGACCCCAGCTTGTCTGTCGTATAGGGTGAGTACAAAAGATGTTCTTGGTGCTGGGCTAGTCTCTATCCACGGTACAAATCCTCTGCCCCTAAAAGAGACAGCCTCTGCATCTCTCCGGAAGAAGGGTGGTCCAGGCTCTCCACAGCGATCCAAGAGACGTCTCTCTTGGTCACTGTACTGGCAGCTGTTCGACACCCAATTCAGTTAGTTTGATAAGCGCTCCATGACATCCAGTTTGCCCTCGCCACCCCAGCAACTACGCAGCAGTCCTCGGTGACGTTTCAGGTTCTTCTTTTCTTCAGCACGATCAATAGAATGAAGGAGGGAGGAGGGAACCCACTGAACAAAAGAATAAAAAAGCCAGTACTCAATGTTCACACTAAATTCAAATTCCCCCCCTAAGCACTAAGTAACCTAATTCTACAAAAGACAGAACCATAAGATACAAGAATCTTACCAAAGTCTCTAACGTGCCAGAATAAAAAACTAACAAGATAAATCTTAACATTTCCCTAATTTCTAATGATTTAGCTCTGCCATAGAAATAGGTCCATACAAGACCATCTACATGATGCCTACTCTTTGTATATTACAATATATAAGGTTAAAAATAGTTCAACCTAGGAGTCGACTATTTCAAAACCCTCCACTTCATCAACCACCTTTGAAGAGAGGTCAAAAAATAACTTCGGTCGGCTTATGTATACTCAAGCGCCCCCCGTTGTTAATAGCTCTTATAATAGTAAATTTGCTGGACAACGAGGAGGGAATAGTAGTCGTGACCTATCTCGAGTAAGATGTTTTGGTTGTAAGAAATTAGGGCATCTCCGATATCAATTTCCGGCGGGAAACGAGTGACGTATAACCCGAGGAGAGGTCAGGCTACACGACGGTTTAATAATAAACCACTCGAGGCTCCTGTTCCCATGGTCAAATTTAGTATTGGGTCAAATCACGGTACCGCTTTAATTGACACTGGCGCTAACGCATCTTTCATTAATGCTGAGTTTCTGGACGAAAGCCGGAAAGGCAGGCTCAAAAGTGACATCAATATAAATAGGTGTACTCCCCGCACGTTTGTGTTAGGTAACGGAAGTTGTATTGTTATTGACAGATTTGTTTATCCTGCTCTCAAAATAGATCGTTTTTCTTGGAATATAAAGTTATATGTTGTAAGTAAACTAGTGTGCGATGCTATATTAAGAATTGACTTTTTGTGGGCTACTAGAGGTATCGTGAATTTGGGCTCAGGACATTTATGTTTTGCATTTAATCCTCAGGTTAAGGTGCCGTTGTGTCTAAATTCTAGACCTATGTGGTGCAGTCACATAGGAAGCGACGATGATCGCGTTCATAGTTTGTTTAGCAAATACTCGGATGTCATAACACCCGTCTGGGGAAATTGTGACGTGCTCCCCTATGACATCGTGGTCATAGATGAAATTCTGGTTAGGTCATGTCCCTACTCATGTAACCCCCCAAATATGAAAATATTTCGTGAGATGATAGAGGACTTAGAACAGAAGGGAGTGATTAGGCCGTCTAAATCTTCTTATGCTAGTCCGGCATGTATTATTCCGAGGAAGGGACAAGGGCATAGGTTGATTGTAGACTATAGAAAGGTAAATAAAAAAATCCAGTTTGACCCGTACCCCATGCCTAGCGTAGAGAGCGCGTTCCAACATTTAGGGGGCGCTAAAGTATATAGTCTCATTGATTTGAATGCCAGTTTTTTACAATGCGCACTCACCGAGCGATCAAAGAAGTATACGGCGTTCGTCACACCTTGGCAACTATACGAGTTTAATCGTGTGCCACTGGACGCTAGTATCAGTCGCCAGGCCTTAAGCCGTGTTCTGGATCATATCTTCACGGACTTAAAATATAAATTTGTTTTTAATTGTCTTGATGATATCTGTGTATACAGTAATTCTCTTGATGAACATCTCGAGCACTTAAATATTGTATTGAGCCGATTGCGTGAGGTGGGACTGACTGTGAACCATGACAAACTCACGTGGGCCAAATAATCCATCAAGTATCTTGGATATATTATTTCCGATGGGAATATGCTGGTTGACCCCGAAAGGGTGAAACCCATTGTTGATTACCCGCAGCCAAAAAACTTGAAGGGTGTGATGCGTTTCGTAGGCATGTGTGCTTACTACGCACGGTTTATCCCGCATTTCTCCTAAATTGCCACCCCCTTAAATTTCTTAAAGAAAAAAGGTGTAGCATTCGTCTGGGGAGAGGAACAATCCTGTGCTTTCAGAACTCTTAAGAGCAAGTTAATCAGCTCCGAGGTTTTGCACATGCCTGATTTTTCTTGTCCATTCCTCCTTCATGTCGACGCTTCTTCTGTCGCCCTAGGCGCAGTTTTGTCTCAGAGAACTGCAGACGGTATTCATCCCGTGGCTTTCGCCAGCAAAACCTTGTCTCAGGCCGAGCAGAAATACAGTGCTTTTGAGAAAGAATGTCTTTCCTGTGTTTTTGGTGTCAAGAAGTTTACTGACTATTAGAGCAGCGGGAATTTGAATTATATACAGATAAAATGGCGTTGTCATGGATGTGGCGGAATCCTAAGCAATTAGGAAAGATTGGTAGGTGGGTGTTACGCTTGTCCAAATACAAGTTCAGCACGCATCACGTTCCAGGCAGGAATAACGTGACTGCTGATGCCCTGTCTCGGATGGCGGAAGACCTGGAGCCTATTGAGACTAACGACGTAGTACAGCCATTTAGTGTGATCCATTCCATCCAGGAGTCATTCGTGTCTATTCTTGATCATCAGAGGAATGACCCGTGGTGTTCAGAAATGATGAATAAGATAAATAAGGGCGATGATGTGGGGCCTTACTCTCTTTACAAAGGTCTTCTAGTAGTGTCTAATGGTAAAGGGAAAGGAATGAAAATTTTTGTCCCGGCAGTGGTACGCCAAATGTTGTTGCGTTATTTCCATCATTCTGCTGTTGGTGGTCATCTGGGTATTCTTAAAACTTATCGCTAGATTTCTATGGAGTTCTTTTGGCCAGGGATGTACAAGGATGTCAAACTGCAAGTCAGGCAGTGTGAGAATTGCCAAAAGGCAAAACCTGCGCAGAACGCGAAGGTTGGGCTTCATTCGGCCGATGTGGCTCGACTTCCGTGGGAAAAAGTGTTTGTCAACTATGTAGGCCCTCTGCCCCGATCCTCCTTAGGAAATACTTGTATACTTATTGTGTTAGATGCTTTTTCTAAGTTTGTGCTCATACTCCCGCTGAGGGACATGAAAGCCAAGACCACCGCTAACGCACTTGCTAGACGCGTGTGGGCTGTATTTGGTGCCCCTCGTGTTATCGTGAACGATAATGGGCCATGTTTTAGGTCTGCCACCTTCAAAGACTTGTGCTTTGGATGGGGCATTAAACATGTAACCACCAGCCCCTACTATCCTTGCCCTAACTATGTGGAGCGTTTCAATAGGAACCTTAAGGTGGCCTTGACCATTTTTCACTCTTTTGAGCAAGCCACGTGGGATCACGATATTGAGTTTTTAATGTCGCCTTTAATTCTGCTTTTCATGAATCGACCAATGCCTCGCCAGCCTTTGTGTTCTTTGGTAGAGAACTTAACCACCCTCTGTTAGCTATATGGGACGTGGACCCCTTACTGGGGGGGGGGGGAGATGAGAAGGTATCCCATAAGGATAGATGCCAGGAGGCTTATGAATCTTTAAGAGGGCTCATAGGAAGGTGGCTGATAGGTATAACCGTGGACGTGTCCCTGTTTCGGTTGCTATTGGAGACTCTGTACTCTGTAAAAACTACCCACAGAGCTCCGCAGCTGACAAGATCTCGGTGAAGCTGAGTCCGAAATGGAATGGTCCATGGCGAGTGGAACGTTTTCTATCCCCTGTAACCTTACTATTAAGTGATATCACCGACCCTTCAATCACCAGGCGAGCCCACGTGTCCCAAGTTAAATCTTCTGGCATCAAAGAGTCCTCATCCCTGGTACAAGTGTAAGTGTTAGTATGTAAGTTAATTATGGTCCCAGTAAAAGACCGCTAATTGCCCGGCGGAAATATGAAACAAAAATGGTAAACTTCAAGTTTTGAAATAGTCGACTCCTAGGTTGAACTATTTTTAACCTTATATATTGTAATACACAAAGAGTAGGCATCACGTAGATGGTCTTGTATGGACCTATTTCTATGCCAGAGCTAAATCATTAGAAATTAGGGAAATTTTAAGATTTATCGTGTTAGTTTTTTATTCTGGCACGTTAGAGACTTTCGTAGGATTCTTGTGTCTTATGGTTCTGTCTTTTGTAGGGTTAGGTTACTTAGTGCTTAGGGGGGGAATTTGAATTTTGTGTGAACATTGGGTACTGGCTTTTTTATTCTTTTGTTCAGTGGGTTCCCTCCTCCCTCCTTCATTCCGTTGATCGTGCCGAAGAAAAGAAGAACCTGAAACGTCACCGAGGACTGCTGCGTAGTCACTGGGGTGGCGAGGGCACACTGGAGGTCATGGAGCGCTTACCAAACTAACTGGACTGGGTGTCGAACAGCTGCCAGTACAGTGACCAAGATAGACGTCTCTTGGATCGCTGTGGAGAGCCTGGACCACCCTTCTTCTGGAGAGATGCAGAGGCTGTCTCTTTTAGGGGCAGAGGATTTGTACCGTGGATAGAGACTAGCCCAGCACCAAGAACATCTTTTGTACTCACCCTATTCGACAGACAAGCTGGGGTCTCATATGTTGACAGAAATCGCGCCACGGAACGACATTCTGCCGGTTCACTACAAAAACTCTGTCTGAAAGGTCGGCGTTTGATTCAATTGTTTCACCTGACTGAAGCAATCGGTGTAAAGAGCGCATGCGCGTTATGGTGAATTTAAGTGGATCTCTAGTTCCTCGTGTGCCCGACGTGGCCCCCACCCCCATGGTTCTGTGTCTCTACGGAGTTGTGCGCAGGCACAGCAAAAGACGTCGGCGAAGTGATTGGATATTTGTGACTGCTTCATTATCTCATCCTTTCCATTAAGTTATTGTAAAAGATGGGAATTGAACTTAGACTATGTTCGGCTACGATTCAGGGTAGGGTTCAACTTATGGTTAAGGTGTAACCAATCTTTTCGGATCAATTAGGTGTTAGCTTATTTTTGGAACATACATATATTTACTGCTATTAGTGTTAGTAGTGAGATGGTTTAAATCTATTGTTATTATGTTACCAGCCTTTTTCGGATCAATTAGGTGTTAGTTTATTTTTGGAACTTACATATGTTTATCGCTGTAAGTGTTAGTGATCAGATGGTTTTAACCTATTGTTATAGTGTTACCATTCTTTTGGGGTAAATTAGGTCTTAGTTTATTTGTTTATTGAAACTTACGTATATTCATGACTGACAGTCTTAATTTTTTGATCGTTTCTATCTCTTATGACTTATAACTTAAACGTACTCGGTAGCTAGGTATCAACAATATTGTGGTGGAGCCTTAGGTGAATAGTTAGACCACTAAACTATCAGGGCTGCCTGACAAACAAGTTGTATGTGAAATTAGCGGGCAAGGTGTTGTAAGGAATATCTTGAATATGTGGTTGTGTATATATTAATTTCAACTGCGAGGGAATAGTTGGAAATTTACTCTTTATTACAGTTTATTTTATCCTGTTATATTTCTACGAATATGAGGATCATCGTTTTGTTAGCTATATCGGATAATTTATGTTACCATTATATCCGATACATAATATTGTATATCAAATATTCCATGTTTATATACACCTCTAATAAACTAGCCGTTGGGCCATATTTGTTGCTATACTCGCTTTGTTCATGTCAGGACCCTATCTAACTTATTTTAGTATTCCTGTTAAATCTTTATTTAAGAATTTTGCAGTGACGAGGGTTTGTTTGGCTGACTGAGAACAGATCAATAAAGGTCCCTGGTGACTTTCTTTATTTCATGTAACTCTACGACTAGCTCAATGTGTCTGCTTGTTAGAGTGCAACCGCTACATTGCAGGCCCCACAGGGAGTGCGGTTGAATATATATATCTTAGAAAATCTGAAGTGTGTTAGACCAGTTAACTTACGTGTAATAAATTATTAGGTCAGATGCTAGCGTGCTGCTTGGTGCGTTACAATTGTTTCCCTTTCCGTGCTTTCTTGGCCTGTGGGAATCCGTCCTTCTAGGACACCCATATACATACTTCCAAACAAAAGAATTGAACTTATAACAATGTGATATAATACTTGAGGGTTTGAAAGGATTTTTAACTAAAATTAGAGATGAACTAGTTAACAATCCAGTTGCTTATGCCAAATAAATGTGTGATGTTCTTGGGATAGTCATAAATCGTCAACGTCGATGTAGAAAGAAAAAAAACTGATGGCTGCTGAAGAATCACGAGATGCTGAAGGGGGCCGCCTATAGGAGCGAGAAAGTATCAACCGCTGTCGGACAACATGACTTTAAATTCAATAGTCTGTGTCGGTTACATGAACTACCACTGATCTATGTCTGTTCGTCGCCTTCGGTCCGTCCCTTGAAATGCCAATAAGAAAGAGAAAGACTGAGCAAAGCAAACTCCGAGATAACCTCAAGGTCAAGAAGAGAGGTAGGCGAGACTCGCACACAGAGAAGCCTGTTCGTCTTTCACAATATAAGCTTGGGATTCCCTTTTGGAGGGTAGCTGAGTGGCTCACAAACTGGAGATCAAATATTATTTAGAATTTCAAGATTGTGTTGAAAATTATCCTACTGATCTTGCAGCGCACGAGTGTATTAATAAAAACTACAGTACCGGTAATAAATAATATGAAGTGATTTATTTTATATTTGAGTTATTTTGGTATATTAATTTACGCTTTGATGTGTAACTTTATTCACTAACTAGTTTTGCCCGCGCCTCGCTCACATTAAGTTTTTATTAATGTGAGTTTTGCTTTCCACGTGAAAGCAGCCATAAGCGCTAGAAAAGAATGCACATACGAAGATCCCTGAACTCATTCCCCTGCATCCCCAGCTAGGATAATTTGCCATTTTGGTACTCAGGGTAACAAACCTTGAAGTATAACTACCAACGCCTTTTTTTTGGTGAGATACATGTGAGAACGCGAGCTTTGTACATTTGATTGCACCAGTCTTACTACCCGTTTGGTTTGAACGTAGGTAGCGTTTTGTTGTCTTGGTTAACATGCTGGCGGTCCCGGCACAGATTTATCTGATTACCAAACCCTTCCTTCACCTCTGACAAGACGTGTATTAATCACAACTCTTGAATGCCTCCATACCTCCACCGTGGTTCGGATTTCACGCTAAACTGTAGGTCCTTCATTTCATCTCACAATCACCCTACCATTACACATTAGCGTAAGTGCGTATAACCCGAACGGGTAGTATAGACGCGGTGCTAAATATTATTATATAATAATAATAATAATAATAATAATAATAATAACAATAATAATAACATGTTGGTGGACAAATAAGGAATCCAACAGAAGTCCCATCTCTATCCTATTAGATTAGTTTACTGGCAAAATACATGTATACATAGTCCTATATACAAACCGACCAAAATACAAAACTCTAAGGATGGATTGTACGATCTGCTCATTGTTTACGCTCCAGTAAAAAATAGAAAACTAACAAAATCCTGGTTGTATCATTATAACTTAGATTTATGTTAATTAGTATGTGTTTACTATCTAAAGGCTTTATGTAATAACGAAATAACTTATACTTCTAGCTCACTCTATAGATGTGGAATGGCAATGATTTACTTGGTTTACAATTTATCACCAAGGCCGTAGCCAGCCATTAATTTTAGGGAGGGTTTGGTGAGTAGGGTTAAAATGCAGTTACGGGGGCGCATTTGCATAATTGGGTGGTGGGAGGGGGAGGGGGAGGAGATGAGAAGTGTTGGAGCACTCTATGGTGGCAGAGAGATGTGAGGGAGGGGGGTGAGGGGGTGTGGAGCACCTGGTTTTTTTCTTATACCTTCGTTAAACATGGTGCGGCATTCTGTGACACATTTGCATAATAGGGTGTGGGAGGGGGGGATGTGGGGATGAGAAGGGTTGGAGCACTTGATGTCGTGAGGGAGGGGGTGTGGAGCACCTGCTTTTTTTCTTATACCTTCGTTAAACATGGTGCAGATACGGGGACACATGAGAGATGTGAGGAAGGGGGGGGAGGGGTGTGGAGCACCTGGGGTTTTTTCTTTAACCTTCGTTAAACATGGTGCAGATACGAGGACCCATTAGCATAATGGAGGGGATGCTGCGTGAGGTGGGTAGGTGGGGGGGATGACTGAGAGATGTGATGGGTGGTTGGAGCACCTGGCTAACTGAGAGGGGAGACTTATATTTTTTTGGTGCGGCATACGAGGACTCATTTGCATAATTGAGGTATCCTAGGGATGAGAAGGGTTGTCTATCGCACGGCCTGGGTGTTTTTTCTCCCTCTCTCTTTCAACATCGTGACGTAGTGTATAGAGTGTGTGGGTAGGGCTGTAAGGTGCTCACGCGGTAAAGTGTGTCAGGGCATGCTTGACGTAGTGACTGGGGTGCACAGGTGGTCACAGGTGTGGCAGCTGCACTTGAAAGAGCCATATATTCTCATAACAGTCAAGGTATTTTATCTGATTCACCAAAACACGGACTTTAGAACATAAATTTCTTTCTAAGTGACATGCTTAGAATCATGATACTTTGTGTTGAGTAGTTTTCACATTGGGGGTCTAGATCCGTGTACTTTGTGGGAGGGGGGGGGAAGGCGTGGCTTGGAGCCTATAAATAGGGGTGGTCAGCCCTTTTTTTGTTGAATCATTAACCGGTAGCTATATTAGCCATGGCGTCAGAATTTGTTGCTGCATTTTTAACGGAGGTGGGAAGTAATGAAATACTACCACGTAAATTACCTGACTTGGAGATAGGTCACGCGTACCGTATTTCTTCAATAAAATTGGTAAATACCCGATTCGGTCGTCGTATACTTACTGTACACTACGCCAAGTATCAAGTTTGGCTGCCGCGGAGATTTTCGACGCTTAGTGATGCTCAGATAGAGGACATCTCGAAAGCGGATCTACTACTTGTTTACAAAGGTCTCTCTACCGCCACCAAAACAGCCATCCTGAACTTTGAAGGTAAGTGTGTGTGTGTGTGTGTGTGTGTGTGTGTGTGTGTGTGTGTGTAAAGATCTAGGGTATGCTTGAGTCAGAGCTTCATAGCTAGATTTTCAACCTTGACAGAGTGTTGATGTGTTCGGATTTTTTTGGGGGCTTAGCTAAATATTTCACTAATGAGAAAGTGATAAAAAGCCACACTTTTAGAGGAAATGCACCCAAATTCTCATGAATGGAGAGAATAAAATAATTTAAGAAAAACTACCTTAGTACAGCCAGTCAGGATTCGAACCCAACATCCCTCATCAACGGTAAAATGTGTTTATAAAGAATTGTTTACATCATTAACTAACAATACAAGGTTCGAACCTCACTCCCAGGATAATTGAGCTTAATCTACAACTCGTAAGACCTAAGTTAATAATCTTTAAAAAAGATTTGTTTACATCATTAACTAACAATACAAGGTTCGAACCTCACTCCCAGGATAATTGTGCTTAATCTACTCCTCGTAAGACCTAAGTCAATAATCATTGAATTGTTTTCAGGTTAAATGTGAATAGTTTTTTTTTAAATGAGTTTAAAAAGAATTGTTTACATCATTAACTAACAATACAAGGTTCGAACCTCACTCACAGGATAATTGTGCTTAATCTACAACTCGTAAGACCTAAGTTAATAATCTTTAAAAAAGATTTGTTTACATCATTAACTAACAATACAAGGTTTCGAACCTCACTCCCAGGATAATTGAGCTTAATCTACTCCTCGTAAGACCTAAGTCAATAATCTTTAAAAAGATTTGTTTACATCATTAACTAACAATACAAGGTTCGAACCTCACTCCCTGGATAATTGTGCTTAATCTATTCCTCGTAAGACCTAAGTCAATAATCATTGAATTGTTTTCAGGTTAAATGTGAATAGTTTAAGCACATTTTCGTCATGGTTAATAATGCTTTAACGGAATATCGAGAATTTAACACGAGTGAATAGTTTAAAAAAACACCTACTTGAGTCGTTTTTGAAATGAGTTTAAACACACTATTTTTCCACCCTCTTTTAACAGAAGGACAGAGGGAAAACAACCTTCACAGACAAAAAAATAAACATTTAAACCTTTCTGTATTTACAGTAAACTAAAAAAATATTACAAACAGCTTTCGTACAAATCTCTCATACTACCCGTTCTGGTTATACACTTACATACTAATACTGTTTAGGGATTAATAAGGTTATATTTTTAGAGGAAATGTGTACAAATTTGCGTGGTTAGAGAGAGACTAGAAAAAACCATTGGGTTAAAACCATCCGGGGCGAGAGTCGAACCTTGACCCTCCCAATACGAGAGTAACGCGTTAGAACAGGCAGTGACTGAAGCAGCTAGGTAGCCTGATGGTCTAGGGGTAAGGTGTCAGACTTTTTTTGTGATTATGCACTTACTCATCATAGTCGTTCCTGTTTGTGTGTTTACAGCCATCTCGAGCCCACTTGACGTTATCTTGGAGGGGACTGTACCTGAATGAAGAGCATAGAGCGAGCATGGCAGAACCTTTAGCTAAAAGAGCGCGCTTTTCTTCCCCCATCATTATATCTCAACAAATAAATGGAAATAAAGTGTATACTCTCCGTGAATTAACCTCGAATGAGCAACTTTTAATTAATTATCTAAAACGTGATATCACAACACAAGTATATAAGGCATATATTGAGCATACACCAGGGTTGATTAAGACCTCGAGCGTTTTGATACTCGGACATGAGGATATAGATAGACAGATCCGGACGCTTTTGACTCAGTCACATGACTTAGGTACGGGATTTACCCAGTTTAGGCTTTACCTGGAACCGTTAGGTCTCTCATTGAAACTTATTGAGCAGGCGTACACCCGCCGTATAAAAACCTATTCTATCACTAATGAATTGCCTTATAAGAATCCCGTTCAGTTTCTCGTCGCGTGCGGGGCTATATACATAAAGACGGTAGAAGAAAAAATTGCAAATGACTCGATAAAGGTAAATTGCAGTCTCATTTGCGAGTTTAGACATCCTACCGAAGGTAGAATTGAGAAAGGGTATTTCAACTCTACTCTATGCAGTATATTTACCCCTACAAACTTGGAGGAGATATATGAGAATAATGTGGTTTTCCCCCTCCTTGCTCAAATTGAAGGTTTTGTTTCTAGAGACTCGGGTTGGATGTATGACGGTACATTGGAGATTAGAATAAATCTCTCTAAAAACACGGTTTTCGCGATCAGGGCTCGGGTTCAAATCCCTGAAACTATAGCCAACCGTAAAGCGTTGATAAATGTGCAATGTGAAGAAGGTCATTGCTTCCCTGTATCTGTTTTATCAGGTATTTTTGAACCGACAGGGAGAGCTCAACGTTTATCCTCTTACCCTAATTTTTGTGACGTGTTGAATCTAGACGGTATCCTCTCCCTTTCCAAATGAGATATATCGATCGCTTTGAAAAGCTTAACGATATATCTGTAAATGTGTACACTGCAAAGCATGATGGGAGTGACTCTTATATTGACACAGCTGACACCTCTAAAAAACTAGTAATTGTTCCCGTACACGTCAGTGCTAAAGAGCGCGATAGACATGTACATTTATTCATGATAAGAGTGCACGGGACGGAAACTTATCATTTCAGCTGGATTAAAAATCTGTCACGGTTAATAAACCCTCAACTACCGTCTAACAGAGGATGTAGATACTTTTGCGATAGATGCCTGTCCGCTTTTTTGACTGAAAACAAACTCACAAAACATCAAGAGGCGTGTATAAAATTCGACGCGGTAAGGAGTACATTCCCTCAAGGGAGGATAAATTCCTCACGTTCACTCAGTATAAGCAGCAGGAGAAAACAGGATTTATCGTATATGCGGACCTGGAGAGCTTACTTATGCCTATAGAGACGAGTGATCCCGACCCAAAATTTTCATATACCGAGAATGTTCAGCGTCATGTAGCTTATTCTGTAGGAATGTACGTTAAATATAATTTTGACGATAGTCTCTCAGAGTACCGTCACTTCACGGGAAAAGATTGTACTGACCAATTTGTTGAGGCGCTCGTAGATACGGCGAAGCGTGTACTAGAATACTATAGTACCGTCGTACCAATGAAACCGTTAACTCCTGCTCAAAGAGACGCTCATAATACATCCTCTCATTGCCATATATGCGAGAAGCCCTACAAGAATGATGATATTCGGGTTATGGATCATTGTCACTTGACTGGACTTTATCGTGGGAGTAGTCACGCAGGGTGTAATATTAATTACAAGAACCCGAGTCACCTGAGCGTAGTAATCCATAACGCACGTTGTTACGACAATTTTTTCCTTCTCGAATCACTCGTTGAACGTAGAGAAACTGATCCGTTCACGGGAGAGAGCGTTATCGTCAATCCGGGAAAAGTCAGAGTTATTGGAGAGACAATGGGAAGATTCAAAGTAATCATGAAATATATTTGGTGCGGGTTTCGAGGGATTACAATTAAAATTATAGTTTCAGTTTTCTATGTACTTCCCTAGAGAAATGCGTATCTTACCTCGAACCCGAGCAACTTAAAATCACCCGTAAGTGCCATCCCGAGGATGAACGCTTCAAATTAGTCACACGAAAAGGAGTGTTCCCCTATGATTATATTGATTCATTCGAGCGGCTGGACGAGACTCAGTTACCGAGCAAAGATAAATTTTACAACGCGCTCACGGATAGTCATATGTCTCAGGAAGACTATGATCACGCCTGTGAGGTATGGCGAGTATTCGAATGTAAGAATCTTTGGGACTATTCGAACCTCTACCTGTGCACGGACGTAACTTTACTGGCCGACGTCTTTGAGAACTTTCGTGATCTCTGCATGAAGACGTATAGGCTCGATCCCGGATGGTCCCTTACAGCTCCCAGTCTAGCGTACCAGGCTCTATTGAGAATAACCCGGGTACGGCTCGAATTAATCGATGTTGTGGACACTCATCAATTCATTGAGAGAGCTATCCGCGGAGGGATATGTTTTGTGGTCAATCGTCACGCTGTAGCGAATAATCGCTATAGGGACGCGTTTGATCCTTCAAAGCCGGAGTCCTACATTGTCTATCTAGACGTGAATGGACTCTATTCATTTACTATGCTGTCCTCACTTGTCTATGGAGAGTTCAGGTGGCTCGAAGATGAAGAAATTGCTCGATTGGACGTGCTAAAAGTAGAGGACGATGCGGATACGGGCTATATCTTGCAGGTAGATCTTGAATATCCGCGAGATGTGCACGACGCTCATTCTGACTTGCCGTTCTGTCCTGAGAAAGGGATTCCACCCGTAGGGAAACATGAGAAACTGTTAACAACTTTAGCTGATAAGACCGGTTACGTCATTCACTACCGTCATCTAAAGCTATGTTTAGCGAACGGGTTGAAACTGACGAGAGTTCACCGTGTTCTCAGTTTCAAGCAAGCGCCGTGGATGGCTCCGTATATCAGGTTGAACGCGGAAATGAGGAGTAAAGCGAGCAATCAATTTGAAAACATGTTTTTCAAACTGATGAACAATGCCGCATTCGGTCGCCTCATATCTAACAAGAGACCTTACCGTACGATAAAGATAGCTACCAGGTGGGATGGGAAATTTGGAGCGGGTAACCTCATAGCCAGCCCTAACTTTAAAAACCGCTCGATAGTGTCAGAAAACCTAGTCATCATCGAGATGGAACCGCAAGAGATTTACATTGATATGCCTATCTATGCGGGATTCGCCATTTTGGAAATCTTGAAGGTAGTCATATACGGTCTGCATTACCAGGTTATGATCCCTGCCTTCCCTAAATGTACGCTAAAACTTCAATACACTGATACAGACTCACTTCTCTACTACATGACTGTTGAGGATGCATACCAGAGACTCGCCCTGTTAGCTAATGACTACCTGGACACCTCCACCTACGGACAAGACAATGTTTACAGGATGCCGGGGGTGCTCGGTAAACTAAAAGACGAGACTCGAGGTCGGATCATCACTGAGTTCATTGGTTTACGTCCTAAACTCTATTCATTTTCAGTACAAGGAGTTGGAGAGACGCTCAAGGCGAAAGGGGTGAAGAGTAGCGCATTAAGAACGCTTTCATTAGAGGATTATCGTAATTGTTTGACAGATGAGACGATAGTCATGAGAGAGGCTCGTTCAATAAGAGCTGTAGGATTCAAACTTTACACACAAAAATTCAATAGGTTCGCTCTATGCTCTATCGACAACAAAAGATATAGAGTACCAGGAACTGTCAATACTGTTCCATGGTCCCATTACTCTATCGGACCGTCAACTCGATAGTGTGCCAGTGAACAGTGCGTCTATGTGAAAAAAATCATGTTCTCTACAGTGTAAGTGATTAGAACTATACCTAAAAAAAATCATGTTCTGTAGTCTCTATAGTGTTAATGTATAAAAAAATATTCATGTTCTATACTGTAATTGATTAAACAGAAAATTTCAAGAACTATAACTAAAAAATATTCACGTCATGTACTCTATTGTGTTAATGTATAAAAAAATATTCATGTTCTGTACTCTATAGTGTAAGTGGTTAGTGTTGATGTATAAACAAAACAACAATTTCAAGAACTATAACTTGTGAAAAAAACAACTAATTTAGTATGTATCTATGTGTTTTAAATCATTATATTCATTAAATAGAATTAATTATGTGTATTGTTTTCATTATTTCTTTCCTCCCCTTCATCCAGCTCCTCTTTCCCTCATTGATTAACTAATACAATGAAAGTTATAATCAATAATTCTTTATTTTTAAAAATCTATTACAAGATTCATTCATTATTTTTTCAATCATTAAAAGTAAAAATAATTAGAACCCTATTACACGATTCATACATTAAAAAAGTTAATTACATTAAACATTTATTTCTAATCGTTAAAAGTTAATTACATTAAACCTTTATTTCCAATCATTAAAAGTTAAAACCCTATTACAAGATTCATACATTAAACATTTATTTTTTTCAATCATTAAAAGCTAAAATCATTAGAACCCTATTACAAGATTCATACATTTAAAAGTTAATTACATTAAACATTTATTTTTTCCAATCATTAGAACCCTATTAACTAGGCAACTAGACAATTTACTCTGCTTCCAGAAGAGGATGAGAGATCACAATACAGACCTCTCATAGAACGTTGGGTAACGAACACCGACTTCTCAGTCCCCAACGCAAACACACCACACATAGCTCTTTTGTCCGTTAGATATAGTTGGATTGTAATAGTAAGAACACACTAGGTCACACATAGCTCTGTTGACCGTTAGATATAGTCAAATTGTAATAGGAAGAACACACTAGGTCACACATAGCTCTGTTGACCGCTAGATACAGTCAGATTGTAATAGGAAGAACACACTAGGTCATACATAGCTCTGTTGACCGCTAGATATAGTCAGATTGTAATAGGAAGAACACACTAGGTCATACATAGCTCTGTTGACTGCTAGATATAGACAGATTGTATTAGGAAGAACAAACTAGGTCACGCATAGCTCTGTTGACCGCCAGATATAGTCAGATTGTAATAGGAAGAACTCACTAGATCACACATAACTCTTTCGACCGTTAGATATAGTCCGATTGTAATAGGAAGAACACACTAGGCCACATCAATACCAGGGAGTTATATTTATTAGCACCACGTCTTACTTACGCTAATGTGTAATGGTAGGGTGATTGCGAGATGAAATGAAGGACCTACAGTTTAACGTGGAATCTGAACCACGGTGATGAACTGGCATTCCTCACATTCACAAGATGTCTTGTCAGAGGTGAAGGAAGATTTTGTACCGGTACTGAGGATTGAACCCAGACCGTCAGCACAGAAGTCTGACACCTTACCCCTAGACCACCAGGCTACCAACATCCAAAAAGATGGAACTAGGAAGATGGAAATACAAAGAAACGTTCGCGAAAGTTTAGGAATGTATCCAGAAAAAAGCTTCAATCTAGTCTTGTCCGTTTTGCCAGTGACGATTTGAATCCCGTCAGTTTATACGTAGATGCTTTATTCTTAAATATCCTTTCACTGTTTATTCATGCAAATAACTTTGCTCGCGTCTAACTTTTAATTAACGAATCTTGTAAAATAATTTTTTTGATTGGAATACCCTAGATGAGGGAAGAAAGCTGTATTGACCTCGCTTCAAATACTGTTTGGATAAAAGACCGAGGGGTTCTTATGTCAAGCAAGAGACGACGTTATAATTCAGGAGCTGTACCCATCCCTCACCCCATGTTTCGGAGACTCGTGCAGAACGATTCTTGTTTAGGTATTCTTCGTCAAGAAATCGCACAGCTGTGTGTTTATCAATAAATAACCCTCTGGAGGTAATAAAGGGTAGACCTGCCGTCCCATCTCTATGATAATGTGCTAACCCAAAGGCGGGGAAAGGAAGCTACCATATATGAGGTGAGCCAGGTGCAGGTGAACCAGGACGTACGCCTCCCAGAGAGAGAGAGAGAGAGAGAGAAACTCGCCGACCCTCTATGCCACATTTCTTCCTGAGATTGTGCTGGATTTGAGGCCTGACATACCAAAAAAAGTTTCGTAGTTTTCTTCCCCGTCTTTATTACTCTAGCGAGTAAAAGGATGAGTAAAATGTACCTGTATTTGCATAGTGGAACCTTTTTGTAAAAAACCCTCCCAGTACTCTCGACAGGATTCTAGCCCTTCGCTTACATGTCAGTGAACGCTCTCATGAACTTAGATGTCAGTCGGTTTAAGTAGGTGGGATAATACTTGTACAGAAGATATCTAACCTTAATTCCCAATCTTTTAGCAGGAGTGAAGACTGAAGTAAGACCATCAGGGTGTTTGGCAATCATCTTGAGCAGGACTAAGGATTGAAAACATACAAATGATGTTTAACCTTAATTCCTAATCTTTCGCCACGAGTGATGATTGAAGTCAGACCATCTGCGTTTTAGAGAGAGGGATTTAAACCTGATCCCTCTGAGTTTGAGGCTCGCCACCACCAATCCTACACCTCAACATACCGAAGATATTTAACCTTAATTCCTAATCTTTTACCGGGACTGAGGATTGAAGTCAGATCATCAGCGTTTGAGAGAGAGAGGGATTGAAACCTGATCTCTCAGGGTTCGAGTCTCGCCACCACCAATCCTACACCTCAACATACAGAAGATATTTAACCTTAATTCCTAATCTTTTACCAGGAGCGAGGATTGAAGTCAGACCATTAGGATGTTTGGCAATCATCTTGAGCAGGACTAAGGATTGAAAACATACAAATTATGTTTAACCTTAATTTCTAATCTTTCGCCACGAGTGAGGATTGAAGTCAGACCATCTGCGTTTGAGAGAGAGGGATTTAAACCTGATCCCTCTGAGTTCGAGGCTCGCCACCACCAATCCTACACCTCAACATACCGAAGATATTTAACCTTAATTCCTAATATTTTACCGGGACTGAGGATTGAAGTCAGATCATCAGCGTTTGAGAGAGAGAGAGAGGGATTGAAACTGATTCCTCAGGGTTCGAGGCTCGCCACCACCAATCCTACACCTCAACATACAGAAGATATTTAACTTTAATTCCTAATATTTCACCAGGAGCGAGGATTGAAGTCAGACCATTAGGATTTTTGGCAATCATCTTGAGCAGGACTAAGGATTGAAAACATACAAATGATATTTAACCTTAATTCCTAATCTTTCGCCACGAGTGAGGATTGAAGTCAGACCATCGGGATGTTTGACAATCATCTTGAGCAGGAGTAAGGATTGTGAAGTCAGATCATCTGCGTTTGAGAGAGAGGGATTTAAACCTGATCCCTCTGAGTTCGAGGCTTGCCACCACCAATCCTACACCTCAACATACAGAAGATATTTAACCTTAATTCATAATCTTTTACCGGGACTGAGGATTGAAGTCAGACCATCAGGATGTTTGGCAATCATCTTGAGCAGGACTAAGGATTGAAAACATACAGAAGATATTTAACCTTAATTCCTAATCTTTCGCCAGGAGTGAGGATTGAAGTCAGACCATTAGGATGGTTGGCAATCATCTTGAGCATGAGTAAGTATTGAAAACATACAGGAGATATTTAACCTTAATTCCTAATCTTTTGCCAGGAGTGAGGATTGAAGTCAGACCATCAGGGATGTTTGGTAATCATCTCGAGCAGGAGTAAGGATTGAAAGTGAGGTCAGACCATCAGGATTTCTGGCAATCATCTTGAGCAAGACTAAGGATTGAAAACATACAGAAGATATATAACCTTAATTCCTAATCTTTTACCAGGAGCGAGGATTGAAGTCAGACCATCAGGATGTTTGGCAATCATCTTGAGCTGGACTAAGGATTGAAAACAAACAGAAGATATTTAACCTTAATTCCTAATCTTTCGCCAGGAGTGAGGATTGAAGTCAGACCATCAGGGTGTTTTGGCAATCATCTTGAGAGAGAGAGAGAGAATAATACATGTCAGGACAAAGGATTGAAAACAAACAGAAGATATTTAACCTTAATTCCTAATCTTTTTACCATGAGTAAGGATTGAAGTCAAACCATCAGGATGTTTGGCAATCATCTTGAGCAGGAGTTCAGGATAGTGAAGTCAGATCATCAGCGTTTGAGAGAGAGAGAGAGAGGGATTGAAACCTGATCCCACAGGGTTCGAGGCTCGTCACCACCAGCCCTCCACTTCAACATACAGAAGATATTTAACCTTAATTCCTAATCTTTTTACCATGAGTGAGGATTGAAGTCAGACCATCTGTGTTTGAGAGAGAGAGGGATTGAAACCTGATCCCACAGGGTTCGAGGCTCGTCACCACCAGCCCTCAACATACGGAAGATATTTAACCTAAATTCATAATCTTTTGTCAGGACTGAGGATTGAAGTCAGACCATCAGGGTTTCGTAATCATCTTGAGAGAGAGAATAATACTCGTCATATCCCAAGGATTAAGTATTGAAAACATACAGAAGATATTTAACCTTTATTCTCAATCTTTTGCCAGGAGTGAGGATTGAAGTCAGACCATTAGGGTGTTTGGTATTCATCTTGAGCAGGACTAAGGATTGAAAACATACAGAAGATATTTAACCTTAATTCCTAATCTTTTGTCAGGACTGAGGATTGAAGTCAGACCATCACTGTTTAAAATACGCAAGGTGGTCGAGACTAATCCCAGGACCTTCCTACTCGAAGATATGAAAGGTAACCCTATCACGGGCGGTTTTTCTACGCTAAGGAACTTAGAAAGACTTCGTATCCCGACGTCTACCTCGTGGAGAAGATAGTCAGATGTTCCGGAAATAGAGCGTACGTCAAATGGTTAGGGTTCGTGGATCGATGCGAAGGGTATGTTCCCCCCTCCATCCCGAGCATATAAAGCGACCGGGAGGTAGGGAGACGCATCTCACTCGAAATGTTTAGACGGTTGGGTTATTGTCTGGAGGACATGAGTGAAATTAAGATCTCAGACAACGGCTTGGAATACTACATCGCGAGAGCCGAGAAGGGTTACAGCGAGTGTTGCGACTCTTCGGTGCACTGGCTTGGATACCATAATCCGGGAATGTACGAGGTGAGTCAGTTCGTCGAGAGCTGTTCAACATCATGTCCCGTCTACAAGCTGAATGAAGGGGACGAGCCGCAAATTCTCAGCGAAGACGCTCCCCAGCTCGAGGAATCGACATCCCTGCTCGAGGAAGACGCTTTGTGCGTCGAGCTGGATCGGATCGAGCGTGAGGAACTCGACCGCGTCAAAAGCATCTCCGAACTCGAAAAGTATCGGACCTACAACGTTCGTCGCCTGGAAGGAGACGAGGAGATCAGCGAACCGGAGGACGAGCCAAACATCGTGACGCTGGACTATGTGGGCAAAGTGCGTCTTCCAGGTAAAAACTTTGGCGCGAGATACAGAAGTCGGTTTAACGCGTCGCAGCGCGGGCTGATCTATCTAGGTGACGGCAAATACGATATTTTCAAGTGGTGAAAGAACCGGTCGTGCGCGTGTTGAATAGACTATATGTATGTGTATGTTGAAAGACTAAGACTATGCATGAAATAATCTTTGAGAGAAAGAGAGAATTTTGTACTGAATATATGTATCAATGTAATACTAAGAATATACTAGGTTTTAAAAAAACTGTACTATTTATTTAGGGGGGAATAATACTTGTCATATCCTTAATTCCCAATCTTTGCTAGGACTGAGGTCAGACCATCAGGGTTTGAGAGAGAGAGAGAATATACTTGTCATATCCCAAGGAGTAAGGGTTCGAGGTCCATAAGCTACCCTCCCAAACCCTACTACATCACGTCGATGAAAGAGAGAAAACACTCAATCCCCCTGTAGCCCTCTCCTCACTGTTCCAGTATACACACGCCACCCTCTATCCCGAGAGAAAAAAACACCCAGGCCGTGCGAGAGACAACCCTTCACATCTCCCGGGAAACCTCAATTATGCAAATGAGTCCTCGTATGCCGCACCAAAAAAATATAAGTCTCCCCTCTCAGTCAGCCAGGTGCTCCAACCACCCATCACATCTCTCAGTCATCCCCCCACCTCCCCACCTCACGCAGCATCCCCTCCATTATGCTAATGGGTCCTCGTATCTGCACCATGTTTAACGAAGGTATAAGAAAAAAACCAGGTGCTCCACACCCCCTCCCTCACGACATCGAGTGCTCCAACCCTTCTCATCCCCACATCCCCCCTCCCACACCCTATTATACAAATGAGTCCTCGTAACTGCACCATGTTTAACGAAGGTATAAGAAAAAAACCAGGTGCTCCACACCCCCTCACCCCCCTCCCTCACATCTCTCTGCCACCATCGAGTGCTCCAACCCTTCTCATCTCCTCCCCCTCCCCCCTCCCACCACCCAATTATGCAAATGCGCCCCCGTAACTGCATTTTAACCCTACTTTGGTGGGCACATACTCTAATTGCCGGAGGATAGAAAAAATTCTAAATTCTAAACATTTCTAGAAGCTATCTGAAGTGTGTTTTTTATGGCAACATATACCCCTAAGTGACAAAGGCTAGGACAAATTATTAATAGTAAGCACCTCTAGAAGGTCTCTAAAGTGGTAACATAGCTCCATAACTGCCGGAGTCAAGGAATAATATATATATTTAAACACCTCTAGAAGCTCTCTGAAGTCCTTTTTATGGTAACACAAGCCCCCTAATTTGTACTTGTACATCAATTTTCATTGTTTGAACCATAAATAAAGCCATTTATTATATTTTGTTCATAAATTTTCGGGGGTTGTTTGAACCCCTCCCCCAACTATGGCCTTGTTCATCCCTCTTCAGAAGTGAGAAGTGATCTAGAAGTAAAAAGTAGCGAGGCTCCAAAAGTTTGTTTACTTGCAAAAAACAAATCGATCGTGCTGATGCGATGTGGGTGTGTGAGTAATAATTGAGACAGAGTCTTGTTTGTGAGTGCAATCATGTTTCACGAATTAGATGACGTAATATATTTGGTTTTTCATACTTTACTTTTCACTCCCAAATTCTGTTTTAAAATTTAGCTCATTTAATGAACGTTTTCTTAAATAACGCAGAGAATGGCAAGGGGTCAAGTGGTGTATGATGTGAGAAGATTTGCTTGCTGACCCATCTAAGACTCGTGACTTGTACCTCACTTGACCTTGTCTTGCTCATTGATGTTCTCGGAAACGTGCCTTAGCAATCAAATAAATGCCACTTACTTCCACCTCAATCATTCATTTCGTTCTTGAAAATAGCCTCAAGTCACAAGAATAAATAATCTTAATTTACATACAAAGTCATACAATAACTAAAAAAAGGAATTAAATCACACATTCAAATGAAATCAACCACCAGTATAGCTTTTGCTTTGCATTCATTGTTTCAACGAGATAGCACAAAATTAGTTTAAATTTAGTCTACTATTCAAAAGATATAGAAAAAAACTCTCATTTACACGCAAAACCATAAAAAAAACTTAAAAGTACCTCAAGTAAAAAAGACGGGAATGCAAGCAGGCTTACTGTCTCTTGATTATGTACAGAGAGACCCTAGAATGGTATTATTAGTATAGATAAATATACATGGTTTTTATTCGCTTAGTTATGATCAAAAACAATTTTTGAGCACATAGTCACCACCCGTTTGTTTATGTATTAATTATTACTCTAATGGATTAAGGATGTTTTAGAGGAAGTGAACTCACATTTGCGTGGAGGGAGAGTTGGGATCCATCTAGAAAAAAACACCCTCAATACAACAGAACGAGATTCGAACCTTAATCTCCCCATCCTTGGCAGTCGAGTCCAACTTAAGATTGAAGCGTTAAACAACTGAAGCGGGTTAACTTATCTTGAACACCATCTTTATATTTGGTGCCTTTTTAGAACAATGTAACTAAATGATAATTAAAATAAGAAATCTAGATTTTGGTGTTTCATAAAATAATTATTATGTATCAAGATATCCAAAAGAGAGATTTTAGAAAATGTCCGTCCCCATGTATGTCTGTCTGTCTGTCTGTCTGTCTGTCTGTCTGTCTCTGACGATATATCTGAAACGGTCAGATGGATTTGGTTAAAATTTAATATTTTAAAGTTTTAGAATTTATTTGGAGCCTTTTTTAAAATTTTTTATTCTAAATCTAAAATTCAGGGTAGTTTACTTAATGGGCCTTTTCGTATGCTTAGAAATATTCTGTAAAAACCTCTAATGATTTTGATTAAATTTAATATTAGGGCAGTGTTTGCCAATACAAATAAAACACTATGTTTGTTCTTTGAGCAAAAACGCCCCGAGTGGTTGTTTATTATTTATCCTTTTTTTTAAAATTCAAAATGTTTCGAAAACGGCTCTAGCAATTTTGATTAAAAGAGACATTGGTGCATTGGGGTGGTTCCCCCCTCTCAAGTCCCCTCTGCCCCGTGCGTACCGCTCTGAGTAAGACATATTTTTCGATAGGACATAACTATGTGATGGGTAACATTACATTCGTTTGCCAAGTACCAATTATTTACTAAAAATTATTGGAGTATATAATTTGCACTTCCTGAACACAAAGATTACATCAGCACACGACTTACAAATTAACTTAATACTATGACATACACCCAGTCCCTAGGCTGACAATTTAGTAAAGATAAAAATCGACCATGCCAAGAATTATAATTATTAGGGTTTAACGATGCGTTGATAACGGTAATCGAACCCGAAACCCATAACAAAGTAGATTAGCACGCCATCGACTGAGCTAAAGTTTCGGACGCTAAGTAGGGCCAACTCAACTGAAATGCTAAAAGCTATTTGATTGTCCTAAACGATTTATTATTGTTTAAAAATTCCACTATAATAATTTGTAATAATATTTTGAAACAGTTGTGTTTTTTAAAGAAAACCATGTTTTATCTAATCAATTATACAGTTATAAAGTTGATAAAGTGAGGATAGATAGTGAGTGACCAGCGTAAGAAAGCTAACTAAATTAATATAAGTGAATTATTTAATACTTTTTAGTGCATTTTGAAATACAATGTTTTTTTAAAGTATTTTTAATTTATTTTATTATCTACTCTTTCAATCAATATTTTAAATCATCTTTGCACTATTACTTGAATAAAAATTGACTCCTATCATGTTTGTGCCACTTGAATGGTGTGTTCCCTTATTTCCAAGTTTCTGGGGAATCTTGGGTCTACAAGTTCCGGTAGTAGACAATTCATGAAAAAATGTGTAAGTTTGTCCACAATTTTTTCTTGCCAGAAAGTATCATCCCTATAAATTTTTTCCACAAACATTCCACAAGGTGTCCAAAACACAAACAGACAGTATTATTGACGTTGTGTGACATGCAGTTGCCCTTGCACTTGGTACATAAAGTTGTTCTGTTCCTTTAAGCGCATTTTCCCTTCCTGAACAGTGCAAAAAGTGACTTTACTTTCCTTTATAGTTTGCTCTGGTGTCATTGTGGCGGAAACTGCTGGGCACTTCACTTCTACGATTTCGTCTGTTCCGATAAGCCCATCAGGTGTGGCACCAAGCCAAGGACAATTTTCGTCTACAAAGAGTCCACTGCATATCACTTTCACATTCAACTCAGCTTCATGCTGTTCAAGAGTCATAGGTTCTTTTTCCAAACCATACCTTGTTGCCTTGGACCCCAAAAAAATTATAAAGAAGGGCCCTTACTGTATTACACATTTAGTGTTTTTTCGCATCTTACATATTTTACCAAATTAAGATGCAGTAAGGTGCTTTGATCTTTCCGCTCTCCATTGAACAGAATTTACCTGGGCAATAGTTGAGAGTTGCAACAGTTCTCGTTGTTCTTTTGTTAAACTTAAGCCATTCAAAATGTCCTCTTTGTTTCTCGTAAAAAGTTCGGAAGCCATATCTGGCTTAGCTTGAACACTCCCATAATCATTGTCAGGTCCTGAAGAGTATAGTTTCCTTCGTTTGGATGGCGCTGTGTGTTCCAATCTTCGAAGCTTCCTCTTTTGAGCTGAACGTTCTTTTTGTTCTAGGTGCACTTTGATGAAATGTCCTGGGCTAACGTTTGTGGCCCCTTTGTGGATATAATCCTATTGTTTTCCTCCTGTGTTCAAAGAAATAACCGATAGTTCACTTCTTGTTTGATTTCCACCTCTTAGACAAAAATTAACTCTTTTACCGGAAACGTATTTGCAGACTAGACTATTAAAAGATTCAGCCTTGTTTGTTGTAACATTTTGCAGTAAGCTAGCTGCATGATGAACAACCAGGTTTTTTGCTGCTATGATTTTTACCCATACTCCTGCACTTTGAAGGACTGGGACTAGATTCTCTTCGTTTTCTTTTGGTCCATCACAGAAATAACCTCTTTCAGCACACTTGGCATGATCGTCAAATACATGACATGGCCCATTATCAATATCTTGTCTCAGTTCTTCAATTCTTCGATGAAGAGGAATTCCACATTGACTGGCCCTGACTGGCCTCTTCAAGTAATTTCTCAAAATATGGTTGCTACATTCTATCTTTGTTATTGTGAAGCCAGGGCCATACGGTTGAGCTTTTAAAATATTTCGCATAACACTACTATCTCCATCACCTGTAAAAATAAACAGCTAATATATGCTATACTCAGAAAATAATTCACTAGCGTATACTGTAGCTAGTGTACAAATATATTAGATTCACAGCTCAAGATATTTCGTCTAAGCGATTTTTAAAACAGTAAATTTGTAGGCCTACTAGCTTACCGATGTATGCATACAATTTAAAAAATACCTTTTATAATGTGTCGAATAAAATTAAAATCTAACACTTTACAAAACTTCTATTTTTCATATTTAAAAAAACATACCTATCAACTGATGATATTTCAAGTTATGCATGGCAACACTGTTCTTGAAACCTTCCACTATGATATCTGATTCCATACTATTCGGAGACTTGTTCCAGTTTTTGTAACATTTCTCGCATTTACAAACAACACCTTTTGAGTGCGTTTTGCAACTATACAAGCCTAAAAGAAAATATATATAAAGGAGATGTAAACTTGTAATAATGTAGGTTACCTTATTTGACATAGCACAACCCTATAATGTATTGGGTTTACTAAATTATATTTACTAAAACAAGACATATTTTTAATTTTACTAAGACAAGTAAAATAAATTATTTACTAATAACTTTGAAATGATAGTCTATATAAGGGATTTTGGTAATAATTGCGTTAGTTTAAATCGTGTTTATATCAGAATAATTGAGTTCAATTCTCATATTTAACGTTTGGTGAATTTCAGTGCAAATAAAAAAAATAGAGACCCATTCTTGTTTTTCTTATGTACGTCTGTAAAAAGATAGTAAATTACCTTTTTGTAAGCTGAATTCAAACTAAACATCATATTAATTTTACAGTTTTTAGGATTATTAAATTGTGCTATGTGTTCTATAATGCCTTTAAAATTGATAAAGTAGTGCTGTTTAAATGGACCGTGAATAAGAAATAACACAATTTAAAGCTATTCACGTCTTACCATATTATTGCTATAAATCATAAACATGATTTTCCAACTGCACCGTTAAACAAAAATAGTATTTAATTATTGTAAACAAGTGTGTTACACTTACAACATCAGAAAGAGCATCATAATTGCTCCCAAACAAGCGCTTGCACCTCGCGCCGTCTGTCACAACTGTTACCAGAGGAACTCCATCTCCTGCTTCAATAGCTAATCTTCCTTCTTCCTTTGCCGCAGCCTCCATTCTTTGCCAAGCAACATCGTGTACGACTGAAGAGAGCTTCTTTTGACATTTGTTAAATGTTTCTTTGGCCATATCAAGTGTTGATGTTATTACTTTTAGTTGGCTATAGCTTTGGCCTGTCAATTACATACTGTTCACCCAGGCCATATTCGAATTCATGTATGAATTTTCTTCGCTGGTCTTTTCAGAATGTAACTTTTCTATTATTCCACACATATTACACTTACAATGGTAAACATTTTGCATCCCTCTTCTTTCCTCACGGATAAAATTCATGTTGGCAAATGAGCAGTCAAATTGCCTGCTATGTAGGCTTATCCTAGCTATTTCCTCAAATAGATAAGCAGCATCAAGCATTTGACGTCCATTGATAAGTACCCCAGGAGGTTTGATAGATATATCATTATTTTGTGTTGGCTTAAACTCCATTAAATTTTCTTTTTCAGGAGATAAGCAAGGAGGTATGACATGGCGTCATCTAGACAATCTTCATTTTCTGAAATGGGGGAAAGGATCATATCATCTGTGAAATTGGAACTATCAAGAGTTTCTACTGATGTTGCTAGTTTCTTTTTAGGCGTACTTGTGCTTATGTCCTGCCAAAATGAGCACCCAAATTCTGAGTTATCTAAAAAGGTTATCTGATGGATTGTAAATGTTTTTGAGGAAAACCTGCACAGTTTGAAAAAAAGAATGTAATTATTTAAAATACAAGGGATCCTATCAGCACTTAACTATTTTATTATTACATTTAACACATTGGTTACTAATAACGAAATTTTGGAGGATGGGCTGAGGAAAATTAACTAAGAGGACATTTTTGAAAAAAAAAAAAAAATTATTAGTTAATAAGGAACGATTAATATTATTAATGATAGGATTTTTATTTAGCATCGCGTCTTACTACCCGTTTGGGTTATACTATTAAGTACTAATTACGCTAATGGATTAGGAATTGGGATGGTTGAATTAGAGGAAGTGAACCTGCATTTGCGTGGAGGGAGAGTGGAAAAATATTTAGGAAAACCACCCGAATGAGATCCGAACCTCGATCTCTCTGTCCTCAGCAGTCGAGCTCAACACGACTAGCACGTTAGCCAACTACATCGCCAAGGCGGGTAATTATAGAATTCAATTTTTAATAAATTGGACAGGTTGTGGTAATTTAACGTGAAAAAACACACACACATATATATATGATTTAATATAATGATAATCTAGGCACTATAATTTGAATCATAAATAGAAAAAAAAATTATAATAAAATTACAAGTTATTTTATCTTATGATAACAAAAATATGATACATCATTAAAATTTCAACAAACATCTAATAAATTTGAAACATTAAAAATGTGGACTTTTGAGTCAATTTACATTAAAAACAGTGTTAAGATAAAATGATGTAAACATGCATATATTAATTGTCTTGTATTAAATTGGGAATTTGAACAGAATTATTGGTAAATTGAGGATATTAAGAACGAAAAAATATATTTAAAAATTGAATTCCTTCATTATCTGTGAACTTGGAACACTCAACCACATATCTTTTAACTCTGACCTGATGATGATGCCGTTGTAGCATTGAAACATATAGAAGCTCAAAAGTGTTGCAGAGATTGCAGCAATATCCAAGGAACAGGGAATTTACAGATAAGGAAGGAATTCAATTTTTACATATATTTTTTCATTCTTTATATCGTCAATTTTCAAGTAATTCTGTTCAAATTCCCAATTTAATACAAGACAAATAATATAATATGCATGTTTACATCATCTTATCTTAACATTGTTTTTAATGTAAATTGACTCAAAAGTCCTAATTTTAATATTTCAAACTTTTTAGATATTTGTTGAAATTTGAATGATGTATCATATTTGTCATCATAAGATATAATAACTTGAAATTTTATTATCAAATTTTGTCTATTTATGATTCAAATTATAGTGCCTATATTATATTATATTACATCATAAACCTATGTTTTTTACGCTAAATTACCACAACCTGTAAAATTTAATAAAAATTGAATTCTATCATTAATAATAAGAGAAAATTCTTTGTGCATCTAGTCACGATGGAGCCCTGACCTTCCACGCAAGTGTCAGTAACCCAATTCTGCTAGGACACCAAATTTGATGATTGACCTAAATACACACCTAACCTAAGTGCCACAAATATTTCTAACTGGACCACAAAATGAGCTAACTTATCTTAACCAAAGTCCAACGTAACTCAATTTGGCCCGCCACATCATCAATTTTTTCTTCTTCCATCGTTTGTGCTTCGTTTGTACTCATAGTTAATTAAACAATTATCGTAACAAAATGCCGTCTGTGCCATTCGATTGTGCTCCTTTTGTGCTCATATATACCAGAAAATTTATAATTTTTGCTTCAAAATAAGGGATTTTATGAAAGATTTAATGTGGCGGGCCAACTTGAGTACTCCCTATTCTGTAACCTGTTGGTGTTGACCTCGACTGCTGAGGACGGGGAGATCAAGGTTCGAATCTCGGTCGGGTGAACTGAGGGAGGGGTTTTCCTAAATGGTTTTCCACTCACCCTCCACGTAAATGCGGGTTCACTTCCTCTAATTCAACCTTCCCAATTCCTAATCCATTAGCGTAATTAGTACTTAAAGCGTATAACCCGAACGGGTAGTAAGACGCGGTGCTAAATAATAATAATAATAATAATAATAATAATAATAATAATAATAATAATAATAATAATAATAATAATAATAATGTAACCTATTAAATCCTTGAGCTCAAGCTTGCCCGCCATATGATTAAAATATAATTTTAGCGAAATGAAGTTTGTGCCATTCGAGTGTGGTCCATTTATGCTCATATGTGCCCGAAAATGTACATTTATACTATAAAAAGGATCACTATTGAATGACATAAATACAATTTTGTAACGTTGTGTTTTTCAACATGTATCGGGCTAGCTTGAGCTCAAGTTGGCCAGCAACCTTAAATGTTCTATAAAAGGCCTCTTTTTATAGCAGAAATGTTATAGAATAGGGAGGACTCAAGTTGGCCCGCCACATTAAATCATTTATAAAATAGCCAATTTTGAAACATAAATTATAGTTTTTGGCCACATATGAGCACAAACGCGGCACAAATTAATGGCTAAAATGCAATTTTTATACGTTATGTTTTTCAACATGTGGCTGGCCTATCTTGTGCTCAAGTTAGCCCGCAACATTAATTTTTTTTGAAAAGCCTAATTTTATAGCATAAATGTTCATGTTCGGGCATACATGAGCACAAACCGAGCACTAATGAAGGGGGGGGGGGGTATTGGCGATGTGGCGGGCCAACTTGAATTAGGTAAAGTCTAGGAATACTCAAGCAATAGAATTTATTACAAGACGCCATAAAATTATTTAGAAACTTGCCTTTCTTCAGAAGAAGGAGACATAGACGAGGGAACCCTGCGGGACTCTAGCCCGGATGCTTCTGACTTGGGAAGTGGCGTTCCCAAAGTTGGTGGAGAAAGTGCGGTGGAAGATATAAGATTGTCCAACCTTAACTAGGTAGAAGGGCAGGTTCAGGGAGAGGAGTTTGAAAAGGAGACCCTCGTGCCAAACACGGTCGAAGGCCTTTGCCACGTCAAGAAAGACAGCACCAGTCAGCCTGTTGATGTTGAAGTTCCTCGTGACCTGTTCCACGAGCCGGACAAGTTGATGAGACGTAGCGTGTCCCGCCCGAAAGCCGAACTGCTCGTCCACCAAGATGCCCACCTCGCGAACATGTCAGATCAGTTTCGTCAGTAGAAGTCTCTCAAAAATCTTTCCCAAACACTCGAGCAAGCTGATCGGTCAGTAAGATGAAGTTAGGCCCGTGTCCTTAGCTGGTTTATGAAAGCAGAGGATTTTGCCATGCTTCCAGAGCTCGGTGAAGTGATTCAGGAACAGGATGACATTGAATAATTGAGAGAAGATTAGCATGCTCTAATGCTCCCTGGAGGGGAGCACGAGGGCAAATTCCAACACGTAGCGATCAATTTGTCACACCGTGTGGTTTGAGGGAAATTACTCTAACGGATTGTCACATTTTGTGAAGGTTCTGAAACAAAAGAAACGGCACATTATTATTAATATTAACAGGGAAAAATGTATATTTGCAAACCGAATAAGGGTTTTTAGATTTACATGCTGAGATACTACTTTAAGGGTGGCGGGGTGAGACTCTCCCAAACCACTGTTTTACACCTCTCGCTTAACCGATCAGAGATCTGGGACATCGGTGGCACCCTCTAGGGTCGTTAGCGTAGCTCCCAAGCCCCTGGATAAAAAGATTGCTGGCACCCGGAAGCCTGTCGTAGAAAGACTGCGCCAGCTTCTGGAAGTGGTTCTCGATGGTAGGCATCTCCATATCCCGGTGCAGAGTCACAATGAAACAACTTAACCGTACGGATGTTGCCCGACATAGAACATCTGACTTGACAGTTATGCCACGCCAGGTTGTCTATGAAAGGGCTGATTTGTTGTTTGAGTACCGAGTCACTGTCGTGACTCTTAACCTCGTGAATGAAATTAATACCTATGAAATGAAACAGATGAAATGAGGCTGTAAGAGAATTACACGTGTATTAGTAAATGACCCTTTGAGGTGCAATTGTGATTGTGTTGGGTCGCGGGAATTGGGGAGGATTTTCTTTTTCTTGGGATGTGGGGAGGTGTGCTTAAGGTATGATGGTGAGTTGTGAGTGATTGCGCTGGGTCGCGGGAATTGGGGAGGATTTTCTTTTCTTGGGATGTGGGGAGGTGTGCTTAAGGTATGATGGTGAGTTGTGAGTGATTGCGCTGGGTCGCGGGAATTGGGGAGGATTTTCTTTTCTTGGGATGTGGGGAGGTGTGCTTAAGGTATGATGGTGAGTTGTGAGTGATTGTGGTGGGTCGTGGGAATTGGGGAGGATTTTCTTTTCTTGGGATGTTGGAAGGTGTGTTTAAGGTATGTGGTGAGTTGTGAGTGATTGCGTTGGGTCTCGGGAATTGGGGAGGATTTTCTTTTCTTGGGATGTGGGGAGGTGTGCTTAAGGTATGATGGTGAGTTGTGAGTGATTGTGGTGGGTCGTGGGAATTGGGGAGGATTTTCTTTTCTTGGGATGTTGGAAGGTGTGTTTAAGGTATGTGGTGAGTTGTGAGTGATTGCGTTGGGTCTCGGGAATTGGGGAGGATTTTCTTTTCTTGGGATGTGGGTAGGCGTGTTTAAGGTATGATGGTGAAACAACTTAACGGGAAATCCCCGTGTTTTATACCCTCCACTGCTTCCTGGCCTTGTCCAATGGGAGCGAAGGAAAGCTTCCTACTGACACGTAAGACCGGTAGAGAAAGTGGCCGGTGCGCAGGCCAATAGAATTGGGAGGATCGTTTTCATTGTTGCGTAGTAAAGAGTGAAATGGCACAGGCAGTAGCGAGGGTTGTTGACACGGTCTGTGCGATTGTGAAGAAAAGACGTGAAGCTGAAGAGGGCCAAACAATGAGGCACAAATAAGTGTACCCACATTTTCATGGAAGGAGAGTGGAAACTATTTTGTAAAAAGAGCCTCAGTACACCTTACCGAGATTCGAACCTTTATCACTCCGTCATCGGCAGTCTAGTCCACTGCAAGTGTAGCGCCTTATACCATTCGGCCCATAAAGTCGGTAACGGTATATATTAAACAAACAATTGCCCGTGGCTTCACTCGCACTTAACAATACATCAACACATTCAACAATCTCAAATAAGCAGCTTCGGTGTTCGCAAGATATAAGGCGCTAATTGCTCAGTAGACTAGACCACCGGGAATGTGGAGGGCAAGGTTCAATTCTTGATTGGTGTACTGAGAGTGGTTTGTCCCTAATAGTTTTTCAATCTCTATCAGTGCAAATGTGAGTACACTTCCTATAAATATAGCCTTCCTAATCCCTAAGACTATTAGCGTAATTAGTACATAAGCGTATAGCTTGAACGGGTAGTAAGACGCGGTGCAAAGTAATAATAATTAAAGAATGGAAATTAATCGAGTGTAGTGTTTTTGTGCGTACGAAGATTCACGTGGAAACACACTCTCGTCTGCATCCCCTCCCCCTCCACAGCCAGCTCAGGCCTGGCCTTGAACTATCGACACCCAGGGCGAGAGATATATAATGCGCCCAACCCCTGTACCCCAAGTTTTATATTTTTCTTTTTTCGTCTATATATTTTAGATAATTGAAAAAAATTATGTTTAGGCAAAAATAATAAATTTAAAGGGTGACCTGGTGATCTAGGGGTAAGGTGTCAGACTTCTGTGCTGGCGGCCGGGGTTCAATCCTCGGTCCCGGCAAAGATTTATCTGATTACCAAACCCTTCCTTCACCTCTGACAAGACATCTTGTGAATGTGGGGAATGCCAGGCCTCCACCGTGGTTCGGATTCCACGTTAAACTGTAGGTCCTCCATTTCATCCCACAATCACCCTACCATTACACATTAGCGTAAGTATGTATAACCCGAACGGGTAGTAAGACGCGATGCTAATAATAATAATAATAATAATAATAATAATAATAATAATAATAATAATAATAATAATAATAATAATAATAACATATTATAGGATGGAATGTTCACTAGTACGTAGCAAAAAATAAAATACATTCATGTTAAAATAATCAAAATAGGACTTGCGGATGATATGAAACTCTTGGCAGGCTTTGTTCCTTTGACTCGCACTGGTTTCTTAAAAAATGGGGACTTTACGTGGTTTCACCTGGACGAAGTTTGTCACAGTTGAAGAACGGTCAAGTTTGCAGCTATATTATTCTCTATGGATAACATTGCTAACGACAGCCTTTCGTCGACATGCGTGGGTGTAGGTATCCGTCATGGGTCGGAGGAGAAAGGTAGTAATGTTCCAGAGTTTACTTGGAGTGAGGAAGAGTAGAAAACCACCCCACTTCACCCGAACGAGATTCGAACCCACGACCTCCTCCTGCAATATCTATATGAGAGACACGTACCCTTTCTGGCAAAACGTGCGGTAGGGATGATCAATAAAATGTTCCGGAGGGAGAAATACCTACGGTTTACACCACTCGGGATTCGATTCCCGCCCCCGCCAGTATTAGATAAGCCTGACATTTAGACGGCGTGCACACCGGTATTCGAACCTAGATATCTTTAGCATGGCTAATGTCTGTTAGTACGGTCGTACTTCTTGCACCCCCACCATTTTCGAAGGAGCTTTGCTGGTTGACCAGATTTTTCTAGACCGGATTGAATGTGTACCCGCATTTGCTTCAAACGTAATAACTCTGTCATCGGCCGTCTAGTGAAGCCTTAGACCATGCGACCATCGATGCAAGTATACAAATTTATATAGAGCGCACACCGGGATTTGAACCTCGATATCTTTAGAACGATTGTACTTCCTGCACCCCCCATCCCCAACATTTTCGAAGAGGTTTTGCCGATCGACCAGATTTTTCCATACCAGGTAGAATATTTACCCGCATTTGCTTCAAACGTCGATCATTGCCCGTCTAGTGACGCCTTAGACCATACGACCATCGATAAATGTATAAAATTCATTGTGACGTTCGATTGTTACCCAAGGACCTAGTCTTTTTTTTTGTCAGTGATGGGGTTCAAATATAGTCGGTTGAATTGATGGTTTCATTATATACTTTCACTCAAATGAGGGCACACTTACCTTTTAAATTAGTCATAGCTAGCAATCCCACACGGCGTTGCCCGTGACCCACTATGATATTGTGTTTAAAAAAAAATCCTGATTAAAAATTTAAAAATCTTGCTTCGAGGTGCATTCGGACCCGTACACCTACGTTAAAAATTTCAGATCTCTGCGTGCCATAGATTTGGCTGGGCATCGCATACAAAAACAAACATACAAACACTTCCTTTTATTTATTATTATAGATTCCTGTTCCATTAATATAAGTATGCGGATAGCCCAGCCTGGCACGCAAGAGAGAAAACAAGATCGAAAATCTCAATGTCGAGATTTATTCCCACTGCACTCCAATGAGATTCGAACCGAATCCTAGAGATGGACATGACAGCTAAGCACTGTCTCACCGAAATACAGTCCCATTTTCATAGAAACAACTAGAAAAACCATTAGATATAATTTCACGTATTCATACGTCAAGACAACTGATCTTCAGAACCTATTATTACCTATAAAATATCACCGATACTTTAATATCATTTTATAAATGTTGGCTGAGAAAAGGTTTTTATTTTCTAAAAGTCTCTTTGTATAAAATTGGTCGCTACATATAAATAGTTTTTTCCACGGCGTTTTTTTACTACCGGTTCGGGCTTTGCCACACTTAATCCTCCGTCAAGTTAATCTAGTGCGAGCCTGACAACTTGTAGCCCCACGACCACCGATGTATAAAATATGAGAGGGTGAAATCATAAACAAAATCTTCCAAGTGCAGGTATGGGCTCAAACTACCTCCCTCAGTACACCCGGCCGAGATTCGAAACTTCCTAGAAGGAAGATAAGACCCAAAGGAGATTTATATTCTGATCTGCCACGCCAGAAGTGTCAGAATAGAAGACCAAATCTCCTTTTGAGTCTTATTTTCCTTTTCGAACTCAGTACCTGTTTAAGGAGAGAGAATACCCCCACCACTCTGTTACTTTCCCCACCCTGGCTTGTGTCACTCTTTTGGTCGAATGGTTTTCTGTATCCTAAAAGACTAACAAAGCAGAGGCTGCCTCGCCTATACCTGAAGTTTAAGGTTCACAAAGTGTTTAAAATAAACAGGCTACAATGAATAAGCTTTGTTCCTATTTCTAATACACAGTAGTTAGAAAACTGTTTTATTTTTCTAGTAAATTGAATCAGTTTTAAATCTGCGTTTAATGAAAACATATCATATGCCTATTGCCAATTGCTAGGTGGTTTGAAAAACAAAAAAGTGTAACTAATTATATAATATAATGTTTTTCTAGATTTTTAAAATCAATTGGAATGTTCTTCGTGCACTTTCTAAACATCCTAAAAATTTTCTATATTAGCACATGACCTACAAACTTAAAACAATATATATCATTTTAGATCTAACGTGCACTTTCTGAATACCTACACTGAAATGTGGCTATATAGGCATACAATTTACAAACTAGCATAATCCTAGGACAGAACTCAAAACCGTAAATTCATCAAAATATGATCAATACTATGCCCCAGCGGGAACCAAACAATTAGCTTAGTAAGAGGACGCGTTACGTATTCGGCTCAATTATCTAGAGCAGCTGTTCCCAACGTGGGGTACGCGTACCCTCAGGGGTAGGTGCCAGGACGTTTGGGGGTACGATAAAACATTTTTATAGTACTGGAAAGAGCTACATATGCCAGCAGTGTAAGACAAAAGATCAGTCAAAAGTTATGAAATTAACTCAACGATATGGAGAGGGCAGTGCTGTTTTTTTATATATATATATTTGACCTTGAGAAAATGATTTTAATTTCAAACACAACAGCCTATTGTGGTCCACAACCCCTGCCACCAAATAATAAACCATAAAACCAAAATAAGCTCTGTTTTTCTTCTTTCACAGTTAATCACAATATTGTTTACCAATCCAAGCATTAGAAAAAGTTATTTTATCTTGCCATTCCCCTGCATGAATCATAAATGTAAAGTAATTAGGCTGATGTGTTCCTAAGCATTTAGTTTCAAGTTTTTCTAACAGTTTTGGTGAAGAAAATGGAGTTTTTAATAAATAATCTACTCTATTAACTTTAATTGATCATTTTTACGCGTCATTTTACTTCTTGGGTCTTAACACTTATTAAAACACAGACATATAAGTGCCAAAACAAAATATAGATAATCTTAATCGTATAGTATTGTTGCTTAGACTGACCTCATGTAGCATTCGCCACAAGTCAGCAATACCCAAGTCAACAACAAACTGACTTACCCAATTGCACGGACACCGTCTGCTGTTGGCCCGGCTCGCACTTAATCGTCCCATCTATTCTACACACGTCTGAAATCAACAACTAACAACAGAATACTGAAGCCGCACCAATTTAACACTAAGTTACAAAATTTCCTGACCAAAGATCTTAGTAGAAAAGAAGATACTCTTCGCCAGTACCCAGTTTTGTTTCTACTCCAGTCTAGAAGTGTGTATAATCCCCCCTCCTTGTTATGTTCTTTGGTTTTCCTCCCCTTGTGATCCCCTCATTCCGTGTTCTATGGACTGTGCTATAATCGTATAAAAGAGTGATTGTGCGAGTGGAGAGCCACTCTTGGACTGGCTTCGATAATCGCTAGGGGAAGCTAAGGCTTCGGAAACTAATAATAATGTAAGCAAAATTCTTTGTCGGCTTGTAATGTTTTTATTTTCAAAATTCTTTTTAGCTTATTGAACTTAATGTATTGAACTGATTAGAAATCATAGCTTGTGATGTTGTTAATAGTAATATTTTCTTTTGGACTTAAACTTTATCTCAATCATAACGAACTTGAATTATTGGACTCTAACTAGGAAACATAGCTAGTATTGTTATTAATAATAATATTTCTTTTGGACTTAAAATTTATCTCAATCATAATGAACTTGAGTTATAGGACTCTGACTTGAGAGTAGTGCTGTTTATGTTTTATCTCCAATGTTTACTTACAAACTTAGTTTATTGGGCGCCATCAGCGCTAGTATTGAGGTTAGTAATAGCCGCCATAATAACTTGGGTTATTGATGGTAATAATTTGAGCGTTGGCAATTAAAATGCGGATTGCTCTACTTTATGATCAATATAAGAAATTGATAATTGTATGTCTAGGTAAAACATATTTTCCCTTTTGTCGGGACTAAGAGATGTAAGGGTAATGATATAATTAAATTTGATTTTTATATAAGGAACATGAGTATTTCGCAGAGATTTAATTTATGAGTTCTATATTTTTCTGTCTGGCTAACAAATACGCATCCAACTTGTATTTTTTAAGGTAAATTAGTGATGGTGATTACTAAAACATTTAATGCGTTCTTTTAATGAAACCATGCTATTGTGATCACAAAATATTGTATACATTATTTCTCCCCTTTATGGGATTTTTCATATTAATTGTTGTTCATAGATTTTTTTGAATATCTAATAAACAACCTATTTGATGAATCTTTTCTACTTACTCTAATTTTTTAAAACTTATTTATCCTTAGGTATAATGAATTCTATCTAAATTGTTGTCTGGTAATTGAATTAGGGGAATGTTTATATATTTATATATTGTTGAGGTTGACCGTGGGAACGAGTGCCGCAATTTCTCCAAATTGCGTGTTCTGGGTATTGGTTTCTTGCCCAGTTTTGTCTATGGTCTTTACTCACTTAGCACACTTTTTCTTTTTTGTTGACTAATTAATTTACTTTGTATTTGAACCCTGTTAGTTAGGTTTTAGCGTTAGAAATAGGGTTCAATCATTCTCTGGTGTAAAGCTCGTGCCGGAATTGTAGTGACCTCGAGAGACATCTCACACTAGGTGTGGTTTCTCTGAGAAGGCCGTGTCAACTCTGACACTACTCAGCTTCTATATTCAGTCCCTAGAGCGCTGGTACGGTCCTTTCGTGACGTTTGGAGATATGAATGAATAATCATAACTGGAATACTTTATAATACCCGTATCACACGACACTAGCTTGTACTTGAAATCCAGTGTGCTAGCTAGCACGTCATCATCTAGCGTCGTGTGAATCAGAAAAAGTATACTGGTTCTGCCACTTGGTACTGGCTACCATACTAGTTGTGAGGATAGAACACGTGCTATTTTCGTACTAGTTTCGACACTAGTCTGTGTAATTCAACCAATCAATGCACGCTGAGACTGTTGTGTAGAGAAATGGTATACATGACGCCAACATGGTCATCGGATGTGATTTTGTTGTTGGCAGAAAATTATTCTAAACATTCTTGTTTATATAATACCAAATTGCCACAATATGATCATACATTTAATATATATATAAAATTTAAAACATGTCATCTAAAAATGACAAACAGTGTTCCAGATCCAATTTTAATCTAAATAAACTTGATAGCATGCCAACCTTGGGTGTTTTTTTTTAGAATATAAAGTGTGTGTAGGCCTAAAAAAGAACATTTGTGTATCAAGGATACTGTAACTTGGACACACATGGACTTAGCTCTGCCAGTGGCGCAGGAACGTTTTTATTTGGGGGGGTAAATATAATCATGGGCTTTTATAGGGAATAACATTTTTTAAATTTAAAAAAGACCAATAAAATGTAATATTTAACAGTCCAAATGTGTTTTTTTCTCATTAATTATGGGCATGCCAAACATTAGAATGAATACACACCAAACTAATTAAGAAATAATATATCTGATGCTGCTCAACTCAAAATGATTAAAAACAACAAAATTAAAGTACGTTTCCAAACACCTTTGCCCCATATTCGCTACTAGCTATAAAACCACTAACTAGTTTCGCAATGTCAAGTTTGTCGAGTCTCTCAGGGTATGCATTAAGCAGACACAGGTGATTTAGTCTACGTTGCCTCATCGTAGAGCGAAGATAGTTTTTTATGCGTCCAAGCATTGAAAAACTTCTTTCTGCAGTAGCTGATGTAGCTGGTATCACTATCAGAGTTTTCAAAATCTCTTCTGTGTGAGGAAATAAACTTCGTGTTTCCTCGTGCAGGCCTTGAAATTCGGTGAACGTGCTGGAGATGCTAGAAAAATGAATGATTTTGCTACACATCGTCAGCTCAGTTTTCAGCTCTTTTGGGCAAATACTTCTTTTGTTCAAAACTTTCATCATGGGTTCAGTAAATTCATTTGACTTCGAGAGTAAGATTTCCCCCAATATGCAGAACTCTTGAAAATCTGGTTGGTTGAACCTGTATTCAATTTCTCCACAGATTGTGTCCAAGGTTTCATAGTATACCGACTTCATATTATCTTTGGGACTTTCCCATGTGTGACCTTCTGTTTGTGTTTCATTGTGTTCGAGTCTTCTAGGACACGACACACTCAAGTCACCACTCCCCACGTGAATGAGTGAATTCCAGACGGTATTTACAACCCCTACCTCTCTTCTGTCTCAACTCCTCCCCCTCCAAGACTTTGGCACAAGTCACAAGTGGACTTGTAAAGTAACATAGCAGCACTGTCGCGCCTAGCAGAAGAGCGTGTTGGAGACTGGTGATTGCTGTCCCAAGCACTAAGTAGTACCTACGATAGGTCAGGACTAGCCAATAAAACCACTCGAAACCGGATTATATTTTAATTTTAATATGTTACCTTAGAGTGAACTGTGTATCTTGCCTCAACAAGATCTTTCTAGTATCTAAAAGTTTTATTATATTTGTTTGAGAGCGGAGGGGTAAAAATTATACTTTTTACCCCCCTCCATTTCTTGGGGGGGGTAAAATTTACCCCCGTACCCCCTAGTTCCTGCGCCACTGCTCTGACCACATTGTAAATAAATGAATACAAATTAAGGGAGCTACTAAACGTTTGTGTCACCCCGAATGTATATTACCTAACCTCCAAATGTATCATATTTAGCATCCTGCGACCATTATTTCGTCTTTCCCAACCAGTACCGTGTCCATATTCTTTTTCCTATGCTCCCTCTCATAATTTTCAATGTCTTTATTAGTAATTAATGCAACTGCTGCACCCAGAATTAATCTCTGGCGTTCGATAAATATTTGCACTAGAACCTAGTACCAAACAAGCAGCGTGTGAATAATCTAGTCCCGTTTCTATTGTACTAGCTAGTATACAGATATCTAGGTGCTAGCTAGCACACTTGATTTCTAGTACAAGAAAGTGTCGTGTGATAGTAGCTTTACGAATCCAATAATTCAATGTGTGTAGAGAATGGTGATCCACTTCATATTCATGATTTTTTCAAAATATTTTATAGAATGAAAAGAAAGAAAAAATATGTTAAAAGAATGTTGGAAATTGTTGGTATTGCCTGGCCACTGTGAGTGTCTTTGCGGCTACGACCGTAAGTAATTCACTTTTACGACCAAGTTGAAGTTGCCAGGCAGTATTGCCTAATATGGCCACCTCCATTTCTTATATTCTTAAAACCAATTTTTGTGGTCTGGCATCCTGGCCGTAACGCTTTTATCACAAATGTGGCCGTGTCCATTGATATTTTGTCGATTATTAAATTAGTTTGTATATTGTGTTTCTCTTTGTAATGCTCTAAGAGACTGAATAGGGGGAAGTGGAACCCTCTTTTTCAAACAGAAAACAAAACACTTTTATATTTATATAGTTTAAATTGAAACTAGCTAGTTTTTTACTTGTATATTGGAGTATTGCATTCCAGAACGGACATATTTAGGCCTAATTATCATATCTTTGAATGCAATCATGGATACATTTATTGGAGCAGGAATGTACTGTACAAGTAAGCTTGTTGTATGTTCAAGAATTAAAGGACAGATGATAAGTATTTTACACGGGTCGTTTGAAAAATATTTACGAGGGAGGAAATGACCCCTGTCACCCCCTTCCCACAAAATTCACCATCACTGACTTAGTGAGCACCAATTTTTCAAAGCAATCATAAACACAGGAATGAAAACTAAATTTTGCTATACTTTAACCAATAAAAGTTTGTAGCCTATATGTATATATGGACCATGGACCCTCCCGCCCCCCTTGGTGGGTCCATCAAATTCCAGGGGGACCGGACTCCCTCGACTCCCATTCTAGTTTCTGGCTCACTAGGTTAGGAGTACATTAACCGAAGGCAAGCTGGGATGTTGGATCGTATTTGTCACTGGTGTTTAAATAGTTTGATGAACATAGAATACCTCGTCTGGAACTTTGTATCGAGAGTACATAGTGATTGTGGGTGTTAACTGGGCGGCACATCTAGCCAACCTCCAAACAGCGAGGGAACAGAACTCAAATATTTTACATGTACAAGGGAGTGAGCTCACAAATTAATAACTTAGTCAAACGTACCAGTCTCATTCGCAAGGAAAACTCCCAAATCCTGAAAAAATCAACTAACCCTGGAGGACAGCGTGCAAGCGAGGATATCCATTGGAACAAAGGACGGTAGCGATGCCCTGGACACTTCTTGACTTTACATGGCCTACGCTTTCATCAAATGACCCATTCCAAGCAACAACAGAGGTTTGGTAATAAAAAAAAGTGTAACAAAGTTAAATGAATGGAGCATCAAACGGTAACAAGGTTACCAATGAAAGATTATATTTTGTATATATAATGTAAAATAACTTTTTATAGCATTATTTGTTTAATTCTATTTTCATTTGTCAATCCTTTACCAATTTTAATTTTGTTTCTTAATTTTCTTCATGAGTTTTCTGCCATTTTCTAAGGGTTTAAAATAAAATAAAACACACTCTTAACATAATTTAATAATCTAGTTAAATATATTTTCTTGCAATAAATTACAACATCACTAAATATAAAATAGATTTCTGTTTTTAAAATATAGATAGCATCATGAAATTTACTAAAAAAATAATCATTAATGTAAAACCACCATCTACCAATTTTAAATTTATTATGAAATTTATTTACATACACTCTTTTTAACATGACAATTTAATTAATAATTTGTCCAAATCTATTTTTGCTAAAGTATAGTAAAGGAAGGAAATAATAAAACAGTTGATTATTTCCAACATTTTTAGTTAAGTAGGCCCCTATTTACATTTCAAGTTTCAACGAACTATGAAAATACATCTTTGAAACTAATTTTTTAAACCCAGTTGTTATAAGAGTGAAATTACACATATTTATGTAAACATATAAACATTTTCATTTAATATTTGAAATTAAAATGAAATGATGAAATTAGATTAACCATCAGTAACTTAAATCATTTTCTGCAACCTATTTTATTGTGTATGATAATCTATTCCATGTTTTGAATACAAAGACTGGAATGATGCTAACGTTTTCCAAGTTGAGAGTACACTTTAGAAAATATCTGGGATATGAGTGAAGTTACGGTCCCAGTAGCCTCCATTGTATAACCAGTCCTCTTGCTTTGTATGCGGGTTTATGCCAAGAGTAAACCACCTGAAAATAACATTTACCAGTATGTTAGTTAATTACATCTTATTCACAAAATTTCTCCAAAATCTATTAAAGATATGTTACCTCATATAACAGTACAAATAATATTATTTGAGCTAATATTAAATATTTTCGCACTTCTGAGGGTGTGGGTTGGGAGTAATAATACTTGTACTATTATTATTATTGTTTAAAGGCCCATCGAGACAATGAGGTCATTAGGGCCTTGACATTTAAATATACTTGTATTAAATTAATTTATATGAAAATGGTGTATTTATATTTTAGACATTAAAAATAATGTAATAAAAATCATGTGCCATTCACAAAGGGGTCCTAAGGCATGGACATTATAGACCCCAGACTAATGTTAAAAATTGGTGCTACTTTATAATAAAATGATATATTAATTTTTCAGAAATAATACTGTAACAAAATAAAATAATTAAAATGAATGAAATAAATATTATGTGCCTGTAATAAAGGTTTTTAACAAATTTAACAAACGTTAAAATTAATAAGTATAGTATTTTATTTCAGCATTTTTGTGTTAAAGTACCATCAAATTAAAAAAACACTTATCATATCATTTTAGTTAACAATAACTAAAAATTCATTTTTTGGTACTTTGAATATTATATACATAAAAATGATTATTTTTTTCAGCACCATGTCTTACTATCTGTTCAAGCTAACGCATATACACTAATTACATTAATGAGCTAGAGATGAGGAAGGATGAACTTTAGAGAAAATGTACCCGCATTTATGTGTAGGGAGAGTGGAAATCCATTCAGGGAAACAACTCCTAAATTACACCCAACCAGGATACTAACCCTGAGCTCCCTGTTATTGGCAGTCTAGTCCAACACCAGAGTGACGCCTTAGACCATGTGGCCACAGAAGCAGGTAAAATGATTGGTTGAGAATGTAAGTGGTGCAAGTCAGTTTGTAACAATAATTTTTAAATATGAGAACCAGAAATAAACATTAGATTATTTTGGCAATTTAATTGGATTGATCGTGAATAGTAAGCTTTGTAAAATAATGTAATCAGTTGTATAACTTTATCATCTTTATTAATAATTATGCCAAAAACAAATATTTTTTTTGTTGAATTATGTTTGCGTAATATCTGAATAGATAGTAAGACGTGGTGCTGAAATAGTAATAAATATTATTTTATATTAATAATAATAGTTATTTAATAATCATTATTATTATATTTAATAATATTAAATATTATTATGATAATTATAATAATAATTATTATTACTATTATTAGTATTTAATAATAATAATAATAATAATCATAATAAATATTATTATTAATATTAGTATTAAATAATAATATTAATTATTATTATTTATTAGTAATAATAAATAATTTTTATTATTAATAATAATTAATATGTGTTATTATTTATATATTTAATATTATTAAATAATAATAAAAATAATAACTAATATTTTTATTCATAATAATAATAATAATAATTATTATTTAATAATATTAAATAATAATAATTATTATTATTATGAATAAAAATATTAGTTATAATATATTAGTTATAATAATATATTATATATATTATATATATATAATATTAGTTATAATAATATTAAATAATAATAATAATAACTAATATTGTTAATAATAATAATAATTTAATAATATTAAATAATAATAATAATTATTATTATATTTTTACAAACATACACGTGTCAGTTAAACTCACACCCACACACAAAACACTACTGTAGAAATATTATAAAATATAAATTATAGTAATATATGCAGGTGACACACACACACACACACACGAAGATAACTATCGGCCAAATGCCACGCGAGATGCTCTCTGTTTTTCAAACGGTTGGTGTTGAAACTTTGCTCTGCAACCATTCAGAACATAGCTTTGATCGCATGACCCAAAACTGGCTAGACAATTGCTGGAAGCAACGTATGCCCTTCACACTGTAAAGTGCGGCCACACAGTAACCTCAGGTTGGCTATTTATAGTTTCTTGCAGTTATAGAGCGAGATTTATTTTACATTTTCACCTTCTGGTTCGCAACATGTTACATTTCAAATTATAGCTTAATTTACCTCAACATTAAAAGTGAATATTGTAAGTTTGCCTACATTTTTCACAAAAAAGGTCTAAACACTTCTATTTATTGCCAATTCTAATATAAAATTTCAATATTCTGATTTATTCTACCGCTAAAGGACATTTCAAAGTCATAAATTGTATGAAAACTTATTTCTAATAAAAGTTTCACACAAACCAATATGGTCCTAAATGAAATAAGTACCGGCACACCAATTTGAAACTCAAAAAAACATTAATTTCATTTGGATAAACTTACTTACACCACTCTAATGATATTTTATTTGGCATTAGAAATAAAGTATATTTGAAAGTTAGAAAAAAACAAAAAAAACATGAATGGTAGAAAACCAACCTGACTTTTGTAAGTAAAAACTATTGAAACAAAACTCATTCAATATCTAAAGAATGAAGTTTTAGTCCTTCATGTGGCATGATGTTCTTCAATATCCTTACTATCATTGGAGAGTAACCAATGTATCGTTCTCTGTCATTTTCAAAATGGATAACATATGTCATAAATTTAGATCACTTACTCGCCTTTTATTGTTGTAGGGTCGTTGCAAGCTAATATTTCGGAAATAAACTTTTTGTCCTGTTTTAGTTGTTATGATATTAGGACATGAAAAGTCCACATCTGTGTAAAGGATGTTCTTGGATATGATTATTTAGGGCTTTTACTTATCATTTGTAACCCCTGGATTGACTTAGGATGTTTAAATTCTAAACAGATTATTGAATTTCCCAAAATTCTATGTGGTTATCTCGTATTGAGCAAAACTTTAACTCAAGTGTTTTTATTCTTAAAACCACTTAAGTGAATATTTCTAATCGTTTCATGTGACACATGTAGCAAGATTGTATAGTTATTTAAATATCTATAAAAGTAATTACATCAACATATTGAAAATTCAGATTAAACGCATATTATTTCAAAAGGAAACCCAGCTAATGTAGATAATACTAGCAGTCTCTTCGGTTTTTTGGGGTGGTACGTGCCGTGGGCACTGGGCAGCCAACAGAAGCAGGACTGCTTTTTTTTTTAGAACAGCATCTTACTACCCATTCTGGTTATACGCTTATATACTAATTACGTTAATGGATTAGGGGTGAGAAAGGTTGAAATTAGAGGAAGTGTACCTAATTTTCGTGGGAAGTGGGAAACCATTTAGGAAAAATCACCCTCACTACACCCAACCGGGATTGAATCATGAGCTCCCTGTCATCAACAGTCTAGTCCATAGCAAGAAAAGCGCCTTAGACAATGTGACCACCAAAAGTGGGTAGCAGGACTACTAAAGCTACCTCCTGTACGATGGTGGAGACCAACTATTGCCAACTAAAGTTTACCCAGAGTGATTTATCAGTTCAAGTTTTTGCAGAGACAGAGGAGAGCCTTGTGGCGAGTATTTGAGGATGCCTTGTGGTATTGATGTACGCAATGCTGTAAAGGTAAATTGAATGACCTACGTATATGCTGCCTCTATTTGCCAAGGGTGGGTAGAAGGAGGGATGACCAGCTGTAGAAATGCATGGCTGAATCTTTACCGAAATTGAATTACTTGGTCACACATATCACGTGTATCGACAGTTTTAGCTTGTCTGGGAATGTATTAAATTAGAATTACAACACAGACCTTTCTTCACGAGGTGAGTAAAGACAGGGATCAAATGATAATGATAATGGATTTCAGACTCTTTGATGGTAAAAGGCTGGCAGGCAATGCTAGTAAGGGGTTGAGCGTGAACCCAACCTATTTAAGTGGTGGTCGTAGGTGTTAAGCATTAAGAAGAGGAGTGTGGGTTACATGGGATAGTCATTGGACAGAGGTAGGAAGGGGCTGAAAGCAAAATATAGCAACATAAGTCATTCCTAACCCCACAAGTGTTTTAGTTGCTACCCAATGTCTACCAAAGCAAGGGGAAAAATCCTCCTGATTATCGTGTGTATTGCGGGGACTACCCTTATTTAGTGAGAATCATTCGTGCCAATCTTTGTGGACCTGTATAGGGGATGAGATCATCATGCTAAAGGATACTTCCGAGTATCCTACAAGATAGGAAAGGAATATCTACTCAGGGTATTGGTTGAGAGTCTCCTGAAAAAACATGAAAGCTGATGTGGTACGTAGAGGATTTCTGGAGACCGACTTCCTCATGAGGTCTGTCACAAATAATGTCTTAATGTCAAAGGGAAAGAATAACTGGAGAGAGGCCTTGGTGTAAGGATCTGCATCATATTCCTCGTCATCTGCCATAACACCTTTTATAGAATCCATATGCTCTTAATTTTATACTCCTTCCATACCACCCTGACATAATTTGTTCCGGTATTATTGTACAATCTCGTGAACTGCGTTGACTTTGACTTTGTTTTTCGAGTCAACCTTATCTACCGGGTACCATAATATTTGTCAATAATTCCTCAACCCAATTTCGGAGTGTTTTGGAGTGCGATAAGGAGATTCCTTAGTCGTGTTTGTCCTTTATGGTGTAGAACTGTCACGATAAACCAAATATAATATGATATGATTCATGAAAAGATTGCCTTGGTTGGTTGTAGGAGAGGTATGGAACATCTTCAAGATATTTGATCTAAACCAAGTACCACCTTAAGAAAATCAATGACCACCTTGAGATTCATGGTCTCCCACTTTAGTGCTGAAAAGGATGAGTGGGAAGTAAAGGTTAGTATATAATCATAAAGGAGATCCGGGGGAGGCTTGGTGGCCAAAGAAGAGTCTATAAACAGAGAGAAGTGTGGGGTTAGCCAAAATTGGTTCCTGAGGGAAGGCATCGACTATAGCCTCAGCCAGAGTGAAGGAGGATAATTTCTCTAACAGTGCAACCATGAAAATATTTTTCAGTGGTATTAGTGATGAAGTGGAACACCATCCAGAATAATTCAAACATGTCAGTAGCACTCATCGTCCAAACATATAATATAAATTTTGACTATATTTTTTATGTCAAGAGATATTCCCAAAAACTTTAATACTTCTCGCTTGAAGCATTCACAAATATACAGAATAAATTATAGTACCCACACGACTCCCATCACCCCTTCTTTCCTTAACCTTTTCATTAACTGTATTCTTCAAATATTTCTGACACACTTGGTGCATGTTAAACTTTTTAAAGTTATATTCTGAAAATTGAGAAATGACACCTTGACACGGGAATCGAACCTGGGTCCTGGTGTCATTTTTTAAATTTCAGAATATGATATCTTGATGGAGAATTCCTCAATAAAAAGCATAAATAATAGCTTTGGCTGTATGAGTCTTTTTAAAGTTAGGTAAATAAGTATTAATTGAGACCAAATAAATAGAGGAAAATATTTCAAGTGGTCATTGGTGGGTTTGGCCCCTCATTGACATTTTAAACATAATATAATATTCTTAAAACTACATGCTATCAATTTATCCTGTCGGAACAATTTATTTATAAGTTCATCATCATTCTCTAACCAACTAATTCTTATCTTACTATGATAACTCTTAGAGAAACCTCATTTTCTATTTTTGAGGTATATTATTGATTGAATAGTGTACATAAAAAAAGATATGAACAAAATGAAGGACAAACAAAATATGGATATTATAGATTTTGTTTCAAAGGGTATTAAAACTCTACTGGATCATTAAATTATGAAGACAGACAAACATATGGACATATATAACTAATTATATTATTATTATTATTATTATTATTATTATTATTATTATTATTATTATTATTATTATTATTATTATTATTATTATTATTATTATTATTATTAGCACCGCGTCTTACTACCCATTCGGGTTGTACGTACTTACGCTAATGTGTAATGATAGGGTTATTTGTGAGATGAAATGGAGGAGCTACAGTTTAACGTGGGATCCGAACCACGGTGAAGGCCTGTCATTCCCCACATTCACAAGATGTGATTAATACACATCTTGCCAGAGGTGAAGGAAGGGTTTGGTAATCAGAATAATCTGTGCCGGGACCGAGGATTGAACCTCGGATCCCTAGCACAGAAGTCTAACACCTTACCGCTAGACCACGAGGCCACCCAATTATTGTATTAATAGTTATGTATATATTCTATTATATATATACCTTGGTGTCCACTCCAAAGACTTTTTTCCTTTACGGGCTTTCCGAGCATCCCGTTGTTTTTCTTCAAGACGAGTTTTCTCTGCAGCTGCTCCATCAATATCCCCTTCTTCTAGTTTTCTGATATCTGGTCGTAGCCTGAAAGTAATATAATATGTTGAATAAATAATAATATCTATAATTATGTTTGATTCTAGTAAGATGCTAATCTACATCTCGTACATTTACTGTGAATTCATACAAAGTCGGGTTACTATCCTGCTGAGAATATGATATATCGTGTTGACAAGTGAGCACTGTGGGCATGATCAGAATACCTGGATCAGTGAGTTTCAAGTAAGAGTCAGTGGTTCTTCGTTAATTGATTGAATGTCTTGAGAACAGGGGGAAGCTTCACCTGAGTGCTGTGCTCTGGAGAATTTAGAACTAGGGAATCTAAAAACAACCTTCAACGAGTAGCTAAACTCGAGAGACAAACTGAAGAGTTCAGTGGGGAAAATGAAGAAGGTATCATTTTAACTCAAATTGAGCTAGTGCTAACAATAATGAGACCGTTATAGAGCACATTAGATTATTCTTAAAAGAGTTATCTGTTATATTCAAATTAATTTAAAAAATAATAATTTTCTGTGGTTCTTATTGAGTTTTACATATAAATGCTATTATCCTGGAAAATGTTTGTAATGTGACTTTCCTCCTTTCCCCTGTATTCTTCATCTCGGCTCAATGAGTCAAACTAGGGTCTTAGGCAACTCACGAGGGAAAGACCACTTAGGCTAGACTTCGATAGGGACAAACACATGTCTCTTCATTTTATTATTGCACTTTTCACACTTAAAACTTCTTTGCGCTTTCACATTTGTTAATTATTTTTGAATTTTAGGAATTATTACTTTTTTATAAAAAGAGACACATACATAAATAAAGTGTAAGTACAAAGAAAAGAGAAGTGTGTTTGTCCCTATTTAGACCTAGCCCAGAAAATTAGTATAGTCAATCAATATAAATTGCGTTGAAAATTACTTTATGCTCCACCCCCACTCACCACCCATTCCCCACACTGCTTGGGACTCATTTAGACTAGGTAATGTCCGGTGGTGTACGGAAGCGTTGAGGTTAAGGGTATTTTTAAATACAAAATTATTTATTTACTTATAGTATATATTTACATACAAATATAGTATGTAAATACTTGAAAATAAATGATATGATGCACTGCTAAGATTTTCTATCGCTTTTATCTCAAAATCGACATTTTATAAAAACTCGTAAGATTTGTGAAACAAAATAATGGATCTGTACACTGTTGTAGAAACACTATGCCAAATATCATAAATTAAATAATAGTCATTGTTACTTACTTTATAGCATTAGGAACTAGGAACACTCTTACATATAATTTGAGAAAAGAGAAATATCTTTGTCACACAAAGAGCATAAGAATCAAATTCATTTTCAAAGACCTGGATTAAAAAGTATAATGTCTATATTTATTTATAGCTCAGAAATGATTGGTTTTATGAAATTATATTCCAAATAAAATATTTGTATTCTTAATAGTATTACAACTTTACTATGATTAATTATTTTGTATCTAAAATAGTTGCTGAGAAATTATGAAAATTGGAAAATTTCCTCCATATAAAGTACCCTCAAAGTCATTTTCATGAGAAAATGAGAACTGCCATCTTGTTTGTAATGATAAACAGTGTCGAGATATAAAATTTAATAGAAATCTTTAGAGCAAATTTCGAGTAAATCAATTTTATCCCTTTCATTAAACTCCCCTTAAATTTAAAGTTGGATAATTCCAAAAAAACACTTGGGAGGACCTTATGAAAAATCCCAGATACCGAGCTTTAGCCCAAGTGGTAAAATAGTTTTGGCTCTATCCCAATGTACAGACAGAAGACAAACATACGCCATCGTGAAAGCCACTGTTTTGATTTCATTTGATTTCAGGGGGTCATGAAACGTCGATATTTATCAAAATCTTGAGTTCGATTTTTTTGATGGTGACAATACTTCTTTGTCCAAGGTTTCCAGAGAAAGTAAAGATTTTTTTTTTCAAATAATTATTTGTTTACATGTTCTTACAGGTTAACAAATATTTAACATTGTTTACCTGTAATGTGAACAGTAAAAGGTAAGCTTGCTTCCTTATGTCAGTGAGCTCACTTAATTTGCCTTGAAAGGAAGCCAGATTATCTTTACCTGTCTATACTATATGGCTTAGCATTCAATACATTAACAACTAGTGAAAGATGGCCTAGGATACAAAACGAACCAGGATGGATCAAATATAGAGCATTGGTGAGCTAAGTCAAAGGTCCGGGTTTCGATTCTTGTGTCTGTGTTGTTATATTTTTCTTAATTTAATTATAAATAAAAAAGCAATAGTATAGCCAATCAAGGTAAGTTTTATCTTTCAACGTAAATGGAGTTAAATCTCAAAATAAAATATTAGGCCTATTGAATACACAAAATGTCTATTGCAATTAAAATAGAATGGCACTTTGTAGCCTCAACTATGAATATGACAATGTAACAAAAAATTGTATACTATGCCCCAACAATAGTAGAGAGCTAAGTGTGTTTAAATCCTTAATCCCTTTTAATCCCATTTGCCCTAAATTCATAATTAAGAAAATAAACAAAAAATACACATAGTGAGTTTTAAGATTAAGAAACAAAGTTAATAGCATGTAAAATATAGAATTTGATATTACCGAATAAGTTCTCGATTAGGATACCACTGCTTGAATATATTTTTCTAAAATTATATTTCATAACTTTTAGGGAGGAGATTAATTTATTGCATGTTCTAATAGAATACTATTATTAACACTAATGATTAAGTTATAGTTAACCGTTTCAAAAACTAAGCAATACAGTGCTATATTTATATACAGAGCTAATAATTATTGTTTGGTGTTTAAAAAAATTATATTTGAAACAGGATTAAAAATATAAAACTCGTCTAGTCTGTTTTACTATGGAGGTGGGTAGGTTTCAAATTTTGGCTGGGTGTACTGAGGGTGGTTTATGCTAAACGATTTTTACACTCTCCCTTGATGCAAAAGAGTGTACATTTCCTCTAAAGTTATAACTTCCTCATCCCTACCCTATTGGCATAATTAAACTAACCAATAAAGGCCAGCCGTTGGGAAAAACATATTTTAATATATTAAAACAAAACTAATATTACTATCGAACTATGATAGTAATATTAGATTTTTTTTTCTAAAATGGAAGGCACAAAACCTTTAAATAAAACAGGTGCTGTTATAATGATTAAATAATGGCTTCCAGTTTTATATATAAAAAATGAAAGTTATAAATCTAATGTTTATTTTTATTTAATCCCTTTGTACTGGTCTCTCTAGCAATATTTAAATATGTTAATTTTACCTTTATTTTGGTTAATTAATTAATTTTTCTATTTTAACATTTTGATATGAAATTACCTTAAGAAACTAGATTGAAACGTCTTATTATTTGATCAATATTTATAAGAGAAAGATTTGCTACAAAAAATAAATTTTGAATAGGTTCTCTAAAAACCTACATCACCATAATTAAATATGTTTCACCTGCAGTCAGTAGGACAGAGTTTTGTCTTCATTCCTTCCTCCATCTCATTCAGTGACATCGCAAACTGTGTGAACTGGTAGTACTGTGAGTTTACAAAAAACAAACTAATTAGCCGTGATAAAAAATAGAGAAATGAATACAAATCTAGTTATACACTATACAGTTTTACTTTATAGGAAGATAATGATAACTTAATTAGTATCATTCATTATTGTTTATGTTATGTTTTTTAGCACTACGTCTAACAACTCTTTTGGACTATACGGATAATAATACTAGTGTAAATATATATATATATATATATATATTTACTGTAATGGTTTTCATTTATGTGAGGAAAGTAAATTTTGTAATATGCTCTAAAATACTTAAAGCATATTATAGTTATGATATTGTGAAGGACTTTGCAAGAATTGATACTGTAATACTTTAACCTGTAATATTAAATAGCATAAAATTATGTTATCAAATTTAATGTGAGCTATTAAGCATTGGAGAATGATTTTGCAATAATATGTTTAATTTTCTCTCATTGAATAAAAACAATAATTGTTGCTGTCAATGGACTTGTTTGAGCAAACCTTGCTATTCATTACAATTAAACATTATATTTTCATTAGTGTAACAATTTTATGGGAGTAATAGCGTCAAATCAGTTGCAGGAGCTAAATTGACCTCAATTTTGTCTTACGCACTAACTTCCGATATAGCATTCACGACCAAACGTGATCCAATTGTTTGTGCTTCGCTAGTGCTGTTCATTTAACATAAATAAAAATTAATGAAGGATTTTTTATTTTGTGGAAGTTACATATCAATGACATAAAAAAAGATCAGGAAAATGGACGTTGTATAAACCAAGATAATATATTCTAGAAGCGGACTCTGATCCATAGTATAAGTACGATGTTTAAGATCAGTACGATGCTAAAAATCAAACATTTCATAGCTCTACTCTCACCCCACTGTGCACTGTGCACAATTCAAGTAGAACATTTCATCCGAAAGAGGGGTATGTAGGCCCTATGCACGGAAATATAAATAATCAGGAGTGGCAAGAGAGAAAGGTGATAAAGAAAGAGGAAAAAAGGGGGCAGAGGTGCAACCTTTGTTTGGTTTTATCATGTTTATATTTGTCTATACTATGCTTAACATTATTATTCAAATCATTATCGGTATATGACTAGTTTAATTTGATAGCTGTGTGTAGCCTAGTCGCCGAAAAACTTGATATGGCAAATATATTTTTTTAAATAAATAATTGTTAGAGTTGGAGAATATTGCTTATTTTTACATACATGCGTGTTACCCACTCAAGCTTAAAGCAACATATGGAATCAATGTATAAGTCCGTTTTGTAGTGGGAAAATAAATAATATTAGTTGGTTATCAAATAAAATTCGGTCACTCTATTTCAACCAAATTGAACATGAAAGTTATTAGCTTTAATTAGTATGTAAAAATAAATCTGGGAAAAATCGACTATCTTGATGCGAAACATTAAAATTCTACTAATGTTTTGTCCTTATCAAATAGTACATCAATAGTATGTTGTTTCATGGTAAAAAATATGTAGGGGCCTATGTTTTTAGGGAACTTGTATTTATGACAGAATAAGTATATATTTTATTATTTAATCACAATCAATACATTTGAAATTATAATGATTATTATTTACCTCCGCACTGTTCTCAGGACGAGGATCTGCTTCCCAGAGTGTGGTCGAGTTGGGTATATCAATTGAGTATGTTGAATCACATGTGGGAATATCTCCATCAGATGGATCTGGCACAGAGCATCCATCGTCACTTGCCTGTAGAGAAGCAATGAACTGACTTAGTTTGAATATATAATTGTGAATCACTAAAACAATCAAACCATTTCATCCTTGCCTCATAGCACTATGTTTTGTATGCACATTGCTTTTCCGTAGAGTGCCACGGAGTGTCATCAAAGCTTGTTAAAACTGTACCCATGTCATGTTCTTGACCAGTCAGTCCCCGTATAATCAATTATTCATAACTATGCTCTAAATATCTCACATGGGAATGTGAATTCGAGTGACCGGTCACAGGAATAGGAAACTTATCTTCCCCTAGGTGAGTATTGAGTTATTGGTATCCCTGTAAACTACCGAAAATTCTAAATAAACTAGTATGAAAAATATTAAAATACTCCAAAAATTGTAAAAATTATTGTCATTTGAAAACAAAAGTTCATAAAAGAGGGCATTTAGAAAATAAGGGTTAAAGTGTTACACTTTACAAAAGCAAGCACCAAAACTATACTCTCCTAGAGCTATGTGTATTATGGTCCATCCAAATGGAAACTTTATGGTGAATTTAAATATGTCCTTAGATTTTTTTTTTTACTAACAACTTTTATGTTGAAAAGCAATAACCAAAGGAATGTTAAAATTGTTAAGATAAATATCATGGGTAGTTTTGCCTCTGAATTATCTGAATCTGATTCTTCAGAATTTGCACAAAGGTAGGCTTAACAAACTAACCTTAACTCTTCTGGAATATCGCGACTCCAGTTTCCAATGGCTATTATTAATAACTAATTGCTATGTTTTCTTCCATTATAGGAAATTAGGTTGGGGTATCTACCAGGTGTAGTGTTTAACAATTTAAATACGTTTTGAACAGCACCAAAATTAAGAGTCAAATTGGTCCGTTCCAAAGACGTGTTTAGTCTTGTGGCCGTCCCTGAAATCCCACAGTTTAAGGTTCACATCGCCGAAGCCGGCCTTCTAGTGCGACGTGTCAAAGTAGCACCTTCTGTACTGTTGGCACATGCCAAAGCATTAAACGTCAGTCCCGCCAAGTATCCCATCACCCGACTGGAAGTAAAAACCCTCACTATTCCTAAGGGTGTGCAAGGGAAATCACCGGACAGTTACCCAAACAATGCATCGCGGGGTTTGTATCAAACGCGGCATTCAACGGAGACGCCACCAAGAACCCGTTCAACTTCCAAACCTACGGCATGAAACATTTCTCACTGTACGTGGACGGGGAACAAGTGTCATCGAAACCACTAAAGCCAGATTTTTCAAACGGCAACTATGTCATGTCCTACCACACACTGTTATCTGACACGGGTATCCATTTCATGAACGAGGGTAGCGAAATCACACGGGAAGCCTTCCCTAAGGGATATCATCTCATGGCTTTCAATCTCACACCTAATCTGTCCGCCCACATGACATCGCATTGGAATTTGATGAGGGACGGCTCTCTGAGCATCGAAGTGAGCTTCACCAGAGCTCTCACCGAAACCGTCAACCGTATCGTGTACGGGGAGTTTGCTATCATCATCACCATTGACAAGGACAGAAACGTCGTGACCGATTATGGAAGTTAATATAAACGGCTTCCCGCCCCTTACCCCTTCATTTAAGCTATGGACGTCATTTGTGGATTTCCAGAGCTTCATCGACGACAGCAAAGAGTTTATCGTCAAGGAACTGAGTGTTTTATTTGTATGCTGTGGATTACTTCAACATTGGGTGTTAAAAGCCCATACGCTATCGAGGAACTTTCAGCTGCCGCTAAAAAGCAGGCTGAATATTTCGTCAACAAACTGCACGGTATCACCTGGGATAGCGGTGATGTGGATTACAGCCTGCTCGAATCCCTCATTTCCCGTGCCACAACGCGTGCAGAAACCGTATACGTCAAGGGGGTAACGGGCCCCTACTTATACATTATAGCCTTGCAAAATGGTTGTTCACACTCACACTACAATTTTATCTTGTCATAATAGTTTCAAGAAAATATGTTTTCGGTTGAAGTAATAATAGCAAGCAATGTTTTTGATATAGTATGCAGTCAGGCGCACGGCTGTTAACGCCTTGCATTGTGAAATCAAACCTTCCCGACACTGCAGATATTGTTGCCAGCCAGCTGCCTTTTCTCAGTGATCTCTATATTATACTGGATGGACACAAACATACACAATGCCAAGGACCAAAACGCAACGCTCAAGTTTATAGTCTGTTTCATGTGGTGGGAAAGATTCAATGGTTTCTTTCAATGTTCTTATACGAAAACATGTCTATGACGAAAAAAGTGTTATTGTTTGAAAATATTGAAGTATTATACCACACCTGCCTGAAGAATCGTTTACATTAAAGGATATGGAAATGAGTTTTACAGGTAATACTGTACAAATACGAATATAATATTTAATATATTTAAATATGCATTAATCATCCATGTTTGAAACCAGTTAGCTAAAAACTATATTACATTTGTTTGATTAACATAATTTGGTATGCTCTTCAAAGCTTTTACTAATACAGTATATTTATTTCATTTAACTAATCACACATTGATGTATCCCATACATTCAATCAAATTAATGCACGATGTCAAAATGCCACATTGCCTTGTGTGAATGTAAGAGAGAAAGAGATATCATAAAGTTTCTCTCTCTCTTGCACAATGGTATGCAGACGACAGCTCGAAAATTTCAGCCAGTGATGTCCATCCAGTTATATTATAGAGATCAATGCCTTTTCTGCGTGTGGAGGTGCTTACCCGTACGGCCCCTGAAGTTGAAAGTTTGTGATATATGTGTTGTGTATAGCGTGAATCAGCAATATTGTCGCCAGCAGCCCTGCGTGCTTCTGCGTTTTAAGGTGAGGCAGAAGGGTGCGCGAGTAATTTTACAGTTTTTATAGAATTGAAAGTTTTTGGCCAAAATAAATCAAATATTTCTCCAGTAGCAACATAGAGTTTAGTTTTCTGCACATGCTAATATCAACAGATCTTGAATATCTGTCAAGAGTGTCCTGGAATTTTGTCAAAACTTTTCTCTTTATTTCAAAAGTTTTGACAAAATTCCAGGACACCCTTGACAGATATTCAAGATCTGTCGATATTAGCATGTGCAGAAAACTAAACTTTATGTTGCTACTGGAGAAATATTTGATTTATTTTGGCCAAAAACTTTCAATTCTATAATAACTGTAAAAACACTTGCTATCCCTTCTACCTCACCTTAAGGCACATATTTTACTGTGTATAGCGTGAATTTAGTATAGAACAAACAAAAACGAGAAAAATAAAAATCAAGTTTCCAAAAGTCAGCTTAGTTCCAAAGTTGTATATAAAAAATGGCTGGATTTGCGGCTATGATGTGGAAAAATCTTTGTACGGTTTTCCGTGAGCATGTGAGTAAAATGAACAAACATGCGTATATATTTAGGCGCATTAATAAGACAGCCGCAGATTTTACACAACAAATCTAAGTTCTTTGGAGTCAATATACAATTTTTTATTTTTGCATATTGTTTGTGATATTATTTTTTATTTGATTCAACGAATGTTTTACAAATATTGCCGAAATTTTCATCATCTTTTAAATGTATTATTTAGAAATAGTTAAAGAACCGAAACAGCTGCGCCCTCCTGCTTTTAAAGTGACGAGCCGCCATTGATTGCTAAAAGAACCACATTTATTAACAACATGTAAGATCACTCTTTTCAAAATAAATGTGCGACAGCAAATTAGTGGTCGCAACGTAAGTGAAATTTAAAAACTACTCATTCATTTTAATTCTAATAAAAACGTTATATGGCCTTCATAACAGTACCTCTGCTTGTGAGCTGGACTTGAATGGGCTAACTTTCAAGCTGTTTAGCTTTGAAAGGACCGTTTTTGGATTATGCAGCGGACTTTCATTTGGTGTTGGGCATTTTCCTTTGCTATCGCCTTCTCGTCTGTAAACAAAAAATAAATGTATTCAATTATTTTTATTGGGAAATTATATATGAGTTGAGATCAAGAATCTTGGATTATCACCATCTAGGTTTATACACCCAGCGTCTCACTGCCCACAGGGGCGATCCACATAGTTTGTATTAATAAATAATAAGGTTGAGATAAGGAAATTGGAATTTAGAAAATGTACCCAAATTTGTGTGGAAGGAAAGGGGAAAACCAAATAGGAAAATACATCTCAGTACATTCATCCAGGATTCGAACACCATCGTCCCCATCAACGGTAAACAAAATTATAGGAGATTGATACATTTATCCGCATGTCTACCAATGCGACTACCACACTAATGCTCACCAGTGAGATATGCAGTATAATATTCATAAAGCCTGGTTATAATATTATTGTATGGACACAACCTTAGTGGTAATATATATTAAGTTTGTAATATAAAACCCTCTTTTACGTCAACATTAATAAATTTAACAATATTTACTATAACATACGTTTATTGGTAGTTAAAATATAGCTCAAAAGTGACAATTCAACTATGAACTGTGCTTAAATATGAATATGCATAAGATGGAAGAAACCAACGCTATACAAATATATATATATATATATCAGGTGTTCAGTTGAAAATTTTCCGCCAAAATATCTCGAAAACAAAGCGTTGCAAAAAAAATAAAATGAACAAACGTTGTTTGGTTCTGAGGGGGTAATAAGTATGACCTTGGGTGGCGTTTCTAAGGTGACGTTAATCTCACGTTGATTTTTTTTAAATGTGACTCCCTATTTTTTTATTACTATTCTTGTGGATCACGTTGTTTCAGTTTCAAAATTGTGTTTTTAACCTTTATAAAGTAAAAGATATCACGATAAAAAAGCGTCACTAGCTTCTGAGTCGCCGGCACCCAGCCCGGCATTAGAATTTGACCTATTCAAACATAACTTTGGACGGTACAAGTGTTTGTGAGTAAGATCGGAAACAAAACATTGTTTTTACTATAAATGCCAGTTACAAATCCATTAGTTGTCTTGTTTGAGTTCTACTGTTAACATCTTATATCGGAAAATGGCTTGCAGTCTGGAAGAGAGAACAGAATTAATTTTTCGGTTTAGAGCCGAGGCTCAATGTGCTCGACGAACGGCGGCAACAATTAACCAAATACACCATGTTTTATCCTAAGTAGTTTTGTAAATAAACATAAATATCGTTAATGGAGTGATCAAAATAAACAACGGACATAAACAATGGCCAGGAAAATTAAACGTGAGGGCAGGTAGATTAGCTGACACATTTATTGGTCCGATATTTATAGACGGAAATTTGACAGTGGAAAAATACTTGGAAATGCTTGAAAAAGCTATTCAATCCTCTCATAGTGCATGCCCCAGAAAATCAACTAGACAATCATGAAAACATGGAGCTTGATGAAGATCTTTTACATTTTCAGAAACATGGATTCCCCTCCCCCTCTTATCACCATACATTACTCTTTCATGAATGGGGAAATTTAAAGTCCACTATTTATGGGACTAAACCAAAAAATATCAAAAAGTTAAAAAAAAAAAAAATAGGCTAACAATGATATGCATGGTATGGTATTACAAAAGCATCCCTACGAAAAGGCTGAAGTTAATTCTAAAATAGAATATTTCATTCCTTAGCTCAAAATGGAGAGAATTTAGAAAACCTCCTTTAAAGCTAAAATTAAAACAGTGATTTTTCTCATTATTATTTTACAAACACATATTAACGCAACCAAACACGCGTACTTGCTCATTTCTCGTTATAGCTTTGAATTGAAAAAACTTCAAACCACAATTTTGAAACGTACAACGTGATCTACAAGAATATGTAAAAATAAATTGGGAGTCTCAATTTAAAAAATCAACTTGACCTTAACGTCACCTTAGCAACGCCACCCAAGGTCATACGAGCATTGCCACCTTAGGCCCCTACTTTCCCATCAGAATCGAACAATTTTTGTTTAATACTCTTTTTCTGCAATGCGTTGTTTTTGAGATATTTTGGTGTAAACATTTCAAATGAACACCCGGTATATGAAAGCCGAGGCATGAGGCCACAATCGAGTCACCGGTGGCTGTGATATCAATGGGAGCTCTTAGTAGCCGATAATATCCACACGTCCATCACAGACTGCCTTAAACTATGATCCTGAGCCTGGGACGATCCTTGGATAGCTCTCTGTGGTAGGAAATTAGTACGCAAAACCAAAGGTCTCAGTTTCGATTCCCAATGTGCAAGTGTCATTTTTTCAATGCAATCGAATACATATTTATATTTCATGATTCTCACCTGAATTTATGAACATTTTTTCGCATGTACTCTTCATAAGAGATCACATCCGTGCATCGGATGAACTCAGTCCACTTGCCATAAAGAAAGTTCAGTTTTTTTTTTACTGAAACAGATAAAATATATATATTCTTTTGGGAATTATTTGAAAACTTAGTATAAAATTAATAAATAATATGATGGGGCAGCTTCAATGAATGGAAAATTTAAAGGCGTGTAAAAGCTAATAAAAGATCCATTCCCACAAACTCTGTACGTCTATTGTTCTTCTCATAGCTTGAACTTGTATATTGAAAGGCTACAGATGGGAAAAGCATAAGGAACTCATTAGGATTGATGGAAAAAGTCTATACTTTATTTAACAGTAATAAAGGAAATGAAGTTTTACTAAGAATGTTAATCGATTATGCCGAAGAATTTAAAAGAAATAAAAATTTATGAAAATTTCTCCAACAAGATGGGTAGAAAGTCATGAATCTGTGATGGTGATGGTATAAACACTTGATTTTGTGTACCATTATCTAAACGAAACTAGTACATCGGGGTGGGGGGGGTGGGGGCAAGGAATCTTCTTCATCTGCTGTAATGCTCAAACTATTGTATTTGGAAGGCAAGTTTCTCAGTTTCTCATTACACATTGAAGACGTGTTTTTCTTACATTTTGCCTGTGAGTCGATCACTACAAAAAGTTGATAGTGACATTGATTCTGCACTCAGTCACATTAACGATATTGTGACTCAATTACAAGACGTACGAAAAATATCACAAGAAACCTTCAAAAACGTGTTTGGAGTTGGCTTCCAAAAAGTTGAAGCACTCGGAACAGAATTGACAAGGCCAAGATCTGCTTCAAAACAGACCTTTCAGTAGATGGTGGGATTCCTCAGCCCACTCTGCTCTGATTGGCCAGATTTGGTCACGTGACCCTCCTCCTGCTCTCTGATTGGCTTTTGGTTTTCCTCCTTCCCCACCCCTGACCTCTTTTCCCAAGTGATGATTACGTACTCCCTTACAACCCCTCCCCTACAACCCCTCCCCCTACAACTCCCTAGCCTACCAACCCCCGGACATGTTGGTTCTTGATGATTAATTAATAATGATTTTTAATTAATTATTGCTAATTAATTATTGGCTAGGATTAAGGTGTTGGAGTTTTTATTCATTGATTAGAGCGTTGTAGTTTTTTTTTATTAGCATAAGGTCCGTGACGTTTCAGTATGAGAGCGCTGCACGAACCTCGCGCTATGGCTGTCGGGGGTAGAATGAACAACTACTCCCTGGACTGTCTTCCACTTCCCAACAGCTCATCATGCCACTCTCTTCTACTTGCCTTTCTCTTTTCCCTCCCACCAACCCCAAAGTTCACGGACTCGGAAATAGTAAATTTAAACATCTGGTTTTAACCGTAGGCCATGTTGTTAATAGCATCGACCCCATTGCAGGCTCGTTAACTCCGCATTGTCCCGTTATATGGCACTATACCTCTTGAGCTCACCGAATGTGGTATCCAAAGCTATTACCTAACACCAACAAGGTGTTTTCATGATAGACAGACAGATATTCAAACCACGAGCCCTTGCACTAAGATTGTTGGACGGTATCTAGCAATCCCCGACCACGACACATTTGCGTCTTAAATCAGTGTGTACCAACATTTCGGGAGAGTAGAAAATCACTCAAGCGAGATTCGAACGGATTTCAGAGTCCTCTGAATGCGCCTCAAGCCAAATAATCTTGTCGTGTTACACGCCATAGGAATAAACCGTTAGAAAGGCATTGATACAAGAGCAGCCAGTGAGCAAGGAAGCCAATTGCTGATTTAGAGATTGCCGCGCTACCTGTTACTACCTGTTGCTACCTGTTTGAATATCTGTCTGTCTATCACGAAAACACCTTGTTGGTGGCTAAGTAATAGCTTTGGATACCACATTCGATGAGCTCAAGAGGTCGAGTGCCATATAACGGGACAATGCGGAGTTAACGAGCCTGCAATGGGGTCGATGCTATTAAAAACATGGCTTACGGTTAGAACCAGATGTTTAAATTTGCTATTTATGAGTCCGTGAACTTTGGGGTTGGTGGGGGGAAAAAAAGAAAGGAAAGTAGAAGAGGGTGGCATGACGAGCTGCTGGGGAAGTGGAAGACAGTCCAGGGAGCAGTTGTTCATTCTTCTCCCTGCCATCGTCAGAAGAGCTTCGTGCAGCGCCCTCATACCGAAACGTCACGGACCTTATGCTAATAAACAAATAAATAAACTACAACGCCCTAATCAATGAATAAGAACTCCAACACCTCAATCCTAGCCAATAATTAATTAACAATCATTAATAATTAATCATAAAGAAACAACATGTCCGGGGGTTGGTTGGTGAGGGGTTGTAGGGGGAGGGGGTTGTAGGGGAGGACGTAATCAACACTTGGGAAAAGAGGTCAGGGGTGGGGAAGGGGGAGGGAGGGGGAAAACCAACAGACAATCAGAGAGCAGGAGGAGGGTCACGTGACCAAATCTGGCCAATCGGAGCAGAGTGGGCTGAGGAATCCCACCTTCTACTCCTTTCTTACTAGAAAACTCAACTTTGTAAGTTGATAAAACTTCAAATTGTGGTACCAAACAAAAAATGTTGAACGTTTTTTGGAAGGGGGCATTTTAATAGTCTGTTTAGACATGTTACATCCCAAAATTAAAACGTAGTATTTCTTAACATTTGATAATAATTGATCATTTCTTCACAAATCCAATAAACTCTAGCTTTAAAGATTTTTTTAGGTTATTAGGCACTATGAATCCTATACCTTTGAACTAAAGTACCACTAAGTCCTCAGGGAGGTCACTTAGTAAAGCAGTGGTAACTTAGTTACAACTTTGGGATTTTAATCCACGTTCAAATACATTGTTTTAAACACTACATGTCAAATTTTCATACAATCTACTTAATGAATGATCTTTGAACTCGTTAAACTATGTTTATACTATATTGCAGTTTATTTTATTAGTTTCAATGTGATTATGAAACATAATATAAGCCTATTTATAAAAATAATAAGTGTATATATGTTAAAAAAAAGTTTTACATTCAGAAAATACAAGATTACGAATAATTTTTCAAGAAATATATAAATAACATTCATAATTTAGTTAGCAGTATTCAAATCTTTAATATATTTACTCCACTCCCCATCCCCAAATTAAAATTCTGTGTCTGTCACTGAGAAGAGATAATTATTAAACTTACTAATAGCTTTCGTTAAAACGTGACTATCCACCTAAGAAATACAATATATTTTATAAATAATTTTGGTGGATACTTGATTCAAAGCTATGTAAATGGGTCAAATACTGCAATGACATGCACCATCCTTTAGATTAATGGCGTAATTGTTTGATGATAGGAAACAAAGCCTATCTTAGAGAGCCAACCCTTGAATAGTACAGAGTGTGGTATTATTGAATATTCTTTGTCCTTCATGTAAGCTTGGCAAAAAGACTCCATCAAGGTATATTGGTCCAGGATTAACACTTAAACATATCAGGTATGTCGAGGAGAACTAAACCTGCTCCAGTGTACGAATGGTCCAAGGCGTCATTCTCGTGTTAGACTGACCTGCTGGGTTCGAATCTCTATCAGTCGGGTCTTTTGAGGGTAGTTTTTTCCTAAACGGTATACCACTCTCATTCCACGCAGATGAGGATAGATTACCTCTGAAATGCTTTATTCCTCCTCCCTACCCATTAGAGTAATTATCATATGAGTACAACCTGAACAGTTAGTAAGACACAGTGATAGTATTAAATTAATAAGAATTAGAAGAAGTAAATGCAACAAATATTTATTTGATTTTTTTCAAACCAAATAGTATTTTAATTAATGTAATTTCAAGATTTAAAAAAAAAAAACAAGGAAATTAACAAGTACCATCATTGATTAAACATGAAAAAATAAGTGAAACCACCTCTTCTTTTCTTCTCTATTCTCTCTATAACGGAAGTTAATCTGATTTTGACATTAGACTAAATGCATAATCCAGATTTACCAAACACAGCCTCTTAGTTTAAGTCATAATTGGCTAAAATATTGCCAGTTGCCACATTTGAAATATTTATGATTTTGAATCTAGGAGGTAGTCACAAAAATTTGCAGAAAATAACATCTCAGACCTGAAAGAGGATAGGAGCCAGGCGAATAAAGTCAGAAACAGGATATTATATTCTTTCTTTGGCAAGATTTGCTATCGAAGAGTCACATAGGCATGTTGAACTTTCGACCATGCATCAGTGCTGGACATGTATCCAAATACGTATATATTCGTTTGTAGGTAGCTATAGGGATTATATTACATTATTGGATCATACAATGTGTAAACTTCTAAGTGCTACATATTATGTGACGTTAAAGACCAGGTATAGAAATAGTTTTTCATGTAGCATGAATATGAGGGAGTCAATAATGGTGATACGCCAGATTTAGATCCAAATAAGTTCCACGGCAAAATTAAAGTAATTCCAGATATATACCCAATTGTACCATATTGTTGGGAATATGTGCTCTTTTTTGACATTCTAAAATTTCCCAGAAATCTAATAAATTATAAACGTATGAAGTTCATGGGCCATCCTAAGATGTCCCGGTCTAACGTAATATTAACGTTCAGGAGGACCTACTGCTGTCGCTCCCAAGTATAATAGTAGGGTGAATATGACGATATTGCACCAGTTGTAAATATTTTGTGAATTTTTGCAAGTTTGCATATTTGTCGCAAGTTTGTAAAAAAAAATTGCATTATATTTATAATACTGGTTGATATTTGCGGTATATTTTGCACAATATTGGTATGGCAAGGTTAGTCACGCTTTAAATTGGCAAAGTTATTTCGATTGGCGTAGTTACTCTCTAATTGGGCAACGTTATATGGTTATTTTTGGTGGTCATGAAGTGTTCCCTGAGTCGTTGGATGGGTGTATAGCTGTGTAGGGGTCGATGTAGGGGTGTATAGCTGTGTAGGGGTCGATGTAGGGGTGTATAGATGTGTAGGGGTCGATGGAGGGGTGTATAGATGTGTAGGGGTCGATGTAGGGGTGTATAGATGTGTAGGGGTCGATGTAGGGGTGTATAGCTGTGTAAGGGTCGATGGAGGGGTGTATAGATGTGTAGGGGTCGATGTAGGGGTGTATAGCTGTGTAGGGGTCGATGGAGGGGTGTATAGATGTGTAGGGGTCGATGGAGGGGTGTATAGATGTGTAGGGGTCGATGTAGGGGTGTATAGATGTGTAGGGGTCGATGGAGGGGTGTATAGATGTGTAGGGGTCGATGGAGGGGTGTATAGATGTGTAGGGGTCGATGGAGGGGTGTATAGATGTGTAGGGGTCGATGTAGGGGTGTATAGATGTGTAGGGGTCGATGGAGGGGTGTATAGATGTGTAGGGGTCGATGTAGGGGTGTATAGATGTGTAGGGGTCGATGGAGGGGTGTATAGATGTGTAGGGGTCGATGTAGGGTGTATAGATGTGTAGGGGTCGATGGAGGGGTGTATAGATGTTTAGGGGTCGATGTAGGGGTGTATAGATGTGTAGGGGTCGATGTAGGGGTGTATAGATGTGTAGGGGTCGATGTAGGGGTGTATAGATGTGTAGGGGTCGATGTAGGGGTGTATAGATGTGTAGGGGTCGATGGAGGGGTGATAGATGTGTAGGGGTCGATGTAGGGGTGTATAGATGTGTAGGGAAATGATCTTCCTCTCTTTAGTATCTTGCTTGTTTTATTTTTCCTCTGATGGATGAGATGAGTACTCGTATAAACTTTACCCCTCTGATGCCTTCCACGGATGTCTCTTATGTTTTGTTTTTACAAGCCACCTCAATACTAGACATTGACCTCTACTGCCTTTAGTAGGAAGAACATTATAAGCTATGCTGGCGGCCGGGGTTCAATCCTCGGTCCCGGCAAAGATTTATCTGATTTACAAACCCTCCCTTCACCTCTGACCAGACATCTTGTGAATGTGGGGAATGCCAGGCCTCCACCGTGGTTCGGATTCCACGTTAAACTGTAGGTCCTTCATTTCATCTCACAATCACTCTACCATTACACATTAGCGTAAGTGCGTATAACCCGAATGGGTAGTAAGACGCGGTGCTAATAATAATAATAATAATAATAATAATAATAATAATAATAATAATAATAATAATAATAATAACAACAACATTATAAGCTAGTTACTAACGTTACTAAATTCATTTTTAATACCCTAATAGATTAATTCATGTTATCTGCAGCTGTTTCTTTTTATATCTGATATTATCAATATCTATAGAATAGCACAAATAATGTACTAAAATGTTAACATTGATGGTTTTAAATAAATTTGTTTGAATTTTCTTAACTGTTCTTCCACCGAAATCAGGGTAAATTTCCCACTTCATATCATGTTTTTTACTTGACACGCGTTCTATTTCTCCAACCCGTGTAAAGGTCGACATGATTCAAAGACCATGGACAACTATAATACATTCCAAATAAGAGTTTGAAATAAAATAAATGAATAATAAAAATATTATTTATGTTAATATTAAGGTGAACACCGCCTATATAGGCCTAATAACTACGCTAATGGTATTAGGGCTTAAGACGTTTTTATTTATAATAAGTGTATTTGCATTAGCGTGGAAGGAGAATGGAAAACCATATTGTAAAAACCACCCTCAGTATACCCAACTGAGATTTGTGCCTCGATCTCCCTGTCATCGGCAATCTATTTTCCTATACAAATTGAACATAGTCCTATTAAATAGAAATGTACATTTTTGACAGTTATAACATTTTTGACATTTATAAAAGTTAACTAAACAATGTTCATATATATGAAAAAACACTAAAAATAAAGTAAAATGTTATTAATAATGAATGAAAAATTAAATATGTTTGTATTTTCTAAAAGGTTCCTCCGTCCAGGTATTCTACTATGTTAAGATGGAATATTTGGGTCAGTTAACCTTTATAAACAATTTTAACCCTTAATTTGGGGATGTGGGACGAGAGAAAAAGTCATTGTTATTCAGGTATTCTAGCTTAATATTTTTTTTGACCAAATAAATCAAATATTGAATAACAACAACTGACAACATTCTCTTAATATTAAATGTTGTTTAATACCCCTATGCTATTAAGAGATATTCAAAAACTGTTTATCATCATGGGAAGAAAATTAAACTCTTGGTTTCTACTGGAGCAATATTTGGCAGAAAAAAAGTTTTCTTATATAAAACTGCAATAGCACTGACCTTTCCATGTTCCCTACACTTACAATTGAAGGACTGGGCTAACTTCCGGAGTTGTCCTCGATACACACCATATCCAAGTCTCAGGAATGAGTTGGGGGTAATTTAAAGGATATGTACATGCATTTTCGGGGAAGGAGTAGTGAAAAAGAAATACAATATGTAATCAGTAAGCAATCGAGCTATACCAACCAAGTGGCTGCCGTCTGTTGGCGAAATAGTGTCAAATTCTGCGGATATAAGTTGTCTTGTGGTCAGCCCAACGAACACTCCAGCCGTTAATCTCAGTTTTCTAGACAGAAGCCACTACCTTTTTTAATCAAGTAGATCCTCATTTGTCCTCACGAGGCTAATTGATCCCGTTCCTGACCCACTGCTTCACAGAAAACCTGGAAACATCAGGGGTCGAACCCGGAACCTCGGGATCTGTAGTCAGGAGCTTTGTAAGCTAATGTAATTTTTATATTTTTAAAACATGTAGTTTGTAAGCTAATGTAATTTTTATATTTTTAAAACATGTAGTAAGTAAGCTAATGTACGTTTCTTATGTTAAAATAAATAAACCAATCAAAAATATTAGATACCAAAATCCTGTTTGTTTATCCTATTCCAAACACTCAAACATATTTGATGATATAATTATAATAATAATAATAATAATAATAATAATAATAATAATAATTATTATTATTATTATTATTAGCACCGCGTCTTACTACCCGTTCGGGTTATACGCACTTACGCTAATGTGTAATGGTAGGGTGATGTGTGAGATGAAATGAAGGACCTACAGTTTAACGTGGAATCCGAACCACGGTGGAGGCCTGGCATTCCCCACATTCACAAGATGATATAATTAAATGATTATTTATCTTAAAGACAGATTTATTAATTAATTTATTAAAGATAAATAAGACTTAGATATCTTTATTGTCATAAATTAGTAGAGTTGACTATATCGACATCAAGCATAATTATTATAAAGTATTAACAAAAATTGTTTTCCAGAGGTGATAGATATCTGGTCTAGTCTGATAAAAAAACAAACCATCTAGTGGTTATACCCCATACCAAAATATGATGTTTAGCATGATTTTATAGCTTAATAAATTAATATTGGATTATAAACATCTCTTATAATACTATACTCCAATATATTTATCTGAAATATATAATAAAAAGGTTAATATAAAATGTAACAATATGAGAGAAATTTGAGGGATTTTTTGAACTTTTTTGTCAATATTTTAAGGCTTAGTCTACCCATAAATGCACGGTTCTAAACAAAAAAAGTTTTTTAAATAATATTTAATAACACAACATTGTTGTTTTTTATTTATTTTAGTAACATATCTGGGCATCTTTCATAATTCTTATGGAATTTTCACACCATGCTAAAAATAGTTATTGAAATATTGTCGTTAAAATGTTTCCATTTTAATGCATTTTAAATGGTAAAACAAAAATGATTAATTGATTTATTTATTTTCTTTGTACAATAAAGCTAGAGTGTTTGTTTATAACATATTATTTAATGACTAATTTATCTTTATTTTTAAACGTATTTTTAAATTTGGGTCAGCTTCAACAACCACGACGATATTGAGCTCTAACGACTCCCAAGTCAACAGTCTAGTCAAAATACATAGTTTTAAATACAATTTTTCCTTCTAAAATAGTTATCTTAGTTGATAATAGGTGCCGTTAGTATGATCATTACCCATTTACCAGCTAGCATCGTTTTGCAAGCGTGGAGGGTTAAAGGCATTACGTCAAGCAGCCTTGTTGTGTCAGCACAGAGGCACAGAGGCACAGAGACGTAAGCTGATACTCCGTGGGTCAACTGTTTGGACTTAGGGTTTGATAATTTCGTTGGCTGGTAAGTGACGAAGCATCAGAGTAGCAAGGGCTGGGAAGTGTTGATTAGCTTGCAAAAAGAGCAATACATTCAGTAGAGTTATCTTCGATTACATTTCTGGCTGGATATCCGTCATTTACGTCCGTAGTTGATCTATCATTATGAATAGTTCAAGTTTTTATGATTATAATCTTTATTCTGGATTGTTCCGCAAAAAGTTTTGTTTGCTGTGTATTTGTTCTTGCACAAATGGGACGTAAATTTGACACTTTCTTTTTACTCATAAGGGGCCAACTTCATGGAAACATCTCCCCCCCCCCCCCACACACACACACTTTTAATGGTGTTTTGATTGCAATCGTTTGTTCCTCGCTTGTTCCGGATTGTTAGACACAAATTTTTGTTGGTTCTGTTTTGATAAACCCACAAATAGTATGTTTACATTGGGGGAAGAGGTGCCAACTTCACGGTAACCCATTCTGGTTTGAATAAGATCGAGGCACTTATGTTAAATTAGTATATTTTTAAATGATATCGATATTTTATAATGCATAAATACTCAAACCTATTGATTTTATTCAAATAGTTGTAGGAATGATAAAATAATGTTGAAAATTAACTATGTATCCTAGTTGTTTGTCATGTTTGTAAAATCTACATAACTGATTAGACGCTGAAATTAAACGATGGAATGGGATTTTTTTTAAAGTGAATTTTTGTAAATCAATATTATATTTACCAGAATGCAAGAGTTTAGCTGTTAAAAGACTTTATTGCACAGCTATTTTTATTTTTCATTTGTAAAGGAACGTGTTTATTTAGTCATGTGTATTCATTTCTATTTTTTGTTTAAATTCTTAGTTTGTTTTTTTTGGCAAATTTTTAGCAATATTTTAGAATTTCAGGCTATTCTATAGATATTTTAATCACTTTTTTGGAAATTTATTCTAGATCATGTTAGTAAACTTTGATTTGAAAAAATAATTTTTACTCTCGAGGAGTTTCTTAGTCTTTTTCGTAAGAGTCAGAGTTGGAATAATTGACATTTCCTTCCAATCATGTCTCTTTGCGGTCAAAGGTACTATTTACTACATCATAACAGTAATAGTAGCAAACAAAAGGAGGGTGCGATGTCAATACTTTAGGATAACCTAGTTATGAGCTCTCTAGAGGGGGTGGGGAAGGAGGAGGTAAGATCTCGGGTATCTTTCGGTAATTTCACAACAGCCCAGTTAGACGAAACCAATATTTTGGAGCTTAGGAGGAAGCGAGGCCTAAAAAAAATACTTTTCTTTACTATGAGTTTTATGGCATGCAATAAGTTGTAAACCAAGATATCCCTAGTTTTTGTATTTCTGACCCGCCTCGGTGGCGTAGTTGGCTAACGCGCTTGTCGTGTTGAGCTCGACTGCTGAGGACGGGTAGATCGAGGTTCGAATCTCGGTCGAGTGAACTGGGGGTGGTTTTTCCTAAATGGCTTTCCACTCTCCCTCCACGCAAATGCGGGTTCACTTCCTCTAACTCAACCTTCCAATTCCTAATCCATTAGCATAATTAGTACTTAAAGCGTATAACCCGAACGGGTAGTAAGACGCGGTGCTAAATATTAATTGTATTTCTGACTGGCTTCGTCTTTTTATTGCTTTTTTGTGCCTTGTGAGCGAATCAAAGACAATATTCTCCATACTCTAGACACAGAGGGTGGTACATTCTTCACTTGACACCCTGTGTGACCATACAGGTCGCACACACATAAGGCCATCATCACTAGTGGCACTAGTTTATTTAGTGTTTGTAGGAGATCTAAGAACTAACAAACTAAAATATAATGCACAATAATCTGGAACAAACTAATAGTTATAAAATCAAAAATACAAATTTTGTTATATTTTATCTAATTGAGGTGAGGAAACGTAGCTTAGCATAGTGATAAGAATATATTAATTTTAAAACTATCAACATGAAATAAATAATTTTTTTTAAAGAAATTCAGAACAAAATAAATATAAACATGTTAAGGAACTCAAACTAACAACAATCTTTAAACAAAAAATGTTAATGTTTTCAAAGAATGTGAGAGAGCTACTACTAGAAAAAATATCGAGGCTTTAAAAAAGGAATAAATGGAAATCTTCGAAAAAAGAAATCTAAAATGAACCAAGAACTATTTATTGATTGCAAAGATAAAATATCTATTTTTAAAAGTTGTATGTATTCATGTGGAGAATATGGTTGCCATAAAGGCGTCAATCCACGCTCCTACTGTAAATAAATCTTGTGTTGTCCTGCCAAAAAAAAATTTGTGCGTTTGTTTACGAACCATCCGTAACAAACAAAGGAAACAGTTTTGTAATAATAATAAAAAAATGTTTTTAAAAGAGAAGAAGGGTGAATTCATGGATGTCAAATGTTAAAGTATAGTTAATTTTGGGGACCAAAACTTTTTTTTTTTAACAATCTGAAACAAATGATCGCAACCATAAAAATTTCAATTCTCAAAAGTGAGAGGAAGATATCGTAAAGCTGGCACTACCAATGTAAACATACCATTTGTGAGATAATCCAAACGGAACAAACGAAATTGTTGTTGGGCAATGCTAAACAATCGAATGCAACCGTAAATACATGAATTTTTTTAAAGTGGAGGGGCTACCGTAAAGTTGGCCACTCACGAGTAAGCAAAGTGTCACAAGTTCAAGTCCCATTTGTGCAAGAACAAATGCAAAACAAACGAGCCTTTTTGCGGTACAATCAGGAAACAAACGATCGGAAACTATAAAAATGTAATTTTTTCAAAGTGTGTGTGGGGGGGGGGGAGGGGGGTGTTACCGTGAAGTTGGCCCCACCAATGTAGACATATCATTTGTGGGCCTATCAAAGCAGAACAAACGAAAATGTTTGTGGAACAATCTTCAACAAGCGAAAAACAAACGATTGCAATAAAAAAAAGTTGAATTTTTAAATTGGGGGAGACGGGGAGGGGGCCACTATGCAGACGTATTTTTTTCACAGTTGGTACCTACCCATGGTACAAATTGTGGGATAATTTGCATTTGCTTAAGAGAATATTAAACATCTATCCATGTTTCCTGTTATATTATTTTTGACGGAGGTATCGTTCTTATTAATAATCTAGGTATGTCATCGTCACTTTCCTATACAACTCGAAATTATTCATTTTCATTGAACTAATCTCACAACTATCATCTTCTTTATGGACTCTTGGACTTCAATGGGACTCACCCCTTCCAAGTGAAGTGGCTACCCTTTGGAAAACCTTTCTCAAGGAACTACCCTCGCTTCAACCAGTTACGGTGCCACGCTCTCTCTCACTGTCTCAATCAGTAAATATACAACTTCATGGATTCTAAGATGCCTTAGAACAAGGATACTCTGCCGTTGTATACCTAAGATGTACTTCTCAAGATAACAAGGTCAAGGTCACTCTTATCTTGGCAAAATCACGTGTTGCACCTCTCAAACGCCTCTCGATACCTCGCCTAGAATTGTGTGGTGCTCATCTTCTGGCCAAACTCTTGAAATATTGTACCTCTCTTCTCTCTTACCAGTGCCGCATAGACTCAACCATTTCATGGTGCGATTCATCCATTGTCCTGTCATGGATCCAAACCCCTCCCTACCGCTTGAAGGTGTATGTTGCAAATCGTATTGCACAAATTCAAGAATGGGCCCCACCTCACTTATGGTCTCATATTTCATCAACTCACAACCCTGCTGATTGTGCTTCTCGTGGTCTCTCACCACCCAACTCTACGACCACCCCCTTTGGTGGCATGGGCCACTCTGGCTTCGGTCCTTATCTCAGACTTGGCCTTCACCGCAATTTACGCCTGTGCTGGACGCACATCTTCTAGACGTGAAACCTTCACCCTTCAACGTGCTGATCTCAACTCCGTCTCAAGAATGGGAGCTACTCTTCAAGTTCTCATCGTGGACAACACTCACGCACGTCACCACCTACGTACAGAGATTCGTCAACCACTCTAGGGTGAACCCCGATTAGCCGGACCTCTTACCCCTGAAGAAATTAGTGAATCTACCCTGACAATTTGTAAACAAATTCCAATTGGTCATTTTGCTGAAGATATCTCAGCTCTCCAAAAGGATAAAAGTTGTAGTCCACGACTTCAGCATCTTTCACTATTTTTAGATGAACATGGTGTAATCCGTGTTGGAGGATGGCTACGACACTCTAACCTTCCTCATGATTCTAAACACCCTATTGTTTTGCCCAAGTCTCATCATGTCGTAAATCTGACTATCGATCATTACCATCATGACACTCTACACTCCGGTCCTCAACTCCTGCAAGCGACGGTTTGCAAGAAATTTTGGATTATGTCCACTTGCAGCATAATCCGCTCAAGAATTCACAAGTGTATTCGATGCTTCAAATGTAAGCCAAGACTCATTCCACCTATGATGGGAGATCTACCCGAGACACGTGTCACCCCAGCTCGACCGTTTCTAAAAATTGGAATGGACTATGGAGGTCCTTTCTTGGTGAAGATACACTCTCTCAGACGCCTCCAGTCTGTTAAGGCATATTTGTGTTTGTTTATCTGTTTTTCTACCAAAGCCGTGCATATCGAAGCTGTCACTGACTTATCATTGGATGCTTTTATCGCCACCCTCACTAGATTTGTGTCACGGAGAGGATTGTGCACCGATCTTTATTCTGACTGCAGCACAAACTTTGTTGGAGCATATTCTCAATTGACTCGAATAGTTCGTGGTTTTCTCAACCAAACAACGACTCAGAAAAACTTGAATAACTTTGCGGTTAAGCACTCCATCCGATTCCATTTTCAACCACCTACAGCTCCTTATCAAGTTGGATTGTGAGAACGAACAATAAATAGCGCCAAACATAATTTAACCCGAGTGATTGGAACGCAGATCTTAACGCTCGAAGAGTTCATCACACTCACAATCAAAGTGGGAGCAATGCTCAATTCTCGGTCTCTCATTCCTATCTCAGCGGATCCCTCTGAATTCAATGTTTTTACTCCAGGGCATTTTTTAATTGGATCCCCTCTCAACTCAGTTCCCGACGTCGACTTCGCAGAAGGTACAACGAACCGCCTCAAGAGATGGCAACTAGTCCAGGCATTTTCTCAGCGTATCTGGCACAGGTGGCAGATGGAATATCTGCATACTCTTCAGCAACGTTCGAAGTGGACAGTGAAGACTAATAACCTGAAAATTGGTGACCTAGTGCTAGTTCATGAGCAAAAGAACTCTCCCCTCTCGTGGTACATTGGAAGAATAACCGCAACATTTCCAGGGTCTGATGGCGTAGTACGAGTTGTGAGCCTTCAAACTTCTTCAGGTTCTCTCTCTCGACCTGCATTTAAGGTCTTCCCATTACCCCTCAACTAATGCATTGTCTTGTATGGTTTTTCTACTCGTTTCTCATACTATCTGTTAACTCTCTTGCCATCTCTACCTTTTGATTGAACCGACTATCGGTTCAAGGGGGCCGGTATGTTGAATATTCCATTATTCGCTAGTTTTACTTGGTTATTTCCACCCATATTCCCCCTCACTCAACTCTGCGTGCCTGCAGATTTCTCGGAATTCGCCATCCCTCTACCCTCTTCCAACTCCTAAGTCAACCCTCTTAAGCCTGTAGTTTACCACTCTACAAACAGTGTGCGTTGAAATCCATTCTTTATCATATCTCGGTGAACCTCGCTGGCTATGTTTCATTTGAAAATGAACTAAAAAAAAAACTCCGTGCAAAGTTATTTAGTACGTGACTATTCATATATAATATGTTAATAATGTTCTCTGTGTCTGTTTTTTATTTAATATAATATGTACTTATAAAACGTGAGTGTTTAGGGGAGGTCTTCTCGCAAATTAATATTATTAAGAAGACCATCCTCGGATCAAGACCGTCGCTCCCAGGCTTTCCCGAAGCTCCAGCCAAAGACACCCCTCGAAGGTAGGCTCCACATAGTACATCTTTTTTTAAACCAACATTCAACTCCCGTCTCTGTTTTAGTGTACCTAAAACTGGTCCTCCGGAATAAATTACAGTTTTTCGTTAATCTTAATTATATAAACAGATAGATCGCTCATACAAGTATGTTTTCCGTTGGTAAGGCGAGAAAGAAATTTATTTTAAAGTATGTTGATTAATATAATGTTTTATTTATATTGTGTAAACTGTAGTCTATAATTAATTTTATTTATTTTGTATTCATTTGTTTAAATAAACTTTCCACTTTGGCAACTAAAAATGTGAAATGATTCCTGTGTTTGCTTAATTGGCTTTATTGTTTGAACTTAATAAAGTACAGTTATGTAATGGGTTGATTAATATTTCAAAAAACATGTGAAATTATTAAATAACCTATATACGTATTAATATATTAGAACGGTTTGATGCTAAATTGATAAACTGGCTTAAAAATGGGGCCCTCAGATTTTTTCCCTCAGGCCTCACATGTAATAAATATGGCCCTGCTTGGAGCAGTCATTACTGCAAGTGGAGCTATTGTTTTATATTCAGAGGGAGTTAATAGGGGTTCAGGGTTATTCCCATAATATGAACTTTGAAAATCTTCATACATCTCGTATGATATCGAGTACTTACTAGCGTCGAATTTAACGTTCAAGTTTCCGTGTGGATAGCGTTCCTCGTTGAGTTTCACTTGCGTGTTTGTCAACTGGATATGGTTACTGGCACTTGCATTGTTGAGAGCAGTCTGAAAACCTAGAATAAGGTGTCAAGGTTAGTCCAGCTGGGTTGAAGTCTTGACGTTCCAAACACGCTTTGTCGTGTGAGGAAGCTCTGGATGCACATATAACTCCCAAATGAGAAAGGGTAGCTCTACTGTTCGACCCTTTTTCACGAAGTTTAAGAGATTTAACCGCTGTACGTATTCACTTTAATATGCGTCATTTTCCATTAGCTATTAGTTATTTATACTATACAACGAGTTTCGGGATTAGCGGCGATCAATGCGTTGACGTCAGAAGTTGAACGCAGTAATACTAATTTTTGCTTAACGTTTATCATGATGGGCTCATAGTCTTCAATGAAGCCTAATATCATGCGTAGAGGAATGTTTATTTCGAAGTATCCAATCGTTGGATGTACGTATATGATCACCTCCTCATTTGTTTTCTATCCTGCGTTCAAGTAATATCTGCGCTCATCTGGACGGATGGAGATATATCCCTTCATGGTGCTTGTGATGCCTACATATTTATTTTGATCGATTTCAACTCTATTGAGCTCATAGCTTATACGATTGAATTAATATAATATTCCGTTACTCACTATCATTGAGGTGCTTCTGATCGCATTGTTAGCTCTAAGTAACAACCTTCCTCGTATCATGAGCAAACTTCGGCGTGGAAGGGTGTAAACATACGACTGTTGAATAGGTGTACATATTTCACTGGTATTATTGAAAGCACTGTTAGAGTAGGGAAGGCGGCTGTGATACTCGACACTCGTCTAAACTTCATCGAAAGCAACCTTATCACCGATACTTAGTATTTCCATCATATCTCTTCATGGTGTATCCTAAAGATTTAAGAAATCTTTTGTTTGCAGGTATAACACTGTCGTCGACCTTCTCCTAAATATATATGTAGGTTAGCTTCGTGAACTTCGATGTTCTATTCCTGCCATATAATAAACCTATTAAATAAGTTTTAAATGCAAACGGAGCGTGATTGTCTCTCCACGAAAATGTATACGTTCTTCATTTTCATCCGTCAGCCACACGCTAATTTTGTCAACTATTTGTGGGCTCATTGGCATATAAATGACATTCATAGGCCACAATCTTATAACCAGGTGGAATGATCGGAAAATTCGTGAATTGTATTTATAGGTTTACTATTAATGCACGCTCTTTTGGTAAGGCTACAGTTGATTCTGATGACGTTCACTCTCAAAATAACAACTGGGTATGCAAAGATGTGCACCTTATTGGCCTCAAGAATCTTCTGTTCATAGACAGGTAAAGAGGCAAACGTAAAATACGTAAAACGTACGTAAAATCGATCTCTTTTGCGCAAGTTATATGACACGATAACGTGTTTGGGTTTACAAAAATTGAAATTTTTATTCTTCTAAAATTTGTTTTAGATAACGCACAAACTCTTTGAGTTCATATGCTCTGACAGATATAACGTAAACACTTTTCCCGCAGTAGATATGGTCTCCATAGATATTTGGAATCGAGTTTAAAGTTTAAAAATTGATAAGATCAAGGGTCCCATCATCTCTGCCCTCCAACACAATGGGGGAAAATAGTTAGCACTCAAATCAGAGCTATTACTCGTCAGTGTTAACGTTTAAGACATGATTGAAAGATTAAATCTTTTTATTAATCTATTTATCCGTCAACTAATAACCACAAACTTAAATCACCCCAAATTTAACTGGTGTACGTTTGGAAACGTTTATGATTGTATCCAATAAAATTGATACCATTTAGATAACGAACCAGCTTAAGTGAAGGTCTCAGATCCCCAAAACTGTCAAAACATAGCACATTATTTCTCGGTTTTATGCATGCTACCCAGTGCGTACCATTTCCATGCTTATCGTCTAGGTTTATGATAGCTCGTTCGTTCCCTTTTGGTCAAGGTGGTAAATTATTGCGCACACACACTTCCTTAAAATGGGATATGCTAAGTCGTTGGGAGTAGTTTTGTAATTCCACATCTGTCAGAGAACGTCCTGGTAGCAACGAAATTAGTTTTTTGGATAAGGTTTTAGAAACAGACCCTTACCTGAATTTTTTCACATGGCAATATCTCTAATGGTTTTGTTATGACCTTGAGCCTCGTTTAACTGTTTTTTAGTTGACTTAAGAGTCATTTACAGCCCTAGCGATAGCAGCCGTGACTCCAGCCAGCCCTCCTATAGCTGATAGACCTGCGAGTATCGGAATGAGAAGTAGAAGTCCTCCTATTGTTGGTTTAATAACTCTTGCTCTTTTTCTTCCTCTTCAAGAGTCGTCTAGCAACAATTGCTATCATCTTGCTATAAGATGAAGTTTTAACTCATTTTGACTTTTTTCTTATCAATACTCATGCCCATATTAACTTTAGCTTTCATGACGGTGCTCACGGCCCTAGTGGCTGCATGTTCTCCGAATCCACTGTTGTCAGATTTTGTTTGCCGCCACGCTTTCTCTGCAAGAACTTTATCTGCGTTATGCCTATCAGTGAGGTTTTTATATTTAGAGTAGGTTATATCGTGCTCTTTACAAGCCTTATCCAACTTGTTTATTCCAGGATCACCTCGTTGTAAACGTTTCCCCAAATTTGTACCAGGCCCGCAGTACTTATACTTTGGCAGATGAAGTTCAAATGGTAGATTATCGATGAGTTTGTTCAATGATCCCTTCCCTGTCCACTTAATATCTCTTAATGTTGCTCAATTATATATTTATATTATGTATATACCTTAAAGCATTATCATGAAAGTGGTTAAACAGGATAATACATTTTTGGTGCGTAATGGTGACTATGGTGAGAAGCTACAACGTCAAATAGACGGTCTGCTTTTGCCCAATAACCTACGCAGAATAATTTGTAGACCATCGAACTGCAGCAAGACAAACGTTATGATAAGTCTTCTTGAAGAAACCAACGGGCTCCGTTTTGAAAATAACTACATATATTCAAAATCGTTGTATCAACCTAAATATGCTAGATTAGCTCATCTTCTATCTCTCATTGAAGGGTTAGGCTATTTTACGTTTACGGAAAATGACAATATAACCCCACCCTCAGATTTGCTACCTAACTCCATTTTCATATTCAACGATGTGGCAATAGATAAACAGAACAACATCCAAGCCTATTTTAGAATGGGAAGTCATAAAGTGGTAGACGGTTTTTACCTATGCCAAACGTATTCGCGTATACCTAAACAACTATTGAGAAACAACGCAAACTTGATTGTTCTTTTCAAGAGTGACAATAAAAACTTAAAACACATGTATGGTGACCATGTTTTCCATGTGTTGGCGAGATAAATACGGTTTCATGGTCATCAGTAAAGGCAATGATTTAACTGAGGGACGTTACAGACAAGATTTCGATAGATTTCAGTTTTACACGTTCCGTCATGTCGAGCATATTAAAGTTTGGTCATAGTCTCCTTCATGATAGATTCAACAATGGTAATGGAAATAATTTTGACTCTGACGGTAATTACGATGCCTATAGAATTAAATTTATTAATTTTGGATGAGCCGTTATGTCAGATGACGCGTGCACTAAGCGCTACTTAGATTATAAAGATAATCAACATAGCAACGAGCATATTACCACTCTAAATAAGGCAAAAGAGCTATTAACGACGTCTGTTAGTATGATAGTGAACGGTTTGGGAACCGCTCGTATGAGGATACTACGCATCGAAAAGTCTTAGACTGTGCTTCGTCACGTGAGAAATTTCATGGTCGAACTGATGAAAAACGGTGTAGTGAGCATGTCGACAGATGATAAAGATGAAACGTTTTATATTGAAGATAAACATATCGTTTGTAATGTGATTTGACAGAAATAAGAATCGGATGCTGTTCCCAAATTCTATATTGATGAGCGCTTACGTAGCGGATTTTATACCATATATTTACAAAGCTATCCATCTAATACGAATTCGTTGAGCTTCATATCGATTAGAGCACCTGAATATGAGTTTCGAACAACTGGTATGGTACGTTTAATCAACACAAATCCTGATGTGGGAGAAGTGTTTATTATGCTAAATAGAAAACCTCTTGAAACGATATAATTTAAGGTTAAGGCGAGAGATTATATTACGATAAAAAGAAAAAAGAAAAATGATAAGTCAATTGTTACATTACATGTCGAGATTGGTTTCGTCTATGATTCTACACATTAAAATGTAAATGAAATCCATTGCTTTCCTCATTTTAATCACGAGGAAGGAGAAAGTAACCGAGGATATCATTAAAACAAGCAAAGCTATTTGTCAAAAGTAAAAGCAATTTCGTGAAACATGACTTAAATCAAACAATCTCTTAGAGAAAGATTTAAAACCCATCACTGAACCGCTAAACAAATTGGTATATCTAGATGAAAATAAACCAAAACTGCCCTCTTCTAAGCTTGAAAATCTAGAAAACCCTATAACACAGTCCCTGACCAACTATACAGACACTTCTCGTGGACAAGCTGATTCCACATTTGGCATTCGTCGTGAAGATAGAAAATTAATGCTAGGTGATTCGGAAGTATTATTCATTCAGGATAATTCCATTCACGCTAAATATATCGTTTTACAGGCCACTCTAGGACTTTATGAACTATTCTTCAAAAAGTACTCTATATACTACAGCGAGAATGATTTGCAAGAATATACGGCGCTACTTATACTCACCCACGCCCATTTGCAAAATCATATTCCATTTGGAGGATTCAAGTCAAGTAAAGGACCTAAGTATACAATTATCATCGCACCACTATTCGAGATTCATGAAGGGAAATGTATGACATTCGATAGCACGAAGATCGAGGATAGTAAACCTATCAACTATACATACTGGGATGATGTTAACGAGTTAGTTGATCGAATCAGACTCTTACACGCATCCAAATCAACTGGACACACCACCCACGATAATGAGTTCATCTCGATCGTAGAAGAATTACGTGAAGCAGGCATCATCGAATAAATTAATGTTGCAATCCCAGCTATCGCTCACTCGTTTCATCATGTCGAAACTAGAAATAGCACGTGAGCTTCATCGACCAGTTCGACGCAACTACGCTCACAGAAGTATCATCATAAGAGGTCTTTACGATCTGATTCAAGCAGATATTGTGAAAATGATCCCACATGCTAAGTCCAACGATGGGTATAAATATTTACTCACACCCATCAATACATATTCAAAGTTAACATGGGCCAAACCTGTTAAATTGAGGAGTGGGAAGAATGTCACCGCAGCCATGAAAGCTATTTTCGATCTTGGAAGAATTCCTCGTAACGTGCAAACGGATCGAGAGAAAGAGTTTTACAATTCAGACATTAAAACACTAATTAAATTATATAATATCAACCACTATTCTACCTATAGTATACTCAAGGCTAGCATCGTAGAATGATTCAATCAAATACTCAAGAATACGATGTGGACTAAATTTAGTGAAAATTGTTCGTATCAGTGGATCGATATGCTCGATGCACTCCTCGACGAATACAACAACACCGTGCACTCTACCATAAAGATGCGACCAAATTATTTTAAAGATAATAGACTTCCTCGTACAGTGTACAGTCGAATCAAAAAGATCGATCCTCACCAAAAAAATCCGCGTTGGTGAACACGTCAGAATCAGCAAGCTTAAAAGTGTTTTGACAAGGGATATACACCCAACTGGTCTACAAAACTGATTATAGTTGTCAAAGTTCATGAGTCGAACCCTAGGACCTATTTGTTGGAAGACCTACATGGAACTTCTATCAAGGGAGCTTTCTACTCTCACGAGATATACAATACATCTCATCCGGACGTTTATCTGGTGGAAAAAGTAATCCGACAACGTCAGAATAAAGTATTCATCAAGGGGCTTGGACTCGAATCTTCACATAATAGTTGGATTAATTAAGATGATATTACATAAATGTATAAGCTGAAATTTAATAGTAAAGGAAATAATTGTCTTATAATTTTGTTTTATATATATTTTTAATTGAAATTGAATTTAATAATAAAGGAAATATGTAATTAGGTATGTTTTTTATCATTAAAATTATACCTATCGATTAATATAGTTATTTATTTAAATATAGATTTACAAAACAATACATAGCGTAATAATATAAGTTTTACCAGCCAGTATTTTTTGTCCTTTTTCTATTTTTTAACAGTTCAATCCACACTAACACACCACTACTAACTTAATCCTATTCCACTCGATCAGAACTTAAACCACCGATGTTAATGTATTCACTGGTAGAGGGGCTGGTTCATTGATACTGGTATTTTGGCGAATATTCCCACCTCCATCTTCCTTGCCTATAGCCTCCTCTTAGATAGTGGTGGTGTTGGTGTTGAGGCTAATAGTGATGTTTTCCATCGAGGTGTTGTCACAATTAACTCCATTGTAGGAAACACCCACTTCTTCGCTAACGTTGCCGTCAAGAACGTCTCTGGCAGAGTCGTTAACGTCCCACCAATGCTCGGATGACATGTCTCCTCTAAGCTCGAGAAACAAGACATGATTCCACCCACCCTTCCTCGTGTTGAGGGTGCTACCACATGCCGGGATTCGAACAGTATAATTTATGCGTGATACCATTACAATTTTTTGTGTGAACTCTATCATCTATGTGAATACCATTATTATCAATTATTGGTATGTAATATAAACTGATCTCCCTATCGCTAATGGCAACTTCCCCCATTTCCTCTAATATAATATATCCCATACGTCTGAACATTGTGTATAATCTATATTTACTGTTCACTTATACTGAGGGGAGGACCACATTTCCCCTATATATATATATATATATATATATATATATATATATATATATATATATATACATATATATATATACACCCCTCCATAGACCATCAGAGGAAATATAAAACAAGCATTATTCTAAAGAAGGGAAGACCACATTTCTCCTACACATCCATACACCCCTCCATGGAGCCCCTCCACATCTATACACCCCTCCAGTTACTCATGCAACTTTCCTTACCTTCAAGAATAACTATATAACTTTGCTAAATTAAAGAATAACTTTGCCAATTTAAATCCTAACTAACCCTACCATGCCAATATTGTCCAAAAATTGCCAAACATACCGCAAATATCAACCAGTATTCTGAATATCATGAAAAACATATTTTTCAAACTTGAGACAAACATGCGAAATAAATTTTGCAAAATTGCGGAAAATTTGTAACATATATTTTGAAAAATTGCGGAAATACATAAGAAATTTGCAACTGGTGCAAAACTCCCAGATCCACCCTACTTGTAATGTTTAAACATATATATTTATTACATTTGTGAAACACCTATTTCATAATGAATATTTGTTCATATGTTGTTGTGTAGACCTTATACAATACACTTTTATAATCGGAAACAACAAAAATCCGAACTTGTGTTGCCGTGAATGGGCTACTGGTAGCTCTGAGTAGATAACAATTCTACCTATCCATCATCGACTCTCTTAAATTAATGAACAGTGCATTACCCTTCAAAAGCTATGAAACTGGCTGGATCAACGGTAACACATAGTTGAACAAAGTCTAAAATATGGAACTCAATTCCTGTGTCCAAGTTTCATTTGTAAACATATATTTGTTTTATGTTTATAGACGTTGAATAATTTGTAATAAATAATAATTTCAATAAACTGTGTCATATTGGAGGTGGTAGAACTGAAGAAACTATTAGAAGCAATTTAAATGTGGTGCTACAGAAAAATGATGAAAATGTCATCCATAGAGAGAGTCAAATTCGCAGATGTGCTAAGAAAGCCAAAGGAAGTGAGGACTATTTATTAATATGTTTAGACTCATAATCAGACATGGAAAATATGACGAAATTAATAATTATTTAAGCATAATAAATTATAATTAAGAAAAAAATCAACAGCAAGACCAATGATGGGATGCATGAATCAAACATTGGAAGATATTGTCATGAATAAAAGACTTAGCTAAGGAAGGGAAGGGGATATCTGCAGTAAGCCAATCGGAAGATTGATGGCAAATAATTATGTTGTGTCTTAGCATAATTTTAACACGACACAATACAAAGTAAAAATATTTAGTTCTAAATATGAAAAAGAGATAGTGTCTTGATGTTATTATGATATTAGTACTAATTCAATTTGATAGTGTTCTTGGAATTTTGTACAAATCATAGTCAATTACATCATATTAATAAGGATACAGATAGCACTAGCACACCAAAATAGTTATGGCTATGCTTACATTGTCTGAGATGTTGGTCTCACCATAAACAGGATTGCTGTTTGATGTGGATATCCAAGTTTAAATCTCGACTAAGTGTGATGGGGGGGTTATGATAGTAAGTCTTCACTTTCTTAAATTTCTAATTCAATAATTATTTGAATTATATTCCCACAAATATTTTCTTGGATACAAAGTGCTACAATTATAATATTTAAATATTATTGCACTTAATTTTATGGAAAAATAATCAAAATTTGCAATGTCCCAAGCATTATCATAGTAAAATAACGCTATAAATATGAGAGTATAATATAAGTAATCATAAATTTATAATGCAAAAATCTAATTCGCAATAATCGTAGTATTTTCGCTACAAAAAACTACAAATATGAAAAAACAATAGACGCCTATAATTTATAAATACAATATTTTGAATTGCATTGTTTCTCACCAATACAAAATGCTACTTTTTTATATGATATTTAAAAAACTCTTATATATATATATATATATATATATATATATACAGTTTATATATTCATGTATTTTTAAACATATACATATATATATATATATATATATATATATATATATATATAAAACATTGATATAGATTGTAAATTAAGTCTTATAAAAAAAAGGATTTTAAATGTTATTTGAAACATAAATAGCTAATAATGTAGTTATTCTTATTGATATGAATTCCTGGATAATTGTTCAAATCAATGTTCTCACTATAATGTAATACACTTTCTAGAATTGGCATTGTATCTTCAAAGACAGTGGTGCAAAGCCTTTCAACACCCGAGGGCCACTTTAACTTTAACTGAACCATGGTGGGCTGCAAGGCCATTCCCCTCCCCCTCACTTGCCAAACACATATCTATCTTTTCCAAATCGAACCAATAAGCCTATAAGTTATAGTGAGATAATTATTTTTGAAAATCGCACTAAAATGTGATATTAAAATTACATGTTATAATTTAGATATTAGATTCAAAAATGAAAATTTTAATTTGTAAAGAAACACTTTTAAAAAACAAACACACAATTAAACTAAGAGTACATTTGTTTAAAAAGCATGCACAGATTTACAAAAGAAAAAACATTAAATTGGCCATCTCTTGATTTGATCCGTTTCATCACAGAAAATGAGTGTTCACAAAAGTTGGCGGTTCCGAATAATGTTTCCATTTTAGAGCATGATTATTCAATACTTCCATGTCATTAGGCAAGTTTTTTTTAAAATAAAAATCCAGTAAAGAAACTTCTGAAAATTTTGTCTTCAATTCAGAGTCACATTGCAGATCAATTAACTCCATCTGGAATACGATGGACTGTCTCAACATCAGTAGTGAACGGCAGAGAAAACACGTCAAACGATTTCTCAAATTTTCTCGCATATTGAAAGCTTAAACTCAATTTATTTAAAGATTCTCTACAATTATGGCATATTTAGTGAGGTTAATGGCGCTTCTTCAGAACTTTCAGCAAAACGTTTAATTGTTGGAAAACTCACCATTTTCCAAAATTTCAGCTGTGACGGCCATAATATCAGTTTAACCTCAAACGACTTTATTAAGCAAAACAAGTTATTGATCATATTATTTTTTTCCTTGAAGCCTTATAAATTTAACTCGTTAAGATGTTGGGCCATGTAAACTAAAACAGATAAATTACACACCCAATCATCTTTCTCAAAGTCTACTACCAGATACTCACCACGACATTTTAAACAGATAAATATCTCTTAACGTAGCTCATGCCCTCTTTTAAGCATTCTTCCAGCACTAAGTCAACGAACTTGTATAAAATAAACAACATCGTCATACTGAGAGTCTAATTCTGAAAATAATTCTTGGAAGTGACGATGAGTGAGTCCTCTGGAACGAAAAAAATGTATTACTTTGACTACTACTTTCATCACGTGCTCCATATTAATAGTTTTTGCACAAAGGTTTTCTTGATATAAAATACAATGTCTTACGACGATATCATTGCCCATGTTTTTTCACTCTGTTGCTTAATAGTTCACAGACCCTTGCTTCTTTCCCACCCATCTGTTTAAATACCACGTAATATTTTTAGGTTTAAATTATACTTTTACAAGATTTTTTTCACTTCACAATAAATGTCTGAGCCTTTGGATGTATCTTTCATAGGAATCAACGCCAACAATTCCTCTGTAATGTTAAAATTTCTATCAACACCATGGATAAAAATTTAAAGCTGTACTGCGCAGTGTCAGTGACATCTGTGCTTTCCTCCATGGCCAATGAAAAGTACTTACATTTTATAATTTCCCTTCAATATTTTTTCAATGTCTTATACCATTTCTACTGATCTTCTGGATATTATCATACGATTAAGACTAATTCTTGAAATTATACTTTTTTTCTCCGGGAAAGCTATATTTCCCACTTCTTCCAGACATTCTGTAACTAGCTCTCTATCCTCGTATCTCTTTTTTTTTTTAAACTAAGATTTCGATATAACAAAACTTGCTTTGACTGCAATTTCCAAGTCGTCAGTTACTTTTCGAAAAACAAATTGTTGGTTTGTTAATTTACGTTGCAATTTATGTACCTTCTACTTTCTCATTTGTCCAGTCCACGCATTGCATTGGCCAGAATGTTTTGTATCGTAATGTCTCTTAATGTTGTACTCCTTTATTACATTCACTGTTTCTTTACAAATTAAACATGTTGCTTTGGCTTGTATTCTATGAACAAATAACTCTCACTCCATGTCTCCTGAAACACACTGTACTCGTCAGTCACTTTACGCTTTTTTACAGACATCGTCGTAAAATGTTACAATATTAATTAATCGCACCAAGCCGGAAGGTGAACAATAACAAACAATAACGCGCGTATCGGCGTCAACCGTCATCTGACTGAGCCAACATTACAGGAATTGCTGATACATCTTGCGCATGCGCAGACAGTAGTCCTCCAATACCGTTATCACCAACATGTATAGTGTAGCATGTGCAACGATCGATATTTAGTATATCTTAGAACAGTGGTACACAACCGTGGGGTTGTGTACCACTGTTCTAAGATATACTAAATATTTGAGAAGCATATTATATAAAGCATGCCAAAGCAGATTTGAATATTTATTTACACTAAATATAATTTTGAATACATTATTATATTATTACCAGCATATATGTAATTATATTATTGCTACGGAAACTACTCAAAGAATATGTATTCAAATTACATCCACATGACTTGTTCAGGTGGACCTCCATGATGACTGCCTGCTGTCTACTAACATTTCTTAAGTTCCTTGTAGTTTATTAAATACTATTAAAGAATGTGTAGAAAGAGATACACTGCAAAGGGCTGCCGAAAAAACGCTTTGATTTTGAAGTAAAATAAATAACTTATAAGATAGGATACATTGCCAAGATAAGGGTTATATTTGTTAGGTGTACTTACTATTTGTCTATTAAAAATCCTTCCACTCTGTGCAAGTCTTTGGAGAACCATCCAGCAGGTTTGAATGTTAGTATGGCTCTATGACCTAAAAAAAAAAATAAAAAAAATTATAAGACATTATATATAAAATGCCCAAACAAAATAAGAATAACATTTTATGTTTTGGATACAATACCATATATAATCAAAAGTTTCTATAAAAAAAGTAGTTTTAAAAGGGATGAAAACTAAAATTACAGGTTACTTGCTCAAAATAATAAGAAACGTTGCCAAAGTACTGGTAATTTTACTTTATTAATATGGAGACATTAATAGAAGCTGAGCTTTCAAGAATTGACTACTTACCCTAAATAATCTCTAGGATAAATATACTTTAGTTAAATTTCATTGCACAAAGTACCCTAGTCTTTTCAATAGTTGGAAATCAGCATTAAGTAAAAATACACTCGTCTCTTGAAGTCAATTTTCATCGCATTTGATAGTTTTAGGTTATTTTCGATAAGTAATATCCATTTCATGACTAAACTAGATGCATTATAACATAATTCTGTAGAGGTTCATTATAACCAGAGTTGACTGTAGTTCGTAGCTAGTACCTTCCGGTAAAGATGGTTAGGCCATCTCCATGAGGTCCTTCTTGGTAAACTTAGGTCGAAAGCCCTATTAGGGTGATTCCTAAGATCGAGCTTTGACTCCCAGTGGGTCCATATAGGTTAAAGCCTTGCGAATAGAGCGATTCATAGGTTTTGTCATAATTCCCTGACGTGTGTACCCAGCACTCACGGAAGGAGAAACCAACTCCTCTCGCTGATGGACGCTGGCCAAGGTGGAGGAGTTTTCCTAGCTGTCCGATGGTGACAGGGATCGGTGGCAGGCATGGGTTTATCCATATCCATCTCTAGTTATAGGTCAGAGTGTTAAATCTGGCAACAACGCTTGTAATAACGTCATGAGTCCTGGAGAACTGCTGGTTCTTATGGACAATCGTGTGAATATTTACTGTTTTCTTTCATTAAAAACTGATGTCACTTTGAACGATACCAATAATTAGTCTAAATATGTTTTACATATATCATTAAACAAGAAAACACACACAAAATATCACATGGAAATAATAATTTTAAAATAAAGTTGCTAGGTAAAGACTATGTACCGTTCACAAACACGATTATAATATTATGATGAGCATTATAAAAGGGCATTGGCTCGAAGTATAGAAAGATCATTCATTGTTGCACCAATTAAAAGGTCCCGAGTTAAATTTCCACGTCCAGGTGTAGCTCTTTAGCAAATATTTTATAAAATAAGGAGTGTTATTTTTGTAATTGCTTTGAACTCTTACCAGCCTTGAGATATATAATCGTTTAACATTACTTTGGTAATGTTTAACTTTTCTTATTTTCTGAACAAGAGTTTTCATTGCAAAGTTTATCATTCCTATACTGGATGTAGTTAGTAAAAATATTTCCAAGTGTTGACGAAACCAAAGCAAATAATTCACGGAACCATTTTCCAAAAACACCCTCAATACATCGGACAATAATTAGAACTCCTATCTCCCCATCATCGGCAGTCTAGTACAATACAAGAGTAGCGACTTAGACCATGCGGCCACCGAAGCGAGTGCACGGGAAAAGTTTATTCTGATATTTTGGCAGAATAAACTTATTTTTGAACTTTTCTGTTAATACAAGCTCCATTATTGTAGGCCTATATCCATTAACTACAATCTTCAAATGGTTGTTGATGAACTAGTTAGTCTTCCTTTGGTATGATCATTGAAAAAGTTAATATCTGTATCATGTCCAACTAAAACAACAATGCAACAACTGCATTGCAAATGAACAGAAAATCTGTAGCAAGTATAACCACAAATGTACAAAGCCAAGGATTCTTGATTCATGTTAGCTTTTATTTGAATGCCATTAATCACATCCACAAACTTTTCATATCTTGTTTGTTTTTCTATATGGCCCCAACATAATGAAATATAAAAGCGCGAGTAACGCAACATTTTAAGCCAATTAAATTACATGAGAAACAAACATCCCGTACAATAAAACAAATTGAACTAAATAAGCAATTCTGCACATGGCTGTGTTGTCGATCGGCCTCAACGCAGTGTTGCCGAACTTTAGTATTCCGGCCTGTTACTAAAATGGCCGTGGTTCATTGGTCCCTAAATTGCTCGCTGAATGCGTTTACGTGAGTTGTTTGCTCCACAGATACAGGCTGCCGGACACTACACAGCAAGTGTATACCACCTTAATAAACTGTGATTGTCATGTCTTTACTTTTAATAAGCAAAGATCGTGATATTTGTGTGAATGTGATACTTCGTCCAGGTAATACATATTGTGACTAGCGAAAAATATTATTTATTTGTAAGAGTCAGTACTATGGTGTCAAAATAAAAAGGACAAAGGATTTTTACCCATAAAAGTATATAAATTAAAAATATATCAATAGCTTATCTTTTTTATATGGATAATTAAAATAATGATAATATTAGCACCCGTTCGGGTTATACGCTTTGAGTACTAGTTACGCTAATGGATAAGGAATTGGGAAGGTTGAATTAGAGGAAGCGAACCCGCATTTTCGTGGAGGGAGAGTGGAAAACCATTTAGGAAAACCCACCCCCACTTCACTCGACCGAGATTCGAACCTCGATCTCTCCGTCCTTAGCAGTCGAGCGTAACATGACTAGCGCGTTAGCCAACTACGCCACCGAGGCGGGTTATGTATATGGATAATTGCTTTGTAGAGTTATCTGTCATCTCTTCATAGCTAAGTCAAAGTTTTTGAATTTTTACAGACCCCAACATTGAAAATAATGAAAATTTAAGTCAAGTGGAATAAATATAATTTTTCATGCTTTCTTTCTCATATATAACTTGAAACTTAAAAAAAATTAAGCTTCTTGATAACTTAACATTTCAGGGTATTTTTTCAGGAGCATTTGGCTTAAAACTACTTTTGTAATGTACAAAATACATGATACGATTGAACATCTGCTTGAATAAATAATAGCTACGAATTAATGTTATATGATAAAATATATACTTTCACATGTATGCGCATGAATGCGTAGTTTTGTGAGTTTATAAATAAATGTATAAAACAGTCTTTGATTATTTAACGATCTTTATACTATCTAACTTATTCTTTCCTTTATTAAACTTAAAAGGTTATTTAAATTGATGTTGAAAGCAGTTTTATTTCCACGCAATTTGTTTATATTTTGCTTTTATTTTAATGGATTATTTACGTAGTTTCTTCCAATATTTTATTTGTATAATATTCTACAACAGTTTATTTGTGTATTATATTCCAATATTTTATTTGTATAGTATTTTCCAACAGTTTATTTGTGTATTATTTTCCAATAGTTTATTTGTATAGCATTTTTCAATAGTTATATTGTGTAGTATTTTCCAATAATTTTAGTAGTATATTTATATTTTTGTTTAATAGTATCATCTTGAAGTTTGTCCAAGCTTACACATTAAAATGTCCCTATAGTATTTATTAAAAGTATTTGGTATACATTTTAATAATGGTTCTCTATCTAGTAAGATGTATAGTATAAACTATGATATAATTCTTTTTAACACTGCGTCTTACTAACCGTTTGGGTTATATATACGCTTATTAAATATGATAAAATATCTTATAAATACACATAATTTATAGCCCTTTTTTGTTATCACCACGTCTTACTACCTGTTCAGGTTATACGCACCAAGTATGGCTCCAATCAATGAACGATGATCAACTTAGTTATGAGCATGATGTATTCATTACTCTCTCATTGTATGGAGTATGTCTCTAATCATTGAATGATTCAAAATGTATTAAAAGTATGATTAATGAATGATGATAAAGTAATTTAAATATGATGTATTATATTATCCATAAGCTATTATATGTATATTTTGTAACTCTTATCAATGTAGGATGATTAAATGTGGAGATCCAGAGAAGGAGGTATAGGTTGTTCAGGTAAAAAACATATTTCACAAATAGGGTGTACATTTTCAAATTTGACAAGAGTCAGTATGGTCAAGCATTCCTCGTAAACATCTTGATTTCCTCCTCCAATGCTATGTAGGATGTGAACAGTAGAGAAAGTAAAGTAGGTATACCTGTCCGTATGGTCCTTTCTTCACCCTAATGAGGAGGTGTGGTGAAGAAGGTAAGTTGCATAAGCAGGAGGGTTGCGGATGGGGTGTAGGTATGAGTGGGATAGGTTTGTGTCATGTAGGGGTTTGGAGAAAGGAATTTACCTTTATGGACGTAAGTATTTTGTCCATCGTAATGCTATCAGGGTAGAGGAGGGTGGGTCAGGGGAAAGAGTTAGAAAGGTGAATGTTTTATTTTGCTACACCCTAAAATAAAAACTAGTATTAACCAATAATAAACATTTAAATTGTAAGTTATTTTATTCATCTTAGCTCCTTATTCCTCTAATAAGACGAACAAAGGTGTTTAGTGTTTATAAATATATTTATAAGAAGTGAGGAAGTTGGTTGTCTTAAGGCGATTTATGATTGCAATTACTTACAATGTGTATCGTTGAACATTTACTGTTACTCTCCGGGGTGAACCAGGGCCAATTGAAAAAATATATATTTTTTTTAAATTTGAGGTTGAGAGGAGATGGATATTGACAGGCAATGAACCTCTACAACCAGAGAGGGAGGTGAGGGTATGGGGGAGTGGTGATCACAACATAGGCCCACTCAAAGACTGATCCTTGGGGAGGAGGGGGGGGGGGCAACTGCAAAACACCTATCGAGGATGACAAAGGATGCAGGTCTCCAAGAGGTGGTAAATTCCTCTCCAGGGGGGCCATAGTGACTCAGCAGTCTAATCCTTGGGGATAGAATCCACCTAAGCCTTAATATAGAACAAAATAATTAACCCTTGTGGTGCACAAGGACAATGCCTGCGGTTCTGGTACTTGTTTGTGGGGTATTATAAATTTTGTATACACTAACATGCGGGGGCTCCGGAAGAGGGGGCAAGGAGTCTTGAGCCCCCGTTGTTTTTATCTTGGGGGCTGGGACTATCTTAAGGCCCCCCCCCCCCAAATTTTCCAAGTAAATTTGAAACCCATGCATAAAACATACATCTGTTACCAATAATTTGGTGATTTTAAGTAATAAAGTATAATGACACGGCCTAAATTAAGATGCGTGCTTATTTGATATTGTTATTTTATGGATTGTGAATGACAAAATGAGTATTGCAGTGTGTTGTGATCAGCTTGCAATGTCAGCATTCTTCAGGGGCAAACCAGGCTGGAACGGAGGACACAAAGTGGTGTATCCAGCTATAGCGGCTGGCTAATCATAATTGAGTCTGGGGGATCACTTTACCAGTTTCTGGGGCTACGCGGGTTTGGACGCCGGCACATCAGTACTTGTTTTGGGGGCTACCACTCGTTCCCATAGTACCAAGGTTCCTAAACCGTGTAGGATCACCTAGAAGTCAGTCACGCCATTGGTTATGCCTTGCAATACTTCGTTATACCACAAGCTTCTAAATAGCTTTTAAATTATTTCATATTTAATATCGTTTATTAACATCACCCCTGTGATAGACATAGTAGTGCAGACAAAAACCATAAGACCCTAGTTGAACGTCAATCACGAACCCACACAATCATATCCCCCCCCCCCCCCCCGCCTTACCCCCTATGCTCGGCCACAACACATCTTGACAAACATTAGGCCCAAGTCGGTAAGACAGAGGAAAGGGGGGACAAATGAGATAAATTTACAATTAATTTAAAAGAAAACTGAAATGCCCTGATTTTTCAGTTTATCTGACACAATAATAAAAGGTATATCACAAAAATCTAGCGACTAACATTAGGACTAATTGTGATTCCCTTATATATAAACAATACAAGAATAGTAAAGCCAAAGCGTAATACTTATTGACCTTTTTGCTACTGATAGTAAAAAATTGAAAAAAATTCACAGTTGAATTGTAAGTTTAATTTTAACAAGAGGCGGATTTTCAGCCATAGTTAAAATTTTATTTTTGCCATATTTTTTATCAACCCTAAAAAATTAAAAATCTGGACCTCAACAAAATTACTACGCTTTCTTGTTTTGGTTTGAATAACATATTTAATCATTTTTAAACCTACGTTATGCTGTTATATGCATGGTTTGTAAAATAAAAACTAAATATTAAACAACGTCCATTAAGTTTCCCTCCACAATATGAGCCTTTTCAGGGTTGATGCGTTTACTTAGTTTACCCTGTGTGCAGTGGCACAGGAAATTGTTTATTGGGGGGGGGGGGGGGGGGGTTAAAATAATAATTTATTTTTATAGGGGATAACTTTTTTGAGATTTAAAACAAACAACAGTAAAATGTAATACAGCTGCCCCTCGCACTACGAGAGTGATTGGTTCTAATAAATAATCACGTAACACGAAAACACATAAAGGGAATTGATTTAAAATGGGCTTACCTTGCATAATTCAACTATAAACTAGAAAAATATATAACAAGGGCGTAGTGAGGGAAGGGTTATGTGGTTCAGACCCCTCACATCTCCCTAAAAATTTCTGAAGTTTAGAGGCATCCAATTTTCAAAAATTTGCTGGAGGAGGAATATTCTAAATAGCCACTAGGATTATACAAATTTTTAAAAAATAGGGGAGCTCTACCCTACATTTTTCTTTAATCAGTATAATTTTAAAAACTACCCACTTTTGAGGACCACACCAAATACGTTCTAGGGCATCAAATTTTAAAACAATAACTTAAAGGAAGAAAAATTCATTAAAAAATTCTAAGGCATCCAAATTTTAAACATTAACTGGCAGGGAGAGAACTTCCTAAAATGATTACCCCCATCACACAAATAAGGTTCCACCACCATTTTTTAAAACAATTTTCTTATTTCCCAGAAGTCTTAACATCATGCCATATACTTCAAATTTGGAATTCTCCTAAAATTAAATTCTCCCTACAACCATGAAACTAAGACCTTCCAGGGTAAACGGAATGTACATGGAAAACAGAGAAAACACTAAGATCGAATTAATTGGGTGTCACATGAAAAGTCAAGAAGTCGGATAAATTATAAAATGTCATTGAAGTTTTTAAATTTTTTCAATCAATTGTGAAATACGAAGTACAGAGCATTACCAAGTCTAAACTATTAATTTTATCCCCAACTGATGTGATTTATTGGTGATCTTTGTGCCAAGAATCTAATATAAGGCAATGAAATTATATTTTTACTTTCTCGCTATCTTACAGGTAAAGAAATTATTGTGATCGTCAAAAAAAATTGAACTCAAGATTTTGACGAATCCAAAAAAGTGGTTTTTGACTTTCCATCTGTCTGTCTGTACCTCCAACTAGCCTAAGCTATTTTACCGATCGGGCTAAAACTTAGTATCTAGGGTTTTCATAGGGTTGCCCTGGGGTATTTTTGGAATTGGATATCTAACCCTAAAATTAAGGGTAGTTTACTGAAGGACAAAAAGAGAAAAAGTCTATTTTCTCAAAATCGGCTCAAACGATTTTGATTAAATTTCATTTCTAAACATTTAAAATATTACAAACAAAATGGTTTCTCTAAATATTTCGACAAAATAACATTAAGATCTCCGGTCTGATGCGTAAATTTTCTTTTTTTTATAATATTTCCTAAACTATTTGAGATATAAAATTTCTTATCGTTATAAATATGTAGGTCTCTTAATAATACAAATCTATACTAATATTATAAAGAGGAAAGATTTATTTTTTTATTTTTTTTTGTAATGGATAAACTCAAAAACTACTTGACCGATTTTAAAAATTCTTTCACCAATATAAAGCTATATTATCAGCAAGTAACATAGGCTATATTTTATTTTGAAAATTTAATTTACTCCTCATAAAAATGTCGATAGTATATTATATAGTCGTTGGAAAAAAACAAGTTGTTGAAGGGGTAAGTGTTGTTGGTGAAGGGGGGGGGATGGGGGTAAGGGTGAGAAACGAGAAATAGATGTAGTGACGAGGAACGCAAATAAAAAAAGATTAAAATAAAATTTGGGGAAACGAGGGGAGTAAGTGAAAGTGGAGGAAGCTGAAAAATTAATTTGATTTTAACAATTTGTTTGATTGGTGTATACACAATTCCTTTCGCGACTAGAGCAAACAAAATTATAGAGGAATGAGATGAAAATAAGAGGGAGGATAAAAAGAGGGAGGGGGCTATACAGTGATGGTAGGACTGAATTAAAAAAAAAGTAAAAAAAGTTTTGTTTTTAATTGACATGTTGGATGATTTGAAGCTTTGTTTTACAGGATACTTTACAATATTTTTTACGGGGAAGGGTGCTAATATTTTATAAAATACATAATTTTATAAAACCAATAACTTTAAGCTATACATAAATTTATATATTTTTTTAACTTTTCGAACACAAAAAGTATTGCGACCGCAAAAGAAAATCTAACCTGAAATGTTGATGGACGTCGACGTCTCAAGACCCCCCCCCCCCCCTCAACCCGAAAAAGTGGTCTTTTCAATGACGTCTGTCTGTGTGTCTGTTTATACTTAAAATTAAGAGTAGTTTAAGAAAGGGCGAAAGAAGAAAAATAGATTTTCTATAAATCTACTCTAACGATTTTGATTAAAATTCATATATAGGTGTTGATTAAGGTTAAAAATAAACTGGCTATTTTAACTATCTCATGAAAATGAATTCTAGGGTACTTTACAGAAGCAGAAACTTCCGTATCTCCGCAATTGTTTGAGATACTAAATAAATTATCATTGCAAAATTGTAGTGTTATTCCAAATTAAATTTTTATATGAAATATATATTTATAAAACAGTTTCCGAGATATTTGCAAATATATTAATACAATTTTGTGAGCTTTAGTTGTAAAGAGATACTACGCAAGTCTTAACGCAATAATTCTCCAATGCCATAGATTAATTAAGGCTGAGCCTACCCATAAATGCACGGTTATAAACAAAAAAATGTTTTTTAAAAAATATCTAATAATTCAACATTGTTGTTTTTTATTTATTTTAGTAACATATCTGGCCATCTTCATAATTCTTATGGAATTTTCAAACCATGCTAAAAATAGTTATTGAAATATTTTCGTTAAAATGTTTCTATTTCAATGAATTTTAAATGGGAAAACAAAAATTATTAATAGATTTATTTATTTTCTTTGTACAATTAAGCTAGAGTGTTTGTTTATAATATATTATTTAGTGAATAATTTATTTTTATTTTTAAACGTATTTTTAAATTTGGGTTAGCCTCAATAATCACGACGATGTTGAGCTCTAACGACTCGCAAGTCGACACTTTAGTAAGAATACATAGTTTTAAATACAACTTTTCCTTCTAAAATAGTTATCTTAGTTGATAATAGGTGTCGTTAGTATGATCATTGCCCATTTACAAGCTAGTTTCGTTTTGCAAGCGTTGGCTAACCTGCTGTATCGGAATTCAGGTGACAATGGAGGGTTGACCTTCTTGAGTCAAAGAAACATTAATACCATGTGCATTGGGATAAGAAGAGCCAATGTCCAATTATGAAAATTTGCGTAATTAAATATAAACATCTTAATATATTCAGTAACTAAAATACTCACAAAGTCTTCCTGCTGTGTGAATAAATATAGTTGGTCCCTACTTACTCCAATGAGAGTATTACTCTAGTGATACATTATTTTCAAAGAAAAAACCACACGCTTCTCCATACACAAAGTTTTATGACATTAGCCCTTATTTAACTGAGACAGTAAAACATGTAAAATTCTTCACTCTTATCCTACATTATTTCAAGAGTCTTCTCATTCTTGAGCACTACACGTTGTAATAATAAGTGTTAATATTCAGAGTATATGAAAACTACTGTACATTGAATTTTTAATCCACTATTATAATAATCGAACTAGCAAGGTTACTAGAGCTTATTAATTTACGCACTCAGTGCTCAGTCATAGCGCTTTAGCATACTTTTACTACGACATGGAGTCGATGATAAGTAAATATATATTTAAAGCCATTAGTATTAATGAGCTTTTGTGTTCCCAATACCACAAAGTAAGTAAGTAGTTGATACTCAACAGCCTTTGTGGCATAGTGGTCAGATTTACTGACTTCAGGTCCCGAAGTCCCGGGTTCGATCCTCAGCACTTGTAACTCTGTCTGCGAAGCAGTGGGTCTCAAACGGAACCAAAATCAACCCCGTGAGGACAAATAAGGAGCTACTTGAATGAATAATAGTGCTTCAGTCTAGAAAACTGAGATAGAAGGCTGGAGGGTTCGTCGTGCTGACCACATGACACCCTCAACCCAAAAATGTTGGCACTATCTTCGCCAACATACAGCATCCTCTCGATTGGAATAGCCTGCTTTCAGGCTGACACCATGGATATATTACTAAAGTTAAAATCTACCCATAGGATGAAAAATTATTCCCAAAAACATTTATTTCTGGAAAATTGTGTAAATCCTATAGATGTTTGAAAATTGTAAACACCGTATTAAATAACAGATACCCACTTCACTGGCCGAGTGGTCTAAGGCGTCACTCCAGTGTTAAATTGGCCTGCTGATAGCGAAGTGCTTGGGGTTCAAATCCTGGTCATTTCTACTAAGGGTAGTTTTTCCTAAATTGTTTCCCCATCTCCCAAAATAAAAATGTTTGTAGATAACCTCTCTAATGCGTCCTTCCTTAATACTACCCAATTAGATTATCATATATGCGAGGTAGTATGACGTGGTGATATCAGTAATAAAAATAATAGTCAAAATTGTTCTAGTCTTCGAAATGAAACTGCTTTTAAAATATTTTATTGCCTCTTTAGCCTTTAAAGTTTAAAAATTAATCAAAGCACAGTGGCCAAATTTAGCACATTAAATTTTAGTTATTTTTTATTTTACCTGCTTACTAATAAACTCAAATAAATGGTACGACAAAATCGTAAGCTACATACTCTCTCGTATAGGTTATTATAGCTAATGACAAAATCTTCAAAAATGAGTCATCTGCAATTTTACCTTGAATAATTTTTTCTCTGATAAATAAGTATACAGTATTATTTATCACCACCCTCCCCAGATATCTCTTTGAAAATAATAGTTCACAAGACTTTTTTTCTCTGATAAATAAGTATACAGTATTATTTATCACCACCCTCCCCAGATATCTCTTTGAAAATAATAGTTCACAAGACTTTTTTTCTCTGATAAATAAGTATACAGTATTATTTATCACCACCCTCCCCAGATATCTCTTTGAAAATAATAGTTCACAAGACTTTTTTTCTCTGATAAATAAGTATACAGTATTATTTATCACCACCCTCCCCAGATATCTCTTTGAAAATAATAGTTCACAATACTTTTTTTTAAAAAGTTGATTTATAAAGCAATGGCATGAGTTCGTTTCTACTATGTTCAATAACATGACCCGGCTGCTAGACCTTGTATATATGGCCCATAGTTTTTATTGCAAGAGAGCCATCTCTTAAATTACGTAAGGCTTTTTTACATGATTTTAGACTCTCCCTCCCTCACATTAGCTCCCTCCCACATTTCTAGCTTACGTAATTTTTAAAGATATGGAAATTCGTGTTATTTTAATCGTTATTTTTAGACATGAGGATTGGTAATATCCCACTTTGGTGGCCACATGGTCTAAGGCGTCACTCTCGCAATAGACTAGTCTGCCAATGACTGGGAGATCGTGTCTCAATAATGATCGGGTGATATTTCCTAAATATTTTCCCACTCACTCTCCATGCCAATGCGGGCACACTTCCTCTAAATTGGATCGTATTTTTCCCTAAACCACTGACGTAATTAGTTCATACATAAACAGGCAGAATTAATTAAGGAAATGTACCCACATTTGCGTGGGAGAGTAGAAGGAAACGAATGAATAAGATCTCCCCAAAATACCCTCAGCAGGGATTTGAACCCTAAGATAAAAGCGTCTAGCTGGCTGGGACGGATAGGCTAATTTTCTTCTCAAGATTATAATTGTATCTTGTCGTTTTATCTCCCCACGTTTAGTCCAACTTGGTCGCCTACACACTTTAAGGTCCTGCACTACACTTCTTATCTCTATCAGTTGCTTGCGGCATTGACTGATAACCGGTCAGCCAGGCCCCCAATTGTTTAAACAGATCAGTAATGCTGCCAACCTGATGGCTGAAATTCACCAGTTTGTATAACGTTAGCAACGCCATCTATTTTGAGAGCTGAAAGCTCAATACACCGCCAGAGGCAGGGCCTTAAATATAAGTAATTCTCTAAAAGTTTATGTTGTTTTTCCTTAAACCTCTCAGGAGAAAATTTGTATAACAATGATCTATATCCATTTTAGACTCAATAGTCAATATTTAAATTTTTTATTGGTCAAAATTTATAAATAAGTAATTTAATTTGTTAAAGCAAGACCACCTTAAATAACATCTACAGGTAAAACATTTTCAAATGATTTCCAGGGGAAGAACACTTCAAGTAACTTTTAGAAAATTCCAAATTTAAAAAAATATTTTGGGTGAGAACCACTCCAAATAAATTCTATAAGAGTATAATTTTCGTAAATATTTCCAAGTGTGGACCACTCTAAATAGCTTCTAAGAACATCTAAGTTCTGGAAATTTTTTGGAGAAGGGCTTCCGATTTACCTTTTGGCTTGGGAGCCAAGACGTTAATAAAACACCACAAATACAACTGGATAATATCAATACCTATAAAATAAAAATACATACAAGGCCTACACCTCATTTATAATTGTTGACCGAAAAAATAATACTCCCTTTCTTCTACACACAAGTTCCTACTATATGGTTATTATGCATTGTGACAAAAAAAAAGACAAAAAAGTAATTTCTATGAAAAATAAATCTCTTTAAAATAGTTTCTAAAGGTCATCCAGGGTCTAAAATTGTACTCGGTTAGAACCTCCGGACTCCCTCTCAGTAGAGGCCACCCCCCCCCCCCCCCCACTTTCAAAAATCTTTAAAAATGTATATATAATTTACTAAACAAAGTAATATTACCTTACAATAAAATATGTACATACATAAAAAATCAAATGTATTTGGGATTTATATAAAAACATATTTACCTGTAGGGTGATTTAGAACTTCCATTGTTCCATATTGTTCCATCCAAAGTTTACCGACAATAATATTATGTACGCAACAATTAACATTTGTCCATGTGTATGCCTCACCCCACCTAAAAGCACAAGTCAAAGTTGATTTAATGATACAATGAAACAATGCTTTCTCTCTCTCTCTATATATATATATATATATTTGTAGTTTTGTATTTAAATAAACAATGACCATACATTCTATTCAACTACATCATCAAATGACTATCGAAACAAATATTAAACTAGGAACAACACTTTATCTATGTATGCTCCAAAAGATAATACAAAATGGTACAAAATAATTAATCGTATGAAGTTGAATACCGTCTTATTAAATATAGGGGAATTGTCATAAGATTGTTGATATCTGTCAGTAGCAAAATTACTAGAGCTACTTTCATAAATTTTTAATTTATTATCTGATACGTTAATGTTCGAGGAATAGTTTTCAATTTTTAAATATGTTTATTGAGATATGGGTTGGCATGGAGTAAGATTAATTTTAAATTCAATAAGTATATATATATATATATATATATTAGATCTTTTATTTTACATCAATAAACATGTAATGTCTAATATTTACATATATTTACTGTACTCTTAGTATTTTTGGAACATGTTTTACATCATGTGTAGATATAATTTCTGGTTCGTGGTCAAATAATAATGATTAACATTTGCTTAAAGATGAGTTTTTAAAAACGAATCATTGCTATCTTATGTACTAGTTTATACCCAATTTTTTAAAAAGTCGATTGCTTCGTTGCAGTTACCTAAGCCGTTGTTGGATATGACCATTTCTATAAAAGTAAGAGTCCATGATGAGGGCTTAAATGAGTGTCAAAATATATCTTGGGATTAGAAAAGTTTATCAACAATCAACATATAAAATTCCACGTATCTAAAGAGTATTTTTACAGGCTTAAATGTTTTGTTCTATATTTTACTTTCATAACAATATTATTGTATGATACCTTGGCTTAATTGATAAGATGCCTACCTCCTGACCTAGGTATCCCGGGTTCGAGTCCTGGCAGGATTATAGCTATTATTGTGAAAATGACTGTGCAAATTAATAGGTAGTATCTGTATGATTATTCATGAATGTCATTTACAATAAAATACTCTAATATAAAGTTATGTTTGTTTCAGATGCGTAGGACTACTGTAGTATGTCTATTATACATAAGGTGCCTGCGGAAGTTCCGGTAACACAACCTCCAACGCCACACGCTCTAATAGAGGAAATATTTTCGGCTCTGTACCGATTGATTCATCCAAGAGTGAGATTATATTACTTTAAAATAATAAAAAGATGATATATACATTCTTATTAATATTTTAAATAATTTGAGACATAATTATAAGTTGAAAGAGCACCTTGCTTAATAAACATCTATAATAAAATACTAATAGGTGAAAACACTTTTTAAATAGAACGTTAAGATAATTGAAATGTCACGAAAATCGTATTAAATAAACAAGTGTTTTTTTAAATATATTTTTTCAAACAGGGTAGTTAAAGCAAATGAGTGATTCGTTTCTATATTTGATAGTTATAGTCTCCACTCCAAGGACAAAATATAAATAAAATTGTCTTTTTTTTTCGTGAATTATTTTGGTAGCTTATTTGATAGATTGTTTGATTTAAAAGGTGTAAAGAATGAATCTTTTAAATTGACTTTAGTTGGAAGAATAATGTTTCAAGTGTATTTTATTTCACACTTTTGTGAATATTGGGGCCATTTATATTAAAAAGTTAAATCAACTACGTGTAGGAAACATATTTATTCATACATTATATTAATACCAAAAGTAGTTTTAAATTGATAAGTGTTATACATGGTGTAACATTTTAAAGAGGAAGGGGAAAACCAAGTATTCTCGTATTAAGTTGTTTGATTTATAGAGTGCAAGGATGGTATTTTTTGTCATTTTTTTTTTGTTGAAACAAATTGCTGAAAGAGTATTTTATTTCACACGCATTACCAATGTTGGTACTATTTATATTAAATTGTTTAGTTAATTATGTTTAGAAAAATATATTTATATATTATATTACTAAAAGATTAGTTTGAAATTAAAAAGTATTATATATGTCGTACTATTTTAAAGGAAAAAAATCGTAAGTTTTCAGAAAATAAACTAAAAATTTTTAATTTAATATGGTTGAAACAATTTTGTTTTAAGTGCTTAATGTGAAATTAGTTTGACTTGTGTTTGAATTCAAACTCTTGTGTTTTAATTAAAATGGATGCTGGAGATTCCGTTCCAATCCGGTCGCTTCCAAGCCGTGTGAAAGAAACGTTCCCCACCCCAACACCTTGAGCCCCAATTCTGCTGGTGGGAGCTTTGTCGCGTACAGGGAGTGTTGGCGTCGTCCTACAAGCCAGTGATGTTGGGGCGAGGCAGGTAGAAAACATGGCCACCCTTCAATACGTGGTGGTGGTGGTGGTGGTGGTGGTGGGACCATCATCAGTACCACAGCCGGGAATTAGTCGCCTGGTAGATCAGGTTGGTTCTGGAGGCTTATCTCAAAGTATCTCCTTTATTATTGTCGAGAAAAGACTAAAACATCTGAGGCGTGTTTTTTATAATGGTAGAGAAGTTATCGTACATCTTGATGCTCCAGTAAGCAATCGTGACGTATTAAGTTGACTTGAAGAGCTAATTACTGCTTTCCTCAAACGACTGCAGGACCATAGTGTCAGCAGCGATGATCATGTCGGCCTACTTTTGAACAGCATGGACTCAACGTTGAAGCCTGTATACGTCTTGTTTAGTCGGGCAGATCAGTTAGACGTGCGAGCCGTGCTACAGTAGCCCCATGACTTCTTTGGTGCTGACTGACAGCTTTGAAAAGTAACCAGACCAAATTATGTATCCCTACGCTGAACTATATGCTCTGAAAAAACATGTGTCTAGCTGCTGTCACTTCTGACAGACAACATTTAGCTATATACCTAAATGTTGACTGTCAGAAGTCAGCTGTGAGCTGTCAGTCAGCACCAAAGAAGTCACGGGGCTACTGTAGATAACGTAAGCCACATGTTGCAAAGTAATAGTTTGTTCTTGAGTACGACAACACTGTACGCTAAACTCAGCCATTTTAAGGAGCCTCGTGGGAGTGCATATTATTGTGATAAACTCTCCCCGGCTGCCACATACAGTCATAGCAAAAAAGAATCATTACTATTCAAAATGGCGATGACCCACTTTGCCTTGCCCATGCATTGATTGTCCCCAAAGCCGTGATGATAAAATAAAGCCAGGATGCATGAACATGACACCTTTAGACAAATTAAATTTTGCTGCAATATTCAAAAATTCAAAGCAGAAGAACTATTCCGTGATGTCTGAGTGAATAATTTGAAAACTGGTGGGTTACCCGAACTGAAACAATTTCAAACTTACTTCTCCGAATACAAAATTACAATGTTCCAGGAACGTCGGGGGAGGCAAGTTCTATATGAAGGGCATTACACACCCGAACATTCCTTTAAGGAAGACTTGGATTTGTCTTTACATGACGATAAGCAAAACGATTTTGATGTAATCACATCCTTGACAGCCACATTTAAGTGTTCGTACTCTAGCCGTTAGTGTTGTGTGCTGTCTAATACAAAGAACGAGCACAAATGCAAATCCACGTTAAAAAGAGATACGCTAAAGTGGTTTTCAGTGGAGGTCTACCTGTGGCCTGTGAAGATTATAGGCAGTGGTTCCCAAACCAATTCTGTTTTGATATCTATAAGCGTCCCGGTTTTTTCAGAGGTTGCATGTCGATCTGTGATGTCAAAAAGGTTTGTGGGGTCTGTGGGCAATTTTTCAGTTTAGAAAGAGCAGAATTTTCACACAGGTGTTATGAGACATTTTGTAGAGTCTGTGAAACACTTCGTCCTTTTGGTCATTTCTGCTACACGAACCAAGCCCAGTCCAAGCCGTCACTGGAAAAGAGCAATTGATTGTTCGTGTTCTTTGTTTTTGAATGCAGACAAGAAACGCATATTCATGGTGCAGCCAGCACGTACTTGCACGAACCTAATATATTTGTCGTGCAGACGTGTTGCAAGGCCTGCCTTCATATCGATGGAAATGTTCATCATTATACTTAATTTGGGAGTGATAGGGGTTGAATATACGAGAATGATTCCACAATGCCCCAATTTTGTTTTTGATTCTCGAGCAAATTAAAACGTCAAAATTTAGGGACATCACAATCCTAACTCAAAATGCCAAAGGCCATGATGGAAATTTTATTTTAAAATATATGATGAAGGTAAAAATATTGACTCCAGAGCTCATAATGAACGGTGGGAAAATTATGTCAATGCGTTACGGCCCGCTCCACTTTATTGACTCTCTGAACTTTCTCCCGATGGTTTGTCCAGGATTTCAAATACATTCAGCTTGGACGAATCCCTGGCCAAGGGACATTTCCCCCATTTTTTCAATAAAAATGAAAACATGGGGTATAGGTGTCCCTTGCCACCAAAAAAGGACTACGGAAACGGTGAGATATCATTAAGGAGGATACCATCGGTACCATCCCTAACGGTGGTTACCAGTGAGCATAAAAACAGTCGCATAAGCCGTAGAATGGATCATATAGAGGGCCCATCAACGCCAGATCTATTTTATTCATGTGGGCAACGGCTGTGAGGAATATGTGTTAAGGTGACGTGTAGACGGCGTTGTTAAAGCTGTAGATACCACCACCGCCTTCAAGTTCTGGTTTTGTTGTTGGCACGGGTGCTCTCTCTGTTATCCTGACAGGACCATCCCTATCAAAAACAGCCGACAAGAGACCACGGAGATGCGCCATGAAGCGACCATTGCCTGCGTGGAAAATTTTAAGAATACTGGATAACTTGTCATATAAATGAGGGAGTGTACGTTTAATGCAATGAAACATGCCAACAAGGACTTGAAACCATTTTTACTCCAGCACAAGGTGGAGTGCAAGGAACCCCTCAGTCCCAAGCATGCATTTTTGGCGGGCGTACAAATAGTATTAAGCTCTTCCACGAAGAGGACCTTTCTTGTGGAGAGAAGATCAAGTACTTGGACGTGTGATTATTGTATCCTTATGATTGCGAGTACAAAATATACTCCATCGGGCACCCTAAAATTCACTTGGAACCAAATTTCCCGGCGTGAGTGAGGTCGGGTATGTCATACCCGAGAAGTTTTTAAACGCAGATTATTTAATGTTAATGTTGCCATGCAAATCCTGCCCTCACAGTATTAGTATTAATATTATTACTATTAATATTATTATTACTATTATTATTACCACCGCGTCTTACTACCCGTTCGGGTTGTACGCACTTACGCTAATGTGTAATGGTAGGGTAATTGTGAGATGAAATGGAGGACCTACAGTTTAAAGTGGAATCCGAACCACGGTGGAGGCCTGGCATTCCCCACATTCACAAGTTGTGATTAATACACGTCTTGTCAGAGGTGAAGGAAGGGTTTGGTAATCAGATAAATGTGTGCCGGGACCGAGGATTGAACCCCGGACCCCCATCACATAAGTCCGGTCATCACAGTAACTGTAGGTAAGGGAGTGTGGGCGAGGTGCAGTGTTGATTTTATTGTCACGCCGTCGTCAGCGGGAGATACACGTGCGCAAAGGGCTGGGGTACGTCACACCCTACCTCATAGTTGGTGTTACATTTTTGATTTTACAGTAAGTTTATAAGTTATAGCTATTTATAGTATTCTTTGATTTATTCTTAGATTTCTCAAGATGTCTTATGAATAAAATAAACGATGGCTACAAGAATTATTAGAAAAATATTCAAGTGCTAGTTCCTGTGACTCCGAGAGCTAAGAAGAGATTGACAACGTTTCTCAAAGAAGTGAAGAAAGCGATTCGGAACAAGAAGGTATTTAAGATGATTCGGAAGAGCCGATATCTTTGTCGGCATCTCCTAGTCAGTCATCTGAGGTACGTTGGGTTTTTTATACATCCAAAGATGGTACAAAATAGATGAATTGAATGTTGGAGTCTCTTTATAACAAACAGTATGTTGAATACTATACTTACATATACAAATAATCAAATAAGGAATAAAAGGGGAAAATGTCCAGAAAATAAATAGCAGTACCACGTGAAAGATGAAACTTTGGAGAATTCGAAGACATTTATGGGACTTTTATATATAGCTGGGTCTAAACCACTCAAATAGACAAAACTTGAACGATATTTGGCGTACAATTGGTACAGAAGTTGAAATCTTTCGGACTACAATGTCACTGCAGAGGCTTTACTTTCTCTAAAATTGTTTGAGATTCGATGATAAGAACACCCGGAACCAAAGAAAAAAGACTGACAATCTAGCTGCTATAAGAGACATTTTTATAATTTTGTTGAAAATATTCAAAATCATTATATGCCTTCTAAGAACCTTACTATTGATGAAATTCTGCTAACTTTCCGAGGGCAATGTCCTTTCCGCTTATACATTCCAAACAAACCAGCAAAATATAGCATAACAATACAAGCTCTTGTAGATGCGAAGACATTCTATATCCTCAAACTGGAAGTATACGTGGGAAACAGACACCAGGGTCTTACCAACTGAGTAATAAAGTGTATGATATCGTAAACAGTTTAGTGGAACCAATAACAAAAACAAACAGGAATTTGACGTTAGATAATTGGTTTACTAGTTACCCTCTTATGATTTATCTGATGAAAGAACATTCATTGACTTCTGTCGGCACAGTCCGTAAAACAAGACAAGTGTACCTGAGATTTTTTTAAAAAGGAACAGAAGTAAATAGCTCTCGATTTGGGTTTCAGAATGACATTACATTGATGTCCTACATACAAAAAAAAGTTGTGCTGGTTATGTCAACTTTACACCATGATAAAAATATAGACGAATCGACAGGTGATAAAAGAAAACTGGAAATGATTACTTATTATAATACAACTAAAGCTAGTGTCGATGTCGCAGATGAACTGAGTGCCACTTATAATGTTTCACGCAACAGCAAACATTGGCCTATGACAATTTTTTTACGGTATACTCAATAAGGCTGCCATAAATGGTATCATAATCTACAGAGATAATAACATAGGTGACAAAACATGCATGAAGTGCCGAGACTTTATTCGTAATTTAGGTTTGAATCTGATAAATGACAGTCTTCGCATTAGACAACAAAACGTACATCTTCCAAGGGAAACTCGAAAGATGATTGCTGATCAACTGGGAGAACCTTCATCACCAGTTCTCAAAAAAAGGGCTGGTAGATATGTCACTGTATGTGACTGTACTGGGTAAAAAAAGGAAAAAAACCCATTGCTGTTCGAAGTGTGAGAAGACAAAACGTATGGAGCAAGCGATTTTTATGTGCGGAGATTGTGCTGATTTGTAGGTGTAATGATGATGATGCTGTGCTAACTGATCTCATTAGATATTTTAGTTATTTTTTATATTTTATAATTATAATATATTATATTTATGTTGATTAACCAAAGAAGGTGTAATTTTGTTAGAATTGTATACGAAAAAATGTTAAACCACCAACACTTGTACTTTTTCAAAGAAAATATAGACAGTTTGTTATTTCAATAAATAAATATTTTCAATCTCAAACGTTGTATTTTATTTACTCATCTTGTTGAATGGATTAATATTCCAAGTAAAAAAAAACTTAATACACAATTATAGTATCAAAAACTCGGCATCAAAGTATCGGGTATCTCCTACTCGCCTCATAGCTGGTTTAACAATTTCTCACCTCATTCACGCTGGTTTAAGTAGAAGGTATAGCCAAAGTTATCGTGACGCCTCCACGGTATTTATTCATGCTCGTATTGCTTACATGGATGTTAAGGTTCATCTTGTTCAGGAAATGTGGGGAAGAGAAAAATTGAGGTGCATGTCAGCACAGTGACAGAAAGATCGTTGGCTAACAGGTGTCTGGATGATTAACGAGATCAAGAAAGTCGTTGAGAAAGGTTAAACAGTCGAGGCCGTGCAAGAAAAGTGGGAGTAAAATGTACCTGTGCACGAACGTCAGACACGTTCTGGTGGATTGTTTCACGGTTGCAGTGATACTTTTTTGAAAATTAAACAAGAAGCCAGTGAATGGCCAGAATGTTGTACCTCACAATATAAGAAGTTAGATTATATTCAAAATTATGAGGAAAGGGAAGAAGTAAAACTCTCTTTCAGTTCTGTTTGTAAGAACCTGGTCTCCGTACGATGGCTAAACTCATTTTTTATATTCACTATAGGGAAAGTATGGGCAAAGACCCGATTTACCATACGTAGCCGTTGTTAACGATTATCAGGGCATCCACAAGTACCTGACGGATCTGTACATCACAGTGGATAGCGTCATTGATGTTAATGATGAGGTTATGTTCCTCAATTACATGGATGTGGGTGACACATTGCACCCTAACCCTAAGACGAGTGTCGCTGTGGCATGCTACAAGACTACAATGCTAGATTGCACTTATACGCATCCTTGAACAATTGGGGGACCTCGTTTTGTATCATGATACAGATAGCGTTCTATTCACGGAAAGCACTGACGATTGGAATCCACCGATTGGAGACTTTTTAGTTGACCTCACGGATGACCTTCAAGATTACGGTCCGGGAAGCTATATTAGCTACTTTATATATGGTGGCACCAAATATTAAGCGTACCGAGTTTGTGTTGGTGGTGATCCTTCCAAAACAAAAACGGTCTGCAAATTTCACGGGATCACCATAAACTATTGAAACTGGAACGACGTAAATCTTAACGTTTTGAAGGCGATGGTCACCGAATATGATGCGGAAAGATACGTACAAATACTTAACAAAATTGTAAGAAAAGATCTGGCGACCGTATGTACCATTTCGCAGACTAAAGTATACCGGCTCGAGTACACCAAGAGACAGATAACTGATGATTTTAATAAGTTACCGTTTGGGTATCAGATTCCTTGTAAACGCGCTCGCCACGACTAACAGGTGATCATTTAGACGGGCAAAATTATCGTATTTTTTTCTTTAATTCTAAACAGTTTCACTGACATACCATTTTTCAATTATTTGATATATTTTCATAATATCTTCTGCATGAAAACACGTAAAATTTATTTATTGAATTATTTTATGCACCGGGATAGTTTTTTGTATTTTTTATCCACCAGTACAAACCTACACCTACGTAATTATTTCTAGTCGACAATGATTAGTTGTTTGTATATATTTATTTTTGTACATATTTTAATTCTAGTCAAATTAGATTATTTGTTTTTTCTTGTACATACTATAAATTGAAATAATTTATTTCTATGTATATATATTAATATATAGTTAAATATTCTTTAAATTGGACTTTGATATTTTTCCGATCTATTTAGTACCGGGGCCACTATTCGCACTACGACCTTAAGAAATTGAGTATTGTTTCCTTCACACCAAAACAAGCATACTTTTCGTGGTGTGAGCTTTATTTAAAAAATAAATTATTCTAAAACTTTTATTTGTGTAAATAAATAGTCTAAGTATATATTTCATGGCGTGAACCATATTTGTAAAACTTTTATCCATGTAAATAAATATTCTAACACTATTATGTTCGTTTTTTAACGTCTTCAGCCCTTTCTCCTATCCTATAAATTTAAGTTCAATAGGTTTATAAGCTCAGTCTCAAAGATTATGGACAAGTTGAAACATTCATTTTCAGCCATCTTCAGTGTTCATTTCAGCTGTGAAAAGTCACAATTTGTAGCTGACTTTATCCGTCACTTGGACATAATGTGTGACGTTAAATTTGATAAAATCACATGGTATTATGCTTTATGGCAACCGGGATTGGAACAAGACGGGGAAAGTCCCCGTGTCATAATCTGTAAGGGTTTGTAGGAAATTCATGGCGACTGTAATGACGCTCCAGAGCTTACTATCCTGGATGACCTGATACATGAAGCCAACGACGTGATCGTCGATATTTTCACCAAAGGATGCCATCATCAAATCATTAGTCTCATGTACTCTACACAAAATATATTCCACCAGGTTAAGGGACAAAGAGATATTTCCTTAAACACACACTACATCGTGCTTTTTAAAAATCCCAAGGATAAAGCTCAGATACAACATTTTGCAATGCATGCCTGTCCTGAAAACCCACGTGTTTTAAAGGAGGCTTACAATGATGATAAAAGTACTTCCCACGGGTATATGTTGTTAGATTTCAAGCAAGATACACGTGAATGATTCAGACATAGAAAACGAACAAGTGTGGGGTTCTGTGTTTACCTACCATGCAAAGGCTATAAAAATACTTAAACTTCCCGATTACGGATGATTACACAACCATGAGTTCCAAGGTGTTAAAGCAACCCCCTCTGTTGCGTGTGATGCATCGTAAGAACCCGGAGCAACGGGTCACCTTGCTGAAAACGTCAAACAAGAAACTAATTGATTCTGTTTGCAAGTGTGCCTACAATACATTAAAAGGGAGAGTGCTGAAGAAAAATGTGCAGAAGACAAAGTTACGTGCTCACAAGCAGGTGTTGCGCAGGCTGGTAAAACGAGGAGAGTGCTGGAAGAAGAAGATACGACTACTCGTTCAGAAAGGAGGAGCGTTCTTGCCCTTACTTTTAGCCCCTCTAATCAGTGGTGTCCTTGGTTCCTTATTCAACATGTATATAATGGAATACACGAAAAAGATAATATAGGTGTTCACTTAAACATTACACCTTTACGAGCAACACCCCTAACAAGGGGCATCGGTCACAAATATAGTGGTCTCTAAGCTTAGCAAGAAATATAAAAAATCCTTGCTTCAAAACTCGACAAGTCTAAATGGACTTTATACCAAAAAGTTCTACAACGATATCTGGAATTCAGTCAGTACCCCCTACTACCTGAAAATACGGCCACAGCAACCCCTGAAGTGTATGTATTTCCCATCCCTGCTGTACTCAATACTGTACCCGTACAGACACGTAATAAAGCCAAACTTTTACTATAACATATTATTTTCCGAGACAGTATCTCTTGAGACGCAAAGGCGAAGTGAGTATTCACAATATGCCTATCCATGGATCCAATATCGTGGATATAGTCAACGATCGATCAGGTCAGAGTAAGAAGAAACCGCATGCCATCGGGATGGCGAGAGTTTCACATGGAGATACAAAAAATAAACGTCTCGAAATAACTTATTTTCAATCCTAAATGCTTGGCACCCATTAGAGATCCGAGACCCGTACTTAAATCACTTGCACCATCGCAACGATCTAAGAAGAAGAAATTGAAAATAGTGGGCGAAAAGATGTGGCTGCCTTTACAAGCTTAATGAACCGTTTAGCAAACATATCCTACAGGATTTGCTGGGGCGGTGTCGCTCATAAAGGCGATCAGGAAAGATAAAAAATTGTACCAGAACGGCTTAGTGCACAAGACGCTTCTACCCTACACAAACCTGTGATAAATAAGTTTCTGCGCTAAAAGTACGTGGTGTCAAACATTGACGATCTCTGGCAATCGATCTCAAAAATATGCGAAGTCTCAGCAAATACAACGTTGTTGCCGTGTACTCGCTCACCGTATTCTACGTGTTTAGCAGGATGGCTTGGGTGAAGACTCTTCCCTCCAAGACGAGGAGTGTCGTGATGGACTTCTTTCAGGACATTTTCAAACAAAGTGGCTGTAAAGCTCTAAATTTACAGACAGACTAGGGGACAGAGTTCATGTCACGTCTAGTCTCGCACTTGTGGCGTTACTTTACCAAAAATAACACGTATCGTTATGTTGACGTTCTCCAGGACCTCGTCGACGCTTACAACTGTGAAAAATATTCCAGTATAAAGATGGCACCTGCCGACATTTCAGAAACCAACGTTCTTCAAGTCATAAATAATCTGTACAGTAAGCGTCGCCTAAACTCACATAGTAAACCAAAACTCAAATTCGGTGACACGGTGCGTATTAGCAAATCCAAAATGACTTTTGTAAAAGGCTTCGAGAGCAATTGTATTAAAATGCTTTTCAAAGTCAGCAGTGTTGAGTCGCGACAATCCGTAGTCTATAGTTTTATCGATATTGATGGTGAGGAGGTGGAGGGAACGTTTTACGAACCCGAATTTAATGCAAACGTATTCCAGAAACTTTTAAAAATGATAAAATACTACGTGTCAAGGGTAAAGGTGCCAGAAAGAAAGTGTACGTGCAGTGGAGAGGCTACCCCGCAAAGTTTAATTCTTGGATTCCTACCAGGAACCCCACCATAAAGGAACCGTTTTAAATCACTTTGCTGAGGGACAGTACTATGGGATATTTCCCGAAAAATACCCTCGAAAATTTCACCACGCAACTACTTCACCGTCTTACACTCGATGGATAGTGGGAAATCGCTCTCACCAAATTCTAATATCCATGTTCTTTCACCACCGTACATGAGGGCCAAAATATTGTATGGTAAAATTGGGTGGACGCTTATAGCGTGGAACAAATATTCAAGAATTACATTCCACCTGGAAATTACAGCACTATTCAGAATTGGTCAAAGCAATAACAATGCAGAGCTATTTGAAAGAGATTCCACAATTATTTTATATACATAAATCCTAACAAACAATTGACGTTGTTAATACTTCACCAACTATAGAGCTGTTGACTCTCTCTACTCTAGTCATCTAGGTCTACAGCTTGTTTTCGAAACTAAGATTAATCTTATTATAGTCCATATGTCGCCGTATGCCGCCAACAATCTCACAGGCTAACCCTTGCAGATGTATATCTACATGGACATCGTTGATCCTCAGACTGTGCGTAACATTGTTGCACCGCTTTTACGCATCGTCAGTATCAACATCACAAACTATGTCTATAGCATAATTAAGACATTTAGCTGTACTTCGTTTCAATACTTGCCCGTACTTGGACGGGAAATTGAAAGCTTGTAAATCAATATAAGAACAGATACTGCTGAACCTGTTACATTCGAGTTAGGAAAAGTGTGAGTTAAAATTCATTTTAAACGCTGCTCAACATCAACTGTCCTTACCAAAGCTACTAGTTCAACAAGGATGGAACATAAATATCTTTGATCTACCATGATATCTTCTATCAACGCGGGCATGGAATAGGAGGTTTTGTTTGCAGTTTGTTCAAGGGCGTCGTTCGGTTATTGAAAAGCAGTGCTAAAGCCATTGGAAAACAGGCACTTCATACGGGTATAGATGTGCTCTCTGACGTCGCCAATCAGCGTTATCGTTTCAAAGAGGCCAGTCTGTCGGCGAGGCTAGACAAAACCTGAAACGCTAGGCGGAGCAAAAGGTCGAAACACTAATTTTTGGCACAGGTTATAAAGGGCGTCTTAAGAAGCATTGACGTCAGCCTTTTGTCGTATCTCGGCGTAAAATATCACTAAAAAGAAGAAACAAGGTGTAGATATTCAGTTTAAATGTTCTTTCTACACCCTCAGTCCTGTGAGTGTGCCAGCAGTGAACTTGATCCCTTTTCCGTCCCACCGACACAAACCAGTCTCGAAAGTGGACAATGGATCCATTACAAACCTGTCTCGTCCTTCATAGATAGTTCATCCATTGAATTTATCGTTACCGTTCAAGGCGAGTCTTATATCGATCTTTCACAGACCATGTAGAGGTTGTTTGTCTTTGAAAACACTTAAATTGGACCGCACCATATGTATGGTACGTAGCTCTGTTTCGAATTTCTGTTTGAATGTCATCATTTCAAGACTTTGAGAATTGATGATTGAAGATGGACACACACACCATTAAACGTGCGCTGAAAACAAACCCGTTCTTCCGTGCTGTACGATCGGGTGTTTTCCCCGCTGATCAACTACCTGAAAGAATAGCATGACCTGCGGCTCTCGTAATCAACATGGATCCACACACCAAACCTGGGATGCAATGGGTCGCCATCTTTATCGACAAGAATGGTGTGGGAGAATACTTTGACAGTTATTGTTTTCCAACCCGTATAAATTCACATTTGGCATGCATAAGCAAAAACGTTTACCAATAGAATCATAACACGGTGTCACTTCAAGGAATAGCTACGCAAATAAAACAGACGGCTACATATTTAACGTTTAAGGCAGTCCATAGCCAATTATGTAAACTAAAGAAAAATAATATACATCTCCAATATTACGACTATTTACATCCTAATATATTCCTTAGGACTATTTGCATCAAAGAATAAAAAGTATCACTGGGCAATTGCATATATTCTGCTTGAAACAGCGGGGGAAATATAGATGAAAAGTATGACATAAGGTGATATCATTCACAGCCAATAAGCTCTCATATTACCTCATCGGCAACTGCGCACAACACCGATAGGTACAAGACGAAGTTGGGGGGTCGGCACACTTTGCACTACAGCTCCAATAACCTTCACAAGGCCGTGCTTGAGCATCAACCACTACATAGGTTTAGTCCTGTGGTAACAATTGCATATTCACGACAGGCTTCAAATATTGTTTATCGTTAGTGTTGATCACAGTTGTCGGCTGGCGTGTTTTCTTGCTCCGTACTTAGCGCCGGTTTAGCAGTAAAACGAGGTAAGTGCACGCTAAATTGTTGAGATATTACAACACATTTTTTATGACGTTAGGGTCCATCCGACCCTCAAGATGCTGCGTCCAATCAGCGTGTACCCCGTCACTCCCCCCCCCCCCCCCCCAATTAATCTTTAGAATAGCGTCCCAATGGTGTACCAGCCATAATCACGAGAGTCCTTGAAGCGATCAAACATCATGGGAAGTCAAGACGTTTAGATCCTCAAAGCAAAGACAGTGTAGCCACACACCATCACCAGTATTTTCATCAATTTGTTTCCGCTGGACGAGGTCAACACCAAACGAGTTATCGTCGGCATGTGTGTCAAGAACCTTTACGCTCTTTGTCCAGCTAGAAAAATGAGTAGGGATTTGTTCGATGTTTAACCGTACTTAGTGGCAAGAACTGGGCAACTACAAGTTGTTCATATCAAAGTTTTTCAGTAACACGCAGCCTCCTCATAGCATTAGTCTGACTAATCATGAAATCTTTCTGAGATCCATGTATGGTGACCATATGGTCATCATCAGTGAGAAACAAGACACTGGACTCAAACGGCCCACCGACGGGATACGTGGTCGACACTCGTCTCCCAATATTGAAACGATTTGATCAACACACTCGTCGTGTATGTATGCGACACTCTAATAGAGCCCGTGGATGTCATCGACCTTGAAATGCCTACGGTGGAAACACACATCAGAAACCTGGATCTGATCAGTGCTACCTACTATTTACGTCAAGTCATCGGTTAGAACTATTACATGTTGGATTGTGAACTAAAATCAATTTTACTAACACATCTAAGAGACACTGCAGTAAAACTTATGAGCGAATAAATGCGTCATTCCTGTAAAAAGTATGATAAATATTATTTATGTCTGTAAAACCTTTATGTATAACTAATATATGTTTGAAATATCTTGTTTTATTCACGAAAAAATTGTTTATCCCTTGCCTTATGCCAACACATAGGGTCGCCCACCAGATAAGAGCCTCGACTTATCGAGCCATCAAACTGGCACCAGTCATGAACAGGGTCAATGACCTCTTGTACTATCTCACTGTTTCAAGGTCATGATCTATTCTTGTCTCGACTTGTCTTGTCAAGTAACCAAACTGGTGCCAGGGTTGCGATGACTTCACTGGGAAAACCCAATACCACATAGATGGGGGAATGAGATGGGGATGGTTGCGGCATCATTCAAGGTTGTGATCTATTCCTGTCTCGACTTTTCTTGTCGAGCCGTCAAAGTGGTGCCAGGTATAAGTCATCAGGGAAAACCCATTGCCTGGGGAAGGAATGCGATATAATACAGAGTCGTGATCTATTCCTGTCTTGACTTGTCAAACCACCAAAGTGGTACCAGTTATGATTCATCAGGGAAAACCCATTACCGAGGAGGGTTGCGACATCAGAATAGATTCAGAGGCTTGCAACAGGGAGACTGGGACACTCTATGCTAGACAGCCGTAGAGAGAGGATTCCAGTTCACGCTGCCACCCCCAGTAGCGATTGGTAGGTTTGGAAACATTGTATAGGAGGTGGGGGACCGTCTGAATGAATTCATTCTCCTCGTGACAGCCATCGTAGGCTGGAATGTACAGCGCCAAGGACTGTACGCTCCCCATCAATAAAAAAAACTGCCACAAATAACCTTTCACGCCATTCCCAATCTTACCCAGGGATTAGATCCAATAGGTCACACGATAAATCAAATGAGCACAAATAAAATATCAAACGGGACAAAATGGGCAGGAATGAACAAGTTTGGACAGGAATAAACCCCTACAAACCAGGGCAATAGCCCTTACAGCTGCCCACCTCCCTTAAAAAACACCGCAGGTTAAAATAATGCAAGTAAAAACACACAAAAAAATGCGAAAATTGTTTTGACCCGTAAGAGGATGTGGGGATCTTAAACACCCCCCGCACACTGCTGTACACTATAACTCTTTCCTCTGCCAGTTGTTTTATACATCATCCTAAAAATAAATCACCGGTTAATCAACTTAAACCTCCAACAATACCTTTCATTACAAACCGAAAACAAGCATATGGCCATAGCTTCAATGACACAAAATATGGTCGTTTTAAATATGAAATTCTCTTGTATCCTAAACAACCTAACAGTTTTCCTTTCCTCTCAGGCACAAACCTAAATTATTTACCTAATTTACTAAACCTTGTGATATTTAAACCTTCCTTTCTAAATTAAGTTTTAACGACTTCTGCAATATTATGTAATGTATACATCCCTTGGAAAATACAATGCACAATGCACGCTTAGTTTTACATACGTCCGGCCTATAGTGTATGTGATCATGCGTCATTCCTACACATATTGGGCTCGCTTATAGTTGAATTTACCTAAACCACACTTAAAACCCCGGTGTAAATGTGTCTAAAGCGTTCTATACTCGCTATTCGACGTATTGAGATTGCTCCAGTCCCATTTATCTGTTAAAAATTAAGATATTAATTGACTCCCTTAGCGGGGAATCAATTTCACAAGTCTCTTACATGTATCAAATTCTCACAGTGAGCTTAAATTATTAGGGATAGGTAAACCCAATTAATTTTCTAACCTAACCCGCAGAATATTAGTAAACATTATATATAGTGTGAAAACTGGTTTATATTTATCTTGGTTAGCAATAAAACATACGGATCTCTGCTGTGGGCTGCTATCTCCTCTTTCACTTCTAACCATTTACACATTTGAAACCAGTAAAATAAAATATAAATAAAAACTCATTTCCTCGCCTCAACTTGAAGAACACCTGTCATAGGTATATCAAAAGTCTGCACTATCCTGCATGATAATCTAACATTAAAATTTTGATATTGCTACTTCTGATTTAAATATATGTTGTGCTCTAATAGGGTTTCAACTCTGTTATATTAAACATACCTCGAGCATGATGCGTTTCTGGATCTTCGACAAGATAAACATTGAGGTCTATTTACTTTACACTCCTAAACGGACCCTCATATAAATTTAAAAAAACTTATTTATTATTTCCTTGTTTAGAGCTGAGGATAATTTATGACTCTTTACTGACACTTGCTGATCATTCACATAAATTATGGGTTTCAGAATTTTATCATTATGATACTGGTCTATTTTCTCTGCTATATCTTTCAGTGTTTGCATAGATAAATGCAACTTAGTCTGTCTCTTTCTATTTTTGGTGTAAAATCAAACATCTTCTCAAGTTTTCTACTAGGCTGAACATCTTTCATAAACTCTAACGGTGTAACCCGCCTCGGTGGCGTAGTTGGCTAACGCGCTTGTCGTGTTGAGCTCGACTGCTGAGGACGGGGAGATCGAGGTTCGAATCTCGGTCGGGTGACTGGGGGTGGTTTTTCCTAAATGGTTTTCCAATCTTCTTCTTCCACGCAAATGCGGGTTCACTTCCTTTAATTCAACCTTCCCAATTCCTAATCCATTAGCGTAATTAGTACATAAGGCGTATAACCCGAACGGGTAGTAAGACGCGGTGCTAAATATTATATTATATTATCTAACAGTGTAAAATCATTCCTTTCATATGAGGTGAAATTAAAAAAAACTCTATTTTTTTCAACAGAGGATGAATACCCAGGATGCATGGCGAAAATGACAAAACAATCTCAAAAATCGTAAAATGTCTTTATTAACTCTCTCTACACTGCTACCCTGAAGAGTGGTCTATCAAAGTGTACTTTACAGCAGTGTTGTTACTCGCGAGCGTCATACGCCATCTCCTACTGGTGAATTGAGTTCCATGATCTGACATAACAGTATGTGGGGTACCTACATCATTAACATAAATTTTAACTATTTTGTTTGTTACAGTAATAGCCTTCTTAACATATTTGGTGCAAATGTTTAGAATGGCAAAAATGTATTGGACACCCTTAACAGTGGAAGGTAAGGACTCATAAAGATCAACAAATACCAGCTATAGACGTTTGTCTGTCAGTACATTTTCTATCATATTCCGATACTTTACTTTTGGTACCTTGTTCTGTTGGCAAATATCACACATTCTTAATTACTTGGTTATAGTTTTATGAATCTACGGAAAATTTCATGATTCCTGTAATATTTTTACGTGCCTATATTGATCATGACAACTATTAATTATTGGCATAACTAGTTAAGTAGGGATGAAAACTTTGTCTATATTTTTGCTAAGGATGTTTAACTAATTAATAGACCCTTATGAATTTGATAGTGATTTTGAATTTCTAATTTTGAATCAGATTTTTCTAATTCTTTTAACACTAGAGATAATTACGGGTCAGTTTCCTGAAAAATTGGTAGTTTGCTTTATTTTCTTATCAGTTTAATTAATCTTACTTTTTTTCTGCACTAAGATTCTAAATTTGGTATCAACAGTCTTTCAAACGGTTATAAAGGTGGATACTTAGAAAAAGTGTCTGCTACTATCTGGTCTTTCCCCGGAATACGATTTATATCCAAATTATACTCCTGTTGTAACAAAATCCATCTCGTCAGTCTATCATGTAACAGTTTACACTTGCTAATTAATGTTAGAGCTTTATGGTTCGTAAACAAAGTGGTCGGTTTCTCATAAATGTAGATCCTAAACTTTTGACATCCAAAATCAATTGATGGTAATTTATTCTCAGTGATGATATAGTTAAGCGCATTACCGTGGAACACCCTAGTGGTAAAAGCGATGGGTCTACGATTTCCTTCATTATCAATCTGATATACTCGTAGTTCAACCCAATCGCATCTCAAGATAAACACATAGGTTGACCAAGATCTGATTGCTTTAGCATGAATGAACTAATTAATTGTTCTTTAATTCTGTTAATGTCTATATACTCCGCACTTCCCCAAATCCCGTTCTCATTTTTCTAAGTTAACCTTAATAAAGGTAATGCCAGATCAAAATGGCGCCTCACAAATTTTCGACAGTAGTTGATTAGGCCTTGAAAACTTGTATCTGTTTCTTGTTATTAGGAGTGTGAAATTCTCTTGTAGACCTAGTTTTATTAGCTTCTGCTGATACACTTTCAGGTGAAATAAAGTGACCTAGGAAACTGATCTGCTGAAATACAAAATATAAATTTTCTAGGTTAACGGTCATGCCTCCTTCCTTTAGTTTTTTCAATACTAGTTCCAATCTAAATGCTCCTCAAATTATCTCGACACTACAACAATATCATCAACATAGAGAGTTACAAATTCTAACACTTTTGGTCCAAGCACATTTTCTAAGCTTCTAATAAATCTACTGGTGGATGCAGACAGGCCAAAAGGGATCCTTTTAAAGCAGCAGCTCCTTCCATTACACATGAAATAGGGATATTTCCGGGACTCCTGATCTACCTAAATGAACTGACCATATCTAAGGATGTAATAATTGACAATCTTCAAATTTTTTAATTAATTCGTTACCTGGAGCGGGTTATTCACTGTCATTTAATAAGAACTGATTTACACGGAGAGTATCCAAGCATAGCCTAACACCTTCATTTTTCTTTATAATAATCACTATAAAAATTGATAGTATCTTAACTACTCCTTTTAAAGTTTAAAGTTTCCTCAACAGCTAATCTCTGAATCTACGATTTGGGATAAGATTTACAATTGTATGCCGTCTTATCTGACACCTGCAATTTTTATCGATAAAATTTATTTAAACCGGGTTTTTCTGGAAAAAAAAAAGTTCCTTGTGTTCCCACATTATATATGATAACTGTTGCTTTTCTCGCCCATTTATCTCCAACATTTTACAGACTTTCCTTTCAATATTTACGCAGGGCATGCTTGTGGGCTTGCTCTAAGCTGAAAATTGTTGTACTTTCACTTCACTATCTTCCACTAGTGTTTCACTGTTGATAGTTTCTACTTGTATACTTAGCATTGCTTACTCTAACTTCCCCACGAATGGAATTTGCATATTAAAAGGTTGTTTATTAATTTATTGACACATGCCTGATTTGATAGTATATACCTACTTCAAAATTGGTCTTCCAATCAAACCATAAAATGGCCGACACATTGAAGCCTTCTACTACTATAAAAATAATTGCCATTCTAACTTCTCCCATCTCTACATTAAGTAACACTTGTTTCTTTACTTTTATTATTTTTCACTCCTACTATAATCACATTATTAATTGAAAGAACTAGGATAGTTTCATTAAGACTACATTTCTTTATTTCATTATAACATTCATGTGACATTGAATTAATTTCGGATTGTGTGTCAATTAATAACTTCATCATCAAATTACCTATCTTCCACTATATTTCTGGAGACAAAGCCTTGCTAAATTCTGAACTATTATTTACTTCAAACAATATATCCTCCTTTGGATAACCGTGTGGAATAAAATTCGGTGAAACCTAATTTAAATGATTGACTTGTTCACTGGGGTTTACGTGCAAATATGATCCCACGCACGGACTGTCACGTGATTGATCAATTAATTTGCCTGACCTGATATCCTTGGGAATGGTTATATTAAGTTCAAATTTACTGGTCGGTGTACCTGTGCAGGTATTACATTATTTTGACATTTATTGCTCACATGTTTGGGATAGATTGACTAAGAAGGTCTTTGATTCCAATCTCTCCGCCATTGTTGATGGGGATTAAACTCCCTAGATTTGTCCCTGACCTTTTAGGTTGAAAGGGAAGAGTCTGTTAGGTATACTTTCAATTTCCCTCTTTATATTATGATGTGGAACCTGTAGTGGTCTGAATCTGTCAAATTGTTTTTTTAGGGCTTCTTTTGTTTTCCCACTCAATATTTTGATCTATCCTGTCATCAAACACTAACCTCTCCTTAAGGTTTATCATATTTGTACCTATCAATACATCTTGGACCGGTATGGGAAAATGATGAGTTAAATGACCTATTATTAGCCTATGGTCTTCTTCTCGATATATTACCTGAGTGACAACTTTGTGAAGATACTCATTCATGCACCCATTTAAAAGGTCATAACATCTATTAAAACTAGTTGTAAGTTTCCCACTCATCTTCTCCATCACCAGCCGATGCCCTGGCTTCCCCTTCCAAACTTGACGTTAGTATTTCAATTTTATTCTGCTCACCAAAATTTCCCCCTTTAGTCACCCGTTCAACCTTTTGGATGTCTTGGGCTGCAGATACATTGGAATAAGTGACAATATTACATCACTTAGGCCTGTTGCTATGCTAGTATGGTGTTATACATTGTGAACAAATTCCCTCATATTTCTTATTTGTTTAATTTCTTCAACTAATCCATCTAATTTTTAATTTAATTTTCCAATCGATTTAATATTTTCCTTAAATAATCCCTTAAATTTCTCCTAGGTTTGTTTGAATTCTTCTCTTACGACTTTATTTATCTGCATTGTTATTAAGTTTCTGTTTACATCTTCTTGTTCCTCAAATGCCACTTTAACTCTATTAATTTCACTTTCCAAAATTGACTGGAATGGTTCTACATCTAATTTTGGCTTACTAGCTTGAAAATCTAAATTTTCTAATTTATTCCCTACATCATCTAATTTGTATTAAATACTTTCTCAACAACATATATTTTGTATTTGTTTATTGGTATTTCCTTCATAAGATGAATTTTTTTCTCTTTAATTCTCTTGTTCTTCCACAACACTAACTTGATTTTCTTCAAATGTCACAAATTTTTCTTAAATTTTACTAAGTTGTGCAGCAAAATTTCTATTAGCCGTCTCTAACAAGTCAATTTTTAATCTAGTTCCCCAAAACTTTTTTTCACAAATCTGACACTATATTATATTTTGTCTCCCAAATATTTTTTATTTAGATCCATCTTTGCTTTTAAATTTTGATTGGTTGCTTCATTAATTTGCCCGAAATGTTACATTCCTTGATTTAATACTTGCATTTCTCGATTTAATCCCTGAGTCAATCTTTTATTGGCTGCCAATAAAATGTTCACAAATTGATCCCATCCTTCAAGTGGTCCCACTTCGACCTGTTTCATAACTTTTTCCTGTCCTTCCTAGTTCACTATCGAATTTGCCATCATTATAAAATTTTCCCCATTTTGCTTGAATTCTCCAGGTGCTGCATCAATTTCTGTGGGCAAAACATTATTTTCCACTTGAATTTGATAAGCTACCCACGAATGTCCTACTTTATTGTGATCACTTCTATCACTTTTATTAGCTGTCATTCCACCTGGCTTGTGTTTTTTTCAGGTTCATTAACATCATCAAAATCTAATCCTAGTAGCTTATGTGGCATATCATCAAAATCCGTTTCAACCAAACAAATGACAGTTTAATTTTTGTCATCACTATCTATCAATACTTCCATATTTATTTTTGTAATTTTATAAAATTTTATCCAACGTGTTTCCAAAATATAAGTATTAAATTAAGGTTACAAAATGAAATTGAAAATGTTGTTGTCATCGCAAAATATTTAAATTGTTGATGGCTTATCTGTGATATATATATTCTTCCGTGATGACCTTGGTCTGCTAGACGATGGATTGGTACTCCTTCCCATTGCTGTGTAGTGCTATTTCGTCGCTATGTGTCAGCTCTTTGCTCCTTTGTCCTCTTATAGTGTTGTTTGTCGCTTCACTGGCATTGCCAACTGCCGAGCTTGACTTAACCAGAGCTTGTCGCATACTCACAAATTCCCTCGGTTGGAAATGAATCCTGGAAATTTTTATTCTTGTGACTTGTAGTCATGTTGTTTTCTGCGTCCTAAAGTTGTGTTGTCCTTAGGTTGTCAGTGATTTGTCATCGTATAATTGCACTGTCCAGTTGTTGAACCCCCAGTATCCAGTGAAAGTTACACACCAACTAGTTAATAACTTGGTTCACGCCTATTGCCATCCTGGTACTTCTTTCTGTATCAGCCAAGGTGGTCACCACATGTGATCGAGTTTAAATAATAGTCAGACTCACGTTGGGCACCACATTAAAATGTGACAAAACTAAAATAATTGTCATTCCCGTGGAAGAGCGACACTTTCGCATGTTATGAAAACATAATTATGCAGATTTCATTAAATATGAAGCCAATGAAAATATAGTTTACTGGGTTACATTTTGGAGAAATTGACACAGACTTATAATCTCCACAACAAATAGGACGCGTGATGAATTCGAGTTACTGAAGGCAAGTCACTTCTTTTGAATTTGCTGAGTGAACCCCGTAGTTCCTTGAGATTCGAACTCAAAATCAACTCCATTACTTTTCTTCCACCAACCAGAAATTGTAAGAAAGTAGAGAAAACGTTTGAAGAGGTGGAATCTAACTGTACTTGCCTCGTAGTGTTTGTTCAACGGGCAAATGAATAATACCTTGACACGTGCCAAGAAAAGAGAATAATAAACATGATATATTTATATTTATTTGAATACATGTAAACATTAGTAGTAAGAGCCAGAGTATGATCCATAGCTAATTATTCAGACGTATGAGACTATGACGTTTCATATGACTGTTGAGTGAGGTCAGCGTCTGAGGTCAGCCGTGTGACGTCACACACGTCAGCCTGTTGTTCTGGGCGCCACTGAATTATCGGTAGGTATGCTAGAGATAGAGTATTGTGACGTCATCCTGTGTGACATTCCGGAGTATGAGACTATGACGTTTCAAATAATATGACTGAGGTCAGCCGTGTGACGTCAACCTGTGGTTCTGGACGCCCCATTATATTTGAATGTAGGTATAGCAGGTGGATTTTTACGTCACAAATAATATGACTGCTGAGTGACGTCTAGGTAGCTATGCTAGAGATATAGTGATAGTATTGTGACGTCATCCTGTGTGACGTTCCGGTTAGTTGGTCAGCGCCAGGATAATTTGTATCGTGGACAAGTTTTAAGTGTATATGAATTGTAATTTGTTTTAAATTTTTAGTTATTTATATATCAAATAATTGAAATAAATAGATTTGAACATGTTTTTTATGGTGACGCGTTCCGCGTTTGTACGTCACATCAGATTTGAATGAATAATAATATCAAGTGTTGTTTTCATGTATGTGCCGTAACTTACAATACTCTACTCATTATGTTTTATGACTAAAATATAACATTTAAACGTTTGGAAAATTTTACTCTCAACTGAGTTTGTATTCAGTGTGAAATCCATCTGTGTAAAATAAAACCAGTTTTTATAAATAAGGAGAGTCTAGTTTTAAAAGGTCTGCACCAAGACCATTTGTGTTAGACAAGTTTTAAGTGTATATGAATTGTAATCAGTTTAAATGTTTAGTTATTTATATATCAAATTAAAATAATTGAAATAAAAAGACTAGATTTGAACATGTTTATCACCTATGAAAACATTATTTTTAGAATGTATTCTTTTAAAAATTAATAACTACACAGAGGATGAATTTAATAAACAACATACATGATTAAAATTTATTTTAATTTATAATTTGATAGACAGTATGACGTTAGAATTATTAATGACGTTATGGTTAATTATACACTAAAAACTTATTTCTAATATATAATTTAAATTAGAGGGAAATATTACTAGAAATTAAAAGATAAATACAAGATTTTTCACATTTAATAATAATAAAAAATACACAGATTTCACATATAATTGTTATATGAATACATAAAACCATTATGAACAGATATTAGTTACAAAGTAAAATTATAAATAGTGTTTAGTTGTTACTTTTATTTCATCTCCATCATGAATTAATACAGACTTTGATTTATATGATCAATATGCTCTTTATACAGATGTTGGAATACTTCTTAGGTTGAATACATAAACCAATTATGAACAGATATTAGTTAGTGGTTAGTTACTTTTATTTCAATTTTTTAACCAGTATTACCAAAGATTGAAAAAAAACTATAAACCAGTTTGTTCTATTCTAAGCTTGATAGAATTATCACCCCCTATGCCATCATAGATTAATACAGACTTTGAATTATTTACAAGGTCAATATGCTGTTTTGAACAAATGCCTGAATACTTCTTGGGTAGAAAAAAGCCTACGATGTTATCGTGTAAATAGGCTTTCACATAAACACTTCTCACGTCCTTCGTGTCTCTTTCGTTAAAAGATATAATATCTAGTATTGTATTCTCCTTTAAACTTCTTAGGGAGATATATTGAATGTCATCGCTCTTGGTTGAGTTGAAGTCGTTTATAAATTTGTCCATATCTTGAAAAAAAAAATCAAACAAAATATTATAGCAATAATAAAAAAAATAAAAAATTTAAAAATAAATAAAGAAATTATAAATTACCTGATTTACTCTGGTGTGGGTGAACTCGGATCAGTCCTCCTAGCTTGTAGGTTGATCGTATGCGTCTCAGAAGCGACGTCAAAGTCTAATGCCCTGTCTTGCCAATTGTGGAGACACTCTAAGTGTTTGCGATACCAGTAACTTAAAACTTTGCAATAACGTTTTGACCCACACGCGTATGACTTTTTAAAGTGAGAAAAGCATTAAGAACTACAATAATGTATCGTGCGTTCGATGCAGGACTCTTTTAGAATCTCTAATACACACGTGTAATTATTAAAACAATCAGTTGTTCCCAGCTCTACGCATCTATCTCCGTCAGAGTACTCTTCCAAAATTGATATATCACCTAAAAGCAATATAAAATGTTCTTCACCGCATTTACAAACACCACGCGCTCCTCTCTTGTTCACTCTATCAAAATAAGATCTACTGTTGAAAATATGTCTAGATTGACGCTCAATATGGCGACGTTTAATTGACTGAAGGGGGCCGTTTAAACTCGTGTCTTCAACTGATTCCATTTTACTAAATCTAACGACTTCAATACACACGCTATTTATCGTGATATTTCTCACTCTCAAGGTGAACAACATCTACTATTCAACTTAAATCTCGATACAAGGTGTAGCCATCGACTCGCTATCAAGGCAAACCGTCTTACTTTCTAATTAGATATTCGGGTCGCTTCTGAAAGGTTAACTACATTTAATGGAGCGAAATCAACATACACACATGAAAGGTTAATTACATAGGTGTGTAGAAAGGTCAGCCACACATCTGACGGAGTTGCACATCGAGCCGGTGATACATAAAAATAGAATTTAACTATAGAAAGTTATCATTTCATCGCCATCTTGTCGAGTGAAAAGAAGTTGTCACGTAAATCAGCATCTACATCGCGATCTTGTTTTCTGCTAAAAGTAAGATAAATTTTACCATCTATTCTCTAGTGTTCAATTTATTAGTTAAACTAATATTTTATATATTTATTATAAATATTTTATGTGTTTCCCTTTGCTAAATTTAATTGTTTTTATTTTAAATATTTAAACTAACAATTAATTTTTTTATGGTTGTTTCTCTTTTCTCAATTTATGATTTAAACTAAAATTTAATAGTTAAACTAATATTTTATATTTTTATTTTAAATATTTTTATGTGTTTCTCTTTTCTAAATTTAATTGTTTTTATTTTATTCTAACAATTAATTTTTTTACGGTTGTTTCTCTTTTCTCAATTTATAATTTAAACTAAAATTTAATAGCTAAACTAATATTTTATATTTTTATTTTAAATATTTTTATGTGTTTCTCTTTTCTAAATTTAATTGTTTTTATTTTATTCTAACAATTAATTTTTTGTTGTATCTCAAATTTATTATTTAAACTAACAATTAATTTTTTTACGGTTGTTTCTCTTTTCTCAATTAATTATTTAAATTTATTTTCTTTTTTTAGTGTCTAACGAACAAACATTTATACCCGACGAATCTATACCCTCTATCTCGGACATTAACAGACAACGCCAACACATTTTTGATTATGCGGGAGGGGTTACAAACACTAAATTCTCATTTACAATAATAAGGGAGACAGAACAAACTTATACTCGGTTCAACACCTTAGGCAGGGATATTTTAATCCGATTCAACCCATTGATTACGAACGTGAGTCCACTGCATTATCTAATGACGTGTTTCTCTAGTCTATTAGCATACTTGCTCAGAGGTACGGCACCTTACGATTTAATAGGACTCACGATCACCACCACGGAGAATAACCTCGATAAATCGGTCGGGGTTTCTTACCGTAGATGTGATCAAATTGATATGAATACTATTATGAATACATTAACAAAAGTAATTCAGAGTAATGCCAGATTCGGTATAGCCGATGTATTAAGGATTAAAGCGAATCATATCAAAATGATGATGGGCAACGGTAGAGCATTAAAAAGAAGGTGCCTTCCAAACGATTATCTGAGTCACCATAAAAGGAGCATTGTCGTTGTTAAATCATTGACGAATTGTTTGGCTCATGCTAAAGTAATAGCGATATCCAAAATCACTAATGATATTAATTATAAATCGTATACTTAGGTGCGTAAAATTAACAATGCTGTAGATGAGCTTCTCACATAAACTCGCGTAGATTTATCGGGGGGAGGGGGGCGCGAACATCTCGATAAATTTCAGCGTTATTTTGGGGATGAATATAAATTACGCGTGTATAATACCCTCTCGACGGTCAATGGATTGTGGTATGAGGGGGTGTCGTCTTCTAGTAGGTACATTAACCTACTGTTCGATGACGTTACACATCACTTTAACGTAATAATCAATATGGCTGCGGCTTTTTCAGTTCAGTATTTTTGATACGGATGTAATACCGGTTTTGAAAGAGGTGCAAGACATTCATGTAAGAGTACTTGCCCCAAATGTATGTCCATACCTCCGTGTTTGTATGAAAGTGAAAAAAATGTGTATTGCACTGAATGTAACAGGTTATTTAGGTCTGCCTCTTGTTTCACTAGACATAAATTGAATAAAATTCGCGGTAATAAAACAGTTTGTGATTTAACACAGGTGCGTATTACCTGTGATAAAACAAAGGGGAGAAATCACGAATGTTTTAAATCATACTGCGCAACGTGTAAACAGAACAAAGAAAACCCGCATCGTTGTTATATGCAGGTGTTGAGTCGGAAGCAGCTTGATGATAATTACCTAATGGTATTATATGATTTCGAGACTAGACAAGATCGAGCTATAACCAATGATTGATTTGTGCACGAAACGAATTTTCTTCACGTACAACACTATTGTGTAAAATGTGAATTTAACGAGAATATGGACGAGGATTGTGACCAATGCGGGAAACGATCTCATTCCTTTTGGGATAATCCGGTAGACGGCTTCACCGACTACCTGAGACAACCGAGGCCGTTTGCCAATAAAATTGTTTGCGTTGCGCATAATGGAAAAGGCTTTGACACTATATTTATCCTGAATAGATTTCTATCACTAAACTACACCCCTAAAATTATCGCGGACGGAACTAAAATACTCTGCATGACAATGGACCACATACAATTTAAAGACAGCCTATGTTTCCTACCCATGCCACTGAGACAGATCCCGAAAGCGTTTGGACTAGACTGTAAAAAAGGACATTACCACTATTTGTTTAATACAGAAAAGAATTTAAATTATATCGGTGAGATGCCTGGTCCCGAAATGTTTGGTGAGGATTATATGAAACCTGATGGGCGAAATGACTTTATGGTGTGGCACGCTGACAAACTGCGGCAGGGGTATATATTTAATAATAAGTCAGAGCTGGAGGCCTATTGTGTGGATGACGTAAATGTATTACGCAAGGTTTGCCGTACATTTCGTCATTTATTTCTAAATATAGGTGCGACAGACGTTTTTAGAGAATCTATCACAATATCGTCGGCGTGTAATCGTTTATTTAGAAAATTGTTCTTAGCCCCCGATACGATAGCCATCCTGCCCAAGGGGGTTACAGGTGTGGTGACAGTCTGTGAAAGCCATAAAATGGTTAGTCTATCTGGAGAAAACCCGACCCGATATTCACATACGGCACGCCTTTAACGGACGTGAGATAGAAATCTTGGGCAGGAAGGTGGACGGCTACTGTGACTAGACGAGAGATATTTTTGAGTTTGACGGGTGTTTCTTCCACGGGTGTACATGTCTTTCAAACCGTGACGTGACTATAACAGGTACGAAAGAGACCCTCACCGAGCGATACGAGTGCATTCTGTTGAGATATCGAGCATTTAGAGCCGCAGGGTACACTGTCACAACAATGAAAGAGTGTGACTTTGACAAAATACTGACTGAAGACACGCAACTAGATCTAGAGCTAAACAATCACCCTATGATTCAAACTGCCCCACTCAATCCACGTGACGCACTGTACGGTGGACGGTGTGAATCTATGACATTACACTACAAGACAAACCCCGACGAAAAAATAGGATATCTTGATGTCTGCAGTTTATATCCCTGGGTATGCAAATATTTTAAATTTCCTGTAGGTCACCCTATAAATATTTTTGTAGCCGACGATTGCCCCGTCGACGTCGTAGACCGAGAGGGTCTAATTAAATGCACTGTTTTGCCCCCTAGAAATTTGTATCACCCCGTACTGCCCTAAAAGACACAATCAAATTTAATGTTTTGGTTATGCTCCTCTTATGCAATGGAGATGAACCAAGGGGATTGTTTACACAGTGACTCTGACAGGACTATTTCAGTCACATGGATAGCGGAAGAGGTTCGACTAGCGCTAGAAATGGGCTACACAATGGTTAGAGTACAAGAATTTTGGGAATATAAAATTACCCAGTTCGATCCCCAGACCAGAGAAGGGGGCTGTTTGTAGAGTATATTAACAAGTTCCTCAAGATCAAACAGGAGGCGTCTGGATACCCTGGATGGGTGAAAACAGACGCAAACAAAGACAACTACGTTAGTGAGTATTTCAAAACAGAGGGAATAGTGCTGGATAAAAACGAAATTGTTAAAAATCCAGGAAAGCACGCACTCGCCAAATTGTGTTTAAACTCTTTCTGGGGACGATTTGCATTGAACGAGAACAAAACGCAGACCACCATTGTGAACAACCCAAAAGACTTTTTCTCCCTACTCACCACCCCGGGGACAGAGGTTCGCAACATTATTTTCCCCAATGACGAGGTTGCTTACGTCTCGTGGACATACCGTGACGAGGCCGTACTTCCCCTCGATACGGTCAATGTGCCTATAGCAGCGTATGTGACCACCGGTGCCCGTATGAAATTGTATTCATATCTCAGGCACTTGGGCGGTTCTTGTCTTTACTGTGACACGGACTCTATTATAAGTGTGATAAGACCGACAGACACGTACACGATACCGACAGGCGACAAGTTGAGCGACATTACAAACGAGCTGACCGCCTACTCTGAGAGCGCGTACATTACAGTGTTTGTTTCCGGTGGACCAAAAAATTATTCTTACAATGTGTTTGTCCCCGAGACAAACGAATACAAATCCATCACCAAAGTCATGGGTATAACACTAAACTATGAAAACACATAGATTGTAAACTTTACTTCTATTAAAGACATGATTTTGAAAGACATGGACCCCGTACACGTGACTAACACGCGAAAAATTTAAAGAAAAAGAGGCGCCATCGTCGTCTCCCAGTTGGAGAGAAAAAATTATAATATTGTGTTTACTAAACGTAGGAGATTGAATAACAACACGTCCGTACCCTACGGATATAGTTGATCACATTTTTTTTCTCTCTTTCTGTTTTCTAGTGACTGATGGCTGTATCAAGAATATTCTTCTGGAATGTGGACGTTTACGACAAATGAAAATTCGTAGAAATAAACGTCCAGACATTAACAAAATTACAAAATGGAATCGTGTTTGTACTTGTTCCCCTTTTAAACATTGTAAAACCGACACAAATTCTATGACATTATACGAAGAATTTAATGATGACACAATTTTTAACTTACTAAAACTAGACATAGACCACTCTACTGTGATACTACCACACACAGAAACAGGTGTAAAAAGGCTATCTGTACACAAATGTGAAAGCAGGTGCTTTAAAAACTTCTGTCCAACAGACGGTGCCCCTATTTGTGTACAGGTTAACAAGTGGTATAGAAGCTATCAAGTGTTTGATCAAATATATATTGACATGACAAGACGACTAATGGATGACATCGAATAACTAGGCTGACATATCAAATTGAAATTATACTTATACGTATACATTTTTTCTTCTCTCTCTCTGTGTGATTCCAGTGTCATCCTTATTAAAGTTCAAAAAGTTAAATAGAAAGGCCATATCGCCGGTTAGAGCCACACCACGCTCTGCAGGTTTAGACTTGAAAAGTCCCTACAATTGTAGTATATTGCCTTCGTGCAGGTGTTTAGTTAAGATAAATATTTCTATTATATTACCGGCAGGAACGTACAGTAGAATATCTCCGCGATCTACTCTGGCTCTTCACCACGGCATTGATGTTTTGGCCGGGGTTATAGACGAAGACTATCGTGGTAATATTTGCGTATTACTCATTAATCACGGCCACACTGTTTTCACAATTAAAAGGGGTGATAAAATTGCTCAACTAGTATGCGTGAAAATTGATTACCATAGAGTTGAACACACTGATTCGCTATCAAACACTCAGAGGGGGGAGGGAGGGTTTGGATCGAGTGACATCCCTATAGAAGATCGAGTCACCGGTAATTGTAATTTAGTATAATGGATCAAATCAACGCGTCCATCCTCACGTACTCGGAGAAGCAGGATTTGTGTCTGATGTCTGCCGCGGATTTGAATAGTTTACCTATAGAATTTATTAAATCATACGCGTGTAGAGATATAAATTGCGCTTGGAACTTACTCTCTCCCTCTGCGCAGCACGAATTGAAAGATTATAAATATTGTTTGGAACATTATAATATGGGCGTAATGCAGATTAATGGTCCGCCGTCTATAAAGAAAAAATGTCATCAATGTCTGACATCATCGTAGACGAGCCGTCGTGATATTTATGTACGTGACTGGGACAGTGACTGTTATTTTTTTTTACAGTTGTCTCCGCACACAGTGACTGTTAATTGTTTTTTTTTCCTTTACAGTTTTGGATCACCAACAACACCAACACAACACAACATGACCTACTTAATTGTAGATGTACAAGGTTTCAAAGACGAGGACAATACATTTATTATAAAAGAATGTAGTATTATGTCAATGTGTGGAAGGGTGACTCACCACTGGACATTTAAGTCGTCATATTCCATTTCAAAATTACCGCGGCATATTAAAAAACAATGTGATTGGCTCACATATAATCACCACGGTCTCCATTGGGACGACGGTGATACGAACCCCAATCAATTTAATATAATTTTTAAAATGGCCACTCTCGCCTCTACTATAATTTATGTAAAGGGGGAGGAAAAGAAATTTTTTTTAATGGAAATCGTCGATAAAAAAACAACTTGTAATTGATATGATAGGCTTCGGGTCTCCCTCCCTGAAGGATAGGATCGATAATAATTATGATAAATGTTTCGGCCATAAATATAAAAAATTAAATTCGATTTGCACCCTGTCTAATGTTCAATTTCTCAGGGAATGGTATGTTGGCACCCCCACCACCACCACCACCACCACCACCTGGGAAAATAAATTTTTATGTTTTAAAGCGACCATATTCCTTTACAAAAAAAAATTACCGCGGCAAAAAACATTGTGATTGGCTGGCTAACATATAATCATCACGGGACGACGTGGTCGCCAATAAATTTGATATAATTTGGCCACTCGCCGTCTCTACTATAATTTATGTAAAGGTGACGAAATTGTATATAAAAAAACTTGTTATTGATATGCTAGATATTCCTTTACAAAATTACCGCGTGGCATATTTTAAAAAAAATTGTGATTGTCTCTGCATTGGGACGATGGGGATATGAACTCTGATCAATTTGATATAATTTTAAAAATGGCCACTATCGCCTTTACTATAATTTATGTAAAGGGGGAAGGAAAAGAAAATTTTTTTTAATTGAAATTGTGGATAAAAAACAACAACTTGTTATTGATATGCTAGACTAGGGGTGTCCATCATAATTATGATAAATATTTGGGCCATAAAAATTTCAAACGTAAAATTTATTGGTTTGTCGCCACCACCACTACTATAAATTTGAAATCGTAATTTTTATTTTTTAGTTTTATACCAACACCAGACGGGTACACATCGATGTCTGTGTTTGTACAACCTTTCACATTGATATTAGCGGGACCGTCTAGTTGCGGAAAAACTACATTTGTAGAGAATTTTCTGTTAAATTTAAAACAGGTGTGCAGTGTGGATAAATTTGATAGAATTCTATGGTGTTTCAGTGAGAACAATTCTATTCCCTCGCGATTATCTAGTCACGTCACACTACACAAAGGTGTACCGGACAATTTCGATTTTAAGGCCGGCGGGTCTCAACTCATCGTGCTGGACGATTTAATGAACGAAGTTTATCTAAAAAAGTGTCTGAACTTTTCACCAAGGGTAGTCATCATAGATACCTATCGGTTATTCTGTTTACACAAAATCTTTTCCATCAGGGGAGTAAGTCTCGTGACATCTCGCTCAAAGCTAAATATATTGTGGTGTTTAAAAACCCGCGTGATCAAACACAGATAAACTATCTAGCTAGACAAGTTTATCCGGATAATCTGTCCGAAATACAAAGAATCTATAGGAAAGCAACCGAATCCGCTCACGGGTATTTACTCTTTGATCTGAGTCAGAACGCGGACGAACGCTTGCGCTTCAAAACGGACATATTTAACAGTGTTTGCAAAGTGTTTGTCCCCGCTAGACTATTAGATGAAACTAGTCAAGAACAATAGATACGTACTGCGGGTGTTGAAAACGGCCAGTCCTAAATTGCGCAAAGCTATTCTTAAAGTCGTCGACCCGGATGTTATAACAACACTCAGCGAATGTGTTCTAAACACATTAAACAATAATATTAAAATTAGTAAAAGAGATAAGGGAAAATTAATAAAGTATAAAAATTGTATGCGTAAATTGGCTAGCAGCGGTGTTTCGTTGAAGAGAAAAAGAACTATCACCGTTCAATCGGGCGACTTCTTGAGCATCATACTACCCGCTATTCTTTCAGCTCTCGTAGGCACATTGGTTAAATAATAATATGTCACAACTTAAACAGATGCTTCTAGTTCCGCCAGAACTATTTCGCAATAAACGCGATGACAAGTCCACCGATTTTGTACAGATGAAAAATATTTTAAAATCTAGGAAATAACTTGACGATTATCAAAGATTTGCCAGTTTTAGAAAGTATCAACAGCGTTATTTAACAAACAGGCAGAGATCGAGACAACCAATTAAAATACCCATCGTGGGCCCCACACTAATAAAACGTAGACCGGTCGACCTTGCACTAGGAAAAAAAAGAAAACGACATTTGGTTAGGAGACAACCGCTGCCGACGGTTCCTCGATTCATTTCAGATGAGACCACATATCAAAGCAGTCCTATTAGTGTAGACTCACCAGAGGAGGGGTGGGTGGAAGGGGAGTCGTATTTCCCTGTTGAAGTTGAAACAGGTTCCTCCCGCCTGTTCGGCAGCATAGCGGGAAAATATTTATCACCTTACGTCCACCGGAGAGCGTCTACAGATCCTATATTTGGAATTAGAAAAGAGGGGGATACTTTTAAAATAGGCAATTCGAGTTTCACCGTAGACGATAACGATATATACCTGGGTAACACACACATAAAGGCACGCAAGGACTTTGGGAGTTGTTGACCAAAAGAAACGTAAATAAAGATATAATTACAGAGAGTGATTTAAAAAAATATAAAGACATACTAATTGCCACTAGCGCTCATCGACAAAACTTTGATCCTAAGGCGAAAATAACGTCCAGCAGAGGACTGAAATATTAAACAGTCATTTCTAAACTATTTCCCGCCAGACCACGTTGGAACACACTAAGATGATCGCCACGTTATAAAAATTATATTACAATCTCCCACTACCTTCGGCTTTCTCGACCGCCAGCAATCTTAAAAAGTATAGTCGGTTGGATAAAATAAAAGTAGACGAATGGTTGACCGGGCAGGACGCGTACACTCTTCACCATAGTTTAAGAAAAAGGTTCCCACGTAACCCGTACAGAGTCGCCAATATCGACGATGTGTGGGAGATTGATCTAGTAGATATGAGCGCTTTAAATAAGGACAACCGAGGCGTCAACTATATTCTAAATATTATTGATGTATTTTCAAAGTACGCGTGGTCTATACCGCTTAAAACAAAATCGGGCGCAGACATCACGCGGGGTATAAAACAGATTTTTAAGGAAGGACGACGCCCCCTTTCGATTCAGTCGGACAAGGGTAGGGAATTTTTAAATTCTAAATTTAGAACATTTTTGAAACAAGCGGGCGTTCATTTTTATCATTTGCATAATCCAGATATAAAGGGGGCCGTCGTGGAACGTTTCAATCGTACGCTGAAAACTAAAATGTGGAAATATTTCACCGCATTCAACACTCACAACTACGTCGATGTGTTGGGCAAGCTAGTTCAAAATTATAACGCTAGTGTTCATTCCACTATAGGAATGGCTCCGGCTTCGGTCAAGCCTATTCACGTACTTAAAATACTATTGCGCCTGCGAAAGCGGTGGGCTAAAATTAAAATCGGGAAAATTTTGTTCAAGGTGGGCGATCATGTGCGCATAAGTAAAGAAAAAATGATTTTTGACAAAGGATACGAGGCTAATTTTACACGAGAAATATTTAGCATAGTTAAAGTAATTCCTAGACTTCCCCAATCGGTCTATTCGTTACAGGATCTCCGCGCGCGGCCTATTGAGGGACATTTTTATAACTACGAACTAGTTCGCGTGCGTCGTCCAACGATTTTTCAAATAGATAAAATAGTACAGAGTAAGCGGATTAATGGCATTCATCATCATCTAGTCAAGTGGAAAGGATACGACAGTTCTTTCAACAGCTGGGTGCCTGTGTCTAACATTAAACAAATATGAGTCAGTTTTATGTAGCACTGCCGTCGTACTTGAGCGCCGAATATTACGAGAATAATACACTCTCTTACTATACTACAAAATTGGCACAGTCCATACGGCTAGAACACGACCGGTGGGAGGTGGGACTAGCTGAATTATCCTATCCCGTGGGTTTTGAAACTCTCGAAGATAACATTTATCCAAAGATAAAGAATTGACGGCAAACGTCGTGGTGACCCAAGTGGGGCGTGTTTCGTTTCCTCAACAAGATTTCACCTCCTTTAAGGAGCTTTATAATAAAATTAAGAGCTCGATAAGTGATAAAGGTAATCTAGAGGTTTTAATATCCGAATTTCAATGGTACATTCTTCGCGATCAAACAATGTTGACTGAGATTAAAAAACAAAAGGGTGCATGGACCACCGACAAGTCACCCATAACTACACGATTCAAAAACACAATTTCATTTACGGTGGCGAAAAATAAATTTAAATTAGAATTTCCTGTTCGTCTCTATGTGGGCATCGGAGACTTAATTACAATCATTCGAAACAGACTACCCAACATAGAGTCACTTAATGCGGTTAATACACATATGAGGGATTTAATGAGCGAGGATATTAAGGGGGTCTTTTTGCGACCTAATCGTAAACTGCCCGGCTCTAGTTCAACGGAGCCCGTCTTTGTGTACACAGACATTATAGGACCACAGTTGCTAGGCGACTCTTATGTAAGATGGATTAGAATCATACAGTTCCCCTCCGCCACCACACATCACGTGTTCTTTCCTATATTCTATTGTCCCGTCGAGAAATGTAATTTTGACTCTATAAGTATAGGCTTATACACAAAGTTTGGCGAACGAGTGAATTTTCAATCGGGTCCCGTGCCCACCGTAGCGGTTTTACATTTTAGAGAGAGAAAAAACTAGATAAATAGATACGGGACGTAGTAATTTGACTTAGTCTTAACAATGGAGGGAGAGAGAGAAAACATCGGTCCTGTCTATCACGCCAGTTATAAAATGCAGAGGGGCCGTGGCCTCGGCGCGTTTTTGGGTGGATTATTTCGATTTGTAAAACCGTTGTTTATGAGGGGGGCGAAAGCGGTGGGAAAACAAGCGTTACAAACAAGTTCGCATATTTTGGCCGACATAGCGACACGCGAACCCAGTCAAAAAGTCGGTGATATAGTTAAAAAGCGCGTCACTCAGGCGGTCGAGGGACTTGGCTTGAAAAGGGTAAAAAAACGTAAACGACTTCATTCGAAGTTGGGCGCAAGAGCAAGAGGGAACAAGAGAGCTAAAAAAGATATTTTCGATTAATTATGGAGTGTTCAAAAACAAAACTCGATCATTTCGACGAAAAATGCATTCAAACGGTAATTAAAAATAATAAAGTGGTCGAATACAAACCCATCACTTCCGTGGACAATGACGCTCAGTTGGAGTTTTTTTGCCCGGAGACGGCGAGTATTTTCGGGACCTCTCTTCGATTAAATTATATATTCGTATTCAGCTGGTGAGGGGGGACGGGACACCGGTCGCAGCCGACAATAAAATCGGATGCGTCAACAACTTGTTAAATTCATTATTCAGTCAAATCAATATCTCTCTCAACGAAACACCTATTACAACCTCGACAGACAACTATGCCTACAGGGCTTATTTATAAACTTTAACTAATTACGGTAGAGACGCCTCCGACACCCACCTAGTGAATGGTATGTGGTTTTTGGATACCCCTGCCGCTAACGGTGATCTCGCCGCATCCACAGAGAACAAAGGCTTCACCATGAGATTAGACTTGTTAAAGAATTCGGTCCACTTGGTGGGACGTTTACACGCCGACATATTTAATATTTCACATTTGCTATTGTAAAATGTATCGTTGCGCGTTAAATTAATTCGCAACAAAAGAGAGTTTTATCTGCTCACAGACACGGACAATTTAAACACCGACGTACGGTTGCGAATTTTTTACGCCACCCTCTTTGTGAAACACGTGGAAGTGTCGCCGACTATTTCACTCGCTATAGAAAAGACATTGTTACGAAAGCCGGATCAATACCACCTCAATCGGGTGGACGTCAAGTCTGTGACCGTACCCAAAGGATCCAAGTCTGTGAGTCTAAATAATGTTATTCAAGGGGTGATCCCTAAAATTGTTTTATTCACAATGGTGTCAAACGAGGCGTTTGTGGGCAGTTTGAACACGAATCCATTTCAACTGATTCATAGAAACCTTGATCGTTTCGTCCTGTATGTAAACGGAATCCAAAAACTTTTGCCCATTTTGATAAATTTTGACAACGTCGGCACGTCCACCCTCGCCTATGATACATTGTTTTCGGGATTGGGCATACACCATCAGAACAACGGGCATTTAATCACGCGAGACATGATCAATAAAGGTTACTTTATGTTGGCCTTCGACTTGACTCCCGACAGTGCAGGACAGGACTCGCACACCAGCCTTCAGACAGAGGGGAACGTGAGATTTGAGTTACAGTTCAAGACAGACCTTGACCCCGGCATAACCTGTTTGTTTTACTCTGAGTACGAGGGGACGGTGTCGATAGATTCTAATCGGGAGGTGAAAATTAATTATTAACACCATGAATTCTCATCAAATAGACACACTGCTGCTGCGGGGCAAAATTTTAATCTATAACGGGACATTTCCTTCGGACAAATTACCTCAAAGTTTCACTCGTCCCGCCATATTTGTGGTCAATCTAGACCCTCACACTAAACCCGGTTCTCATTGGGTGGTTCTATATTTTTCCAAATTTGGGGAGTATTTTGATACATATGGCAGACGACCGAGCTTAGTGATGACTAGACTCATGAATAAACACTGGACACGATGGATGTACAACAGCAAACGACTCCAAGCCATAGCCTCCGGTGTGTGCGGGCACTATTGCTGTCTGTTTGCCGTTGCCAAGGACGCCGGCTGGAGCCTGAGGAGATTCACAGACCTGTTCTCAACCGGCAACTTGTGCAAGAACGACCGACTGGCCGTCACGCTGTTCAGACGTCGCTTTGGCCGCTGTCCAAGGTGTACTAGCAGGGGTGCCCAGACGTGTGTTCCAGCATTAGATATAAAAGGTATACTATAATTTTATTTAATCATTTGTATTCAATTATCTGACATATGAACATCATAATGTCGGCCATCTTTGATTTTTCATTTATCGTAAACTCGAAAAAGGAGTGGGTGGTCACCGAGCTAGCCATAGTTTTCATCGACGAGAAACAATCCTCGTGCTATCAATTCAATAAAACCACCGGCTTGTGCTACTCCAAATTGGTTGCAATTCTAAAACAAAATTTAGATAAAGCCCTCGTGCCTTACGCATATAATAAACAAAAAGGGAATTTCTTGTCCCGTCTCACCAGGCGGACATTCATCCCACTACGCGAGGACTATAAATGTCCCTTTGTTGATTTGATCAACTCTAATTGTTGGGGGTGTACCGCCCATGTCACGACATCACCTCGTGTGCGTTAAAAATGCAAACGCTTTGGCACAATTCGTCAGATTTCACAGCGCCGAGAAATTGTATAAATTTTGTCCAATCACCGACGACGACGACGACGACGACGATACTAGCTTTAATTGTGACGACTGTTGATTACAGGTCATCAGTCTAGACGCAGACAGCGATGAAGACGTGCAGCTGTAATATGGTGCAGGATGAATCACCGTCGTTGCTAACCAAGACTTTCTACCTAAACGACAAACAGAACAAACACGTGGCGGTGGGCCTCTTCCCTGACCGCAACTTTTACGCTCACGTGATGTTTTCATCGAGTTCTAATCGTCTAATACTCACCGTCCCACAATGGAACTTTCTCGTCAAAGACATGCGGTTTTGGTCCGACTGTGTGCAGACGTGTGTAAACTTCAAGTCCACCATGGACGACTTTATCATTGTGGTGAAAAAACTTTTCGGCGTGTGGAAATTGTGTCTGAGTGATAAATAAAACATTCAGATCTACCTGTCTACGGACGAATTAAAAACTCTGTACAATCTTGAAAAATATATCACACGCCATGTAAAATATCTAAATCACCCAAATGTATCGATGTTCATAGACAATACGCTCGCCTCCAAATCGTTTGTAGACCCGCCCGATCCTATCCCATATTTTTACTATCTGTCACTGTTTGACGATCTTCGTATTTTTATGCATAAAAATAATAAATTGTGAAATATGTATATATATTTTTTATTATAATTAAATGTGAAAAAACTTGTATTTATTTTTTTCATTTCTAGTAATATTACCCTCTCATTTAAATACTTGTAGTAAGACCAATATATAACTTTTTAAACTAACCGGAACGTCACACAGGATGACGTCACAATACTATCACTATATCTCTTGCATAGCTACCTCGACGTCACTCAACAGTCATATTATTTGTGACGTAAAAATCCACCTGATATACCTACATTCAAATATATTGGGGCGTCCAGAACCACAGGTTGACGTCATACGCCTCTCCTCGGTCATATTATTTGAAACGTCATAGTCTCATACTCCGGAATGTCACACAGGATGACGTCACAATACTATATCTCTAGCATACCTACCGTTAACTCAGGGCACCCAGAACAACAGGCTGACGTCACACGGCTGACCTCAGACGCTGACTTCACTCAACATTCATATGAAACGTCATAGTCTCATACGTCTGAATAATTAGCGATGGATCATACTCTGGCTCTTACTACTAACATTTATGTTTTATTTTAGTAAATCTTTTTAAAATAAATAAAAGTAAGGGAAAAGGTGGGTTCGATTACACCTATTGATCACATGTCAAATAACTAAAGGAGAGTAACAGAGAAATCCTCCTCCTTACGTGGGCTTACAGCTAGGGTTGATATAAGAACTAAGTTCGATTTACACCGAGGTAAAGGCCTATATGGGACCCTGGAGATAGACTACCACCACATGAGACCCCAAACCCCACCCTTTGTCCCGTGACACGCTTGAAAGGCTGTTTGCCGAAGACCCCCTGAAAAAATGTCATTGCACAAAGCTGTGTATATATCAGCCGCCACATACCACCACCCTCCCCTCTCTAATCACCACGCTTCTTGTTTGTAAACTTTCATAATCTATCTTTCATTTCAATAGCTATATCTTTTTATATTCAATCGTTCTTGGTTCACCACGGTAAGTATCTTAGATGAAGAAGGACCAGGGTGAATAAAATTATTTATAATTTAATTAATGTTCCCTTTATGTTAAAAAACTTTTTAGCCAACTCCATTGATCCATACGCATACTTTCTAAACTCTATTATTCTTTACCTATCATCTTATATGAATAAAGATCTAAGATCAATAAAAGAATACACAATTTAATATATATAATAGCCTATAGTATAAATCCTAACCTATATAAAAGGGAGGTGTAGCAAAAAAATCTTCTCTCTCTCTCTTTAACCTTCACCTCTTCCTAGCTCTTCCCCCTCCTCCCACCCTCCTGAAGGGTCTAACGTTTGACAGTGGCCTGCTAGCATTTTTACTGTTAACTACTGGGACTCATAATGATAAATTCCTCTATCCGTACCCAACCCAACCCTACATCCCGTCCCTCTCTCCGCCCTAACTTTGACCCTATAACCTATATTCTACGCCAATTTCTTTCTCCTGCACTCCTCCTTATCAGTTGGAGAAAGGACTTGTCCCATGCCTTGGAGCAGGTTCTGACAGGTATATAGACCTCACTCTCTTTACTGTCGACACCATACACAGCACTGGAGGAAATAAATATGTTTACGGGGTGTGCTCTACCAGACATACTCATGCCAGACTTTGAAAATATATTCCCTTTCTCTGAAAAAAAAAAACCTCTTTCTTGTCAACCTGTACCTCCTTCTTTAGCGCTCCACATATTCTCATTCCACTCTAATCAGAGTTACTAAACATACATAATTATAATAGTTCATGCCTTTTACCACATCCAAACATCATTTGATCATTATTCATACATAATACTTGGAAACATTTGTTTATCATCCATTTATCACAAACATAATTCATACATGCTAGAGTAATGCATCATGATTATTACGCATTTGATCATCGTTTACTAATACCCTATATGACATTTGATCATATTTAATTATTCATACCATACATATTGACTAGAGACTTACCATACTTTGAGCCCATTCGATCATTCCTCATTGTTCAACACATCAAATATATTTATCATACAAGCATACAAATGTTTAAACAAAATTTTATAACATTTATTTTTATTTTAGCACAGCGCCTTACTACCTGTTGAGGTTACACGCATGTGTACTATAGTGAGTTAGAGATACGAAAGGTTGATTTTGAGGAAGTATTTCTACATTTTCATGGAGGGAGAGTGGAAAATCGTTTTAGAAAACCACCTTTAGTACACCCAACTGGGATTCGAACCCCGATCTCCTTGACATTGGCAGTCTAGTTTAACACAAGAGTGCCGCCTTAGACCATGCGGCCGTCGAATCAGTTATTCAACATTAAGGCTGTGCAAGAGTGATAATATTTTATTTTATTTTCTTATTTTTATTGTTGTGAGTCTTTTTAATAAAATAAAAATATTAAAATAAGTAATAATAGAGCAAAATTGTTATGTATTTTTTGATTAAATAGTTATAATGATTAATTTAACTTAATAATACTAATTCGTATCCAAGTATTAAGAAATACAAGCAAAAGCCTTAATTTTTTTTTGTGGATGTACGGATAGTATAGCACTATATGGTAAACATATTTTAGGCACGGTCTGTACCATATTTTCCAAGATATTAATTTTTATTTAATAAATAATGAAAGTGAATCGGCGGCAGACTTTCTCATTCGTTTACAAATAAATTTCCTATTAGAAAACTACTTTGTATTTTGAAATTAAATTTAACTCTCCTTATTAAGCAATAAATACTGGTTCATTTGACATTTTTCATACAATCATTACTATCATATTTTAAAAACTGGATAGGAAATAGCCACAAATTACGTTATTTTCACAGAAATAAATACAGCCAAACCGGGCCGTACCGTTGAGAACCAAACACAGGTAGGAGTGACCGCTTGTGTTTGATTGACAGCGGCGGGCGGCGGGGAGTGATGAGGGGGATGAAGATCATTAGCAAACTTTTCAAAACCAGCTGAGAAAAGTATTGAGGTACAAAACATACGAAGAGTAATATTCTGATATTTTAGACTGTTCTTGCCTGTTAGCTATTTAATGTGTGAAAGCTGTACAGTCTATTATTACCAGTATTCTTTGACATTGTTTAGTTTTATATTTTAGTTTGAGCGTAGGTTACCATTTAACTGGCATAAATATAATTATATTAATCAAGGCCTTATCCAGCAAATAATTTCAGGGGGTGGGGGGGGGGACATCGCCCAATTGATGGAGGCTAGGACAAATTCTAAGTATTAAACTCCTCTAGAAGCATTTTTTATGGCAACATAACATCATAACTGCCATAGGCTAGAAAAAAAATCAAAATATTAAACACCTCTAAAGCGCTCTAAAGTATTTTTATGGCAACCTAACTCCATAGCTCCCGAAGGCTAGAAATAATTCTAATTATTAAACACCTCTATATGCTCTCTGAAGTGCTTTTTATGGTAACACAGCCCCTAATTTGTACTTGTACATTAATTTTGGAATTGTGTAAACCATAAATAAAGCAATATATATTGTTCATGAAATTTCCCGACTATGGTCTTGATATTAATCAACTTTTGTATGAATTTTACTGTGTACAAAATGTCTAAGCCTCATTCATTTCAAAGTAAAGTATTCAAAAGAAGAAAACGATCCAGAGATTTAAAGAGATAAAGAATCCAGAAAGAAGAATCATAATTAACCGGAAACAAATTTGAATCACTTAAAAGGTAATTGTGGTTTGAAAATATTACAACTAACATTTGTATGTTGTGTTTGTTAAAGTATATTTAGGCGTATTTTATTTGTTTATTTTCGAAAAAATTCTACGAATAACCCAAAAATGTGCCAAATATGTTTATGTTGATAAATAAATTGTAAAAAAAAAATTTACAGTCTTGTACATGAAATGTGGCCGAGTTAAATTGGTTCCAAACGGAAATGATGGCAAGTTTTTGTAATCGAGTGTGTTGGCTACCTAAAATTTAAAATAGTCCTTAGATATACACAAAATATAAGGGGATGATTGTATTATAATATAATTTATAAGTTATGGGTTAGTGATTATAAGCCCTAATCAGTATGCATGCCGAGTAAATTACATGTTTTTCTGGTTTGTTAGTGAGCGGGAGGTCAAGGTTTGAATTCCGACTTGGTGTAATCTACTAAAGCTTCTTTTAGTAACAGCTTCCCACGCTTCCTCCACACAAACGCGGTACTTTTCCTCTCTAATCTACTTTACTCACTCTTACCCTATTATAATAACTAAATGCGAATAGCTTAGATGAATGGTAAGACGTTCTGTAATAAATAAATAACTATGTAAAAAAATATATATATTTAATAGTTTTTAGGACTTACGCCCAAGAAAGTGAAGACTTTACACCAACTGCATGAGGGTGGCCTGGTGGTCTAGGGGTAAGGTGTCAGACTGCTATGCTGGCGGCCGGGGTTCAATCCTCGGTCCCGGCACAGATTTATATGATTTCCAAACCCTTACTTCACCTCTGACAAGACATCTTGTGAATGTGGGGAATGCCAGGCCGCCACCGTGGTTCGGATTCCACGTTAAACTGTAGGTCCTTCATTTCATCTCACAATCACCCTACCATTACACATTAGCGTAAGTGCGTATAACCCGAACGGGTAGTAAGACGCGGTGCTAATAATAATAATAAAAAAATTGCAGGAACCTCCAATTCCAAAGATATGCAGGAAGACATATACTTTTTTGATGAAGATGACGAATTGGAGGATTTACTACCGAATGTGGAACATCCTTCACTCGTTAGTGAAAACACTATTTCAAAATATGAATATAGTAATGAAAATACCTTACCAGCACTTTTCATAGAAAAAATTGAAAGGTTGAAAGTACACAGGATTCTTCCACTACGGGTCACCGAATTATTGATGTAATGCCTCTTACTAAACAAATAATTAGATTAGATGAACACTCCAAATCATGTACGTTAGGTCACTATAAACTAGAAAAGGAAATAATAAATGGGCTTGAATTTACTCTGGTTTATTTTTGTGACAATTGTGATGGTAAGCAATGCATTACCTCAAAACAACTCGTAAAAATTAACTATTTGTTGGGAGAAGAACACATTGAACTCTAAATACAATTGAAAATATTTATGAAGCTAACCTATAGATTCTAGAAGCATCTAATTAAAATAAATTCATATAAGTAGTATAACTCCAAATAAATGAGAGAGGAATCCGTTTTTTTATCTGGGGATGGGAAGCTCCAAATAGCTTTTAGAGAAATCTTATTTAAAAAAAATATCAGACGATGATATGGGAGGGAACTTGGTAAAATACCAGTGGCCCCCCTGATGGAAATGTCTAGGCACACCACTGGCTTAACGAAAGGGTAAATTTGATGGAACAAGATAGGATGGAACAGACATGATGTAGTAGATTAGATGATGTCTAGATGATGTCTAGATTAGTAAAATATTTTTAAAAATACTAACATACAATAAATGTGTTTCAAAGAGTAAAAGCTAAAGCGTCTTAGTTCAAGTGTTTGTATTCAAGGTTACGAAGCATAGTATAAACTTTGTCATATTAAAATGTTTAGTTTATAAACTAGGGAAGTATCAAGTCTACTTCCTCACTAAGCAAGTGTTGGTGTTAGAGTGTGGTTATACAATGTTAGCTACGCATGAATTGACAGACAGCCCTCAGTGAGCAGTTTTCTTGTTGCTGAGTAGTGTCCAAACACATACCAGGGTAACCACTCTTTTACTTACTAATATCAAGATAAAGTATTGTAATCTTGAAAAAAAAAAAAAATGTTTCACGATATTGATGAATTTTTACTTTTTTTTATAAACTCGAACTCAAAAAACTAGTTTTCAAAATTCTGTTTGTCCCCATGTCTATCTGTCAACCTGTCCCTGGCCACGGATCGGATACGGTTTGATTGATTTCTTCAAACTTGATATCTATAAGTTATAGGGCAATATCTCAACAAGTTTATTTTATTTTGACCCTAGCCTTCAAATTAAGGATAGTTTACAAATGAGAGATTTCTTAATTAATTTTTTTCAAAACTGGATCTAAAGATTCTGATTAAAATGCAAACCTAGGGAGTAATTGATCTCACAAATAACGTAGAGGCTATTTGGTTTTTGGTCAGTAAAATTTTGAAGTGTGATGAGTGATTTTTCAAAAACTTGAAATATTTTAAAAAGAGAGTTGATGTAGGTATCTTGAACTTGTTTGAGATTAAAACAACACACTGCTGCTGGCAACAGATATATTAGCCTATATCAAGTAATATTTTGTCAATAAGTGATTTAACAATGTTACTTGTAATTAATTGCGAGGTACATATACAAAGTAATATTTTGTTAGGACGTGAATTAAGAGTGTTACTTGTAATGAATTGTGAGAGATAGAGCTAAAGTAATATTTTGTCAGTAGGTGATATGAGTGTTATTTGTAGTTAATTGTGAGGGATATACCACAAGTAATATTTTAAGGGTGGCCACTCACCAGTAAAATTGGGAAAAATCCCGGGAAATTTTCTTGAAAATTTGCCATCATTTGAGAATTTAAAGGCGAGGACCACTATAAATAGTTTTTTGGGCGTACACATTTAAACATTTGCCATGGGGAAAACCACTTTAAACATATTCTGGAAAAATTAAATTAAAAATATTATAGGTAAGGAAAACTATAATTAGCGTTTAGGGGTATCCAAATATCAAAACAGTTCTAGAGGAGGATCACTCCAAATATCTCGGAAGGAGTCTAATTTTCAAAATATTACTGGACAAGAACCTTTAAAAATGGATTCTAAGGGTATTCAATTTTCACAAAATATATGGTGTCGAGTCCCAGGATCTCCTATTAATTGGAAGAAAGTTCCTTTTAAAAAAAATTGTATACACCCCTACACAAATAAAGTTCCACCGCCACTGGGTGAATCACCTTTTGTAAATGTATAGGCCTATGAATACTACTGTTTATCTTGCCTAATCTCCACTTGTAGTTGAGTATACATCACACGTGCAATAATGGCCTTTTGATACAGACCTTGTTTTTAGTGGGGAGAGAAAGGTCCTGTCTATGGTGGATCGTGATAAAGTCTCCCAACAGGAGATGGTCAAAATTTTTTTTATGCATGGACTCATCTAATAAATGTGTGTAGTACTGCAATCTATGGTGGTAGAACCGTGGTGGGGGGGGGGGGGCAAGAGAGGTCTCGTTCCCTTGAAAATAATCTCAGCTGGAATAAATCCTACCCCCCTAAATATATTTTAAATCCTCTGATATTATCGAATATGAAGTTGAAAGATCTTGCATTAACCTCAAAATAACTTCTATAGACATTCAATTACCAAAAGTTTTCCAGAGAAGACCACCTCAAAGTTTCTAGAGGCATCTAATTTTCGAAAAAAATTCAAGCTAGGAGCAGTCTAAATATTTTCTAGAAGCACCTAAATTTTAAACATTTTTGGAGGAGAACCCCTTCAAATAGCTTTCAGGAGATCTAAATTTAAAAAAGTAAACTGGTTGAGGACTATTAAAAATAGCTTCTGGAGGTATCCAAACTTTTAAAAAAATTTCCGAAGAATACTACTCAAAATAGGTTCAAGGAACATCCAAAGTTCTAAATAATTTGGAGGAGGGAATACTCTAAATATCTTTTAAAATAATATAATTTCAAAAAAGTGGGAAAGGACCACTTCAAATTAGGGACAGAGAAAACGATAAGTGGAGTGTAGAGAGGGGTGATTGCCCTTCTTGGAATACATTAGCCCTCTTCTAGATGTAGTTCACACCTACTGATATTCTCGAATATGAAGCTAAATGACTTTAATAAAACAGCAAATAACTTCTTAAGACATTTAATTTTCAAAAATACGCCAAGTAATTGAGATGACGACAACCCCATGCAAATAGTTCCTAGATACATCCAGTTTTAAAAATTTGCTGGAAGGGAAGCATTCAAAATAGATTATGCATGCATATACTTTTCAAAAATAGCCCAGGTGACAATGCAAAATAGATTCTAAATACATTCAATTAAAAGATAATACAGGTGAGAATCTTTCCAAATAAAGTAATATTTAATCAGGAGATAACAACGTTAATAAGGCTACTTGTGAGTGATGTGGATAGAGAATTGTGTATATTTTTGTTGATTATTTTATCGTAATAAAAATAATAACTTTAATATTTGTATTAATTCCTTGTATTTTCTTCTTAGAGAACATACCTTTTCTGCTATTATTTTACAATAATTTGGTTTACATTTTCGCTGTATATTATGTTTTTATTTGTACATTAAACAGAAGGGACATTGTTTATTTAATGTTAAGTAAAGAGCACTATTTTAATCGATTGACATTGTTATTATTAACGGATGACAGACGTTCACTGTAATGTAACTAAATATATAGTGGAAAAAGAACACTTGGATACAAAAATAAAACACCTAGCTTTTGGTTTAGCGAGTTCTTTATTCGCTATGTATTAACTTGTGGTCCACTATTATAAGGATCCATCTCAACGTTTGTCTGCAAATTTTTTATTTTTTTTTGTCGACCAGTTGACTGTCTATCACTTTGTGGTTCTATGTACGTATTTTTCGACGAATCGACGGCCACTAGTTACCTAGTCTATCAAATGTTTGTTAATATTTTGTCGATCAGTTGGTCGTCTAGCACATGGTCCTACCCTTATCAACAAATTGGTCTGAGTACTCCTTCGTGTAGATTACTTGTCTGTCGATCACTTTGTTCACACGTATCGACCAGTTTATTGTTGATTAGTTTTATGCATCCAAATTGGTCAACTATTCGTGTGTATATCACTTTGTCCTCGTATGCATGAGCTAGTTGACCAGTAGGTCATACTAGGGTCAGATAATTAACCCACCAAGCATTCCAAATATTTGTATACTTTTTGTCGACCAATTGGCTCTTTATCACATGGTCCTACTCACATTGACTATGTGATCGACACTGCTTTTGCATGACAAGTCACGTGTCTTTCGACCACTTTTTACACACATGTTGACCAGTGTGCTGTCGATCAGTTAGCTGGAGTCCCAATTGGTCGGCCAGTTTGCTGTCACTTTGTCCACCTAAGCATGAACTTGTCAACCAGTGGTTCCAAATCGTGTCGGCTACATGTCTCATCTAGCCTACGAGATATTTTTTACAGCTTATCGACCAGTTTGTATGATGACAATGTAAACAATATGAACCTGTAACTAATTTTGTTTACAAATACAACTATAGTACTTAGGCCCAGAAATTTAAATCATATCAATAATAGCAATCAGTCCTAGTTAAATATAATTCTGTCCAAAAATATCAAGATCATTACACTTATTGTATTTCGTTGAATATCATATAAAAAAAATGTTTATCTTAAATTAAAAACCTTTAGTTAATGTCATTTTTATTCCACATATTCCAAAAAGTGTATTTAATTTTGTATATTAACTTGTTGGAATATGTAATCATCTTTACAAACAGCACAGTGAATTGGTTCTCATTTACATTAAAAATCATATATTTATTCGAGTTTCCCTGGCCAGGCCAAGGGTGGATCCGGGTGGGGTTGGGTGCAATCGTCCCCTCCTGCATAAAAAATAATCATAAATATCGAAACCAATACTTTAAAGTTGTAAAGAATGACTGACTAACATCTTCCTCATCCTATCTCCTACACGACCTAATCAAAATTAGGCAACATCTCTTTCAACTTAGCTCTAGAGCAAAGAAAGGAGAGTAAAACTAAAATGTTCCAGTATTAATATTAAGTTTAGTATTAAAATACATATTTTTTCTTTTATTACTAAAACACTTTAGACCTATGTACAGTATATATTTATTATTTTTATTTTGACGGCGACTTTTTGTTTTATGTTATTTTTGTATTAAAATTACAAATTGGTTAATTAAATTATGTTCTTTCTTAAAGTATTATTATTATTAAATTAATTGTTAATTTCAACTAGTTTGTTAAGCTCGCAATATTATAATTAAAATATTATAAATTAAAATATTTATTAATCAAAATTATTAAATTTATCCTTGAAGGAGCCTTGTAAAAACCAATTTACCTCTACACCTAGCCCTGGATCCACCCTTGAGCTAGGCATAGTTAAAAGTATTTGTCCTTTAAACCATAGCAATGTATTCCACCAAACTCCCCTGTAAACATTTCCTGTTAGGCTACTAATCCCCTCTTTCCTTACTTTTATTTGTACTCAAAGCGAGAAGTTAAGTGAGAGTGAGAGGTAATGATACTTTCTCACTCTTTAACCGGGCCGTCACGATCACGACAACCCGATAGTACTACACTCTATCGGAATATATCCGTCCCTAGCAGCCTGTGCACAACGTTAAATGAATGCCCCATACCTATATGGGCTTTTATCTTATTTTATGAATCATACCGTACCAGTACATCATGTTTAATCAGAGACATGATATACTTAAAGTACATTCTATCACTCCTCATGGATGGATATATATAATCATAGTTCATCGGTCATACAATTCATCATATTTAAACAACATTTAATCAACATTCAATGAATACCTCACAATTAGTAGACACTTTATTATCATTCATTAGTCACAGGAAAACTTCATGCATGATAGAGTAGAACACTCAAGCTCATAACAACAAATCTGTATTTGAAAATGAGAGAAAGAGGATGAGTTTTGACAAACAAGAAGGGTGAACGTGACTCAAGTTGGCCCGCCACATTGCCGAAAAAAATCTTTTTTTGTCTAATCGTTTGTGCTCTATTTGTGCTCATATGTGCCCGAACATGAACATTTGTGCTGTTAAACTGGCCAATTTAGAAAATATTTAATGTGGTGGGCCAACTTGAGCTCAAGCTAGCCCGCCACATATTGAAAAACACAACATAACAAAATTTATTCAAGTCAATCCATTGTGTTCCGTTTGTGCTCATATGTGCCCGAAAATGAATATTTGTGCTTTAAAATTAGAAAATCTAAAGAACATTTAATGTGGTGGGCTAACTTGAACCTTCCCTATATCATAAACTGTAGAAAAATATAGTTCAAGCCGGCCAGCCACAGTTTTAAATATCAATATAACAAAATTCTGTATTCACCATTCGTTTGTTCTTAGTTTGTGCTCATATGTGCCCGAACATTAACGTAAGGGCTGTGAATCTAGGCCCTTTAGATAACATTTAATGAAGGCGATCCAACTATAGCTAAAGCTAGCCCGCCACATATTAAAAACAAAATTTAACAAAATTCTGTTTTCGCCATTAGTTTGGGCTTCGTTTGTGCTCATATGTGCCCAGAAATGAACATTTGTCCTATAAAATTAGAAAATCTAGAGAAGAATTAATGTGGCGGGCTAACTTGAGTCTTCCCTATACCATAACATGTAGAAAAATCGAGTTCAAGGTGGCCCGCCACATTTTTAAATAACAATGTAACAATATTCTGATTTCACCACTAGTTTTTATTTCGTTTGTGCTCATATGTGCATGAAAATGAACGTTAGTGCTGTGAACATAGGCCTTTTATATAACATTTATTGAAGGCGATCCAGCTAGAGCTCAAGATAGCCCAACACATATTGAAAACAAAACATAACAACATTCTGTTTTCGCCATTATTTTGTTCTTTGTTTGTGCTCATATGTGCCCGAAAATAAACATTTGTGCTCTAAAATTAGGAATCCTATATAACATTTAATGTGGCGGGCTAAGTTGAGCCTTTCCTATATCATAACCTGTAGAAAAATAGAGTACAAGTTGGCTCTCCACATTTTGAGATATCAATTTAACAAAATTATGTTTTCACCATTCGTTTTTATTTCGTTTGTGCTCATATGTGCCCGAACATGAACTATAGTGCTGTGAAACTAGGCCTTTTAGATAACATTTAATGAAGGCGATCCAACTAGAGCTCAAGCTAGCCCACCACATTAACTGTTTTCTAGATTTTCTAATTTTAGAGCAAAAATACTCATTTTTGGGCACATATGAGCACAAACGAAAAACAAACGAATGGCGAAAACAGAATTTGGTTACATTGATATTTAAAAATGTGGCGGGCCGGCTTGAACTCAATTTTTCTACAGGTTATGGTATAGGGAAGACTCAAGTTAGCCCGCCACATTAATTGTTCTTTAGATTTTCTAATTTTAAAGCACAAATGTTCATTTTCGGGCACATATGAGCACAAATGGAGCACATTGGATTGACTTAAATAAATTTGGTTATGTTGTGTTTTTCAATATGTGGTGGGCTATCTTGAGCTCAAGTTGTCCAACAACATTAAATATTTTCTAAATTGGCCAGTTTCACAGCAAAAATGTTCATGTTCGGGCACATATGAGCACAAATAGAGCACAAACGATTAGACAAAAAAAGGTTTTTTTCAGCAATGTGGCGGGCCAACTTGAGTTACGTGAAGGGTGACTGTCAGGGAGTGGAAGGTCGTGGTAGGGGGCTAATCCTTACAAGGATCCAAGGGATGAATACTTTCTAGGGGTCATCTGCAAAATGACTTTAAGGCCTGTCACGGGACAACGGGTGAGGATTTAGGGGCTCATGTGGGGTGGAATGCTATCTCCCGGGGACCATGTTGGCCTTCACCTTGGTAGTAAGACCAGTCGGTTCTTGTTTATCGTGGGGGGTCACTCAGTTGTAAGATTCCATAAGGAGGGGGATTCCTTTGTCACTCTTCTTATGTTATTTGATATGGGAACAAAAGCCTTCATCGAAACCCTTTTTCCTCTACTTAGTATATAATTTCTTATTTCACTTTGCGTATATAATATCTTTGGTATATTTTAATACCACCCTCCCTATCCAAGAAAACCTGTGATTGTACTTACTCTACCACACGCATCAACTTAGGAATGCTAATGCTGTAATATTGCCATTGATATTATACAGTTCTATCATTTGTTTAAATTTATTTTATTTGCTACCAAACAAGAACATTTTTTTCAACGTTACTAAATATAAATATAGACATGATGAATCATACCTGGTTAGTTCAACAGTGACCATTCCTTTTGGCTGAATCTCAACACTCTTACCCCAAAATTTAAGTTTGGGGTGTATAGAACCATGAAAGGTGAAGTGAGGACTATCTGCATGAAATGCTGAAATTGGCGGGTGATGACTCACTTGTTCACACACCACTCTGTGAAGTAATATATTAAAGAAATATTAAAATGTATCATTGCATTAATATTTTTTAAATTTAAAATACATTAAATCAGCAACATCTATTTGAAAAAATTGCATAATTTTGTTTTATTACAATAGTTTTAAGCATTGCAGAATTTCTCATTGAAATCTCTAAAATGTTAATAATTCTTAAGGTGCGGCAGAAGGGAGCACGAGTAATTTTACAGTTTTTATAGCATTAAATTTTTTTGGCCAAAATAAATCAAATATTTCTCCAGTAGCAACATATAGTTTAGTTTTCTGCACATGCTAACATCAACAGATCTTGAATATCTATCAGGGGTGTCTTGGAATGTTGTCAAAACATTTTAAATAAATAGAAAATGTTTTGACAACATTCCAAGACACCCCTGACAGATATTCAAGATCTGTTGATATTAGCATGTGCAGAAAACTAAACTATATGTTGCTAATGGAGAAATATTTGATTTATTTTTGCCAACAAATTTATATTCTATAAAAAGTGAGAAATAATTTTTCTCCCTTCTGCCGCACCTTGCTTTAATCATAAACATTTTGTCTGAGTCAGGTATCAAAAATCAACTTTTCAATATAACAAACAGAATCTTTTTTCACTACCATATTATGTACACGCATAAGGAACATAAAAATCAATTATAGCCATACTGATACGATAATCTTCATGAAAGGCAGCCATTAATAAATGGCCATGAACACCTCTGTTTTTTCTGAAAAGGAATCGGTGATAGAAGTGCAGGACTTGTAAACTAAGCTCATTAAACTTATTACTTGATCCGTTACTGACTTTTAGTGAAGTGCGTGTGCATCCGATCAGTTCAACAGAAACTGGAGGGACTAGCGGGACATCTACGTACGGGTGGTGTACAAAGAATGAGTTTGAAGATAAGACAATTTTGTTTGTATTTCATCTGTACTGGAGATAAATATGGGAGACGATGTCGACAAAGACATAACAGATCAAAACCAGGAAAGTGGGCTCGAAACCTGAAAAATAAAATTTGAGCCAACATGTGGTCAAAATCAACCAGGAACATCAACTCAAGGTAATATTATCCTACCTCATCTGACCATTTTATCAGGTACCTAACTCAAGAAAAAGTTCAGAGCTTGACAGAGGCCCGAGGAAAACCAGACAGAAACTATCAAAGGAACTTATTGATTTAATAAATTAACCAGATTTCAATTGCAGATGACTCAGTTAATATTGCAACAGCTTTAGGAATTTCAGCCAGAGGATAACAAATATAAATAAGTGAGAACAGGAGTTGTTGCAAGGTAAAAACGCAAAACACAATATTGTGATAACCAACTTGTAGCGTATAGCCCAAATGGGTAGTAAGACGCGGTGCTAAAAAACTAATTGTGAATATATAATATCATCAGGCTTCTAAGCCTTGATGACAAATTCAAGGTGTACAGCATTGCACAAGGCTTAAAAGTTGTAACAAACTCTCTAAATGGCTAAACTTAAGTTCCTTAACCATCTTAAGTAACATAACTTTAGCATTTTGTTCACATCCTACCAAAGGACAAACAATTTAACGATATTTTTATTAATCTCCATAGTAAAATGCCCTGCAAGAATATTAACTGAGAACTTACAGCCTTTGGATACTCACCAATAAATGTGCGAACGTTGTATTCTAAAATATAATATCTTTGATATATATATATATATATTGCCCAGTGGCGTATTCTATGGGTATGCTAGTCCTGCGCCGCATACCTATAATGATATGAATTAGTTATTTTTTAAATTCAATGTTTGCTAACTGTGTAAATACTAATGTTTAAATTGTTAATAAATAAACATGTAATGAATTATTAATTTTAAAACTAATATAGGTTCATATGCCAAGAATACCGTGTTTTAAGTAACTCTTCTTCTACATAACACAATAGGAAAACCAGGGCTTGCTACTTGAAAAACGCAAGGCAAGCTAGGAAGGCTCTAATGACCTTGCCCAATGTCTAGGGGGTTGCCACACATTCTCTTTCCGCTCGCCCACAAATCAATGAGTTCGGGTTTTACACCCCAGGTCATGCTGTTCATGTGAAGCAAGCAAAGCATTTTGACAACTATTGAAAAAAGATTCAAGGTCACAACGTTTATTTATCAAGCTAATTTAGTATAGTTTAAGTAAAATTATATAAAATTATTTGTAAAATACGGAACAAGCTTTCAATAAAAACAAATTAAATACCTTGAGTTATGTTTAGGCATTCTAGTCACATGTATTATCATGTATTTGGCAAACCCAATTAACCACTCTTTCAAATATAAGCATTTCAGCACTGGTAGATTGTGGAAGACGGGTTGGGGGGGGGGGGGGGGGGAGTGACGAGGCTACTTTAACCGCAGTTGACGCGACGGTAATTCTTGTTTTTCTTTAGTAGAAAGTATTCGTGTAGTTAAATAGTGTTATTTTAGTTTTCATTTTACATTAACGACTTATTAGTCATTGTGATTGTATATTACTACATATCAAATAATCCCAAAAGTCAGGAGTGTAATTTCACTATTTCAAGATGATTTTGAAGGAAAATGTAACATAAAATATATTTTCATATAATTTACTTAATCAGTGGCGCTTCCAGCCATTTACTTTGGGGAGAGGCACTCAATCAAGTTTGTAGCAAGAATGAAATGTTGATGGAGAGAGCGGGTTTGGGTTGCACAGCCTCCTAATACCTGAAGGCCGAGAATATTTATGAATATTAAAAACATTTAGAAATTATTTGGATTAATTTTATAGTAATTAAGAGAGTTAAATAATGCAAATGGTATCGAAGCTATTATTTATGTGTATTATTCAATTGTTAATGTTGTGAGTGTAACGATAAACCTTTTGAATACTAGGCTTAAGTCAGAAGCCTGGTCTTAAAATTTAACCTATACATTAGACACATCTTCAATGCTAAATATTGTATTTATATTTCATATTAATTAAATTTATATTAAAATTATGTGTGGTGTTGTGGAAGGGGGGGGGGGGGTCAAATACTCTATTTGCCCCTCTCCCCCTTGGGTGCACCACTGCTTACAGCAAAATATATGTGTAAATATCCTAGCAATAAACCAATGACGTAGCGATAGAATATTAACAGTCCGAAATAATCTCCCCCATGTTAGTCAGAGTTTACGCATCTAAATAGCTTCTGGAGCATAAATTCTCAAGTTGGGAGACTCGTTTGTTCCCAAGCAGCATTGTGTGAGATAAGTTAGGCTTTAAGAAATAGTTTTAATTGCAACGAGAGTTGGACAATCCACCTGATTCCCTCTCACCAAGATCTGATGGACGCTTGATCGATGTATCACTTCATTTTACTCTTATTATGATTGTTTGCTTCGAGTATTGCTAACTGTGAGCTTTTAATTACACTAGACTAATTGAATAGGATCTGTCTCTCTTATGCATTCAGAAATGTGCCTAGTGGTCATAGGTTCTGGCTACAGACCCAGAGGTCCCGGGTTTGATTCCTGGAGCGTCCAGATTATCTGGGAAGCAGTGGGTCTGGAACGGCTTAGATTCAGCCTAGGTGGATAAATAAGGAGCTACTCGAATAAAGTAGTAGTGGCTCCGGTATGGAAAGCCGAGCTTAATGGCTGGAGTCCTCGTTATGCTGACCACATGACACCCTCTATCCGCAAGAGTTGGCACTAATTCGCCAAACAGTTTGGGAGGTAGCCACTCGGTAGGTATAGGCCGAATGCGGGCTGACACCATGGGGTTACTTTTATTACAGTTTGAGTGGATGGATAAATGGATATGGTTATGGATAAATAAACGAAGAGAGAATATGAGAGTGGAAGAGGGGGCCTCAAAATTTCCTAAGATAGCATTCAGTTAAAGGTAAATAATAAATGTTTGAGAACCACTGTTCTATATGAACACATCTTCAAATATATCCCTTGAAATAATCCCTTGGCGTTCTTGGACAACAGTGGTTGAGGGTCCTTGGCCCCCAAATTCCCCTGCAACTTTTAGAGTACAGTATACCTATTAATTTTCTCAGACTACGCCACTGTATATCCCTAAAAATGTTGGGTTTGGACATTTTGCTGTTGGAAATCTATCGCTTTTGCTTAAGATTTCGAATATTGTCATACTTTAACAACGAATTCATTTTTAATCATAGAAAACGCGTACTTTGCGAAAATGTAATTTGTTTTGTACTCTCATATGTTTCCCACAGAAATACATAAATACTTTGTAACAGTTTTAAAATAGTAAGTTTTGTTAACCGATTCTATACAAATAATTTTGCACTCACTGCATAGTTTTATTGGCAGTGGAATCTCGTGAGTAAACCTTAAGGGAGGGCGCTCTCTTAAAAATTGTTAAATTAGGTAGAAAAAAGTTTACCTTAAACCAATCAGATACCATCTTGTATTTTAGTTTCAAACTACACTCAAAAAAATATGAAAAGCATAAAGTTAATAAAAGTAAATAAAAGCTATAAAGTTATAAAAGGTTAACAGCTCCTCACTTGATTCGAAGTTGAAGACTGTCCATCGTGAAATACACATACACACACCAGCAAAAAAAAATAATATATATATATGTTCTTAACACTATCTTGAACACTCTAAATACAATGCACTTTAAGATAGAATATCAGTAAGTTTATCGTTTGAAATAAAAATCTAATTTTGAGTTTTTGTCTGAAATGAACTCTTCTATTACTGGTTTGTTAAAGTTTGGTATCTAGCGAATCATTGGCCATGTTGGCCAAGGCATTTACTCTGTGTTCACTCATAGTGTTGCTTATCCACATAAAAAACACACAAAACAAAATAAAGAGTTATTTTATTCACACCGATAGACCCACGGCTCTTTATCAAAGAGCTTCTTATCAAAACAGCGCGTAAATTCTCCTCCTTCTTTGTACTATATTTTACCTGATTTAAGTTAAAATCGATCACAGGCATTGCATTGTTTTTTATTTAAAACTTTTCTTCTAATGATAAAAAAACAACCAAAATTCAGTTGTTTTGTAATATCGGAGGCTTCAATTTTCAATCAAAACTCGAGCTAAAACCGGTATTGTCTTACTTTCTACTATACAAATGAATGACTGACTGCAGTATGTGTCAAAGGGTCTCACTTGGACTCAGCCCAAATAACGTACTAGGTGAGCTCTGAGATGAGGCTCAGAAAACTCTGAAAAATAACAATAAAATGGGGAAAAGTATCACTTTCCGTTGAAGAGCTACAATATGTGTACAGTGTATTCCCCAATAACGAATTCTCAATCAACGAAGCTAATGGTAAATGTGCATCCTAACTTGAAACACAACTAGCATATTACAACAATCCAAAGAACTAAAGAAATTTCGAGTGATATACTCACACAACAACAAACATTATTATTATTATTATTATTATTATTATTATTATTATTATTATTATTAGCACCGCGTCTTACTACCCATTCGGGTTATACGCACTTACGCTAATGTGTAATGGTAGGGTGATTGTGAGGTGAAATGAAGGACCTACAGTTTAACGTGGAATTCGAACCACGGTGGAGGCCTGGCATTCCCCACATTCACAAGATGTCTTGTCAGAGGTGAAGGAAGGGTTTGGTAATCAGATAAATCTTTGCCGGGACTGAGGATTGAACCCCGGCCGCCAGCACAGAAGTCTGACACCTTACCCCTAGACCACCAGGTCACCCAACAACAAACAAAAAACTACAGTGATACAATTACAACACTTACAGGACTTACGAGCTAGAAGAATGAGGGGAAAGCACAGCTATCCTAATTTAAGGTGTTCTACCCCATCACGTCATAAACTTTCCAAATCCTTGGAACAATGTAAGCTTAAGTAATCCTTGGGCTTTTAAAAACTAAAGATTAAAAAATAATAGATAAAATGGTGATTTGGTACTTTATAATGAAATGGAAAGAAATACAAAATTTTAATTTTGAAGAAATTATTGTTAATATATATAAAACCAATAATAAATCCAGGTTATCATATTTTTACTGTAAATATGAGTTATATACTATACCTGAATTCCTCTCTTTCGAGCTCATATGTTTCTCCTAATAAAGGGTTGAATGGTTTACCTAGACGTTCCCAATTGGATGCTAGTGCACTTACTGCAAACGCAGCCACCAACTAAAATTAAACAAAATACATAAATCCAAAACGCAACTAAGATTCAAGTAGTAAACATACAAGTATAAACTAAATATTAACACTTAATTATTCTAAATACTTGATGGATCCCCATTTTAAATTAAAATTAATGACAAAACTCTGGTTTTACCAGCAATATCGCTATCAGCTGAACTGTAGGATACATTATAACTATTTACATGAAGAATAATTATTTATTATTTCTGCCCGATTCTATATTTTTCGTCATTGCCGAATCAGCAATCATTTTAAAAGAGTTCATTGATTGAGTAAGTGATCTGAATATTGTTTATATTAGATCTGACACTGTGTAGTATTTTAGGTAGGTCAATAGAGCTATCAAACAAGACCTAGGATGATTTACTAATTGAGTAGTTATATAAATAATCTCTTTTTCTCTCCTATCACTACCTATCTAGTGATTTTTACCACTGATAAAGGTGGTCTTTTACTTCCTTTTACCATTACTCTGAATAGTATCTAGAATAAATAAGTATATCCCAATATTGAAGCCAAAATAGCTAAAATCTAGATAATTTGATAAAGAAAATTGAAAGATAGACATTTAAAAAAACTAAATAGGCCTAAATACCGAGGATAGAATAGCACTAAGCTTATTTTACATGATAACAGAATGTTTTAAACTTATTAATTAGCAAATAAGTGTTATGGAACTCCGCACGGACTTCTTCGCTCGATTGTTTAAAACTGGAGATATTTACTCAAAACTCGTGAGATATGCAAAATGAAATCATATAAACTAGCAAATCCGAGCAAAAATTGCGATATACTTATGTAAAACATTTTTTGACCCCCAGGTTTAAATATTATCATTTTCTTTTTAGAGAATTAAAGTCCCCATTTGTATATTTGGACCAATAAAAATGATCGATATTGGGTCTACAAGAGTCAACACTTCGTATTAAAACTTCGATTTGTGGTTAAAATTTTAGAAATTTTTTTAGGGGTTGCACATCTTCAGCTCATCGTCTTGCCATTATATCCCTTGTTTTATATATTATTTTGACCAATAAAAAAGGTAAATATTGACAATTTACTATAAAATGATAGAATCAAATCATTGCTGTACATATATTATCCCTAAGAGGTTAAAGGAAAAAGAACATCAACTTTTTGAGAGAATTACTTACTCTATGGCATTAGAGAAATATTGCATTTAAACTTAAGTATTATCTCTGTACAACTTACCTTCACAAAATTGTTATATTTGCCAATATCTCAGAAACTATAGGTTTTATAAAAGTATGTTTAATATAAAAGTTTTTATTTTTAATAGTACTACAATTCTGCAATAATAGGTTATTTAGTATCTCAAATAGTTCCGGAGATACAGAAATTTCCACTTCTGTGAAGTATCCTAGGATTCATTTTCATGGGAAAATAAAAAGAGCCATTTTGTTTATAATCTCAGTCAATACCCAGATACGAATATCAATCAAAATCTTTAAAGCCGATTTTGAGAAAATCGATTTTTTCTCTTTTCGCACCTAAGGAAAATACCCTTATTTTTAGGGTTAGGTATCAAATTCCAAAAACCTCGGGGTAACCCAAGGAAAACCCAAGATACCAGGTCTTAGCGCGATCGGTAAAATAGTTTAGGCTCTAGTCCAAGGTACAGACAGAAATTCAAAAGCCACTTTTAAGAACTCGGGGTGTCATGAAACATCGACATCCATCAAAATTTAGAGATAGATTTTTTTGACAACCACAACACGTTCTCTACTACCTGTAAGGTAGCGAGAAAGTAAATACATAGTAAAGCTAAAAAATATCACGTGAAACCATAACTTGTATATAATTTTAATTTGTTTAATAAAATGGCCAATTTTGATTTTTAACGAAATGCATTTTTGAAAATGTTACTAACTTTTAATTATTCTAATAATGTGTAATTTTCATTGAACAATAAATATTATTTTTCTTAAGTTTTTTTTTTACTTTACTAGTTCGAGATCAGGTTGGCTGGAAGTGGTTTTCTGCCCCTTCATATTGAACGCTCAGAGTGTATGCACCCTATTAGTAATTTAGAGCTTTCATCCTATTCTTCAAGAACAATAATATTTAAATGGCTGTGTCTTTATATTTGTGCTTGTGTAAGTGTATATTTTAAATTAATAGATTGATTTTGACAAAAATTTAAAAATTGAGCTTTCATATAAGTTTATCTGATGGAATTTTATAATGGCTTGTCAACTTTCAGGTTTTAGAATATAATTAAAAAATTTCTTAAGAATATGTGTTTCTCAGACTGGTGCTTAAATGTTTTATATATATATTTTAGATACATTATTATATATATATATATTGGGTGACCAGGCGGTCTAGGGGTAAGGGGTCGGACTTCTATGCTGGGGGTCCGGGGTTCAATCCTCGGTCCGGCACAGATTTATCTGATTACCAAACCCTTCCTTCACCTCTGACAAGACGTGTATTAATCACAACTTGTGAATGTGGGGAATGCCAGGCCTCCACCGTGGTTCGGATTCCACGTTAAACTGTAGGTCCTCCATTTCATCTCACAATCACCCTACCATTAGCGTCAGTGCTTATAGCCCGAACGTGTGGTAATACACGGTGATAATAAGAATATTGATCTCTATTTAGATGTATTATATATATCTTTAAGATAAATTACTGTCTATTCAAAGTGTATATGAAAATACATTCGAATATGCTGAAAAGATGTACAAATTTGACGAAGAACTCTTTTATGGATTTTTTTATTTTGAATGTATATCATATATCCCTTCCTATAAAACTGTCATAATTTATTTATCAGTTTTTGTCTACACTAATATTATAAAGAGGAAAGATTTGATTTTTTATTTTTTTTGTTTGTAATGAATAAACTCAAAAACTACTGGACCTATTTTAAAAATTCTTTCACCAATATAAAGCTACATTATCAGCGAGTAACATAGGCTATATTTTATTTTGAAAATTTAATTTATTCCTCATAAAAATGTCGATAGTATATTTATTATATAGTCGTTGGAAAAAAAAAGTTGTTGAAGGGAAAGTGGGGTTGGTGAAGGGGGCACGGGGTAGGAGGTGAGGAAAGAGGAATGAGATGAAAATAGGAGGTATGATAAAAAGAGGGAGGGGGCTATACAGTGATGGCAGGACTGTATTTAAAAAAAAAATAAGTAGAAAAAAGTTTTGTTTTATATTGACATGATGGATGATTTGGAGCTTTTTTTACAGGATTCTTTACAATATTTTTTTACAGGGAAGGGGGCTAGTCGCATATAATTTTGGCATCTGAGCAATAAATAAAATTACCCGTCTTCATTCTGTAGTGCAAAAATAAATATGAATCTGGTATAAACTCGGTAAAAGGGAGAACATACACATACTGTAGGTTACAAACACAATTTAATTTACCCAAAATATTAAAATACCCTGCAGTATTGTTAGAAGGCATAAATACAACGAACAAATTGATATTACATTAAAAATATAACAAAAAAAATGTTATGTCCGTATTCTACTAAAAAGAGAAAAATTAATCTGCTACACATTAAAGAGTTTAAATTTAAAAATAAGTTTACACACTCCAGATAACAGTTTTAAGTACCTTGTAGAATATTATATAAATAATTTTAGCCGAGGCTCAGCTTGAAAATGTTATGTAATTAATTAAGGATCAACAATATTTTAATGTTAGTTTTTAAGAGCAGTCAGAACAATAAAAGATGATATTTTTACAAGTTATTTTAAAAGTTTTAGTTTTCTACATTTGTTTTACCTTGTGATACACAGGGAAATGGAAAAAGTCAACAAAGAACAATATATTAGGCCGAATAATGAGTTAAAGAGCGACACAGACAAAATGAGGAAATACTATAAAGAAAAGACTTGCTATGAGATTATGGTACTTCAAAAAAAGACAGGTATTACCTTATGTACCAGAAAGCAAAGAAACTGGGAGGGGGCGAATAAGAAATAGAAAACTCCAAAGGTCAGATGGTGATGGACCATGAAGAGGTTCTTATGATTTAGGAAAAATATATAAAGGAACTGAATGACAAGGAAAATTGAACAGGAAACCTAGAGATTAAAGAAGAAGAAGAGGTAGAGGAATACAATAAAAGAACCAGAATTTTAAAGAGTGAAGTGGAGAGAGCCATAAAGGACATGCGAAGAAGGACATCTGTTGGAGATAACGACATAACAGTTGACCTTCTGAAGGAACCGGGAAACAATGTATTATTGGCTATGACAAATGTTATAAATAGGATCTACCAAACAGGAGACTGGCCCATGGGCTTTCTAGACTTAGTAATAGTGGCTCTAAAGAAGAGGAAATTAGCCAAGAAATGCAGTGACCACAGAACCTACAGTCTCATTTCTCATGTAGTTAAGATCGTGGCAAGAATCCTCAACATGCGACTGTAACAGAAAATAGAATGTGTGATGGAAGAAGACCAATTTAGATTCAGAATAGGAAACAGAGGTTATATCGGAATACTAAGAATAATACCCAATAAAAGTGCTGCGAGTTAAGGAAGAGGTCCACATTGGTTTCATCAAATGAAAAATGGCGTTCAATATAGTGGAGTGGAAGAAACTGATAAAAATACTCAAGGAAATGGGCATCAACTATTAGGACATAAAGGAGAGATGAATAGCGTAGAGATAGGAAGAGTAGTAAGTCAGGAATGCTGTTCATCACCCAGTCTGTTCAATTTGTATGGAGATTGCCTAGTTAGGAAAGCCTTGGAAGAAAGTGCATATTTCAGAGTAGGAGGACACTTCATCAACACAATAAAATACGAAGATGATCTAGCATTGCTAGCCAAAATTAAAGAAGAATTGCAGGAAATGATGGACATGCTGGTAGAGATAGGGAGAAGATATGGTATGGAAATCAACATTAAGAAGTCAAAAGTGTTGGTAATTTCAAAAAATTAATAGCTACTCAAAATAAAAATTGGAAACTAGAAATTTGAAAGAATAGGCAGTTCAAGTACCTAAAAAGTCTGCTGACAAAAAATGCCTACTGCACCAAAGAAATTAGGTCAAGGATTGGCATGGTCAAGGACACCTTCAACAAGAAGAGGCTGACCAGCAGGTTGAGTTTGGAACTGAGGGAAAAACTGGTGAAATGCTACATTTGGAGCATCGCACTCTATGGAGCATACACTTAGACTCTTAGGAAGATAACAACTACATACTTGGAGAGCTTTGAAATTAGGTTCTGGAGAAGACTTGAGAAAATCAGGTGGACAGACAGAGTGACAAATAAAGAAATCCTACGAAGAGTGGGTGAGTAGAAAACTTTTTTGGTCGTGATTCTTTGGTGCAAAGCAAATGGGATCAGACATAACCTTAGAAAGAACTGTCTTCTGCACGAGGTCATAGAAGGAAAATTTGAGGGAAAGCTTAGGAAGAAGGGGATTCAAATATTAGATGACTTGAAGAAAATAAGAAAATTATGGGAGCCGAAAGAGATGGCATAAAATAGGGTCCATTGGAACTGTAAGTTTACTGATAAAAGGAATGGACTTATCGTGAGACAGAACACCTAATAATAACATAATTACATAAGGGTTGCCCAAATTTAATTTTTTTAACTATATTTCTCAGCTATTTTTATTATATCACATAAAATCAAAAATAGCCATGTAATATTTTACATAAACTACGTATATGTATTCAGATTTATTAAAATGATTTAATGTCTTTATATTTCAGGCCAATACAATAAATAAAATCAACTTTCGGTTTCCCTAATACAAGAATATATATCATAAGGTTCAAATAACAGTTTTTATTTTTGAACTAGCTTTTTCCCGTGGCTTCGCTTGCGTTAATGTTTATTTTGTCAATAAATTCAGGTTTTCGGTCGACACAGGAATTATGAAAATAAAAACGATGAACTTATTCAGGTTGTTGGTCAATACAGGTAGAGATAAAGAAACATACAAACTACACAATATAAATAAGGATTAAGTGTAGGAGTAGAAAAGAAGTAGCAGAGTGTGTGTCAGTAGAGTCATAGGTTATGCCTTGCCGCGAATTGGAAATCCCACTCCATATTAAATTTTACCTACAGTTAATTAACATCCCTTATTTACTCCGCTTGTTCTTGGCAGTTGCAATCATGGGAACAGAATAGATCATTATTTTAGGACGCTCCTATATACTCTGTTGTATGTCCTTCCATTTGGCGCAAATACATACAAATTCTGGGCATTGGACACACGCGATTATGCTACATATAGCTGGCCATGGGAAAAACAACGCTTTTCCAAATGCATGCCTGCTACCTGCAATGTTTGCCCATGCGCTTTGTTAATAGTAATAGCAAAACTAAGTTTGATTGGAAACTGGAGTCTTTTGAATTGAAATGGTAGGTCAGTGGGGATTATTGGGATTCGCGGTATGATTACACTTTCCCCTTTTCCCACACCTGTGAAAATGGTGGAACAGATTATAATTTGCCCTAATTGTGTAATCCGAAGCCTCGTCCCATTGCATAATCGGGGTGAATCTAAATTTCGCATAAGCATAACTGGTACACCTAATTTCAATTATAGATTATGCGAGGGTACACCCGATAGCTCCAGAAAATTTAAAAACTCAGCGGGATATGAAGTGCTCTGTTCTGTGTCCATGATTTTATCTATTGAAAAATACTCCTTTATTTCTTCCTGCACCTCTTTCAAAATGTCAGTGTTAATTTTGTTAACGATTTCATTTTTTGGTGCAAGAATTGCTCTTGCACACAACCAGTGATCACAATTCAAATTTAGTTGTAAGTCTCGGTAAACTTTAGCAATGAGCTCCACATCATTTTCCACCGAATTACAGAATTCCCCTGTAAGTAAAATACAACCTTCAGCATCCGTGTCCAAACGTCCATTGCCAATTTTCATTAGTGTCTCTTCATAATGTCCTGAATATACGTCATTATAAAGGTGGACTCCATATTCGTTGTTAGGCTGAATTTTTTAATTTTTGCCCACTATCTTGATGAATTGAGAGAGACTTTGATATCATCTGCATGTGTGCCATTCTGGATCAACGGTAGAGTTTGTCGGAAGTCACCAGTCAGTAAAACTACCATTCCTCCCATAATATCTGTACTGTCTCGCAAGTCCTGAAGAATTCGGTTTAAAGCCTCTATAGCTTTTTTGTGGGACATCGTACTTTCGTCCCACACTAAAAGTTTACATTGTCGTAGCATCATACCTCGAGAGCTATTTTTGCTGAAATTTCAGATGGGTGACTCTTCTTGTGCAAGTGCAAGATTTAATGGCAATTTTAGAACGGAATTTGCAGTACGGCCACCGTTCAGTTGTGTAGCTGTTATACCGGAGGAAGCTACGGCAACAGCAATTTTCTGGTATTTTCTTATGAACGCCAATAATAAATTCAGCAAAACCTTTTCCCGGTTCCTCCAGGGGCGTCGAGAAAGAGGAGTGCACCATTCCCTAACTCTACTTGACGTTACATCTGTTAAAATACGTGACTTTGTTCTGGAAGCAACCGAGGAACAAATTCGGTTACTTTCTGTTGCAATGCTGTGAAATCATAGTTTAATTCCCGAGTAATATCATCGTTTAAGTCATTTTCATCTGCTCGTCGAGGGCTTAACATTCCAAAATCTTGAATATTCTTCCCCGTCATTGTCATAACCTTGTTTTCGATTTTCATCAGCGCTTCGTAGTAGATGTGCTAATTAAAAGTCATAAGTGCATGTACTTGCTGTAGCTGCCGCAAAATATCTTCCACCATGTACTCTTTGTATTTATCTCACAGCATTTGAGGATTGGATAGACCGCAAGATGATATGAGGGTTGCGTAAAGTTCCCTGATTTTGTCTGGTGATCGGCACTGCATGGCTTCCTCCATAGTTTCGTCCCAGTGGTTATCATTCTCTAACAAACGTAGAGCTTCACATGCTTCTCTATATGCTCCGCATTCCTGACCGTTGACAATTTTAAGGTCTCTATAGCTAGTTGGACTTCGAACATGATGCAATAACATGCGCAGACAAAAGTATTCAAAGTTCGTTACATGAACGGTGTAGACATGACCAAGAGAGTCTGATGATTAAACCCCTGGCAAATGTTTAACAGGCGTACCTTGAACGCGGCGTTACCACTCCTTTTTTTTAGGTGTTCCATGTATAATAATGGGGGACTTGGGAATACAATAATGTTTTAGCGAAAGTATCTGTGTGACAAAGCTGGAAAAAGGCAGTTAATGTGGTTTTAGGAGGTGATGAAATCCTTTCCTGGAAATTACTCTCTTTAAAGAAAACACGCTGCCCATTTTCTAAGTGTATGACAAGATGTGTAACAGTGGGATGTCTTTCGTGTAAGGGTAAACCAAGGAGCCGCCACGATGCCTCATTACTACTGACATATCGCCCTTTTTGATAGGTTTGTACTTCATTAAGAGTTTGCGCTAAGCCTTCGTTACGAAGATTGAAGATCGTCTGATCGCTCCCTTTATTAATGTATTTACAAATATATTTAATAGTACGAACAGAGTTGCAGGCTTCTACATTAATGTGGGCATTAAATATTTTACATAGAATGGGTGAATACGGCACAAACCAGCTATTATCAAAAGTTTGGACCACCCCACTGCGAGTCTGAATCGTAACACTCCTACCACCATCTTTGGGTTCTCTTCGTCTGTATAAAGGGTAACCCTTATCATTGTGCACTGTTTCCTTTCGCAGCTCTCGGGGGAATTCTTTTGTACATTTTCCATTTTTCATGCAAGGCGATGCTGGATTTCGTGCCCCCACACCATGAAACATGTTTCTGACTACGGTATCGTGTACATCCTTATCTTGTTCTGAATCCGGAATCTCGGCGCTTATTAAGTTATCTATTTGGTTTGGACGCAGCTTTTCTTGCAACCAAATAAGAATGTGTACATGTTGCAGGCCCACTTTCTGCCATTCAATGGAATACATGTGGCACTGGACGTTTCCAAATACTTTTCCCTTTGTAATAACATTAATTAGTTTTTGGACCTTTAAACGAAACACGCGGGCAACTAAGTCATGTCAGTCAGTAGCTCTTTGCCTGGGCATAAACTCTTCTGTTATTTCCTTCCATGAGGGATTGCAGGTGAAAGTCACGAATAGGTCAGGCCTGCCGTAAGTGCGCTCATAGGCGAAAGCGTCTTGTGTGCATTCATGCAGATAGCGGGGGCTGTTCACAAAAGTAGAGGGAAGAATAACCATTCTGCATACATTGTTGGGGTTTATATTACCATCCGTGCTAATCGCATCATGCAGGTGAATGTAATTTTCAGCTCGCAGTTTTTTCAGGTTTAAAGAAATATAACGAAGACGTTCGCTCTCTACTTTGATGTACATATCTACCAAAAATTGGTGAAAGAGCTGTCTTAACCGCGGAATGAGGTTAAAGTCATTTTCTCGAAGAATCATGTTATAGGCGTAAAAATCTATGCATGAAACTTTTTTATTGGGAACTGGCTGTTTTGTAGTGGGATTAATGAGTGGAATATCAAAATGGTATGCCGACTGTCCCTTGCTAAAAATTAATGGGTACTGCAAAGCATCATACAACTTATGAGTATCGGCTACGCGTGTAAGTCTATTATCGTGTGCTCATAACACTATGTCTCGTGAAGAGAACTGATCGCCACGCACCAGGACAGCAAGTTCATTAATTGTGGGTGCATTATAGCGCCTCTCATGTTCGCCACGTGGAGTTCTATCAGTATGGATGACAACCTTATAATCTTCTTGAGCCCAGTTCTCTATTGCGGTTTTAAAGGTATTTATCAAAATGTTGTGGTTATGTAACATTCTTTGAATTTTTAATACCGTATCTCTTTCAACTCCTTGAATGTATAGGCAACGACGGTTTACTTCATTTTCTTCATCGCCCATAAAATAAACTTGCAAGAATTTATGCTGTTCGTTCTCTGATGGAAAAATTGAACCAATGTGATGATATATCAGACCTTGTACGGTAAAGGTTGGCGAAAACCCGGACATTCTTATCTCCTTATCTACTCCAAAAGATGTCATTGGAAAGCATGAGTTATACTTTCTAATCCTATTTAAAAAGAATGCCAGGCCTCCACCGTGGTTCGGATCCCACGTTAAACTGTAGGTCCTTCATTTCATCTCACAATCACCCAACCATTACACATTAGCGTAAGTGCGTATAACCCGAATGGGTATTAAGACGCGGTGCTAATAATAATAATAATAATAATAATAATAATAATAATAATAATAATAATAATAATAATAATAATAATAATATTTAAAAAGCACCATGATTCATTTGCATCATACAATTATAGAGTTTTCAGAGGTTGTTCTGGTTCACCAAGTAAAGGAAGGGAAACTTTTCCATTAGAACAACACATCCCTGTGGTCTCATCTTTCCATTTTAAAGCATCTCAAAACTGGCATTTTTTATTCATCAAACCAACTACAATTATAATATTATTTTTGTAATCAATTAAAGGATCGTATTCAAAACCAGAATTTCTAAATACGGACCAACTGTTACGCATAAAAGTTCATCAGCATTCGGTTTGCATTTCTGCATGAACGATTCTTCTCGCCTGCAAATGTTGTGCAGTTTCAGACTATAATGGCTGCCTGCCGCTGGGCTTGTTCTTCTAAACGGAGCTGCGTTTGAAGGGGCGTCTCAGTAGCTCTCAGAGCTCTCTGGCGTTCAGATTGTTCATTCAATCGGTGCTGCGTTTGATGAGGCGTATCAGTTACTCTCAAATCAGCTTGGCGTTCAGCTTGTACATCTAAACGGATCTGCGTTTGAAGGAGCATTTCAGTAGCTCTCAGAGCTCTATGGCATTCGGCTTGTTCCTCCAAACGCAATTGAGTTTGAAGGGGCTTCTCAGCTGCTCTCATAGAAGCCTGGCGGGTGGCTTGGTGCTCCAGTCTTTCTTGGCTTTGGGAAGGTGTCTCATCAGCTCTCAAAGAAGCTTGTCGCTCCACTTGTTCTTGCCTCCTTAATTCGGCAAACGGAGGATTCTTGGAATCGAACAATTTTAGCTGCCCGGGCTCGCGATGAGCTCCTGGATAAGTTAGAATTACGTTTGCGAGGCATTTCAAAAAAGAAAAAAACTTTTTTTTAAGAAAGAAAAAGATACCTAACCTAAAAATTAAAACAAATAAAATATTGCCTTAAAGGTAAAAAAAAAAGAATCAGATGTAAGATAAATAACCTAAAAATAATAAATGATAAACTATCACTCAAGGAAAAAAAGGAACAATATAAAATGAAAACGTAAAACAATTACAATATTATTAAAATAGGACTAAACACAGATGAATAAACGGTAACTAATCAATATTTGTAAGCAAATGAATCGCAAACATGTATTGTTATTTCCCATCGATACGGTCCCCCAACTCTCTTTCTTCCCTTTCTCCAAACTTCACAATTATAAGTTTAAAATAGCCATAGATAATACAAAACGATAGCGTATTTTAAAATGTGCTCAGCGCCACCTATCGGATTTTGGGAGTAATGAAATCATAGTACATTAAATAGTACAAATCGATACCGCGCCATCTATCGAGTTGTTATAGTACTAAACGTTAAAGTCATTTTAGTAAAAATAATGTTTATATTTGAGTTCATCACAGTATAATACCAAACTTCTTACGACAATTTTATCATTTACCATAACGGGGTGAACAGACAGAGCTTAATTATCTAAATGTAATTATTTTTAATCACTTTATGAGAGATGTGCCTAAAATAACTTGGAAGCAGATTTTTATTACTCATTTTAAGATAGATGTGCCTAAAATAATTCGAAAACAGATTTTAATTCGGGATATCAGATTTTCTTCCGGGATACCGCAGGTCCCTTTTTCTGTACTCCAGGCATCATGTTGCAATTCATGTTTATATCAGTAGGCCGAGTTGTTATACCGGATGACCGTTTAAAAGTTTGTTTTTTTCTATCCCTCGGGAACAGTACTTTTTTTCTGGATGAAAGGTACCCTATGTCCTTTTCTGTATCCCTCGAGAACAGTACTTTTTTATGTAGGGTACTTTATGACCTTTTCTGTACCCATGACAACGTGTATGCAAAATTTCATGATGATCGGTCGAGTAGTTTAGGCGTGAAAGCGTAACACTCAAACAAACAATTAAACAAACAAACTCACATTCGTATTTATAATATTAGTTAGGATTTCAAATATAGAATAGAATATTCGGTCCTATTTAATGGCTTGTTTTTTGTTTTTATAAATTTATCATTACTCATTTTTAGGAATTTGATAAATTCCAACTAGCCCAACACCTCAGCTCATCTTATAGTGTTTCTGTCTACTGATCTAAGGGTCCTGCGTTCTATTCCTGGTATGATCAAAATATTTATCATTGGTAAACTGTGGGTTTACTTTTTCACAGCAATTAATTAACGGCTGGGGACTGTGTGTTGTATCTGTTCTATTATTGTTTCATCCTAACCTGAGACCGGAAGTAAACAAATATTCCCATATCACTACGCTGAGGAGCTACATGATTGGTGGAACACCAGTGCAATATTTTGTAATGGATAGCTGTAGTGACCATTTTGCTAGTGCAGTGAGCGTACCCACCTCTGTGGAATGTGGAAAGAGGGGGTGGGGGCTATAGGTACAAATGGTCAGGTAGTGGAGTAGTCTTCCTTTGAGTGCGTTCGGGACTGGTCGTGTTAAACTAGAGTCGTGGACATGGTAACCGAGTATCGTACGTGTATGTATTAATATATAATAGTTGTACCAATGTTTGTAATCTTAAGTTTAAATATATATTTATAGCTTGTAAATAGTAAAACGGGTTACAATTTTAAATAGGCGCGATCCTGTATAGTCAAATTAGGTCAATACGAATTTTTGTATTTTTTTAAATACTTTTAAATTTCCTGGTATATTAACAAAACGCAGGTCAGACTCAAAAAATGCCATAAATAGACGGGAAACACTCAATACTGACAACAACCGTCACTTAACAGTGCCGAGATGAACTATCAACTGACCGTTGCTGACTTGACATTAACATGTGATAAGGACATGGGATCCCTCAACGCCGAGTCAGGAGTTTGTTGGTATTCGAATAGCGCTTGCAAAGATAAAATTTAATCTATAAATCAAATGAACGGTAATTTTAGGCATGATAATTTTCTATTGTTATTTTAAAACAAGTTTAATACAAAACAAGGGAGGGACTATTTAGTGAAAAGATACCATTGAAGTCCGTTCAGTAGTAAGTCAGAGCATAGACTTCTACGTGGCTTTGTTTAAATCAGGTCCCAGCTTAGAGTGAATCAATAATAGATGGAATTTAATGTATGAGTCTTGTGCTGATATAATTTTTCTGTTCATAAATTGCACAGCCAATACCTCAAATAAATAAAATAGTTATTCCGATTAGTGACTGAAAATCTACCTGCATTCTCTTATTGGGATCAGGTTCTTCTGACGCCTTGCGTAAGAGTTGAGCATATTCCATGTATTCGACCATCCTCTGTAGGAAACTAAGTGGCTCATTGAAAATAACAGGCATTGTTATTTTGCTGAGCTCTTTGCCAACACAGTTTTTCAGAACAGACCAAAGAGAGAAATCACTGCGACTTTGCATTGGCACTGGTAATACTTGTCTGGAAACAAATAAAAAATTAACAAAACCTCACATACTTTATTTCATTTGAAAATAGTATTTCAAGTCACACTATGAGATGTACACATAATTATTAAAAAACTATTATATCAACATTTACTTAGTAAACATAAATGATGTGTACGTCCTTAACATTAATAACATGTGTATTTGGTTTCTTAATATAATCGAAATTATTAAACAACCGAGATATGAATTAAAAAATAACATTGAATATTACTATAGATGGGAAAAAAAAGCTGCGAATCTATTGCATTAGGCCAGTCCTTGCCAAATTTTTAATAAACGCGACCCAATTTTTAGAACGACAAATTTTGGTGACACACCTAACTTTAATGTACCATATGATTGACCTGTAAAGTATCAAGCCTACATTGTGTTAATCCGCCATTGTATAGCTTAGAAGATAGGGTCATAGATTAATACGTCAGGTTAAGACTGCTTCCTTTCAGGGCAGATGGAATGCACGCGAGGGATAACATATTAATTTAATTTTCTTTACTATTTTTTGAATGTACTATTGATTATAATTGTATAAAAAAACTGATCAATTTCTCATAATTAGGCGTGTGCCACGGGTGCGCTTGTTTCCTGTTTTTATTAATAATAGCATTTAGTCCACGTTGATGCGAGTCCTTTCAGGCGCAAGGAATTCTAAATTTGTAGTTTGTTTCAAAATTCTGTTCTGTTTCCTATCATAGCTGAAAATACAACTTCATAAATGTACGATGGTGTTAAATGGATAAGAACCTCCAAACATTCAGTTTAACAGACAACCAAAACTGCATGATTTATTTTTAGTTGAAATTCAATTTAACGAATTGTCTTCAGGCAAATCGATAAGTTCTTTGTTGCCTTT
>JBCFYV010009882.1:11524372-11556643 GCA_039000515.1 Timema cristinae | reverse complement strand
GAGATGAGGTATAAAATAATTTGTTTGCAGATAAGTAGAGATAAATCAAATCCCAGATAGCTAAAATAATAATAGTCTCTAAATTTCTCAAAGTGAATTTGAAAAAGGGGGGTTGGTCCATGGGGGTTTAAAAATCTACAAAACTAATAGAAACTATTACATCTCAGTGCAGTGTGGTTAAAAATTGAAATTTAGCAAGCCGGTAACTGCATCACTCCAAATAACTATTAAGTCTGAACATTTCAAAATGGAACTCCATGAAATCAAAGGGGAGGGGGGGGATTATAAAAAAAACTTTTATGTGTAGTAGAAAATTGAAATTTGTCTGGCAGGTAGAAGTACTAAAACTATAGAAAACGAAATGATTCTTAAAACTATATGTTTAAATGGGAGTTAGAGAAATGATGATTGGGAAGGAGAAGGGAAAACATTTTCAAAACTAATAGAAACGATTACTAACAAAATAATTTGTTTGATAAGCTAAGGTGCTTACTTGAGTGATTCTTTCAAATTAATTAATGTTTAAATAGTAAATTTAAACTATTTATTTTGGTGTTCATTGCAACAATGCCTTCACGTAAAAGAGCCATTGCTATCATGCTTGCAGTTGTGTCCTAGATGTAGGTATTTTTCAGATATTTAGACTTAGTTTGGTGTATTAGATAGTAAATCTAAGCTATTTATCATGGTGTTGATTTCAACAGTCTCCGTGTAGTCGAGCAAATATTCATGCAAAGACTGCAAATATTATAAAAATATTTTTTTTTGTTCCTTTTTATAGGTAAAATTTGGCTTCATCGACATACAGACAAGTTATCACCTCACATTTGTCTGAAATTATGTTTTTGGTAGCTTAGATGAGGCTTTCTCAAACTGCGAGACGCGAGGGGATTTAAAATGAGGCGCAGCATCGTTTTATCTGTGAACCAATTTTTCGCTTTCTTCGTCTTGCTAAATTTTGATTGGCTATAAAAAAAAAATATTCTGTTTGACTTATGAAGCAATAAAATTAATTTTGATCTTTGTATCTACATACATTTGTATGAAAGTAATTTCTCAACAATTATGACAGTTTGAATTACAGAAATTACTGTCAGTTGAAAAAGTCCTCCTATGTGTGTTACTCGTATGTAAACAGAAGCTGACTTGAACTATCTCTGTGATAGGAACAGAAACTCATTCTTACAATTGACACATTTTTCATGAATAATATTTCCGTCATAAAGTTTTAAAACAAACATGATATTGTATTAATGTTTTACAAAACTTTACTGGTCTATTCTTAGTAAACTCCTACAAAGTTCCTATAAAAAAATTAATGCAATAATAAATTCCTCGTTTTTGTATTTTAACGTAAAAAAGTTATTTTTATTCTAAAATTGTGAGGCTTAAATTTACTTTTAATGTTCATGTAAGAATCAAGTGCATAAGTTTGAGAAAACCTGGTTTAGATTTTTTCGCTAGAAATAAGTTAATTTACCCAACTTAATGTGAGCTAAGCCGTGGGCAAACTCGAGTAAGTTAAAATGATTATGAAAAAAACGAATGGTTGATTAATTCAATTAACAAAATTAGTAAAGAAATTACGCAGAAAAACAGATATAATAGACTCTGGCACTGAAAAAAGTTCAGAAGTCAAAATAATACAAAATTATTAACATGGAGTGACCACATTCATATGCTAATTACTCAAAACGGGTTTGAGTACAAAAATTTTTATTTGTGGAACAAAATGTTACAAAAACTAATGTAAAGATTTGGCAATGCAAATGTTCAACATAAAAAAAGTGGTACTAAAGGTTAACGCTACACCTTGGGAAGTAGTAAATTGAGAAAAGACTTATATATTTTGAAACGGTAGTATATACTATTTAACTAAACACTACACACCTCGCCATCTAGTAACATCACTACAAATCATAACGAATGTTTCAGAAGTCAACACAAACACTTTAAATAAATGGTCTAAAAATTAATTTTACGAAAAGCCATTTGGCCTAAAGTCATTTGGCCTAAAAATTAACTTCGCAACAGGCATTTTGCCTAAAGTCGTTTGGCCTAAAGTCATTTGGCCTACACTTTAGGCCAAATGACTGGTACCCTTCCGACTTACTAGTGCAATTGCGACATTCAATGTAGACAGTCAATATTATGACACCGACTCCCGGCAAGCAGGTTCGACTCTATGTAGATGAGCCATAACAGCAGCAACTTTTCTTCCTCAGTACTATCACCTGAACTTAAACAAGACATCATAACTAAACTTAACTGGAGAAGACCAGAAAGAAACAACACTGAATTCTGGAAGGAAAAGAGGGACAATGGCTTAGCATAGCATTCTGTGTGTATCGGCCTTAAGGGGAAAACAATCAATTTATATCAACAATTAATCAATAGTCATCATTGAAGGAATACAAAAGAATACAGCAAGAAATCACGGCGATATTTATTTTCTTGTAAAAGTATTGCACAAGGAGAATGTGAATATGAGCGTTGATCTTGGGTACATATTGCCTGATCAAAAGACGCATGGTGGAATGAAAGATAATGTTTGGCTGCCACTGCAGAGCACCACAAAAGGGAGTCAGGATTCACACTAGCTCAAACATCAAAATAGTTCGATGGGATTCACAAACTAATTCTAATAAATCAACAATACAACAGTGGTGTTCAATACCTTAACGTAACAGTCCATTAATTGCAACATGGTATTAATCACCTTGACCTAACCACTAATTAGATTAAGAGTGGGATTCACCACCTCAACCTAACAGCTAATTAGATCAAGAGTGGGATTCACCACCTCAACCTATCCACTAATTAGATCAAGAGTGGGATTCACCACCTCAACCTAACAGCTAATTTGTTAAAGAGTGGGATTCACCACCTCAACCTAACATCTAATTTGTTAAAGAGTGGGATTCTTCACATCAATCCGTCAGATCATGAATAGTATTCACCACCATAATCTATCAATTCATCAGTTTGAGTTTGGGATTTAGCACTTTGTTCTAAAAAAAAGATATCTAGCATGAATACCACTGTTCCATACAATTGCCTGTTATTCATTATTACAAGTCTATTTACATTTGCTGTAATATTTATATATATATTTGAACTTATTATATACATAGTTTTCCAAAACGGACAAATGACAATAATTATCTGTTTGAAATATATCAAACAAAGTTACGATAATTTCGTATATACTTTAAAAGTAAAGACAGATATTTGTATTTAAAAATAAATTTGATTCTAGAGGCGGTTCAAGGGTTACCTTGAACTTAATTTTTTTTAAGTCATGCAACATAGGAAAAAATTGCATTCATGTGCTAGAAATAAAATATACGTATAGAGATTTTTTTTAAATACGTTCCAAATCATAAGAAAAAAACAGAATTAAAATCTGCGCTTATAAAGAACAACGTGATAGGAACAGTAAATTTAAAATAATGCTAACTTAAACAAAAATTTAATGAAACTGTTGACAAACCTGAGTTTTTTCTCCTTCCATCCTTTGTAGTCCAGATCGCCCGCCATTCTGTAACTTTATTTGACGGTGCTGGCCACGGCTAGAATGTTTTTTCTCACAACATCTCACTTTGCTTGCCGTTATAAACCACATATGTAAATCCTCCTTATTCCCACCGAATCGTTTTAAGATATGAACTCAATATTTGGGTATCTCTATGATAGAGATTGGTAAAATTTCATACTTATTTGCACCTTCAATGTTTTGTTGTTGTTAAAACAATATCATATCTATAATAATTTAGATTATTCGTAGTAGTTTAACTTTGAATTCATGATAGGACAACACTTGATTCACTTAATTATAAATTTTCCACAAACACAATTGTCTAGATTAATAATTATACTGGAAAACAATATACCTTAAATGAACATATTTAATTAATATAAAATAGATAGTAGTATAGGTTGTTCATCTATTAATAAAATCAACGGTGAGTTTTCAAGTGGTATGAATGTAAGAATCAATCTAGAGCCTACATAACGACATAACGAAGAGTTGGTTATAAAACCAACATAAACGTAGACTTTGTTAATACAGCCACACTTTGTACACTTAGGCCCATACTATTATTATTGTTATTATTAGTAGTAGTAGTAGTAGTAGTAGTAGTAGCAGCAGCAGTAGTACTGCGTCTTACTACCCGTTCGGGTTATACGCACTTACGCTAATGTGTAATGGTTGTGTGATTGTGAGATGAAATGGAGGACCTACAGTTTAACGTGGAATCCGAACCACGGTGGGGGCCTGGCATTCCACACATTCACAAGATGTCTTGTCAGAGGTGTAGGAAGGGTTTGGAAATCAGATAAATCTGTGTCGGGATCTAGGATTGAACCCTGGACCCCAGCACAGAAGTCTGACACCTTACCCCTAGACCACCAGGTCACCTAGTGTACCACTATTGCAATTGTCTTTTACTTTTGAGCGAAATTGAAGCTAAGTACCTTTGTAAACTATAATTTTAATTATATGTTTAGAGTAACTTAAATAAAACCGAGGGTTAATAGTTTAGTTAGCATATTGCTCCATCTTAAACAGCTCATTATTTTACACATTAAAATAATAATAATAATAATAATAATAATAATAATAATAATGTATTACAATTTCCTTAGTTCAGTCGGTAGCGTGTCTGCCTACTGAGCTAAGGGTCACGTGTTCGATTCCCAGCCTGGCCGAAAAATATATCATTGGTGAAATGAGGGTTTACCCTTTCACAGTGACTTAATTAACGGCCGGTGACTGGATATTGTGTTTGTCCTATTCTTAAGTTAGATTATAAGGTATATGAATCACTGACACAGGGCTCAGGCTGGAAACAGCAATGGATGTAAAGTAAAATGTATTAAAATTGTAGATAATTGTTAAGAAAAAGGTTGAGAAAACTAAAAGTAATAAGGTCCCAACAAGCCCGGATAGGGCTCGAAGGTTCATGTTCAAGATCAGACACAAACATGGATTTCTCGCCTAATCCCACCGATACAAGTCTTCCTAACACCAAACACCTCTTGAAGGACAATTAATCGTTCAAGACACCATAATAATAACAAGAACAAGATTCAAACCGGTAACAAAAAACCCTTAAACTATAATTCACAGTGAACGGTAAAAATAGCTAGTTACAGCTGTAATAAAATAAAATAAATTAACACTATATATCACTTTGCTAATCACAACACTTTGCCATCATTAAATAGAATATCTTACTAATTTATAGGAAAGAGTACCTAACATACACCTACACCTGGTACAACCAACGCTCAGGCGATATAAACCTGTTTGATCGTGGCGTCTCAATGACTTTCCACCGCGACCACCAGGAACGAAGTCCTAGTGGGTTTTCCCATCAACTTCTTAATGACCACCACGTGATTAAGTGAAGTTGTTTATTTCTTAATGACCACCACGTGATTAAGTGAAGTTGTTTATTTCTTAATGACCACCACGTGACTAAGTGAAGTTGTTTATTTTCACGTGACTCAGTGAACCTATTTGGTTTTTTAGCCTTGACAACTTTATTAATGATCACCAAGGTATTTACCCTCCCTTCGTACACGAACGTGACCTCGTGCATAGCCTTGAACGAAATCTGGTCCAAGGTTTTGATGAAGAGGTGGGACTCCCCTCTCTTACGTCCCGACCTGATGTCATAACAAAACACTTGAGATTTCCCACAGTAGTTCAATTACCATTGGACCACACAAATGTTTTTGCCCCAGGTAAAAAAACAGCAATTATCCGGTATGGTGCCCTGTTTTGTATTCAACTTCGGGTTTCATAGCAACATTCGAAATGTGAACAAAAATGGCAGAAGGGAAAACTGCGTAGTAAGCGATTTCTCGCGAACCGCAGAGATCGGGTTGATGAATAATGTATTGTAACGAAATCAGTATCTGACAGCGAAACCGGTGCCCTTCTCGTTGTCACCCCAACTTCGCTATCTATTCCCTCTATCTCCCTCCTTGTTTAGCAGGTGGTATGCAGCCAGTCTCACTGCCAAGGGGATTGGAGAGGACAGGGGGAGGGAAAAGGACACGTCTAGAAAAGTCTGGGTTCATTTTATTCTAGCCCACTATTCTAGAAATGGAAGATTCCAGACTCTTAACTGTGACCTCTATATATCGTACATGGTTGGCGATAACCAGAGGACCCCCAGTCTGAATTGAGGGTAACCAAATGAGTGGACAGGCGTGTCCAGACTAGCGTGCCCGGGAGTGGACTGGGGTGTCTAGTATGTGGTCTAGCGTGTCCAGTATGTGGTCTAGCATGTCCAGTATGTGGGCTAGCGCGTCCCGTGTGTGGACTAGTGTTTTCAGTGTGTGGGTCAGTGTTTCACGTGTGTGGACCACCATTTTCAGTATGTGGGCTTGTGTGCCCAGCGAGTGAGTCAGCGTGCCCAACGAGTGGGTCGGCGTGCCCAGCGAGTGGGTCAGCGTGTCTAAGGATAGGAAAAGTGTGCCCTGGAGTGGTTGGCTTGCCCAGCGAGGGGATCGGCGTGCCCAGCGAGTGGGTTGGCGTACCCAGCGAGTGGGTTGGCGTGCCCAACGATTGGGTCAGCGTACCCCGACTTTCGTGTAACGCGGATCAGTGCAGTGTGTCATGCGCGGGGACAAGTAGCGACCTATGTGAACTACTCGGGTGACGTAAATTGTTATTTTGAACTGAGTAAATAATTAACTTGTTTTACTCTTTTCAAAAAAAAAGTTTCATTAGTTATTAATTCGTTTATTTATTTAATTCTTTTTTATGTGTTATTTTTAGGTTATTAGTTTACATACTCAATTATGACTCTTTATTATTTATTTTGGTGACTTGTATAGTTGTATCTTTATCAATGTGTATGTGTGTTTTTTGCATTTAAATAATTAAAACCTCGAATATTCCGTTTGGGTTTACAATCGTGTTTAATCAGCAATCTACCCCAATATCATGTAAATAATAATAATAATAATAATAATAATAATAATAATAATACTTATTACCGCGTCTTAATACTTTTTCGGGTTATACGCTTAAGTATTAATTACGCTAGTGGGCTAGGAATTGGTAAGGTTGAATATAGAGGAAATGAACCCACATTTGCGTGGAGGGAGAGTGGAAACCCATTTAATGAAAAACACTTCCAGTACACCTGAGCGAGATTTGATCCTCAATATCCCCATCCTCGACAGTTTAACACAATACAAAACTAGCGCGTTAGCTAACTACGCCATATCATGTAAAGATCCCGCGGTTCACACGGCAACGCCCCAGGTCACGCATGCCCCCGCATTACAATAATAAACCAATGTTCAATTTCCATTAGCATAGGCCTACTAGAAATTAAAACTAGAAGAGATTAACCCTTTCCAGCCCAGTGTAGCTATATGGCAACGTTGTTTAATAATGGTCTAAAAGTCATTAAAAACGCCCAATGTAAACGTTTGGCTACATGGTTAGTTTCTTTTGTGATCACAGATAACAGCACTTGTCGGTAAAAAGCTTCAAATTTATTTTTAATCTAAAACTTATCAAGTTGGTAGTGCATAGCAACCGGACTGGTGGCATATCTTTGTTGACATCACTCAAATATTTTATTATACGGTAAGTTTTTATAGTTTTCATAATAAATTTATATATTTTTGTGAACTTTAATATACTTGTAATATTTTTATGGCATAGTTAGAGTTAAATACTTATAACTATATTATAACATATGATTATAAAATATGTGTAGCCATTTGTCAACAGTGGGCAAAACATGATTATGTCCAAATATACCTACATTTCGAAGGTAGGTAAACTAAAATATATGTATAGCTGAAATAATTATTTTAATCCAACTTTGACTTGATGTTTTTTCCTCAGAAACGTTATTTATTCGTTGTTGTCGGTATTTAGGATTCAATAGCTGTACTTTTTGTAAAATTAACTTGGAAAATAAGTTTTTGAATTTAGGCTAGCCTCCAGCTAATTAGAATAAATTCTAAATGCAATAAATAAATTTGTAACTCATGTAGCCATTGAACCTAAATATGACGACATGCATCTTTTTATACGCATAAAAATAACTAATTTTTAAAATTAGATCTCTCACAAAGATAATTATTATGCATATAAATTATTCTTTTTTAGATGTCTGGAGAACCTAACACATCATTGAACCTTGCTAATAATGAAGATCATATTCGTCTCCTTCTGTTGGAAGGAGATGTTTCAGACATCGAGATTGATCTTGAAGAAGATGAAGGGGAGGAAATAATTTTTTCTAACAAAAGTAATGATGAATCTGAGCAGCCTGAAAATATTCAAGCTGTTGGATTGAATATAGAATTAGATACAGCGTACGATGAGGATTTGGATGATGTTCCGTTATCTGAACGTCTAGGCTATGCAACACGGCGACCTTCAGTACTTGTTCCTGAATATGATTTACAGTTTGACTATAAACTTCCACGGTGGCGATTACAAGATATTAGTCCAGTTCCTTCAGACTGTAATGTCAATTTTACTGAGCCCCCTCATGATATAAACACACCTGTTGAGTATTTTAGAATGTTCATAGATAGTGAAATTATCTCTAACATGGTACAGCAAACAAAATTATATTCAACCCAAACTACGGGAACATCAATAAATACAAATGTCAATGAAATAGATATATTTTTAGGCATTCATATCATGAGTGGCATTGTAAGGGTACCTAGCTACAGAATGTATTGGCATAATAGCACCAGATATTCTCTTATTGAAGATGCTATGTCGCGAAACCGTTTTGATAAACTAAGGACATATTTTCACCTGAATGACAATGACAAAATGGTGCCTCGTGAAGATCCCAATTATGACAAATTATTCAAAGTACGACCATTTATCGATGTTTTGCGGAAAAATTTTGCGACAATTGTACCCGACGAATACAACTCTGTGGATGAGCTTATAATACCATTCAAAGGAAGAAGCAGCCTAAGACAATATAATAAAAATAAACCACATAAGTGGGGAATTAAAGTTTTTGCACGAGCGGGATCTACCGGCATTATTTATGATTTTGAAATTTATATTGGAAAAGGGACCAATGTTAAAACATTTTTAGGAATTAGTGGAGATATTGTGCTTCGATTAGTTGCAGGACTTCCAAAAAATGAAAATTACAAGATTTTCTTTGATAATTGGTTCAGCTCTAATGCTTTGGTGACTATATTGAAAAATGAAGGGTTTTTATGTGTTGGTACTGTTCGAATGAATCGGCTACGTGGTTGTACTCTCAAAAGTGATGCAGAACTTAAAAGTTTGGGACGAGGTAGCTATGATTATAGATTAGATGTTGAAAACAATATTCTAGCTTTGAAATGGTATGATAACAGGTGTGTACATTTGATAACATCGTACAAAGGATGCAATCCTGTTGAGATTGTTCAGCGATGGTCACTCAAAGATAAGAACCACATTCAGGTGGAAAGGCCAAGCACTGTCAAGGAGTATAATTCCTACATGGGTGGTGTGGACCTCAACAACATGCTAGTGGAATTGTACAGATGTGATATAAGAGCTAAACGATTTTACCTCCGCATCATTTTCCATCTTATTGATATGGCAATTGTCAATGCTTGGCTGTTGTATCGCCGTCATTGTCAACAAAGAAAAGAAAGTAAACATCAACCGTTGATGGAATTTCGGTCTGACATAGCCAGGGCATTGATACAGGCAGGCAAATTCACACAAAAGAAGCGCGGGAGGCCTTCAGAGTCAAATACATCTTCATTGAAAAAAATAAACAGAAGAATTGCTGAACGTCGCCCTATAGATGACATTCGTTTTGATGAAATTGGCCATCTGCCAGTACATGTTGAAAAAAAACAAAGGTGCAAGCAGTGCATAAAGGGTTTCAGTCGAGTACGATGCGAAAAATGCAATGTAGAATTGTGCTTGAACAAGGACAGAAACTGCTATAAAATTTTCCATTCTAAGTAAAAAAAAAAGTAAAAATAAAATGTGTAATATTTTTATAACAATAGTAAGAATTAAATATTTACTATTTTTATAAAAATAATCTTAATTTTTAATATTTTGATTAAGATAATAATTTACATTGCTTAAAATAATAATAAATAGGTTCAATTCAGTAATTATATGTACTAGAAACGTTGAACATTATGTATGCCCAATGTAGCCAAATGGCTACATATTGAAAAATGTAGAACAATTATGTAAAAAATTCAGAATTTTTATTTTTGTGATAAATAAACAGATATAAACATTAAAAAAATTAAAAAATATTTTTAAAGTGTGTTTTTGTTAATTTGGGCTGGAAAGGGTTTTAAGGAACAAGCGTATATCCCAAACTGGTAGTAAGACGCGGTGCTAAATAAATAAAAATAAATTAAAGACCAACTTTGTAAGAGACATTTTCTCTCGAATCGCATTGAATATTGGATCAATGACTAATGTAATATACCAAAGTTAAATTACTATTGCCAAACCAGAAATTATTACATAATAACTTTAAGGGACAACTGCGTGGTAGGTGGTTTTTCGTGAACCATAATAAATATCATGTATAAAAGTAGTGTACTATATCATATCAATATACAATACCATTGCCACAGTCAAAATCGGTAAACGGAAGGGCCTAAGGACCAAAGCTTATATATAGGCGTATGTTTTTTCTAAGCCATGTAGATATGCCAGAATATGATCAATATTTCAGACCGAGGTTCAATTATCATCGCTATATAGCAAATTGTAACAAAAAGGAGTTTAAAATAACTGCATGGTGGCCGTTTAAAGGATAAATAATACACGTCAGGCGTTTTCTCCTAAGCCATAACGCATACTCAAAAAGTGAATAGTGTTATAAGTCTAGGTTTATAATTACCATTGCCATAGTTTAAATTGGAACAAAAGATACCTAAAGGATAAGTGGAAAGGAGATGCTTTCTCGTATATTGCAGGAATAAATATCAAACGACTTTGGGTAGTGTACAAAGTTTAATTACCATAGCCATTGCTGAAATTGCAATTTAAAAAAGGCTTGGAAATAAACCGCGTAGTAGCTGTTTAAAGAATAACCGTGTAGTAGCTGTTTAAAGGATAACCTTAGTAGCTGTTTAAAGGATAACCTTAGTAGCTGTTTAAAGAATAACCGTGTAGTAGCTGTTTAAAGGATAACCTTAGTAGCTGTTTAAAGGATAACCGTGTAGTAGCTGTTTAAAGAATAACCGTGTAGTAGCTGTTTAAAGGATAACCTTAGTAGCTGTTTAAAGGATAACCTTAGTAGCTGTTTAAAGGATAACCTTAGTAGCTGTTTAAAGAATAACCGTGTAGTAGCTGTTTAAAGGATAACCTTAGTAGCTGTTTAAAGGATAACTGTGTAATAGCTCTTTAAAGGGAAACTATGTAGTAGTTGTTTAAAGGATAACCTTAGTAGCTGTTTAAAGAATAACCTTAGTAGCTGTTTAAAGGATAACCGTGTAGTAGCTGTTTAAAGAATAACCGTGTAGTAGCTGTTTAAAGGATAACCGTGTAGTAGCTGTTTAAAGGATAACCTTAGTAGCTGTTTAAAGAATAACCGTGTAGTAGCTGTTTAAAGGATAACCTTAGTAGCTGTTTAAAGGATAACCTTAGTAGCTGTTTAAAGGATAACTGTGTAATAGCTCTTTAAAGGGAAACTATGTAGTAGTTGTTTAAAGGATAACTGCTGATTAAGTGTTTTCTCCCAAACTACCAGTATTATCTGGAAGGTGATAAGTGTATCATATTCAGGTTCAAGTATCAGTACTATTGCCAGATCTGACGGAATGACCGAAGCGACAGCGTTGTAGTATGCGATTTATTTAAAAACGTAAGAAATATCTGCGCAAAGACAAAGATCTAGCTAGCATCGCCACGGAACACTGAAATGATATAGTAACAACAACTTATTAGTAGTTTTATCTTAAAGTGTTAGAAATATATGGCTAGTGATTGAAGCATTACGCTAGCGTTTAATTAACATCATCACGTACAAAATCAGGAACACACAAGGGCCTAAGGTTCGACGCCATAGTAGGCGTCTTCTCCAAAACCAGAAATATGAATAATATATCGTCCTGAAGTTCGATTACCATAACTATACTCGAAATCTAAACACGGAAGGGAATCAACTACGTAATAGATTTTTTATCCTAAGCCGCGCAGGTGACATGGGTTCAAGTACCATCGTAATCCTTGATCTGAGAGTGACGTCATTAAAGTGTAGTAATTCCACCAGACATTACAAAACTCTCATGTGACGTCATTAATAAAATACGGCGTCAGCACGGCAGTAATTATTCTCGACACAATGAGATCGTCCAGACCATTTTAGGGTACTCGCGTAGCTGGTGTTCGATCCCATGAGCTCTTCCACCCCATGCATTCGCCACGTGCTCAATTACCTTGTACAGGTACCATTTTATTGTCAAATTAATGTGTAGGGGTACTTAGTTGTGCAAAAGTTGTACTTATCTAACAAAAAAGGGGTCCATTCTTGAACAAAAGGAAATAAATCTTGACCTAAAGATGTTAATATTTTTGAAAAGGGGCACGGTACACACTTAAGCAAAAGGGGTACAGAGTTAAGGAAAATGGGTGCTTATTCAATTAAAAAGAGGATAAAATAAAGTAAAGGAATATCCAGTTCAGGACAGGATAGAGAAGTCACGAGTAAGATGGTATGGACACGTGAGAAGAATGGAGAGAGAAAGGATACTCAGGAGGATGTTGGATATGGAGGTGGGGGTAGGAGGCCGAGAGGAGGACCAAGGGACAGATGGCTGAAGGGAGTAAGAAGGAGTGTAGAGGAGAGAGGAGAGGACCGGGCCAAGGTGGAGGAAGAGAAGTGGGGGAGGAAAGGAAGAGGTGGAGAAGCTCATGTTCCAAACAGACCCAGCCAGTGGCTGGAAGCTGTTCATAATCCTCATCATGATTATGAAGCATTTAACAACAAAAAAAGACACATACCTGAGCGAAAGGGAAACATACGGGTGTACACACCCTTGCAAAAGGAGCAGTTCTTGAGAAAAAGAGGTACATAGTTGAGCTAAAGGGTTGTGTGTGGGGTACATATTTTAGAAAAAGGGATATATGTTTACCAAAAGATGTGGCCATCTGTGAAAAAAGGGTTACGTATACATCAAAATGAGTACAAAGTTGAGAAAAAGGTGTGCACGTTTGGGTAATTATTTGAGGAAGAGGGTGTGGGTGCTTATCCCGGGACTTGCCGATAGTTTTATCCTATGTATGTAGCTACCACCTTGATCATCTGCTGTCTTAGCTCTCAGAAACTCAATAATAAGCAGCTCGGACTTTGCTAAGAGTAAATACACCAGCATTTACCTGAAAAATATCAACCCCCCCCCCCCCTCAACTCAACAACCAATTCTCCCCGGTGAACACTTTTACTCTTTGACCATACCTAAAAGTAAAGTGTTCGACGAGATAAGATGGCATTGCTCTATGTCTTAAGCAAATTGAACATCACCACGGAGAGTGTTGACGAACCCCCTCTTAAATTTTGACCACTACGATCCCTAGACATTTGGATACTCGTTGTGAAAGCAGTATATATTTTGGAGTTCACTTCTCCAACGCCTGTGAAGTGTATTAAGACACACTCTTTACACCTTCACATATGACTGGTCAGGTTAGCTCAGTGTCAAGAATTAACTTTGTGTAGAGGAAATCTGGTCTCCGCACACTTGATAAACTCTTTTAAGCTAGCTATGAGGAAAGTTATGCAGTCCTAATGAGATGTTTCTGTTGGTGTTGTTATTGATTCCTTCCTTACACAGCTTATAAATCAACATGATTGGGCGTACTTATCTCTACACCCCCACATGTGAATAGTGGTGTTCTCATTTTGAGTTCCTTGAGACGAGGCACACGATATATCATATGTTTGTAGAATAATGGTTATTTATAATAAGTATGGTATGATATTAAATTTAATTCTCTGACACGTTGGTGGGATGTGTAAACACAGACTTTCCCACACAGGACTTATTGAAATGTATTAAATAATCCTTGGCTTATGCTTTGTTTTGAAATATTTGACCTACTTGTATGCAAAATTAGAAATTCTAATGACAATATATATATATATATATATATATACACTAATTTTTCACTAGCAAACAGCAACAAAATATTCTTAAAATTCAGCTCCTGTGGCTACAACAATAACAATGCAAGCAATATATTATCAGTAGTTACCTGCAACATACAATTTCGTCCTCAGAATGGTATCATATTAGATTTTGAATTGAAGTGTTTACGGTCCAAATGAAACGGCTTATCCATCCACTGGCTCAACGCTGATACTGGAAACGAGAACGATGGGAGTGTTGATAGGGGGGTTTAGGAAGTACCATCTGTATTGACGACAGAATACTACAAAAATACGGTATTATTTGTAGCAATTATTGGTCCAAGTCAACAGAATGGGGCCATTCAAACATAAACACCACTTACCCTATATCAACAATCTGGAGAAGCACCTCGCACAACAAACATCCGACTATACAAACTACACGCGAGCAACTGCCACATTGAGTCTAGTGCCGCATCTCGCCGCTAGAGACCACCACCACAACTACCATGATCAATCCGCCCAACTTCAAGAAACGAGAAGAAGATGGTAACTGCCAGGCTTTGCCAGAATAATATAGAATGTTCTTCTGCCGGCGCGCCCCCTTCCTTTGTGCCTATCCTGTTCGATGAGTGTGCCATATAAAAGACCATCCGTCGAGGAAGACGTCACTCTTGGACTTGGCTGCGACCATGTAGGACTAAGCGTCGGCGTAACGGACATATTGCGATAATGTAAGAATAAATCCAGTTTCGGCTTAAATGTAAATTACTGGAACTAGTCAAAATTCTTTTTAGATCTTTTTCTATCAAATTTGATTATAAAGTATTTGCGTAAATCTTCGTCTTTGATTTACTTTATAATGAGAGTATTGTAAAGTCAGACATTTTCTGTTTTATTGATATTAGGCATTATGCGCGAACTTTATACTCAACAAATCAACTTTATTTTTTATTTTAGTAGTATTTAGGTTAGATGAGTGTAGTAAATATAAAATTGAAGAGTGTTGTTAGATCATAACTTTTCAATATTATCCATAATGATCGAAAGTCATACATTTCAAAATTAACTTTATTTCATCTCAAATGCAAATGTGTTGCATTTTGGGTTTGGCAAACATTAAGGTGGGAAAGTGTTTGAAATATGGTGCCGAGATTTTCAATATTAGTATAATGGAGTATTGCACTAGATTATTGTATATATTAACTTAACTTTATATTTTTTACTAGTTTCTCGATTGTTACTTTTATGATAGCGTTGTTAATATATTTTGTGTCAAAATAGTAACAAAAAAAAATCTTAAAGGAATAATGTTAGGAAATATCCTCGATATTTATAATAGTACTATAATCCTTGTTTATGACATAAGCGAAGGTTATTTTGAGTTCTGCAAGTAGGTTATTAGCGTTAATGTTAGATGGTAGTGACATTAGGTATATTTGATGGAACTAAAACTTTTAACATGTTGCATTTTCGCAACAGGTATAAAAAGGTTAGTTAGGATAGATCATATACTTTTTTAAGTATGATCATATTCAAATAATGTTATGCATCAATATTTATATTTACGTAATATTTTTAGGGTACATAATAATAAATAACGTAATGATTAGAAGGAAAAGAGTAAATGTTTATGGAACAATGTTTTTATGGGATAGTATATATTTATGTTGATAATGCTTGGTCACTCGCGACTAATATATATATATATATATATATATATATATCTGAACTATTAAATGCTCTTCAAATAATATGCTTATTATTTAATAAAGTTTGGCATAAATGAAATCTAAAATATTCTAAGACTTGAATTTATTCTATTACATAATTACCCCATATTATCCCTATGTCTAAAAGGATACGAGGGATTAGCCTTCGACCTTTTAATATATTAATGTGTTAGACAACCTGTGAAGGTGGACCGTAGTTTCCCGCTACTCAAAAGAGTGAGCTGCGTGCGCTGGGGACATGTTAAATGACCAGCACTTTATAACTCACAATTTTAGGATATTCACTCTACGCGCTCCTCTCTATTTTATTTTATTTTTCTTTAACTGTAGGTTTTGTTATAATTATGTATTGAATCCCTCTAGTTTGGAGCTTAGGGATTACAGGGTGACGATAGTGGTGCTACTCCCCTGGCAACATTGCCAAAATGTCGCCTTTTGGTAAATTGTACACTTACAAGACATGTCGCACAAGTAGGCCTAAGTGTATTCTATATATCAAATGGCCAATAAGTGTAGTGGAACGAATCAAACTGTCCGAAGAAACCTTGCTGTTTCATTGATCTTTGACACATGGACACGCTCCACGTATGTATGTCTCACACAGGTTAAATTAACGCTCCTCGATCTAAACGTAGCGGCTACTGGCGACGTACTGAATTGAAGGAGAAGGATTAGTTTTACCAAAACAACTGTCCTATGGTTGTCAGCATAGGTCAATGTACAAAATGATTGCTTGGTCAGACATTTAGTCTGTACAGTCTGAATGGTGTACAGAAACGTCATCAATGTCAAAGTTATAAATATTACACAACATGTAAGTAAGCTAATATACTCCTACACACCTCTCTACGACACCTTGAATTTCGACAGGAAGTTTCTTCGTATCTTCGTTTATGATATCTGATGTTGTTACCTTTGTTGTTTCATACAGGTTGAGGAGAGCAGCTATATCTTTCTAAATCGTTGGAGCTTTTCCTCCTAGACATGATTCAATTGGTCAAATATACGCTGTTGTTTGGGGTAGGTGGTGTTGTCATCGGTGTTTTAGTTAGAGGTTTGTGTTTGGAGTTTGATGTCTTCTTATTCTCAAACCGATTCTAAATTGACAAGTGGGGGTGCACACCGAACCTTACACTACTCCACTTGAATATCAGTATTTTGGTATTCAGTTTAGCGATGTCTTCATCGGTTAGATTCTCAAAAAAGCATGGTAAATACATGTACAACTCGTTATCTACGTACACAATAATCCTCCTTTGAAACTTTGTTTGGACTGCCTTTTTTGCCTGGCACAATATCACTTAATTTAAATAGTGGGACGACGTTGTTTGGATTCAATTGGTGTGGCTTTTCCGTGGTTAACACACAATTAATACTTCGGGGAGAACTGCTGGGCTATCTATCTATATATATGGCAGAACCCCACTCTTCAAGTGTGATTCTATTTGTCAAAACATCCCTGAGTTTTTATTTATAAGTCAGGAAAATCAAATGGAATTTTGACACATTAACGATGACACGGATTTATTTTGGAATTTTTTTATTAAGTGCGTAGAAGCCGTTGGTATATTCAAGGTCGGGTCACGTTCAAGGTTAGGGTGGGAACTAGTCGAACAAAACAAACGATTAGACATCAACATCATGTCGCTAAGCCATTCCTCGAGGGATCAAAGAGATATTGTGACGTCATCGTCAACAGTGGCCTAATAGGCTCATTCAAGGCCCATCATAGTAACAAAACGATGTTGCCATCCACCCACGTAACCCATGGAATTATATTTATTTTGAAATGAAAATAGCTATTTCACTGGCCCAATTTTATTTTGGTCAAGTGAAGAGTGCAATAAAAACATAATTTAATGTGATTCCTGGTTCAAGCGTAGTCGTGTATCTAACAGCCCGCCCGGTCAGTAAGTCTTGATGGGCTAATTACATGCATTTTTACTGCCACTTATAACTCAATGGCGTTAATTGCGTCGTGGGGCTGCTTTTTTATTTAAAAAAACAGTCTGTCAAATTTACTAAATTAGAAAGACTAACCTTAGGGAGAGTGAAAAACCATCCAAGAAAAAAAAGATAACTTCAATAGCACATACAAAGTAACACAGCTGATCTAATTAATATTTATTTCACAAATGATATTCTGGGGTCGCGCACAACTAAATCGACCCCTGAAAGACCCATCGGTTTGAATGAACGCGTTATAAAATAAATAAACACATTATTTTACACAGGGCCGGTCTAAGGTGTGTGCGACGTGTTCAACCACATACGCAAAAAATTCAGGGGGTGCCCAAATGGCCCCAAATATATATATATATATATATATATATATATATTTGTTTTTATTTGGGAAAATATAAATATAATTAAAGAATCTTTATGAAAATACAGGTTTTTATAGTTCTTGAAAGTGTAGTATATTTTATACCTCACTGTATATTTGTATATTGCATACCTCACTATAAAGTAGAAAACAAAAAGTCAACAAATTTTTTCAAGTTAAACAAAAAAGGAATAACTAAAAAATGACTAGGACGAAAACACAATGACGTCATTGTCTAACATTAGTTTTTTGTTGTTTTTATTATATTTTTAATCTGACACTAAAAATATTTATACATAGGGTTTAGATTTAAAATGACCATATATAGTATTCTCCACAGTTTTTTCAGATGGGGGTGGAGGGGGTGAAAAATGTGTGTTTTGCACACGCCAAATTTTTGCCTTAGACCGGCCCTGATTTTATATCCACATTCCGTCTGTTGTGCGGTGACCGTAAGGATATCTAGTGACCTTTCCTAAGCTTTTAACAGTGCACCAAACCCAGAAACAAGACAGGCAAGGCCATCTAGGGACAGAGTGGCCAAACCAGTACAAACCCTCCCTCTACCCCTTTTAAACAAACATCCCAACCAAACGTAGGGAAAAGAAGAGCCAACCCCCTTCCAGCCCCCCCTACTGCTTGATTAGTGGAAAAGCCAAGCAACTCTCAAGAGAACGCGCTGAGAATAAGATTCTTAAAACATAAAATGACCATGAACTTTCAACAAACACTATATTATTATTAATAGGAAGTAGGAACTGTGTGTAAATATTGAACTTTACTAATTTATATGTCGTAAATATAAAAGATTATATGTATATGGGCCCAAACTTTTCTTCTGACAATTTTAGTTTATATTGATGTATAAAGAATATTGTTTACTATAGGAAATCCTCAACCTATTCTCACCTCAGAATTAATCGAGTTGCTCTTGATTTGTTCTGATTCTATATAACGTAAGAAACACCTTACCTACTTAACCCCACTATTCCCTACTTTGCACTTAAGAAACATCCGGGCAGACAAAATCTTCCTCCACAAATTCCTCCCTTGTGCTCAAGGAAGATCTGGGCTGTCTACTCTCCCTCTACCTCCCTGCTCCTGGATGTCTGGCAACAGGCGTCGTGAGTGGACACCCACTTGAGCTGGTACACCGCCACCCGCCCACAATGCGCCAAAGAAGAAGCGCGAACAAATACCTGAATTACCTCTGGAAAAAACTAGCACCCGCTCATGGAGTTTCTCCCGAACCCTGCCCCCCACTCCTCTGATTCCAACTATTCTATTGAGCTCAACATCTTAGAGGATCCCTCCAAAAAATATCACCCCATGCCAAATCTATCGAGTTGCAACCTTCGGAAAACGGAAAGAAGCAAGATGACGCTGGTAGCACAGGACAAAAAGAAACACACCTTCACAAAAGACAAAATCACAACAAACACAAAACGAATGACACGTATCACGCACGCACCTATATATTGGTGAGATTGACTGTCTTATTCAAGACTTTCCGTCTGTGCTCGACGTTAATAGGGTTCTCACATGATCAGTCAGACTGTCAGTCCTAATACTGACATTCCGACTGACAATATGCATCAGTATTTACAACGAGACCGTACACTGCCAGTCTTCGCGTCATTATTTTTATCAGTCTCGGCTCCTTCATTCAACAACATGGATGATCAGAAAAAGGCGTGGGCAGTCCATGTTTGCTTCTGAGACTGAAGGAAATACTGACTAGCGCGCGCACAAGGCCAGTATTACTGTCAATAATGCCAGGCCTCCACCGTGGTTCGGCTTCCACGTTAAACTGTAGGTCCTCCATTTCATTTCACAATCACACATTAGCGTAAGTGCGTATAACCCGAATTGGTAGTAAGACGTGGTGCTTGTAGTAATAATAATAATAATAATAATGTCAATACTTCACTTGCAAGACTGGTGGACTGAGACTGATGTGATCAGAAAATTGGGATCACATCAGTATTTTAGTCAGTCCGGCCATCATTCTATCGTACTGCCCCACACGACCAGTCAGAGTGTAAGTATTAATCAATACTTACAGTCTGACTGGTCGTGTGGGGGCCCTGTAAGGGCCATATTGAAAATTGCTAAATTATCTCGATAATATAAATGAATAATGTTTTTATTTATTCATGCGTGTCATTTGTCACTCGTAGCCCAGTTTGTGGGAAGATTAGCCAGTACTAATGTACCATTGCCCAGGGGACGCCCGAATGTTATAATCCTACATCCCTTCCATGGAGGCTCTTTCCATGTCCTAATGAGATGCGATGATATGAGGGGAAGGTGATAGTGAGTATGAGTGTGTTAAACGAGTAGAAACGCTTAACCTTACTTCAACCTAACTAACCAAACTCTGCTGACCATTGGGATATTTATCCTTTTGAGAAAAATACCTGGTAACTAGGTGCGCTGACTGCTATACCACAGGGCCGGTAAGGAACAAATTGAGATAGGTGACTATATTAGCCTGTAGTCGTCTAGAGGAAGATTGAATACTTACTCACTCATCTAACAATGTTTGTTGTTGGGGAACTGTTGTGAAATTAAACTAGTCAATAGAATTAATTAACTAATTAAATCATCTCTATAAACGACAATCAGTGCGAAATTGATTCAGTTAAAGTTGGGTAAAAATAATATTGAAGTCCATTTTTAACTAAAACAATAACTTATTTATTCTAAGGTTGAATGCCTTCAGTTGTCTCTGTGCGCTTAATTTTACTATTCAAAAAAGATACGGTTATAAAAGAGGGTAGTGAATATATATTTCTTGGTAATTTACAAGAAATTTATCATTTTGTGGGACACATATTAAAAATCTTCCAAGACAAACATACAAGAGATACTTTATTAAAAAAAAATGAACTAAAATAAAAGTTGAGAAATATAATAATCATTGAAATGTTTAAACAAATTAATTAATTAACACACTACCACAAAATATAGGTATTACTAAAAGGCATATCACTTTCTTCTGTCTCAGTTGAAGTAATTATGATATTTTGGGTTTGAATGTTCATCTTTTACTTGATATTATGTAAACAAACAAGCCAGGTTCAAGTGACTTGATTAATGTAAACCCCACTTTAGAATATTGCTTAGGGAGCACCTTATAGGGGGCCTATTTTCATTAGCGCATTACAAATATAACGTGTGCTAAAAATAAAAGCCATTTAAGGTCAACGTACTCGATGATAAATTAGTAGGTCTCTGAAAAAGAAACGCAAAAGAAGGTATCGCTGTAAAAAGACAAATTGAACATCAGAATGAATGAAGCTAAGCTGTTAAAACTTCATTTAATTTATTGGAATTTGGTGTGGTTGAAGTAAGCTATTATTGTACGTGTGTTTATATACCAATGATAATCAAACTATAAAACTTATATTTGGAATCACTAATATGATCATATTATACTGTATATAGGCCTAGTATCATTATACAAGTTTGGGGGGGAAAATTGATAATCACTTAGGTGGTGGTTTTCCAGGTGTGGGCCTACCTAATGTTGATAAAGCAAGTTTTTAAAATCATTCTCATCACTAGCCCCTACCCCTGAAATAACATATTTAATCATAAACTAATACTACTACTACTAATAATATCATTAAAATATATTTTATGTCTAATTGAAACAAGTTTATAAATAAACACATGCAGTAGCAACATATTATAATATGGATGTCTAAAAGTGCGCGAAATTAATAGATATATTGGAAAAACTTGTTCAAATGTGTCCAGTAGCGGATTTAAAATTGTTGCGCCCCTGGGCACTACTAAAATATGCGCCCTCTCCCCTTTCCCCATCACTATTTTTTTTGCAATGGCTTTACGAAGTTTTAGAGGTAAGAGGTGGGGGGTGGGGGGTGGAGGTGGAAGTCAGTATTCCAGAAAAGAGTTCTAGGAAAGATAATCAGGCATGTACTGTACATACACTACAGTAGCTTGAGTTAATATTCGGATGGACACCTACTATATAAGAACGATACATTTGTTTACTCTATTGCTTAGAAAATATGCATAGTAACAACATGCGGTTTTTGTATTATATTAAACTTGTAAATTTAAAATGAACTACATTAATATTAAAATGAACTACATTAATAAAAAAAGTTACAAGTTAATATTTACTTTTTTACAATAAGATGTAATTTCAATTAATTTTAAATTAAATAAAACATGAAATACAAAAATATAGTTTTGAAGTTATCATATTATTATAGAGAATAAGATAATGTTCTTTCATACACGATGAATATTTATAATACAATAATTTTAACAAAATTTGATATTTTCAAATTAAATCATGTCTAAACTGTTGAAAAAGTTCAGTAGCTTCCTGGTAGATTGTTCTGTCTTCGGAAGCGCCTCTCCCTCTCCCCCAACCCTTTTTTGGTATTCACTATCATTCCATCTTTTTTTTTCTGTAAACCCCGTTACTCCCCCTTCCCTCTCCACATTTATATCCTGTTCAGGTAAAATCCTTGAATGACACTAATTGTTTGTCATCTCCAAACCTGAGCTATTGAAATTGTTTTATGTGATGTATTTGTATGATCTGTGTTAAAAGTTGTTTATAGAGTAAACTTGATTATGTTTACATTATAAATAATTAGCATAAACAGTGTTTCCTTGATTAGATCAAACCTATTTCTATAACGTTGGTTTTGTAAGAAGAGAGAGGTGAAAAGGATTGCTCTAAATAGTTTTATTCATGTTTTATAGACGAACAAAACCTTTTTATACTTATAGCAGAATTAATTTTGAAGATATTTAGATTCATTGGTGCATCCAGGAGTTTACTTAGGGGAGGGTGGGCACGTGTGTCATGGTTGTTATTTCTATCCCTGAAAATATAGAAATTATAGATCTTGTTGTACACATTTACATTAGTAGAATGATTTTAATGATTTTACATGACCTCTAGTTGTGTCGATACGTCGGTAAACTCCAATAATAATAATAATAATAATAATAATAATAATAATAATAATAAAAAAAGCGTCTTAGAAATTATAGGTCCACAAACCTACTCACATAGAGGTAAAGTCAATTTTGTATTTTAGTAATAAATAATAAGTAGTACGGTGCACCACACAGACTTTCTCTCGATTTTACCTTTAAATAAACATTTACTAAAAACTTGACCAAAAATAATAATTGATATAATATACACTGTTACTTACTCTATGCAGGGGTGGCTTAAGGGTTGTACAAACCGGGGCGCCAGCGTGAGGGGTGCCAAACAGAGCTACTAGACATGACCTAACGTTGCCTGGATGGAATATGAAAATAGTCCCCAAACCTAACAACTTCAAACCTAACGTAGACCTGGTGTGATAGTGGAGTTGCTAAACTTAACTAACGTTCAATTTTTGAGACTAACATGAAATTTTAAACATTAGTATAATTTTGTGGTGAGTAAAATAGAATCTAGTGCCACTCTTAAAAAGTTATTTTACATTTGCCAGCTTGAAATAATGGCGCCCTAAAACTTTTTTTTTTGCAATTATAACGTAAACCATTCATAATGTCAAAGTGTTTGTTAAACTTATAATAAGAAATAGAGGATGACATGGTCTACAAGACAGGTTCTTATAGTTTTATTTGTAATCCTATCAGTTTTTGTACAATCTTGAAGTAAAACATTTAGCGTATAGTTAACATTTGTGGAGTTTCCCCTTCAATTATTTTCTTATCACGCCCAGGCTACGTTAAGTTTGGAGTTGTTAGGTTTGGGGAATGTTTTCATATTTTCCGAGAGTACAATCACCATGAGAAATGTGGTAGCTGGCAGCAGAGGATTTAAGAACTGCCAAAAGAAAAACCAAATTAAAGATAAAATTGTTTTTGTCAAGTTTTGACTGTCAAACATGACCATAAATCAACACATATGTTTATTGACGATCATACGGTTTAGCAAATGGATACGTGAGATTTGATTTGCTAACTTTTGCTATCTGTTAGTTACCTTCACTCCTATGGTGAATGGACTATATTATCCACCGGTTACGTAGAGAGGCGCCAAAAAGAAATACCGCCCGGGCGCGAAATTTACCTCGGGCCGCCCCTGACTCTATGGCAATAGGAACTAGGAACACTGTTACAGAAAAATTTAGAAAAGAGAAATATCTTTGTCAACCAAAGAGCATTAGAAACAAATTCGTTTTCACAAACCTGTATTATAAACAGTGGTGTAGTCGTAAATTTAGCAGTGCCGGAGTGCAAGGTCCTAGCAACCCCAAAGTTGAAGTGGGGTTTTGGGACCCCCAACCGCCGTAGGCTAAGGGCTTGCACAAACATGAGTGCCTCTAGAAGATATTTGGAGCATCTTTTATCGATTACTAGGGCATAAACTTACTTAACGCCCTTCCCCTAAAATTCCAGGAAATCGCAAAGAGAACTGTAAATTTCATCGGAATTTATTGATTAAAAGTATAAAAAAAGTTTTAACATAATATTGATATAAAATTAATTAGTTAACTTAGAATTTCAAAGTATAAAACTTTACTAAAAAGATTTTTTTGATTTTTTTTCCACGAAAAGCAGTGCCAGAACGGCGTTCCCCCGCGTTCCCGCTCCACTAAACCACTGATTATATATTTGTTTATAGCTCAAAACTGATAGGTTTTATAAAAATATATTTCAAATAAAAGATTTTTACATTTATTAGTACTACAACTTTAAAATGATAAGTTATTACGAGTATCAAATATTTGCGGGGAAGTGATGAAAATTTGAAAATCTCCCCTATGTAAAGAACCCTCAAATTCATGTTCATGAGAAAATGAAAATTTCTATCTTGTTTATAATGATACAAAGTGTTTAGATATCAAATTTAATCAAAATCATTAAAGCTAATTTCAAGAAAATAGATTTATTCTCTTTTTGCCTTTCAATAAACTAGCCTTAAATTTAGAGTTTGATACATAATTACAAAAAACCCTGGTGGGTGGGGAGGGGGGGGGGGAACTTATGAAAACCACAGATACAAAGTTTTAGTCCAAACGGTAAAATGGCTTCTGTTCTAGTTCAAACCAAGGTACAAACAATCAGACGGCATTGCGAACACAACTTTTTTTTGTTTCAGGGGATTATGATATGGAACGCCGATATTTATCAAAATCTCGATTTCGAATTGTTGACGAACACAATATTTTCACTCCGAGGTGTCGAGAAAAAGTAAATATTAGTTTGCAAAGTTTAATTACCCACAGCCGTTGCTTGCCGTTGATTTGATCGGCTTTGATGGGGAGGTCAAGGTTCGAATCTCATCTGCGTGAACTGAAGATGGGTTTCCCGTTCAATGTGTGTGTGTATATATATATATATATATATATATATACACCTTTAATGGTGTGGTGATTTATCTCTCTGGTTTTCCAATCTTTACTTCATGCAAATTCGGGCTCACTTCCTCTACCTTCCTCATCTCTACCCAATCAGATTTAGCTGTTAATAACCCGTGTTCTGAACGTAGCAATAAAAAAGAAAATACTTAGTTTTGGGTGGGTTATAATCATAATATAATAATAAATTAATGGGTTTTAATGTAAACTTGGTTTAGCGAGTTTTATTTCATTCAGATTTTTTTTAGATCATAGATTCAATGTTCGAAAAAAGTTAACAGTAGTTTCTATTTGTAAAGTGAAGTAGGCGTACAGTACGTAAATTATATTTAATTGAAATATTGGTCACCCTTTTATAACACATTAATTTTTTTAAAGATATTTCCAAGATTGTATATCGGTGACAGTTTTTTTTGTTGAGTGGCAAGCAACAAAGTTGAAAGGATTAGAGGTGGAGGAGGTCTGCCTGTGGACACTCTGTAAGGGGCGTAAAATAGAGGGGGTGAGAGGGGTCTGTGTGGTGATTGCCATAACTAGAGCAATCGGTGACCTGGTGGTCTAGGGGTAAGGTGTCAGACTTCTATGCTGGCGGCCGGGTTCAATCCTCGGTCCCGGCAAAGATTTATCTGATTACCAAACCCTTCCTTCACCTCTGACAAGACATCTTGTGAATGTGGGGAATGCCAGGCCGCCACCGTGGTTCGGATTCCACGTTAAACTGTAGGTCCTTCATTTCATCACACAATCACCCTACCATTACACATTAGCGTAAGTGCGTATAACCCGAATGGGTAGTAAGACGCGGTGCTAATAATAATAATAATAATAATAATAATAATAATAACTACAGCAGCGCACCTCTGTTGAGGTGATAATACATGGAATTACTTGGAAGAAAGGTTTGCAAAACCTCGCGATGTCCATCCGAACCTTAACATTATAAAGAAGGTGAGACTGACGTCAGCTACAAAGCAATTGCAAAGTACAGTTATTTAAAAAGAAATATTGTCGTTCTGACTTTAACTTGAACTATTTAGATAATGTTAGCCAATAATTTTTAAACGTAATTATTAAAAACCAAATATTATAATACAGATGTTATCCAAAACATGCCGTTCTTTAAAGCCAACGCCCTAGGCAGGCCCATGCCCAGTGGGCCTATAGTGTAAATCAGCTACTGAATGTGTCTTATGATAAGCTGAGGGACATTATGGAGCTAAGGCGCCAATGAACTTGCAAGAGTGACTATAACGACCAATTGAACACGGTGTCTAGAGTGAAATACAAGTTCTCCAGAGATAAAGATATCCCCAGCACCATAATGGTACAGGACAGTATAACGCACAATGAAGCATACAACGCCTCCAGAGAGATATCCCCAGCACCATAATGGTACAGGACAGTATAACGCACAATGAAGCATACAACGCCTCCAGAGAGATATCAACAGCACCATAATGGTACAGGACAGTATAACGCACAATGAAGCATACAACGCCTCCAGAGAGATACCAACAGCACCATAATGGTACAGGACAGTATAACGCACAATGAAGCATACAACGCCTCCAGAGATAAAGATATCCCCAGCACCATAATGGTACAGGACAGTATAACGCACAATGAAGCATACAACGCCTCCAGAGAGATACCAACAGCACCATAATGGTACAGGACAGTATAACGCACAATGAAGCATACAACGCCTCCAGAGAGATACAAACAGCAGGGTACAGTATGGTATACTACTATCGTATCTGGAGTTTGAGATCGAATTGTTCGAAGCATCTCATAGCATATATTTGATGGTATTATTGTTACGCTTTGACTCACCAATGCCACTATTTTACCATCTGATTGCAATCAATAGCTTTGAAGAAACTTAACTTGCTCATTTTTACCTAGGCTCATCATAGAGTAAAGAGTCAAGGTAAGCCTTCTTACTTTCATGATGAACTATGATAAATATAGTGTACGCAGTTACAGTATTAGAATTTACCTGATAGATTACACTATAATCCTATCTCATCAACTACATCATTCTAGAACCAAGCAAGGTAAGCTTGCTATTACTCAGGTTAACTGAAGGGTAATTATTCGAATTAATAAAATGTTTATGTTATTAAAAGCCTGTTATAATTAATATATGTTTGGTTTATACTAGGGCTGGTTCAATACTGATTGCCAATCCAATCATCAGTTAGTCACGGCACGATCTTTTCATCCGATGATTTACATTTGGGAATGACAGCTTGACCTTTGAACTATTGCGTGAAGAGGGCTGTGCTGTGGTTGGAGGGGGGTAAGTTTTTACCGTTCAAGATGTTAATACACGTGCTCGATTAAAGTATATAAAAGAAATGTAACATTTTAACCACATTTCCCCCGTCAAATTAAAAACATGTGGTTAATTATTTTTAGTAGTTTAGATGTGACTATAGTATGTTAAAAGTAAACAATAATATATTTTATTCTCTAAACGATAATTTGGGTGGTGGAGAGAAAAAACCAGCATATCTTTTTGTGTATCATTTAAAAAAATGTAATTTTACTACACGGCTTAGTCCAAGAGAAATGCGAGCTAGGGATTGTTTGTAAGTAAACTTGTCTATGCGTGGAAAGAAGAAGTAAATTAGCAGAGATGTGTGTGGCCGAATGAGTTTGAATCCCGGTTGGCTCTTCTGAGGGAAATGGTTCCCCACTCTCCTTCCACGCAAATGTGGGTAGATTACCTCTAAAATGCTTCATTCCTCATCCCCACCCCATTAGAGTAATTATGATATTTAAAGAGTTGCACTAAATCTAACATGATGTTTAAATTATTTTATTATAAAGGATGAGTTTAAGGGTTATTTTAGAAAAGGTTGGACACCTTAAGGTAAAAATTATGGAACTTAGGAATTATTCATTTTAAAATGAATACATCCATATTTAGGAATATGTGTGTCTAGAGTTCGCTAAAAAAATTAAAAAAATTGTTCAATCCAAAAACAAAATTGCTTCTTTATATTTAACAATTATTAAAAGATTTTAAAAAATTATTCATCAGGCAATTTTATCAAAATAATAGGTTATTTATTAATGTTAAATCTAGGTAAAATGGTCATTTGTCCAACTTTGTCCGAAAGATTATATTAGATCAGGAATTGGGAAGGTTGAATTTAAAGGAAGTGAACCCGCTTTTGAGTGGAGGGAGAGTGAAAAAAACATTTAGGAATAACCATCCCAGTTCACCTGATCGAGATTCGAACCTCAATCCCCCCGTCCTCGGCAGTCAAACTCAATACGAAAATAGCGCGTTAGCTAACTACACCACCGAGGCGGGTTATAAATAACTAATTCTGATAAGTCCACCTAGGTCTTTGTTAGAACAATTACATCAAATTTAGAATTTAGAAGGGCGATACGCACGTGCACACACAATATTACTCACAAAACTTCTATTAATAGTAATTTTTTCTTGGAATAATAAAAAATATAAAATAATGTACTGAGTTTTATTTAATACCTTGATTTTATTAAAGTTGATAAAATAAACAAAATATTTTAATTTACATATTAGGTCGTGTTTTAGCTCTAAAATTAAAAGCGAGAGCCGCCGTCATGATAGCGTTTAAGATACCGACGATTAGAACGTAATTGGAATTAATGTATTGTTATTATTCTGAGTAATATGTATAAGAATCGGTACAAAAATTACTTTTTCATCTCACTTACAAGTAATACACATTAGGGAGCACGTGGAAAAAGGTATCAATTTCGTCTTGTCTGGTTTTCCGGGGATGGGGAGATCAGGGTTCAAATCTCGGCCGAGTGTTTTTTCCCTCTACCTCCACGAAAATTTTAGTACATTTACTCTAAATTCTACCTTTCTCATGTTAATATCATTATTGTTAACGATGCGTCAAGGCTGACGGCTAGTAAACGCGGAGCACTGAGCCCCTTACACTAGCAAAGGGGTGTTTTTTGACCTACATCTTGAGTTTGGTTGGAACAACTGTTTAGAATATACAAACATATTTCTTTGCACCAAAAATTGATAACATTTTACTGTATTATTTGTGTTATTTTATAGTTATTGATAATATTTATCAAAAGTGACAGCTGCGGATAGCACGGCTTGATGTATGAACGTATTAAAATGGTTTTAGTAACCTTAGTAACTAGCACACTGGTCTTCCTACCACAATCAGGTTATAGAATGTTATGACAGTCTATTTAACACCCTCATACTTTGAAGTTTTGTTTAAAAAGAAAATGATATCAAAAATAAGAGTCTTAACTCGTCTCATTATGCCAATAATTTATATTAGGGTCTTAGCTTATTGTTTGTCATTTTAGGGATCAATCTTCAAATACAACATTTTGATTCCTCAACAAAGCTTTTCATCGATATTTTGCACTAGTTTTAAAGTTTACAAAAATATTCAAACAGAGCCTATTTATGCTTACTTAGTTAAATAAATAATTATTAAATGTTTGACCCTTGAGCAACCTTGATTTTGCGACTATCTCTCTTCATTATTTGTATTATCTCCCATATTACTGACCTGATTTGAAGGGTTATTATTCTGATGGAATTATTTTAAATATTCTCTTCCCTGTAGTTTCAAATGATTAGGGTTTTACAGTATTAACAAAAACATATAAGCCCCTTTTAAATATCATTTTAAATATTGAAATTCAAAAACTAAAAACAGAAGATATTTGAAAACCAATTTATATTGTCATATTTGAAACTTTCAAATCATCACAACTAACGATGTGTACAAATATTATATTTATATACCAAGCATTTTCCCGTTAACTATTTTCACCAGATGAGGTTATTAACAAATTAATAACTTATTTAAACGAGTTTTTTGTAAAATGAACACAATATTCGATTCAAACAGTTCACCTACGATACACATTAGAAAGATCTCCGTTCAAACAAAACACGTCATTATTATTCCGAGCCAAGAGTTAACTTGTGTAAATACCAAAGTACTAGATCAGATATGCCGGTCATCCCGTCAGACGACGAGTTCGGAACTATGGAACTACTTTAGGTTCAACAGGGGCAGCCAAACTGCGCCTGCGTGCCCGCACGTCAGCGCAGAAACGCTTTTTCCATAGAGTTCAAATTAACGATCGGAGCTGACTCAAGAAGCCTACAGTGTTGTCGATGCTATCGAACAAGCAACCTAGATGTACCAAACATACAAATATTAATTGTGTATTGATATGTTTTCCTCAATCCGTCTTGCTACCCATCCACTATACTCAAATTGAAATATTGGGGCAGGAGTGAGAAATATATTATTATTATTATTATTATTTGGCCCCACATCTTACTACCCGTTCGGGTTATACGCTTAAGTAATAATTACGTTAATGGATTAGGAATTGAGAAGATCAAATTTAGAGGAAGTGAACCCACATTTGCGTGGATGGAGAGTGTAAAACCATTTAGGAAAAACCACCCCTAGTTCACCCGACCGAGATTCGAATATTGATCTCCCCGTCCTCGGCAGTCTAGCTGAACATGATTGCGCGTTAGCCAACTACACCACAGAGGCGGGTTAATGAGAAATATATAATTTTGAGGAAGTCTACCAGCAGCTGTGCGCAGGTAGCGTGGGAAACCGTTTTGGGAAAAACATTCTAAATTGACCCAGCTGGAAATACGCATGTTATACGTCATATAGAATATGGCCAATTCGCCATGTTGTCTTTTGTGATATGCATTAATAATATATTATGAAAGAACATAGGAACTTATATTTTGTGTTTGTGATAGCACTGCTAAGCGATAACAAGTCATTTGTTTATTCTTGGTTGTTAAACGGGTGAGTTTTTAGACTTTGATATTTAGATTTTAAAAATGGCATTATTGAGAAACATTTAATCTAATTAAAAATGTACCAATTTGGACTTACTGGGTACATTTTACATTTAGAAAATTGGGGCATTTTAACAAAATAGATTTATTTAGTAAACAATAAACAAATTTAGGAAATACAAGTTTTACACGAATATAGGAATATTAGCGTGTATTAAATGTCTTCCAAAACAATTAGACTTGAGAGATTGCTTGTAGCTACCAGGGCAGTACAGTCGCCAGGCCACATGTAGAAGCATTTCTAAAAGGAGAGTAATTGGACAATTAGTCAAAGAACAGTGAAGATCACATTTAGAAGATAACATTTATACAGTCTTGCCTGGTATCGTTAAACATTTAAGGAATCCATAGAACAAGTTGGATACTCAGCTGATATATCCAGCTAATTGATGGCTAAGAAACAGGCGTCATTAAAGTACTACGGCTGGTCACTTTCCCCTACGGTACTGCCAGAGCATTCAATAGTACATTAGTATCTATTAAAACCAATACAAACTTAGAAGCCTAATTTACAGGCAAAAATAAAATAGTATTATTTGCGTGGACCCCACTATGACACTAGTGTAATTTCCCCGGGTTGCGCACCCAAGCTAATACTCTCCAAAAAGAGTGACTACAACATCAAACATTTAACTGAACTGCATAAGGCAAAAGAAAAATAGACATCCTGGTGGAAACCATCAATAACAAAGAACTAATGTCCATGACGTTTAGGACGTCATGATTAATTTCACTCCAAGATTATAGGAACATGTGACTTAGTGTAAGTCCAAACTTAAAAAGTCACTTTCTAAGCCAGAGGCTTTTACGTTAGGACTGTGTCTAAGGACAC
>JBCFYV010009882.1:11430154-11524272 GCA_039000515.1 Timema cristinae | reverse complement strand
CAACAAGGCGAGGCAAAGGCTGGGAGTCCTAGGCCCACTGCTTAACAGGCGTAGCGCCCTGTCTACAAGGAATGGTCTGACGCTGTACAAGCAGCTGCTCAGGCCGATCCTCGACTATGCGTGTCCCGCTTGGGGTCACCTGGCGGACACGTATATGAGGAGGATGCAAGGCGTTCCAGAGCGTATGTCTGAGGATCATTGTGGGCGCACCTTGGTATGTCCGGAATGAGACTCTTCATCGCGACCTGGATATGCCTACCATCAAGGACCATTTCCGGAAACTGGTGCAGTCCTTCTACGCCAGACTTCCCGGTGCCACCAATCCTCTTATCCAGGGGCTTGGGAACTACGTCATCGACCCTGGTGGGTGCCATCGACGTCCCAAAGCCCTGCTCGGATAAGCGAGATGTGTCAACAGTGGTTTGGGAGGCTCTCACCCAGCCCCCCATAGAGTAGTGTCTCCGCACGTAACTCTAAAAAAAACCTTAGTCGGTTTTCTCAAATTCTTATCCCCCCCTTTTTTTTTTTGCCCCCCAATATTACTAATATTATGTAATCTCTGTTTCTTTGTTTCAGAACTTCGCGAAACGCGACAACCCATTTTTAATTTTTGCGAACCACACGGTGTGACCAATTGGTCGGTACGTGTTGGAGCTTGCTCTCATGCTCCCCTTCTGGAAGCATCGGAGCATGCCTTTTGTCTGTGTCTGTGTGTCTGTCCCTTCTCACAACCGTCCTTAAGGATTCTCATAGCGTCAATGTAGCTCTGCTTTTTCTTGTTTTTAAGTAGGCAAAAGACTAGAGGTATGTATGACCCTTCGAAATACCCATGTACAGTAAAAAGCTGAAGAAAATGTTTCGGTGCGTATTCAAAGGTTCCATCCATAATTACAATATCATTCTGGCACAAATACTCAAGATTCGAGTCACAAGAAAATGTCACGATCCCCTTCTCTTTTTCGTTTCTCAACAAAAAGATTTCGTCTTGAATAGTTTTTATTTCAATTGAATCTATGGCAAATTGAATTTCTTCGGAAGATTTAGGCAACTTTGGCAGTGTTTTTAGTTTAGCGTAGTTGATGTTTATTCCTGATACATTTAATGTCCTTGCTGGTCAATGTTTTTATAGTTTCTTTCTGTGTCTGTACCTCTGTGTGGATTAACTTTGAAGGCCTTACTTCACTCTCATCAGCTTTCCTCTTAACTGCGTTGCTGATGGATCTTCTGTTCAACTCTTGATCTAGTAGTGGTTCGTGGTTGTGTTCGTTTTCAGTCCGCGAGAAAATGTTTCCACCATCAAGAGTAAATATTTTAGCCTTGCAGTCCTTTTTAGTGAATCTCCACCTCTCTTCCCTCGTCAACTTTCATTGATTCACCTGTCGATACGTATAATTATAAGAGACAATCAGAACTTTCCCTTTTTCACTATAAATCCTTTCCATATCAATAATTCTCGCTAATATTATCACAGTTCACAAAAAACCCGAATTTTTTTTAAAAAATACACCGGGACAGACACTGTTGTCGAGACAATTAATAAGTATTGGACAGACGGATGTCAATACTACTGTTACAAGTCTTGTTGGGGGCACTTAGGGCGTTTTTACATTCCTTTACTAAGGGTAGGAAGACATGACGGGGCGAGAGCTTGTTTGCGATGGTCTTTATTTGTATCATCCCCCCCACCTCCCTCCCCGACTACCTAAACTGACTTGGCGCAATTCGGGTCCGGGATTAGTAAACAGTTTTTAATCCCTTAATAACTGGCGCAATTCGGGTCTGCCCAAACAAACCACACCGTTTCAGATGATGTTCTAAAACTATGGTAAGAAAAGACTTTTTTAGCGGGCATTTTCTTGCTGTGTACCCTCTTTAGTGACTGCAAGGTTTAAGGCGCTACTCTCACAGTAAACTAGACTGATAACGGGGTTCGAATCTGACTCGGGTATATTTACAATCCTCTCTTTTTTGAGCAAAATCTAAACAGCTTTAATTAAAGCGGTAGTATTGTCAGGCGGATAATTCAAAAATGAGAGAAAAAATTGTGAAAGTGTTTAAACCTTGCTAAGTCAAATGGTTTATAAAATACAAATATTTATTACTGGTATCTCGCGTGAATATAAATGTTCCGAATGAGAACGTTATAAGACGTTATAAACAAACCGTGTCGTTTCAGATGTCGTTCTGATACGAAGGGTTGACCTGAGACATGACATCCCTCGGTGGGGTGGGGGTTTGGTAATCTTCACGCCAACTATTGCCTCCCTCCATCCCGAGCGTATAAAGCGGGCGCGAGGTAGGGAGGCGTATCTCATTCGACATGTTTAGGCAGTTGGGTTACCGTCTGGAGGACATGAGCGATATTAAGATTTCGAACGGTGGTTTAGAATACCACATCGCGAGGGTCGACAAAGGTTAGAGCGAGTGCTGCGATTCTTCCGTGCAGTGGCTCGGATGCCATAATCCCGGAATGTGGGAATCGAGTCAGTCCGTTGAACGCTGTTCTAGCGCTTGCCCCGTCTACAATCTCAAGGAAGGGGGGAACGAGCCGCAAATTCTCCGGGAATCGAGTCAGTCCGTCGAACGCGGTTCTACAGCCTGCCCCGGGGACGAGGAGGAAAACTCTTTGTGCGCCGAGTTGGATCGAATCGAGCGTGAGGAACTCGATCGGGTCAAGAGCATCTCCGAACTTGAAAAGTATCGAACGTACAACGCCCGTCGTCTAGAAGAGGACGAAGAGGTCAGCGAGGATGAAGATGAACCAAAATCATAACGCTAGACTATGTGGGCAGAGTGCATCTTCCGGGTAAAAACTTTGGTGCGCGCTAAAGGAGCCGCTTTAACGCTTCACAGATAGGACTGATATATATAGGTGAAGGCGAGTACGAACTGTTCAAGTGGTGAAGCGTTCGCGAGTGCGCGCGTGCGCGTTCTAATGACGTATGTACGTGTTTAGACAAGACTGAAAAAAACACTATATGTAAGACTTTAGAGAAAGAGATTTTTTGTATGCATCAAGTGAAAGACTAAGAAAGAGAAAGAATTTATATGTGTGTATGTGTATGTGTGTATCATCAAAATCTTAAGAATATACTCGCTAAATAAAAAAGTTGTACTATTTATTTAAGTCCGTGATCCTGTTCTGAGTTAAAAAAAAGGTATTTTATAATAAGCGGGATATGTATGCTTCATTCAAAGCAAAAAGATCATTTAGATATTAATGTTTCCAGCCGGCTCTGAAAAACTGTTAGAGGGAAAGGGGGCTATACCAAAAAAAACCACCTCTCACTCTGAGAAGAGAGTGAGAGAGAGTGAGAGAGAGAGTGGAAAAACCAACCCTCAGTTCACCCGACCGAGATTCGAACCCTGATCACCCATCTTATGTTCGAAAAAAGTTTTTATCCGAATGTACCATCATTTGTGTATGATGAGAGCGTGTTAAATCGTTCAGAGTACAGAGAACTCACATTTAGAAAGTGGAAAAAACCAACCCTCAGTTCACCCTACCGAGATTCGAACCTCGATCACCCGTCCTTATATTTGAAAAAAGTTTTTAACCGAATGTACCATGATAGGAGAGTGTTAAAATCATTCAGAGTACTAATTGGGAATTGGGAGAGTGAAAAAAACCATCCCTCGTTTATCCTAACCGAGATTCGAACCTCGATCATCTCATCCTTATGTTCGAAAAAAAGTTTTTATCCGAATGTACCATGATGAGAGCGTGTGTGTAAAATCATTCAGAGTACTGGTAACTCGCATTTGCCTGAAGGGAGAGTGAAAAAACCAACCCTCAGTTCACCTGACCAAGATTCGAACCTGGATCTCCCTTTTTCATTCTTATACGAATTTTGATTATATAAGACAGATAGAATGATATACACATACAAATTTGTACGTTCACAATGTAACAAATGTACCATCATTTGTGCATGATGAGAGTGTAAAATCGTTCAGAGTACTAATTACGCTAATGGATTAGGAATTGGGAAGGTTGAATTAGGAACCCGCATTTGCTTGGAGGGAGAGTGGAAAATCCAAGCCTCAGTTCACCTGATCATGATTCGAACCTCGATCTCCTCGTTTTAATTCTAAAATTTTTTTAGGTTTTGAATTCCTGAAATGGAGATGAATAAGATTTAATTTTTAAAGTAAGTACACCCATATTAGCTTAGAGGAAGTGAACCCACATTTGCTTGGAGGGAGAGTGGAAAACCAACCCTCAGTTCATCTGACAGAGATTCGAACCTGGATCTCCTCTTTTTAATTCTGATACGAATTTTGAATATATAATGTAACATGAAGTGGAATTTACAGTATGGAATTGAACTACATTATCTAATTTGAAAAAAAAAAAATTAGGTTTTGAATTCCTGAAATGGAGATAAATAATTTTTAAAGTAAGTACGCCCGTATTAGCTTAGAGGAAGTGAACCCGCATTTGCTTGGAGGGAGAGTGGAAAACCAACCCTAGTTTGCCCTGCCGAGATTCTGTAACGTTGATTGACATCAACATTACAAGCATGAAGGATATATACTGGCGAATGAACACTATTTCAACAACACCGAAGAATAAACAATATTGTACTCACCAAGAAGTGCCTCGTTTCTTGGCTAGTGTGTCTCGACTCTCGTTAAACAACATCCCTGTTCGCGAGCAACTTTTCTGCACCGAGTGTGAAAAAAGACTAAACGAGTGAAAGGTGTGGCACATTGAGCGTGAGGTCGCCCGTTGCATCATGGGAATAACCTCGTGATAGACACGTGATGTTCTACGCGCCCTCCAAAGATCTAGTTGTTTCCTTTGGTGACTTACGACCCCTTCCCTCTGTTCCGTGTGATTGTTCTTTGATGTTCTTTTGTTTCCCCTATATTCCCCTCCCCTCAGAGAATAACGGTTTACATACGGGTTACTGTTTGTGTTGTAAACTCACTTCCTGAATCAACCGTGTCGCTAGACACTTGCTCTAGGATGGGATTTTTTCCCAAGGTATATACAAAATTAATTGTGGGCTTACTTTCTGTCATTTTTGGGTTAAATCACTATTTTTTGTAAACATGATGAAATTACGTAGTTCAACGTGTCGTAATATATTTTATTACAGGTTAAATGTATTATTGGGAGTTTTTGCCCTTCCGGCGTTGTAAATAATGGTTAAAACCATGAGGGACATTATCTCTTTGTATTTTTTTGATCTTACTTCTTTTAAGGCGTAATGCCTGGATAATATGGGAAATGTTTATAGCCCTTAAGGCTAAATTTTTGTTTGTACTTATTTTTTATGGCTAAGTACATGATTTACTATCTCCTTTTAAAGATAGATTTTGGTTGCCACAAATAGTTGTGTTTTTAAATTGAATTTTCTAAGTCATATGATTCAATCCGATTTTGAAACGCGGATTGTTGGCCTGTGGCAGCTAGTTATTGTTGTCATTATACTGAGGGTTGCCACGGAGACCCATAGAGAAGTTATATATTAATCTTGGAAATAATTGTTAAAACCTATGTTGTTATGACAACGTATTATCATGGGCATAGCCTATGTCGTTATGACAACTGTATTATCATGGGCATAACCCTATCTTCTACGTATATATATATTTATTCATTGTTGTTACTTACATTTGCATATATCTATCTTTTCTAATAAACATTCTTATACTCAATGCAACCTTTTAATTTACTAATTCTAGGTAAATAAATTATAACTTTAAACATAAGATTCTCGACCTTCTCCCCTTTGCTCATAGTACCAACATGGCGGATGATAGTTAAGGAGAGTTCATGGAAGCAAGATTGTTGTATAAGCCAGAGAGAAAGGCCTATTCACTTTATGCAGTCCTATCAGCTCCTCTGCAATTTATCATTTGTTATTGTTTATATGTTTATTTTGCTTTTGTGTAATGTGCGCCTGCCCTTATCTATTAGAGGATAAGGAGGGCGGTACAATTAGAACCTCGATCTCCTCGTTTTAATTCTTATAAGAATTTCGAATATATAATGTAACATGAAGTGGAATGTACAGTATGGAATTGAACTACATTATCTAATTTGAAAAAAAAAAATTTTTAGGTTTTGAATTCCTGAAATGGGGGTGAGTAAGATTTAAAGTAAGTACACCCGTATTAGCTTAGAGGAAATGAACCCTCATTTGCTTGGAGGGAGAGTGGAAAACTACAGCTCGTTCATCCTGGGCGAGATTCGAACCTTGTTCTTCACAAACACATCCGACATCTTAGCTCCCAGCACAGCCTCGGAGGGGGACTGGTAATCTGTTCCGGAGATGTGTAGAGCAAAAAAGCTCATTTAAACTCGACCGTCCTCAAGCAGGGCTGCAACCCATCCACCCCTCACCATGACGTCGGCGCACCACCCTCGTCATGATACTTTCCCTCCCCATCACATTTCTCCTAGCTGGCCTGAAACATGAACCGTGTATAAGAGGATACCTACATTCATTTCCCCTCGCTGTCCCAGTACATGATGGTCTTCCAGCGTGAGGGGAGAAGGGGGAGAGAGAGACAGAGAGAGATAGAGAACTCCAACATACTTCGGGGAGGGGGTGAGGGGGGCAAACATTAACCTTCACTGTCCCAGTATTCCTATGAGTATGTGTGTGGGAGAGAAAGAGAGAGAGAGACAGACAGATAGAGCGCGTCCGTGAGTCCACGCGCGGGAGGGGAGGAAATGGTTGAGGGGAGGGAACACACACACATACACATTACCCCTCCTGGCCCTCATACATAAGATTCTATACTACTAATAATACATACGGATATTTAACTTCAATTATATTGGAGCACTTGAAAAAATCTATAAGCACAATTTTTTTCACTAATATTTACAAATAGTAAATAATATTAATCAAAATATTCAATTTAAATCACTACTGAATATAATTTATTAGCACATATATAATTCACACTTGTATGAAACTAAAACACGTGTTGTGAATGTAGAAACTAGAAACATGTGGATAAGTATTATATATATGAAAACAGTGATCAGAGGCGACGAGCGTACCAACATGCGCGACTAACAGAGGTTCTATTTCTATTTGTTGGTAGCTTTTTTTTTCGAGACTTAATGAGCGGTTTAGCTTCAACCTGTTACTTTTGTGTTACAGTGATGCGCGCGCATCTTAAAATTTCACTCTCATCATTTTTTCATAACGCGCCTAAAGAAGTATAACTTCAATAATTATAATTTTTTCTAGCCTCCGGCAGCTATGGTGTTAGGTTGCCATAAAAGAAATACACCAGAGAGCTTATAGAGGTGTTTAATATTTTGAGTTTATTCTAGCCTATGGCAGTTATGGTGTTATGTTGCCATTAAAATTCTTCAAAGAGCTTCTAGAGTAGTTTTAATACTTAGAATTTGTCCTAGCCTCCATATATTGGGGGATGAGCCTCTCCCCTTCCCCCGAAATGATTTGCTGTTTACGGCCTTGATTAATATAATTATATTTATGCCAGTTAAATGGTAACCTACGCTCAAACTAAAATATAAAACTAAACAATGTCAAAGGATACTGGTAGCAATAGACTGTACAGCTTTCACACATTAAATAGCTAACAGGCAAGAACAGTCTAAAATATCATAATATTACTCTTAGTATGTTTTTGTACCTCAATACTTTTCTCAGCTGGTTTTGAAAAGTTTGCTAATGATCTTCAACCCCCTCATCACTCCTCGCCCGCCGCTTGTCCAACAAATACAAACTGTCTCTCCTACCTGTGTTTGGTTCTCAACGGCACGGCCCGGTTTGGCTGTATTTATTTTTGTGAAAATCACGTAACTTCAGGCAATTTCCTATCCAGTTTTTAAAATATGATAGTAACGATTGTATGAAAAACGTCAAATGAACCAATATTTATTGCTAAATAAGGAAGTTAAATTTAATTTCAAAATACAAAGTAGTTTTCTATTAGGAATTTATTTGTAAAAGAATGAGAAAGTCTGCCGCCGATTCAGCTTCATTATTTATTAAATAAAAATTAATATGATGGAAAATATGGTACAAACCGTGCCTAAAATATGTTTACCATATAGTGCTATACTATCCGTACACCCACAAAAAATTTTTTAAGGCTTTTGCTTGTATTACTTAATACTTGGATACGAATTAGTATTATTAATTTTAATTAAGCATTATAACTATTTAAGCAAAAAATACATAACAATTTTGCTCTATTATTACTTATTTTAATATTTTTATTCTATTAAAAAGGCTCACAGCCATAAAAATGAGAAAATAAAATATTATCATTCTTGCACAGCCTTAAGTGTCACGCTTTCGTCCTTTGCATGGGTTTGTTTAAATTTATCCACTTGACAGTAGATAGAGTCATTGGGCATTCCACACCGAATCGTACATACTATAGAGTGCACCACTCACTACCTCTCAAGCTTTACTAAAAATGTATTATTGGATATTGATTATTATCTTTGTTAAATCGATGGAACATCTAAAATTCTTCTAGTAATCAGAATAGTAGTTAAAACATAAAGTAATACCAGGTATTATAAACATAATATATTAATTCAAAAGATTTTTTTTTAGAAATTACGATAACACATAAAACACAATTAATTTTAATTTATAGTAAATTGAACTTCAAGTGACTTGACTCGATGTAGGCGATCACAAGAATCTATAACAATTAACTAAATTCTAGAAGAAGTGTAAACTCTCTTAAAACTTAATATTGATGAGGTTATGGAAATAATAGGACAACTAGTTTATATTAATTACTATGACACTTATCAGACCAGCTAATCTAACCTTTCATTATTTGACACATTCATAACCCAGCTTAACCCAATCTTTCATCTGTCAAATTAAATTTATAATTAGAGGTAAAATAAACTATTCAATTTAATAACTAAACATGGTTGGTACACATTGTAGGCCTACAAAGTTGTCGTATGCATTTTCCTGCACAGGATCACGCGTGTATGGCTTTAGGATGACATCCATCACGTATGCCTAGTCACGGAAAAATTACAGGTCATTGTCAATATCTACATTTCAAAAGGGATTTGGCTGGTGTGTTGTCGAGTTTTGTTTGGATGTAGTATTTATTAAAAGTGTTAAAAATGTCTAAATCTTGGTGTAATTTGATTCTACATACATTTGTTTGCTTAATAAAGGGAATAAAATATATAAACATTGTACCATAAAAATGTAAAAGAGCCTAGAAGGTCACATATGAAGTGTACTATGACGAACGTTTTCAACATATAGAATATTTATTTCAATTGTGATGCTTATGAAACAGTAGTGTTATTATTATTATTAGCACCGCGTCTTACTACCCGTTCAGGTTATACGCACTTACGCTAATGTGTAATGGTAGGGTGATTGTGAGATGAAATGAAGGACCTACAGTTTAACGTGGAATCCTAACCACGGTGGAGGCCTGACATTTCCCACATTCACAAGATGTCTTGTCAGAGGTGAAGGAAGGGTTTTGAAATCAGATAAATCTGTGCCGGGACCGAGGATTGAACCCCGACCGCCAGCACAGAAGTCTGACACCTTACCCCGGGACCACCAGGTCACTAATAAATAATTAAAACAAATTACAATAAACAACGGTCAAAAACACAAGTTTATTAAATTCATGAAATAGGATTGTTAACTTAACCCAAATATGTAGCAAATAACGGTAAATAAAGATGAGACATAATTGATTACAACTAATCCTGAATTTTGCTGTTTTGCTTATTTGCCGTTACTTAATTTGAGGTATCGAAGAATCATGTTTTACATTTCTAATATAAGCTATTTAAAATTAATAAAACATAACCTTTAAATCATCAAAAACATGTGATTGTTTAGTCATGATTAGCTTATCTAAAGAACATATTTATTATAATTAGGATTTTAGTATGATTTGATTCCCCATATCATCCTGAATGAAAGTTTGGGTTTGAATTATTTTCCTATTTTCAATTTATTTTGTTAAGTGATCATATGAGCAGTTTTTAGCACCATCCCCGTTTATTATAATTTATGGTATTAATTAAACAGAATGCACATAAAATATCTTGTTGAACCTTAAGTAACTTTGGTGATATTATTACAAAGTATTTTCAACTTCCACTTAATTATTTATTTTAACATTACTCTTTCTCTTAATTTGATCTGATCCTTTATTTATTTATGAAAATAGGTTGGTTTTTTAAAGGTTATTGCAATTTATAGTTATAACAACATATTACTTATTTTAGTAAAGATGTTAAGAAACTTTTATTGGTGTTTGTTTGTATTAAAGTTGTCCCTAAGCTGTATATTAAGTACGTAACAAGTATGTTTGATCCAAGTGGTGAAATATTGTCCTGTCACATTTGTGAGCACTTAATTAAATTGCTAATAACAATTAATCATACATTGGTTTATCCCAATTCTTTCTATGTTGATTGTAAATAAGCTTCCATTTTGTTGTATTTTATGATGAAGAAAACGTGTTTCTGACATTTGTTATTTAATCAGTTTAGTGATGCAATTGAGACTAATCCATCCTATTTATTAAAATACTAAGGAAACCTATTTTTATTCAAGAATGCTAAGAGTATGCCCTCTATACCTGTGTTATTTTAATTAATTCTAGAAACTTGTCATGAAAATATCACATAACAACTATCATAAAGGGTGACCTGGTGGTCTAGGGGTAAGGTGTCGGACTTCTGTGCTGGGGTCCGGGGTTCAATCCTCGGTTCAGGCACAAATTTATCTAATTACCAAACCCTTCCTTCACCTCTGACAAGACATCTTGTGAATGTGGGGAATGCCAGGCCTCCACTGTGGTTCGGATTCCACGTTAAACTGTAGGTCCTCCATTTCATCTCACAATCACCCTACCCATTACACATTAGCGTAAGTGTGTATAACCCGAACGGGTAGTAAGACGCAGTGCTAATAATAATAAACTATCATAAAATTGCCAGCTGATGGTAGGCTGACTACAAATTGCTTGGCATTTATATGTCGGATCCTTAGGTTTCATTCCATATTTTAGGAAAAGTTATTGTTAACACAAAAATAAAGATATCTCTTACAATCTCTATACAATATATGCTATAAATTCAAACTTTAGGCGCGAACTGAAGCTTTGAACTGACCGAACATAATCTTTAATGATAAGTAAGATAAAACCCAGAAATATTTATAAAATAGTAATATCATGAGCGCTTGTTTCATTAGCTACCGGGTAATTCCCTGCTACCGGATGTTATGATCTTGGTAACTGTAAGAATAAGTAACACTTGTAAGGATCACACAACCAACAGGTAACCTAACATGCTATGGGGAATAATTATATTTCTAGTCATCACTAAAGATTAACATCACTAAATATTATTATTTTTTATTTTAGTCACAATAGAATTCATATTTTCTCCAATAAAGTAAAAGTCATTTTCCAGCTCCTAATTATTCAGACAATTAATTTGTATGTTTTACAAGTCTAGTTAAGATAATTTTCCAGCCAGAAGATTTGAACATTGTTATAAAGATGGAGTCGTGCAGTTATGATACTTCCAACATAAAAACAGAATCTCCTCAGGACGACTTTCATCAATTCAAGGAAACAATTAAGGTAATATTTTAGCTAATTTATTAAAGAAACTGTATTTTCAAAACCTAAATGCTCCTTTAACTTTTATATTGCTATTTGTTGTGTCAAACCTATCTTATAAATGTTTTATCTTTGTTTTAAGGTAGGCTGGTAGGCCTTTGTGCTGCTGGCAACTGCTCATGTCGTTAACCAATGTTGTTTCACTGTTGTCTTTGTTGCCATTCTTCATGTGCTTATATTTTTCACTACACATTTATTATATTAATTGAGGTATTTAATTATTCATTTCAAGTCCACCAACATTTCATTTTCTTATAACCTAGTAAGTTAAACCTATTTTATTACTGTAAACATTATTTCTCTGATCTAAATCTGGTTATAAATTAACCCTTTTGCCATAAGCGCATTTTCACTAGACTGAGCCAAAACACTCAGGTTAATTTTCACATTTTACCTCTAAGCATTTTAAATTTTCTCATAAAAATAATTTTAGCCTATATACATGAAAAAAATCACATTTATACTACAAACATTGAAGATTATAAACAAACATATTACATCATTTATTAGACTACAGTTATTTTGTAAAAAAAATTTGAAATTTTGAAAATCTGTAGAATTGAATTAAAATTTCTAATTCAGAGCTAAAAATATTATGTTTGCCTTGTCTTCCTTATTCATCAGTCATCCTGCAAGAAAGAGAATTTATTTCTGTAAAATTTTATACTAGTTTGGTGTTTGTAGCTTATTTTGATTCTGAACTACATAATAATAATAATAATAATAATAATAATAATAATAATAATAATAATATTTAGCACTGCGTCTTACCTGTACTACATAACGTTTTGTAAAATCATGTAAAGGGGAGAGTAAGAGGTTGCTCATGTGACAGAATATCCATGTAGTCTTCATCATCCATATCATTATCATCACTGTCAGACATGTTATGAACAGCTGGATTCCTAAGATCTGGCAAATTATCTCCATCACTAGTGATGTCAGAATCACTTTTCATTCACAAAGTTGCTGTCACTGTCAATAGTATCTAAATAGTCTAAAATATCGGAGTCATTTAGCCTAGAACTTGGACCAGCCATTGCCTGCCTGTATGCCCTGCACAGTATTTGTAGTTTGTCATTGTAGTCTTCATCCTAGCACTTTAGTCCATTCTTCCTATTATTCAGTCTGGCTGAAATGTGATCCCTCCTTGGGCGCGGTCGGCAGTCCCAGACTGGTACTGGGTGAACCCGACGACTTAGCCCGTGTGGCCCCATGGCAAGCAGCGTGACCTCCCAGCTTAACGTCTATCTCCTGTAGTCAGCCCCGAGGGCTTCAAACCTCCCATTTAAACACGGCGACCGGACTGGTTTCTAACTATGGATTGCCAACACCTCTGCAACACCTGTTATGTCATCCGCTACTCATAACATCAAATGTTTATACAAACATGCCTTCCAATTTTGGTGACATTATTATAAAATTAACTAATATAATCTTATAGCATGTTGTATAATCTTGGGAGCATTTAAAAGATACTACTGCGTGTTCACATAGAATGTAGCTAATCTATTAATCTTCATACATATGTTTCTGGATCACTTGGATCATATTAATAAATCCACTACTAGTCAGCGATATTACCCAGTCACTTCTTTAATAGGTTTCTTTTGTAACGGGTCAATTCAAATTAACTTTAAAAAAAAGAGTAGAATGGAACCCAAGTCATGAGACATTTTCACATATCCTGGAGAAAAATTGATACAAGGGATACCAATTTAACAAGGTCGGTAATTATTTCTTCAAGGGTATTTTAGTAAGTCCTGAAAAGGGTGTTTATTATACTGGGCTACTTGTAGAACCATGGTCTGAAAAGGATGTTTATTATACTGGGGTACTTGTAGAACCATGGTCTGAAAAAGGTGTTTATCATACTGAGCTACTTGTAGAACTATGGTCTGAAAAGGGTGTTTATTATACTGGGGTACTTGTAAAACCATGGTCTGAAAAGGATGTTTATTATACTGGGGTACTTGTAGAACCATGTTTTAAAAAGGGTGTTTATTATGCTGGGCTACTTGTAGAACCATGGTCTGAAAAGGGTGTTTATTATACTGGTCTACTTGTAGAACCATGGTCTGAAAAGGGTGTTTATTATACTGGGGTACTTGTAGAACCATGGTTTAAAAAAGGTGTTTATTATGCTGGGCTACTTGCAGAACCATGGTCTGAAAAGGGTGTTTATTATACTGGGCTACTTGTAGAACCATGGTCTGAAAAGAAGAATGACTCCCTGTGTACACTGTTGTAGGTGTTTTTAATATAAATAGTATATTAATAGAGTCTCAAGTTCACTTGTCAATTTATATATCTATTTATTTTTATATAGATATATAGTGTGTGAATATTTGTTTATAATTCCAGGAAGAACTAGATGAGAGCAACACATCAGGAAGCAGATTTTATAGTGTTAAGGCTGAAGAACACTTAAATGTAAAGATAGAGACATTTACTGAAGAACTTCCAACAGAAAATATTGTGATCAAGGTAAAATCCATCCAAAGGAGTTTAATATGGAACAAGTTACTCTTTCCTGATAAATTTAGAAATAAATTTTATATCCAATATCTCATCTTGTTAAAAATTCTAGAAATTGAAATTGAGTGAAAAGTTTAATCTCAAGACTTCATTTCTATAAAGTTCTTTATACAATAAAACTCACCTTTACTTACATTACAAACAAAAGATCCTGGAAACTTCAACAAAATTAAACCAAAAGAGATAATTTCTTTATTATAGTGTCAAGATTTTTTTTCTCTCATCTTTCAAGCCTTCTATAAGTTAACATACTTTATTGGTCCACCATTCCTCCTTTATATCAGTTCACCAAGCAAGTCAGCCTTATCTCACTGACCTCAACTCCATAAATAAAGAATTAAAAGCCAAAACACCTAAAAGGGGGATGCTAAGAAAAAAATACATGTCAGGGTGGATGATGGTCAGTCATTCTCAGTACAGTGCGCTCTATTGCAAGGAATAGATGTAATGATACAATATTGCATAATGGTGAGTATTACAGAAGAGTAGCTACCACCTTAAGTCATGATCTTATGATTGCAGTTTATTTTGATGGTCGTAAGGACAAAACCCTTGTGCAAACCAAGGAAGGAAATAAATATAAAATCGGAGGGTAGTCAGTGAGACTCACATCACCATTGTTAAGGAACCAGGGTTATGTTAATGGGATGTTACTTCGTCCTTGGGTTCAATTAGTTCCATTTCCACCATCTTGATGAAATCCATTTCCACCATCTTGATCAAATTCTAAGAAGGTAAAATTGACGTCACTGATGGCATAGCGTCTGTAGGATGTGATGGTACAGTAATTAATACTGGGCGCAAGGGTGGTGTAATCATAGTAGACCACTCCAATGGCTCATATGTCTATTTTATTTTAATGAGCTACCTTTGAGACATTTCTTTTATTACTTGGATGGTCCAACAATAAGTCCTCTATCCTATGAGGGCCGTATTGTGGAGATCCTTTCCAAATGCTAAGTCTTACCTGTAAAGGAGTTTGAGCCACTTAATTGTCATATACCATGTTGTTTTGTATAACGGCAGATGAAATAAAGGCAGTTCACCGCATCTTGATGATTACAGATTCTAATGTGTTTTAACATGCCCATGGTTGGTTGGTTGGAAAGGGTGGGGGAGGAACTCAAAGTGCAGCGAGTCAACAATCTGCCACTCTTTGGGGATGTTTTATGGTTTCTACCATCAAGACCTGATTTCCCTTCTTTCCTTAGAGTGAATCAGTCCATCCAAATGTCAATTTTTCATAAAAGGAATACTTAGAGAGCCTAATAACATTTATATGAGCTTTGCCGGACCACCAACCAGCTAACATCACATGCCCATATATTTTATAGATTTGACTACAATACCGAATCTTAGACATAGTCTTGGAGGCAGAAGATATTATCCGATTGAGTTGATATTTTGGAAATTTCTTAACGGTACCAACCAAATACTTTTACTTCCCTGAACGTTTCATTACGCCAACTTTTATATTTTTTAATCCACCCTAATCTTAAGGTTACACATGGTACCCAGAACACTAAACACTTTTTTTCAACCTTACCAACACCTTTTAATGTGTTATACTTCTTGATAATTTCTGATTTTCATGGTTCATAGTTAATAGGTGTGGTGTTATGCATGTAGAAAGAAAGAAAAACAGTGTTTTTTTGCGTGTAAGACAATAATTTTTTCTTCTTGGAAACCAAACACTCTTTTAACCCATTGAACCTTTTTGTTGTTTGGCAGTAAATCCTTTGAATTTATTTTTTATTATTCCGCAGAGTTCCTAAAAGTGTTGTTCTGTTTTTCAATAAATAATCAGCAAAAGGTACACTCGTATACCAATTGTTGGTGGTTATATTTCTCCTTATCTTGTTGATTGTTATATCAATCTTTTGACAATATCTGCAGGTGAATTTGATTTTTCAAAAGTTTGAGGTGGTTTCCTGCTTATAATCTTGTGAAGTCACACAACGCTAACAGAGCAATGACCCCTAAAATTATGCGGCACTTAATCCACTATAATGAATTAATTCATGGAATAGGATTTTTTTTTACAATTTTCTACGAGAAAATCAAAGAATGAAAGTATAGCTGCTTATCTATCTTATTTTCTTTTTTTGTTTGATCTTATCCGTCATTGAATCTCAAACACTGTATTGGAAATCAAAATCGTTGATAGTGCATGGCAGCGCTCACAAAATTAGAATTCCCCTACCATCAGCCGCACACAATTTAATAACATTTGTGTGGTGAACTTTTGGTTATCCTATTAAAGTACAAAATACCACTGCCATAATTTCTCCTCTTGTTGTAGATTTGCAGTCACTTTCCATTGAATTTTTTTTTTTTCTCTTAGAAATATATATTATATTTGTGAAATTCACAATTTAATCAAACATAGAAAGCGTGTTAAATTTTTCAAATTTGTAAATCTCACTAATGACATTTGAATAGCCGCCCAGAACAAGGTTGTAACCCTCATTTTTTGAAAGTTAACTTTTTCATGTAACAAGGTTGTAAATGGTCGTCTCTACATGACAGTAATAGTTAGATTATTTAATATGGTGTTTTTATTGGTGTTATGTTTGCTACAAGTTTTCCCTGCCACGAACAAGGTTGTATCAGTAAAGAAGATGGCGGACGAACCAAGTATATCTCTTACACAAAGTGCTCAACATCATATGAATAAGAGTAAAAAACGAAAGCAAAATGTGAGTGGCGTGATATTAAACGTAAAAAGCTCAAAGATGCTGGAAAACAATATATATCCAAAAGGGGCAAGTTGATAGCTGAGAAAAATCCACCAGAGGAGGTAAGTAAAACAAGGTTGTAACCCAACTTTCCACATGGCTATTGTAAAATCATAGTTTAGTAACAAAGATTTATTTCATATTTAAACTACTTGTAAATTATCACCAAATGGTGCAAACTATTTTAGCAGATTAATAATGTAGGCCTATAATGAATAGGCTAAGTAAATAATATAACATCATAATGTAGAACCAGGCAGAAACATTCTACATCACATTACAGTTCTTTCTAGGCAGATAAGTGATGACAGCAAGGTTGCAACCTAGATATTAAAAATAAGTTAAGCTAAGTTAGCTCTATTAATGCTCAATAGATAGCACTCCAACTAGAAATTTAGCTCAAATATATAACACAATATAGAAGAGATCTTAAAAACTAATCAGTAACTTTATCTCTATATATAAAAATGAATGTGTGTCTGTTTGTCCTGTATGCGTTCCTATACCATTCATTCGATTGCGATGAAACTTTGGTGAGTTGTTGTGGGCACGCCCGTGAATGATGATGATGATAATAATAATACCTGCCTCGGTGGCCAAGTGGTCCTTTATTTATTGCAAGTCCCTTCATAATATAAAGTGTGTTTTGACAACACTATTATTAAATCCTTGCACGTTAATACATAGATGTATTCAAGGAATACTGTATGAATATTCTAATGTAATAATCATTTTAGAATATTAGTAAATTTAGTATTGTTATTTTGTGATTTCAGGGATGCTCTTATGAATGCAAACAAATAACATTAGAGGTGAAACAAAGTTTGTTTAAAGACTTCTACTCCCTAAATTATGATCAACAGACAGCACTGTTAGGACAAACCTGTGTCAGGCTTCAGGATATAAAAAGAAGAGAGGTTGAAGAAGCAGTGTCTCGTAGACATTGCAGTTTTTCCTACTTTATTTCAGTACCATCAGATAAAATTTACCAGGTTTGTAAAAAAAATGCTGTGTCATGTTTATAAAGTAACTCCTCGTAGAATACAGAAGTTACAAGAGAAACTAAAATCTGGAGAGACGCTATGTGACAAGAGAGGGAAACATAAAATTCGGCCTCATGCCACTCCTGATCATGTAAAGGAAGCTATCCGGGACCACATCCAGTCTTTGCCAAAGCAGGAAAGCCATTACAGTCGAAACAAATCTGAAAAGAGTTGCCTGTCCGCTGATCTGAATTTGAAAAAAATATTTGATATGTTTAGAGAAGAACATCCTGAATATAAATGCAATGAACACACATATAGAAATATTTTCCACTCAGAATTTAATCTCAGATTTGGTTTTCCTAGAGCAGACTCCTGTTCTTATTGTGACAAGTTTTATGTGAATATTATTTCAGCAGAGACATATGAAAAGAGAAGAGCTATTGAAGTTCAAAGTAAATTGCACCATTCTAAAGCTGAAATAGCTTACAAAGCTATGGGTGAAGATGCAAATAAGGCAAAACAAAGTCCTAACTATATTGTTCTTTATACAGATTTACAAGTGCTTTTTTGTCCTATATTGTCCCACTCATCTGTTTTCTACCAACGACAATATTCTTGTTATAATCAAGCTATTCACAATGCCGGTACAAATGAAGCAACAATGTGTGTTTGGCATGAACGTGTGGCCAAACGAGGTTCTGCCGAAATTGCTTCATGCATATTGAAGTATATCACTTCAAACTACCAGCCTCTTGCCCAGGGTGAAGAAAGGACCCTTGTAATTTGGTCTGACCGATGTGTTGGCCAAAATAATAATTGGCGTATGCTTTCACTTTGTCAGTACTTAATTACACTCAGATTTTTTACAGCAGTTAATCAGAAGTTCTTGGTATCGGTCATAGTTTTCTTCAGTGTGACCGAGACTTTGCTCTCATAGAGCGCCAAAAGAAAAATTTTACTGTATTTGTTCCTAAACACTGGATTGAAGTAATAGCATCAGCTAGGCCAAGTAAACCTTTCCTTGTATATGATATGCAACCTGAGGACTTTAAAGACTTGAATGCTCTTGAACATTCTCTTAGGAGGAACCCTGACTTCAAGATTACATCATCACATTGGATTAAGATATCAGCAGATGATCCAGGAACAGTCTATGTTAGACACAGCCACAATGTATTGCAGCCCTGGTATCCATATTCAATCCTAAAGAAATCAAGAGGAGCTCGCATACATATTGTAAGCCCTTTAGTGTGTCACTGATTGAAATCCCTCTTCTCCATCCTCAACAGTTACCAATAAAAGCAGAAAAATTGAAGGACCTAATGGATATGTGCAATTACATTCCACTGAAATTCAGGCAATTTTATGAAGAATTGAAGGCTGAATAACAGTAGATAACATAAGTCAGAATGTCTGAAAAAAATCTAGCTTATAAAAGTGAATAAAAAACTTGTATCACATTATTTTCTATGCAATACAGATTAAGTATTGAAAGCTGTATCAAAATTTATCATAAATTATGTTTAATAAGAACATCATATTGAGTGTTGTTATTAAAAATACTTCTTTCATGTATTTTTGTTGGTTACAACCTTTTACTTCTGTTTATGGTTACAACCTTGTTCTGTGTTCAGACATTAGTTTTTCTTAGTGTTTATGTTTTCATTTACTTGTGACCTTATAAAGTATTGGTAATTTTTAAGATAGATAAATACCTGTGTTTGATTGTAATTTTGTCTTCAAAAAACTAAAAGTATGTAAAATATATGTTTTTTATCATTCCTGAAAAATTTTGAAATTGGTGGTTACAACCTTGTTCTGGGCGGCTATTCATTTCTTGCCCAAGGTTTTGGTCCTAAATAGTTATGAGTTTTTTTGCGGAGCTTTGAAGTATTATAATACCTGGTCCTTCCTCCTCTTCTGACTCTAATTCTTGCAAAATTCCTGGAATATCATAAAACAATAGATTTTCCGTCCTATAAAATAGTGAAAATAACAACTATTAATATGTTTGTAGAGATAAAGTCACATATTTTTTAGTTGATATAATAATTTTTCCTCCACTATTATTTTAAGTTTTTACACTAGTATGTTGCTTAATTTATATTTATATATTTCACATTATTATGATCAAAACATCTGTATGTTTTAAAAACCAGATGGAAATAAAAATAATCACTTACCGGTAAAGGGTCACTCAAGGGTTGTAAAACATACAAAATTACTGGTTCTTTTCCTTTGAAAGGTTGTTGAACACTGGTAATTTGTTTTAAACTGCCCTGGCCTGTTTGATAGAGCGGAGAGACAGGCTAACAAAGAATTAAGAGGGGTGGTGGACACTTAGGTCACTCTGGGGATATTTTGTGGATAAATACGTCATAACATTATCATATTTATAATGATAATACAAAAATTATTTTTAACAATCAAGAACCTCTTATTAGCAATAATACAACTTAATTGCACATTATACTAATTGTTATATTTAAATAAAACTTTAAAAACACTATCATTTAGGGCAAATGTTAAACACATTACTTGGAAAGCCACAACAGTAAGTATAATGTAAAAAATAATTTCCATTGAAAATGCTGGACCTAGAGTTTCCACTTCACCATCAACAAATACCAGGTATTTTGGTTAATATAATGCTCTAAGATTTACTCAATTGAGAAGTTAATGTTAAATTTGTTTGAGCCTAATTGGTCAGTCACTGTTACATATAGCAAATATTCCTACCGTTTTCATCAGCTGGTTTCCTGGAATGGCATACTAACATATAATACACTCATTAAAACCATTTGGTTGGATGTGTTTGAAGTAATTCATATGTTTGATTCTATCTTTGCAGAATGAACAAGAATATTTGACACAATTATATCAAAAGGTTGAAGACTATATTCCTTTTAATGAAAACACTTCTGAAAACTCTCAAGATCTCAATACAGTCTCATCGGACATGCTGCAAAATAAGAATGATTTAAATAAGGAATTTTGTTTTGTTAATACTACCATTAATGTGAAAGTGGAAAGATTTACACCGCAAAGCAAACCTACCATAGACTCAAAGTCTGTTAAGGTATTGAAAAAAAACACCCAAAACTATAGTTATTGTCATAAAGGGGTATTCATTCCGGACTTAAGCAATTCAAGTGTAATGAACGGGGTAAATGTTTCTCAGAGAAGGGAAATAGGTCTAGTCATGCCTTCACTAATTCTGGACAGAAACCATTCAAGTGTGATGAGTGTGGTAAATGTTTCTTGCGCAAGACTCATCTATTGAATCACATCCTCACTCATTCTGGGCTGAAACCATTCAAATGTGACGAGTGTGGGAAATGTTTCTTGCGCAAGACCCATCTTTCGCAACACAATCTCACTCATTCTAGCCTGAACCCATTCAAGTGTGATGAATGTGGTAAATGTTTCCCAGATAAGGGCACTATGTTGAAACATACCTTCACTCACTATGGACAGAAACCATTAAAGTGTGATGAGTGTGGTAAATGTTTCTTGCGCAAGAAGCTTCTATCGCAACATGCCCTTACTCACTCTGGACTGAAACCATTCAAATGTGACCAGTGTGGTAAATGTTTCTTGCGCAAGACCCATCTTTTGCAACACAACCTCTCGCATTCTGGCCTGAAACCATTCAAGTGTGATGAGTGTGGTAAATGTTTCCCAGGAAAGGGCACTATGTTGACACATATCTTTACTCACTCTGGACTGAAACCATTCAAATGTGACGAGTGTGGTAAATGTTTCTTGCGAAAAACCCATCTATTGCGACACAACATAACTCACTCTGGACTGAAACCATTCAAATGTGACGAGTGTGGTAAATGTTTCAGAGAGAAGGACAATATGTTGAGACATACCTTCACTCACTCTGGACTGAAACCATTCAAATGTGACGAGTGTGGTAAATGTTTCAGAGAGAAGGGCAATATGTTGAGACATACCTTCACTCATTCTGGACTTAAACCATTAAAATGTGACAATTGTGATAAATGTTTCTTGGGCAAGAACCATATTTTGCAACACAACCTCTCTCATTCTGGCCTGAAACCATTCAAATGTGATGACTGTGGTGTTGTTACTCACAAAAGAACCCTTTATTGATCCACTCTCACTCATTCTGGTGTGAAATCATCCCAATGTAGTGAGTGTGATAAATGTTTATTGCGCAAGACCCATCTATTGCAACACAACCTCACTCATTCTGGGATGAGATATTCAAGTGTGATGAGTGTGGTAAATGTTTACCCCAAAAGTCTAATCTATTGAATTACCTCCTTACTCATTCTGAACAAAAACCATGCACGTGTGATGATTGTGGTAAATATTTCTCACAAAAGAACCATTTATTAGTCCACTCTCTTATTCTAGAAGTGAAACCATTCAAGTGTGATGAGTGTTATAAATATTCCCCCGAAAAATCAATCTATTGCGATACAACCTCACTAATGCTGGACTGAAACCATTCAAGTGAAATGATTATGGTAAATGTTTTCCCAAAGACCAATTATTGTGATACAATCTCACTTATATTAGACTGAAACCATTCAAGTGTGATGAGTGTGGTAAATGTTTCTCCTGAAAGTTTAATCTATTGAATCACTTCCTTACTCATTCTGGATGGAATTTAAAAGTCTCATGTTGTCTATACTTAAAAGATTAGGTTTTGTTCATTTTTAATAATTTAAAATAATAAAAAGTATAACTATTACATATTAATACTTTACTATCACTATACTTACCACTAACTTTTAAAACCCATTCTTTAATTAGGAGGCTAGTAATCAAATAATATAATAATGCGAGGTAAAGATTAAGTCATAGATATTAAAATTTGAAATATCATATGTAAAAGCACGTTTTTTAATTAAAATATTAGCCAGTTAATTTGAATGTTAATAAAATAAAAGTTTTCAAATACCGAATTGAATTATAATTTAATTGTTTGACTGACTATCTTTGTTTCTTTGTTTTTTTTAATGGTATGAGGGGCTGGTAAAATAGATATCACATTATTTGTTATTTTTATTTTTAAAAAACTTGTCTTATATTCATATATTGGTACCATCCACCCCTGCCCCCTATCACACTTCTAGTCCACAAATTATTTCAAAGGTTATTTTATGTAAAGTAGGCTCTTGAGATAGAGAGATGTAGATGGGTACATATTGGGTGATGTTGCTGAAGAACTTCTGGCTACACCTCTAGACAATACACTTTAAAGGTCTGGTCCAAGGTTGAGAGTAACTAACTCCCATAGTTGCTAACATTATTTTACCAACATTAAATTATAATATATTATCCTGGTTAACCATTTTTTATATATATATATATATATATATATATATATATATATATATATATATATATATATATATATATATATATATATATACACACACACACACACACACACACACTAGCATAAAAAAGGTGTAAAAAATACTTTTAGAGAATAATGATTTTGAATGCTTTAATTATTTTTATTTTTTTTATTATAATTTTTCTTGTTTTCAATACTTAGCTTGTCAAAAGTTACAGCAGCTTAACATAATATGGTCTATCAAATCATTGCTCACCCACAAGAAAAGTACCTCAACTCCAATAAAATTCATTTTGTGTATTATTATGCTAATAGTTCTGACTTAAGTGTGTATTGGTACAGGGAGATTGTCATAAGTGTAGTTATCCAGAAGACCGCTAGATTGCGCGATGTGTCACTTTGCCGCCACATAAAATGCGAAGTGATGGAACAAGAACTCACAGGTGTGGCGTGTTGCGTGAATCAAGAATAGTCTTACATTTTGTGTTGAGACAGTATTCCTGTTTGTATTCTGAGTCTTCGTGATTCGTGCGTCACATCTCGAATTGGGACACTTTTCTCGTTTATGAGGTAAGCATGTCATGCGTTATTTTGAATTAAGAACGTCACATCTAGAGTTGTGTCAGTATTTGTGATTACAGTACCATAAGAGCAGTTGCATCATCTTTGAAGAAAGTAACCTTGAAATCTGCAGTATTTGTTATCACCATGAGTATGAGTGGTATAATTAAAATTAAATACCGGTACTTAGAAATAAAATGAAAAAATAAGGCAGGGTAACAATAATACCTATTGTATTGCAAGATTATAACTTCAATCATATCAGTTTTTATTATTTTAATCCTACTATTAGGTATTTGATCAATACGTACAACAGGTGACCTGGTGGTCTAGGGGTAAGGTGTCAGACTTCTATGCTGGCGGCCGGGGTTCAATCCTCGGTCCCGGCAAAGATTTATCTGATTACCAAACCCTTCCTTCACCTCTGACAAGACATCTTGTGAATGTGAGGAATGCCAGGCCTCCACCGTGGTTCGGATTCCACGTTAAACTGTAGGTCCTCCATTTCATCTCAGAATCACCCTACCATTACACATTAGCGTAAGTGCGTATAACCCGAACGGGTAGTAAGACGCGGTGCTAATAATAATAATATAATGTAAAAAATGGCTTTTTCGTCTCTCGGGAAAATGGTGGTGTGGTTAGCCATATCAGTAAAGCTATGTAGGATCTACCATTCCAGAGAGAAATTGTGTGGCTGCAGGGGAACAAGTTGAAGGTATGGCCCTCCTTATCGATCACAAGGCGGTGAATGAAGGTTTATCTTCCTATTGTAGTGAAGTACATGCTTCGAGTGATACGCGACTAGTTTTGAGAAAGTACAGTCCATACATTGCCAATTGGGGGACCTCTTTGTAAAGTAATCATTGCTTCTTTTGCGAAAAGCTGTGATGACAGTGATAGTTCATAATCACCTGTCGATTACGCGGGCTGTGATCCAGAGTTTGAAGTTTCTTCAGAAAGTTAATCCTCACTCTCTGTATCTGAAGATAAAAATTATTCACTACCCTCAAATTCTCAACAGTTTTATCAAGAAAATACATCAACAGCAATCTTGTCGTCCCCAAAAAAGCGCGGCAAAAAAAAGGCCTCTAAAAATTGGCTTGGATTAAAGAAATCTCAAACGCCAACGTGACTGAGGCCAAGCGTATGTCTCTTCCTCAAAGACAAAGAAAGTGTTTGATGAAATAAAATTTCTCTCAACTTGTGTATCAAAGTGTAGGCTCCAGTGCAGTAGCAAGTTCACTGAGGAAGAGCGAAAGGTGATTTTGAGAAACAACGTTCTTTCATTGCTAGAAATGGTGAGGCAGTGTTTCCAAAGTATAGCTATATTAACCCAAATAAGTATCGTCAAGTGAACTATGCATTTTATCTCCATCGTGACTACATAAAACTGCAAGAGGATAAGGCTCAGCCAACCTAATGATGTATTCAAGAATTTTTAATACTGAATACAACAGTTCATTTTTTACCTAAGAAATACTTGTGTAATTTGTGTGAATCGTACAGAAATGCACCAGACGATGTAGAGTTGAAAGCGAAATTCAAGGAACATGAAAGAGAGAAGGCTAAGAGTCGCCAAACCAAGGATTATGATAAACGTCATATTAATAAGAACTTCATCGTGTCTACTTTGGACCTTCAGGCTGTAATGCCGTGTCCTACAGGTGAAATCTATTTTACTACGAATAAACGATTAATAGCTACAACTTTATACAACATTATAAAAAATGTTTAAAGCAGGGGATTTTTACACTACGCCAATATGTCCATGATAAGAAGTGAGAAACATCAATTGTACAGTATCTCCTTGAATAAACTTGCACATTCACCAAGAGATGATAAACGCTATATTTTAGATAATGAATGTGATACTCTTGCATAAGGTCACTACAAAATAAGACAAATGTTTTTACCAATGGAGACATAAAAAACCTGTATGTATTGTATGTAAGTATATTGAAAAGCAAGTTAGTGTTCTAACCTTTGTAATAAAGATATTATTACGTACAAATTTCGAGTGTTTGTGAATATTATAGCCTGATTTCATCAAGTGAAACAATACGGTTTATCAAAATTAGATATTTTACTCAAAATTAGTTAGTTTTACGTGGGAGGTGACGTTACTCGCTTCCTCAGTGTGCCTCCTGGGAAACGTTTTAATAAACGGCTAAATGAGTAAAACAAAAAATACGTAGTAATATTATGATAAAATGTTAGTGATTTATAAAAGTGTTATCAAATTAATGGTCTAATCCCTGGATTGCCCTCTTCCCCCACCCTCTAAATATTTTATCCTGATCCACCACTGATCAATGGTATTCTTATGAGAAAGTAACTAACCTAATCTATGGAAAGGATCAATAAGGGAGAAAGTTGCCCAACTTCGCAGTGGGGTGGATCAATGATAAAACATTCAAAATAATATTCCCCAATTCACCACTGATCAATGCTATTCATAAGACAGAAATTAACCCATATGCTCTATGAGAAGGATCAAGGTGGGTGAAAGTGACTCAACTCCATAGTGAAGAGGATCAAAGCTAAAACCTCCAAAATAATACTCCCCGATCCGCCAATGATCAATGCTATTCTTATGAGAGAAAGTAACCTACTGGCTCTATGGTAGGATCAATGAGGGAGAAAGTTGCCCAACTTCGCAGTGGGGTGGATCAATGCTAAAACCCTCAAAATAATATTCCACGATGCACCACTGATCAATGCTATTCTTATGAGAGAAAGTGACCCATCAACTCAATGGGAAGGAACAATTCGAGAGAAAACGGCTAATCTTTTCTGTGAGGAGGATCAATGCTTAGACCTCTAAAATAATATTCCACGATCTGCCACTGATCAATGCTATTCTTTTGAGATAAAATGACTCACAAGCTCAATTGGAAAAATAAGCATGGGAGAAAGTGGCCTAACTATCCAGTGAGGAGGGTCAAAGCTAAAACCCCCAAAATAATATTTCACGATACATCACTCAATGCCATTCTTATGAGAGAAAGTGACCCATCTGCCCAATGGGAAGAATCAATCGGGGAGAAAGTGGTTCATCTTCGCAGTGAGGAATATCAATGCTAAGACACCCAAAATAATATTTTCTGATCCGCCACTAGCTATTCTTATGGGAGCAAGTGACTCACCTCCCCAGAAGAGAAACAATGTGGGTGAAAGTGGTCCAACTTCGCAATGTGGTGGATCAATGCTAATTTTATGGGAGAAAGTTATTCTCCTCACAGAATGAGGAGGATCAATGTTAACCTTATGGGAGAAAGTGGGCCGAAACTCTCATTTTAACCACTACTATTATGTTAATGCACTGTAGAGGCTCATCATTTCTGATCAATGAATCAGTGTTCTCGCGAATATAATACAGTTTTCTGGGATTAGGTGAGGAATAGTTTGCTTTTAAATTTCTCCATAGAAACGCATAAGATAACATGAGCTCTGTAAATTAAGCTGTATAAGAAAAGTAGGTCCCTCTTGATATAAGTTGTGCGGAAAAAGCCTCTCTAAGAGTTCTCTGTTTCCATGGCTTATGTGTGGTATATCTCCGTCCTGCTGACAATTGCTTCCCAAAATCCTAATTATTCAGATAACAAAAGGTTTATGAATTTTCATGAAATCGGTCGATAATTTGCTTTTTGTGTGGTCCAGCATTTACGGCTGTTTGGTTACCCATTACAATCTTGAATGAAATAGGGGCCTATAACACAATGTCGTGAAATGGCATCAAACACAGTTAGTTTACCTTCTCTAAATGAAGTGGTTTTGCACATAGTCGTCAGGCTATTTCCATCCTTGAAAACGCATATTTTGTTTGTTTACATGCCCACTGAGGAGAGCACGGGATTCATTAGACCACCAACAATCATCAATTTTGGTCCGTATAAAGGTTTGCCAACATACTTCCACAGTAATGCAAGCGAAATAATTATTTTGATAACTGTCATATGCTTTTCTTTGGAAATTTGAGAACTTTGTGGATTTGAGAACATTTTTCTAAACCCGATTGACATTTTCATTTGTTCTGGTGGTTAGTGGTCCTTTATTATAGTTATGTCACTGAACCAGTCATTCTTAGCATTTCCACCCAATTCAGTATGATTTTCTCTGATGGTGCTTGTCTCTGAAAATGTTCCTCTAAAGTCTTAACGATTAGTCACAACTGCCATGGAAGGTCCATCACTGCGTCGTCTACCATAGCTTCTGAAATAATGTTCCACACTCCAAGCTCGTTCTTCGACAGACTGCTGAGGCATAATAAATCAAAATTACCTGTGAAAAATCAAGAAAGAAATATTCATTTAATTCTATGAGGTCAGCTTGTTTAATTACATTTAGTGTAACTGTAGGTTGTATTAGTATTTAGGTTACATTTTATATACAGGAGGCCGATAAGCCCGATATGGAGTGATCAAATAAACTGCGAATTCGGATATAACGTGGTGAAGAGTATGTCCCCGAATAAATAAAAATCATTATTGCTTTATTAGAATTCTGATATATCGCGGTTAAACTATAATGCGGGGATGAGATATGTCATCCAACAACCACGCTATATCGAGCGTCTACTGTATTCTCGAATGTATATTAAGAAATGTATTGTATAAGTAATTTAGAATACACTTTGAAATGTTTTTTTACAATATTGAATGACATTTAAAATTTTAAACTATATAAAATGATAAAAATTTTAGTAATTGATTACAGGTTTTGAGAATAGTAGCAATTAATAATTATTATTTAGTAGATATTTAACTGCATATTTCAAAATAATTTTATGTATGAGCATTATTTAAAACTGTTATTTTATAAAACTAAGATTTCAACATATAATTCAAAACAATGTGTAATTTCTAAATATCACCATAAAATAACTTATACAAACGTAAGCAGCAACTAGGCTTGAATAAGAAAATATTCACACTAGTTTCAAATGCCAAAGGAAGATAACAGTAGTGACCAGTAAATACATTTCAATTTCTATACATCAACTAAACAACAAGACACAAAATCTTTGCCCCTAAATTATTAAAATAGGTAGGTCTGTAGTATTGATTTCAAGCAATATAAATAAATTAGCATTTGTAATTTTAACTTCTTTAAATATTGTTTTAACTGATATGTAAGAGGTTTTTAAAAGGTTTTGTATTACTTATTATAAAACTACTTCAAAATAGGCATAATACATTCACAGGATTTTGTTTTATATAAAAGAATGTATATATTATGGTGTTACTAAAAAATATACATAATAAAAGCAAATACAAATGGATCCACATACTTATCTATATTATTCTCTTTGAGTTATCCTAATAAAGTATTTTTTTTTACAAAAACATTGGATATAAAATAATTTTAAATATTTTTAACTCTAGAGGCACCTTATTAATAGTAGTGAGAAAATTATAAATATCGTTGCAAGGGATAACATTTCAAGCGATGTTTGGGGATTAAATATGGACACTGCTTAAATAAAATCTAAAGGAAATGTAATAAAATGTTTAAAAAATATATAACCTTGTTACAAGATGAGACAGAAGAAGTTGTATCACTCACCTAGCCAGCCCTAGTTGACTCGTTACGACTCGACTACAATAAACCCGAGATGCTCTACACTACAAAATCCACATTCAACTGAGCCAGAGTTCGAGGCTCGCTGCTGGCCGTGTTGGGAGAGCCTCCTCCCCTTCAAACAAGTGAACAAGCAAACAAGTGAACTTTGCTGAGCGCGAGCTGCGCGCGCGCCGGCGGGCGTGTTCTAAAACTTCTATGGACTATATTTGTGCTTGTGACCGATGCTCGTGGACTATCGAGACTGTTCTGGTAACTCACCTTTCCTCCCCTATCTCTCCGCACACTGAGAACACATGATTACCGTAGGGTATATAATGGTTGGAGCCCAGAGTATAGTTACGCATTTCACTCTGGCTTACAATGTAATAAGCCTATCTGTTAAGTTGGCTCATCACTCTTTTCAAAATTCACTTTGGTATTAAAATGTTGGTCTTTCAAAATTTAATGTCTCGAACATCAGTACATAATCTATATTTATGGATAATAAATTACCATAATCAGGTATTTGCTCTTTGCCCATAAGGCAATGTTAACTTGGGGAGAACCATTCTGGCTCCATTTATTTTTGTACGTTTAATTTCCGCATCACGGAAAGTTTACTGGTCTGTTGTAACTTACCTGAAAAAACCACGATATGCTAGCTTCATTCCTTGCAGCCAGAACCGAGATAGTTTATTTTTACCGCCTTGTTTTCGTTTAGAGAATAGTTAAATGTGGGGCCACGAGCCGGCAGGGAGGATAATTATTGTGTGGACACTTTGTTAGTGACTAAAGTTAGCATTGTTCATTATCGTCTCTTTGCTTATATCTATGTATATTTATGGTTATTAAATGTGGGGCCGCGGGCCACCCTATGCATATATCTATGGAGGGAAATCCATCTATTGTTAAAACGTTAGGTTATTTAGTATTCCAGACTTTTGAACTTTATATTATGTCAGGTATTATTATAATGATTCTACCGTTGTTTAGGTTAGGTACTTGTGATCTCTACTCGCCTTAAGTTTTATGCTAGGGCATGTGCGCTGGCTCTTCGCCTTTAATTATGAAATACTTTTTTATAGTGAGATAGGAGACCAATTTATTAGTGTTTTATTTTCATTCTCTGATGACGCCATTTTAGGGCGTCTAAAAATAAGGGTCCGTCTGTTGTTTGTTATTATTTTGGTGCCCATCTGGCCTTGGCGGTAATCCTTGTGTCTTAATGCCCATCTGGCTTATGTCCTTACTTAGGGCTTTAACTCTTATGTTCCGCTCTCTCATTGAGCTGTATCATGTTAATTGTGAAATAAATATATAACTTTATTGTTCTTACCTCTATGTGTTATTTGTGTGGGATAATGATGGGGGTAGTTCACAAATTGTTTAGTTAAAAAAAAAGAAACTTTTAATTAAATATGTAATTTATAAATAAACGAATTGCGGTTTTTTATGCAATTTAAAGAATTCACTAAATTACACATAAATGCATATTCATAAGATTTTATCTTTATCATATTAGTAGATATATAGGGTGTCCGGGAAGTAGGGATGAATATTAAAGTGCTATAAAACATACAAAATTTATTGAAAATGTAATGTTTTTTTCACAAACACATGATGTAACTTCTCCCATTTATGTATGAAAAATTATATCCCCCATATGACCACCCAAGGCCACGTGGCAACGAGCAATGCGTTCATTGAAGTTCTCGATGACGCGTCCACAAACATCTGGTGGGATGCCCTTAATAACCCTGTTATTATTATTAGCACCGCATCTTACTACCCGTTCGGGTTATACGAACTTATGCTAATGTGTAATGATAGGGTGATTGTGAGATGAAATGAAGGACCTACAGTTTAACGTGGAATCCGAACCACGGTGGAGGCCTGGCATTCCCCACATTCACAAGATGTCTTGTCAGAGGTGAAGGAAGGGTTTGGTAATCAGCTAAATCTGTGCCGGGCCCGAGGATTGAACCCCGGCCGCCAGCACAGAAGTCTGACACCTTACCCCTAGACCGCCAGGTCACCGACAATAACCCTGTTAATTTCATTATTCAATTGGTGTATTGTTTGTGGTTTGTTCACGTACACTTTTGATTTCACAAATCCCCACACAAAAAAAGTCACAAAGCATAAGGTTGCATGATCTGGCAGGCCATTCCTGGTTGCCACGCAAAAAAATAACTTTTTGAGGAAACTTTTCATTCAGCAGAGCAATCGTTTCACGGGATGTGTGACATCTCGCACCATCTTGTTTAAACCAAAAACCGTCATTTTCATCAATACGAGGGAAAAACCAATCAGAAAGCATGTTTCGGTAACGGTCGCCGTTCACAGTGATGGCAGCTCCCTCATCACTTTCAAAAATGTACGGGCCGATCATTCCTCTTGCCAAAAACCCACACCACACAGTCGTGCGTTGTGGATGCATCTCATCTTCCACAGTCACTCGCGGATTTTCGTTACACCAAATTCTGCAGTTCTGCTTATTGACGTACCCAGTGAGGTGGAAGTGCATCTCATCTGAGAAAATTATTCTTTTTGTGAAGTTCTCGTTCTCCGCTTGTCGAGCCAAGACCCATTGAGCAAATCGATGTCTCTTTTCATGATCTGCAGGCTTCAACTCTTGTGTAAGTCGAATCTTGTACGCCTGCATTTTCAGATCTTTTGAAAGGATTTCATGCAGTGAACTTGGTGATAAATCAATGGTTGAGCTCGTCGGCGAACCGATTTTCTGGGGCTTACGGTCACATTGTCACGCAATGTTTTCTTGTGTTCGAACAGAACGCGGTCGTCCTGTTTTCTTAACGTTTTAAACAGAACCCGTTGTCTCAAACTTCTGGATCAACTTCCGAACTGATGATTCGGTTGGAACAGCATTACGTCCGAGTGTCACACGCAATTTACGAACGGTTGCCGTGGGACTTTCACAGTTTTTGTAAAAAAATTTTATCACTTGGATACGTTGCTCAGTTGTCATCTGCTCCATGATTCAGCCAACAGTTGGTGGTGAGGATTAGATTCCGTTCGTCCTGAAACGAAGAAGAGATAGGCCGTCAATAAACATCAAACAAAAATGCTCACCACACAAAAGCTATCAGGCTACTAATGGGAAGGATCGCAGATAACAAACATGAAAAAACCACGGCTGCCAACCGTCATATGACAAAATGGCACAAAAGTCAAATTCTTCCTTACTTCCCGGACACCCTTTAGCTATAATGGTTTGAAAAATATTTTATTTCTCGTTTGGCTCTATGGCATGGTCAAATCGATATTTTATATTTTTGCCCATTCAAATCCTAGTCAGATCAAAAGCTACTTAATATTAACGTGGGGTTGAAGAGGGTGTGATACAAAAGTTTTTTAATTCTTTATAGGTATTATAAAATTAGGAAGTGTATATTAAATGTTTTGTCAAATTTATATATCTCAACCCCCACTTTCCTTATCTACGCTCTTGTATCTTGAGCGCTAAGGTACGTATTCCAATTCTGAAAAGAAGTAGATTTTAATCCCTATTAAACGTGATCACACAACATTATTAGAATATCCGTATATACCTTACATAGAAATGTACGTACTTAATTATATATATTTATATGTATTTATACACATTTATTTATATTCATACATATAATATATGTATGTACATTATGCTGTTTATGTACATATATATGTATATACATATAATATACTTATATATATATATATAATATTTATATGTGTGTGTGTACATTAGGGCTATTAAAATCCTTTTATTTTGACATAGTTTCTTATTTTTACATTCACACACAAAAATTGCTTGGTGTAAAATTTTAGCTAAATTGAATAGGGGTTGCTCATGTGATAAGAACAATTTATTTTTATCGAAAAACTCATGATTATTAAAAAAATTACTCATAGCAAAAAATTTACTTTAAATAATACACATGTTCAGCATTGTTAATCATCGTTCATATTTTTTTTTTTAAACTCTTGGAATACAAGCTATATCATTTTAGATAATTAAATTACTTCAGTTAGAACTTAAAATCAATTTTAACGGCGCATGTAGGTCTTCAGAGTTTTCTTTCGTGTGCCTGGTACTCTCTTCCTGTGATCTTCTACAACCTGGATTAATTTCTGAGTTGCAATTCATTTTTATGTGATTGACTCGTTAAAGCCACTGAACGTTCAGCAATGTATTGATGTCCTTCAATGAATTGACTATCGTTTTTTCTTCTTTGTATTCGTGGCAATCGTTCCACCTTTCAGGATCACTATTAAATACAAAATCAATATCTGTATACAGTAAACGCAAAGAACAAATAGAAGCATAAGTCACAAAATCATGTAAATATTTGTTTACTAGTTCATCACTGTACTTTAGTTTAATCCCTATTTCATTCGAGCCCTCACCACAACACATAAAGCTTTCAACCAGCTTACGTTTTTCTTCAACAGGGATCTTTTCAGAGAACAAGGACAAAGGTACCAGTTTTTGTCTCCATCCGATCCCAATAGTAAGGGAGAAGTGCAGATACTGCAACACACATTTACATAATATTGAAGAGTTGGAGGGTTCCTGAGATGTTGTGATAGATATGGTGATGTGAGGTGTGGAGGAGGGGGGTGAGGGGATGGAGCACCTGGGATGACTGAGGGGGGTTGGGAGGGTTCCTGAGATGTCGCGGTGATGTGAGGTGGGGAGGTGGGGGGATGACTGAGAGATGTGATGGGGGTTTGGGAGGGTTCATGAGATGTTATGATGTGAGGTGTGGAGGAGGGGGGGGATGGGGAGATGGGTGGTTGGAGCACCTGGCTGACTGAGAGAAGTGAGGGGAGACTATACTTTTTTGGTGCGGCATACGGGGACTCATTTGCATAATTGAGGTTTCCTGGGGATGTGAAGGGTTGGAGCACGCGGATGACAGAGAGAGGTGATGAGTCAGGGTTCTCCCTCTCTCTCATCAGATTGAGAAGGGTGACAGAGAGAGGTGAGGGGTCAGGGTTCTCTCTCTCTCTCTTTCATCAGTGTGACGTAGGGCTATAGTATGTGGATGGGAGTAGAGGCTGGCGGAGCAAGCATGATGTAACGAGCGGTCGCACAGGTGGTCTCAGGGTGTGTGGCAAGCGGCAGGTGTGACAGCTGCACTTGAAAGGGCCGTATATTCTTGAGGTATACGAGAAATACTTTTATCTGATTCACGAACTTTAGAACATAAATTTCTTTCTATGTCTCATAAAAGTGGCATGCTTAGATTTGTGTTGATTAGGTCAACAAAAACATAAACATTTTTCACATTGAGGGTCTAGATCCGTGTACTTTGTGGGAGGGCGAGAGAGGCGTGGCTTGGAGCCTATAAATAGGGGTGGTCAGCCCTTTTTTTGTTGAATCATTAACCGGTAGCTATATTAGCCATGGCGTCAGAATTTGTAGCTGCATTTTTAACGGAGGTGGGAAGTAATGAAATACTTCCGCGTATATTGACTGACTTGGAGATAGGTCACGCGTACCGTATTTCTTCAATAAAATTGGTAAATACCCGATTCGGTCGTCGTATACTTACTGTAAACTACGCCAAGTATCAAGTTTGGCTGCCGCGGAGATTTTCGACGCTTAGTGATGCTCAGATAGAGGACATCTCTAAAGCGGATCTACTACTTGTTTACAAAGGTCTCTCTACCGCCACCAAAACAGCCATCCTGAACTTTGAAGGTAAGTGTGTGTGTGTGTGCGCTAGGATAATTGTGCTTTATCTATGTCAATAATCATTGAATTGTTTACAGGTAAAATGTGAATAGTTTAAAAAAGAATTGTTTACATCATTAACTAACAATACGAAGTTCGAACCTTGCTTCCCAGGATAATTGTACTTAATCTATACCACGTAAGACCTAATAATCCAGCCTCATTTAAAGGTAATTCATTTAAAGGTAATTAAGATTGTTTGAACTTTGGCCAAAAAGGTAATTAATGGACTTTGTGTTTCATTTAAAGGTAATTAATAATCCTGTCTCATTTAAAGGTAATTCATTTAAAGTTAATTCATTTAAAGGTAATTAAGATTGTTTGAACTTTGGTTAAAAAGGTAATTAATGGACTTTGTGTTTTTAAGGTAATTAATGGTCGAACTATGTTTTAAGGAAGATTGTTTGAACTTTAGCTAATTCAATATTCAAATGAAGTAACTGATTTTTTAGAAAAATATTGTTAACTTCTTAATAATTCTACCTCATTTAAAGGTAATTAATAATCCAGCCTCATTTAAAGGTAATTCATTTAAAGGTAATTAAGATTTTTTGAGTAGGAAATAAATGTTTAATGTAATTAACTTTAAATGTATGAATCTTGTAAAAGAATTAATGAAAAGGCAATTAAGATCGTTTGAACTTTGGCTAATTCAATATTCAAATGAAGTAACTGTTTTTTTAGAAAAATATTGTTAACTTTGTCATAATCCAACCTCATTTAAAGGTAATTAAGATTGTTTGAACTTTGCCTAATTCAATATTCAAATGAAGTAACTGATTTAAAAATATATATTGTTAACTTTGTCATAATCCATTCTCATTTAAAGGTAATTCATTTAAAGGTAATTAAGATTGTTTGAACTTTGGCTAATTCAATATTCGAATGAAGTAACTGATTTTTTTTTAAAAATATTGTTAACTTCTTCATAATCCAGCTTCATTTAAAGATAATTAAGCGATAAGCTTCATTAAAAAATTGTACAATTGCTTTGTATTCGTGCTTAATCTATAACTCGTAAGACCTAAGTTAATAATCTTTAAAAAAGATTTGTTTACATCATTAACTAACAATACAAGGTTCGAACCTCACTCCCAGGATAATTGTGCTTAATCTACTCCTCGTAAGACCTAAGTCGATAATCTTTAAAAAGATTTGTTTACATCATTAACTAACAATACAAGGTTCGAACCTCACTCCCAGGATAATTGTGCTTAATCTATTCCTCGTAAGACCTAAGTCAATAATCATTGAATTGTTTTCAGGTTAAATGTGAATAGTTTAAGCACATTTTCGTCATGGTTAATAATGCTTTAACGGAATATCGAGAATTTAACACGAGTGAATAGTTTAATAAAACACCTACTTGAGTCGTTTTTGAAATGAGTTTAAACACACTATTTTCCACCCTCTTTTAACAGAAGGGACCGAGGGAGAACAACCTTCACCGACAAAAAAAAAGAAACAATTAAACCTTTCTGTATTTACAGTAAACTAAAAAAATATCACAAACAGCTTTCGTACAAATCTCTCATACTACCCGTTATGGTTATACACTTACATACTAATACTGTTTAGGGATTAATCGGGTTATATTTTTGGAGGAAATGTGTACAAATTTGCGTGGTTAGAGAGAGAGAGACTAGAAAAAACCATTGGGTTAAAACCATCCTGGGCGAGAGTCGAACCTTGACCCTCCCAATACGAGAGTAACGCGTTAGAACAGGCAGTGATTGATGCAGCTAGGTAGCCTGATGGTCTAGGGGTAAGGTGTCAGACTTTTTTGTGATTATGCACTTACTCATCATAGTCGTTCCTGTTTGTTTGTTTACAGCCATCTCGAGCCCACTTGACGTTATCTTGGAGGGGACTGTACCTGAATGAAGAGGAGGCTAAAAAGGAGAGCATAGAGCGAGCATGGCAGAACCTTTAGCAAAAAGAGCGCGCTTTTCTTCCCCCATCATTATATCTCAACAAATAAATGGAAATAAAGTGTATACTCTCCGTGAATTAACCTCGAATGAGCAACTTTTAATTAATTATCTAAAACGTGATATCACAACACAAGTATATAAGGCATATATTGAGCATACACCAGGGTTGATTAAGACCTCGAGCGTTTTGATACTCGGACATGAGGATATAGATAGACAGATCCGGACGCTTTTGACTCAGTCACATGACTTAGGTACGGGATTTACCCAGTTTAGGCTTTACCTGGAACCGTTAGGTCTCTCATTGAAACTTATTGAGCAGGCGTACACCCGCCGTAAAAAACCTATTCTATCACTAATGAATTGCCTTATAAGGATCCCGTTCAGTTTCTCGTCGCGTGCGGGTGTATATACGTAAAGACGGTAGAAGAAACAATTGCAAATGACTCGATAAAGGTAAATTGCAGTCTCATTTGCGAGTTTATAAATCCTACCGAAGGTAGAATTGAGAAAGGGTATTTCAACTCTACTCTATGCGGTATATTTACTCCTACAAACTTGGAGGAGATATATGAGAATAATGTGGTTTTCCCCTCCTTGCTCAAATTGAAGGTTTTGTTTCTAGAGACTCGGGTTGGATGTATAACGGTACATTGGAGATGAGAATAAATCTCTCTAAAAACACGGTTTTCACGATCGGGGCTCGGGTTCAAATCCCTGAAACTATAGCCAGGCGTGAAGCGTTGATAAATGTGCAATGCGAAGAAGGTCATTGCTTCCCTGTATCTGTTTTATCAGGTATTTTTGAACCGACAGGGAGAGCTCAACGTTTATCCTCTTACCCTAATTTTCGTGACGTGTTGAATCTAGACGGTATCCCTCTCCCTTTCCAAATGAGATATATCGAGCGCTTTGAAAAGCTTAACGATATATCTGTAAATGTGTACACTGCAAAGCATGATGGGAGTGACTCTTATATTGACACAGCTGACACCTCTAAAAAACTAGTAATTGTACCCGTACACGTCAGTGCTAAAGAGCGCGCTAGACAAGTACATTTATTCATGATAAGAGTGCACGGGACGGAAACTTATCATTTCAGCTGGATTAAAAATCTGTCACGGTTAATAAACCCTCAACTACCGCGAGCGTCTAACAGAGGACGTAGATACTTTTGCGATAGATGCCTGTCCGCTTTTTTGACTGAAAACAAACTCACAAAACATAAAGAGGCGTGTATAAAATTCGACGCGGTAAGGAGTACATTCCCTCAAGGGGAGGATAAATTCCTCACGTTCACTCAGTATAAACAGCAGGAGAAAACAGGATTTATCGTATATGCGGACCTGGAGAGCTTACTTATGCCTATAGAGACGAGTGATCCCGACCCAAAATTTTCATATACCGAGAATGTTCAGCGTCATGTAGCTTATTCTGTAGGAATGTACGTTAAATGTAATTTTTACGATAGTCTCTCAGAGTACCGTCACTTCACGGGAAAAGATTGTACTGACCAATTTGTTGAGGCGCTCGTAGATACGGCGAAGCGTGTACTAGAGTACTATAGTACCGTCGTACCAATGAAACCTTTAACTCCTGCTCAAAGAGACGCTCATAAAACAGCCTCTCATTGTCATATATGCGAGAAGCCCTACAAGAATGATGATATTCGGGTTATGGATCATTGTCACTTGACTGGACTTTATCGTGGGAGTAGTCACGCAGGGTGTAGTATTAATTACAAGAACCCGAGTCACCTGAGCGTAGTAATCCATAACGCACGTTGCTACGACAATTTTTTCCTTCTCGAATCACTCGTTGAACGTAGAGAAACTGATCCGTTCACGGGAGAGAGCGTTCTCGTCAATCCAGGAAAAGTCAGAGTTATTGGAGAGACAATGGGAAGATTCAAAGTAATCATGAAATATATTTGGTGCGGGTTTCGAGGGATTACAATTAAAATTATAGATAGTTTCAGTTTTCTATGTACTTCCCTAGAGAAATGCGTATCTTACCTCGAACCCGAGCAACTTAAAATCACCCGTAAGTGCCATCCCGAGGATGAACGCTTCAAATTAGTCACACGAAAAGGAGTGTTCCCCTATGATTATATTGATTCATTCGAGCGGCTGGACGAGACCCAGTTACCGAGTAAAGATAAATTTTACAACGCGCTCACGGATAGTCATATATCTCAGGAAGACTATGATCACGCCTGTGAGGTTTGGCGGCTATTTGAATGTAAGAATCTTTGGGATTACTCGAACCTCTACCTGCATACTGACGTAACTTTACTGGCCGACGTCTTTGAGAACTTTCGTGATCTTTGTATGAAGACGTATAGGCTCGATCCCGGATGGTCCCTTACAGCTCCCAGTCTAGCGTACCAGGCTCTCGGGTACGGCTCGAATTAATCGATGATGTGGACACTCATCAATTCATTGAGGGAGCTATCCGCGGAGGGATATGTTTTGTGGCCAATCGTCACGCTGTAGCTTAATAATCGCTATATGGACGCGTTTGATCCTTCCAAGCCGGAGTCCTACATTGTCTATCTAGACGTGAATGGACTCTATTCATTTACTATGCTGTCCTCACTTCCCTATGGAGATTTCAGGTGGCTCGAAGATGAAGAAATTGCTCGATTGGACGTGCTAAAAGTAGAGGACGATGCGGATACGGGCTATATCTTGCAGGTAGATCTTGAATATCCGCGAGATGTGCACGACGCTCATTCTGACTTGCCGTTCTGTCCTGAGAAAGGGATTCCACCTGTAGGGAAACATGAGAAACTGTTAACAACTTTAGCTGATAAGACCGGGTACGTCATTCACTACCGTCATCTAAAGCTATGTTTAGCGAACGGGTTGAAACTGACGAGAGTTCACCGTGTTCTCAGTTTCAAGCAAGCGCCGTGGATGGCTCCGTATATCAGGTTGAACGCGGAAATGAGGAGTAAAGCGAGCAATCAATTTGAAAACATGTTTTTCAAACTGATGAACAATGCCGCATTCGGCCGCCTCATATCTAACAAGAGGGCTTACCGTATGATAAAGATAGCTACCAGGTGGGATGGGAAATTTGGAGCGGGTAACCTCATAGCCAGCCCTAACTTTAAAAACCGCTCGATAGTGTCAGAAAACCTAGTCATCATCGAGATGGAACCGCAAGAGATTTACTTTGATATGCCTATCTATGCGGGATTCGCCATTTTAGAAATCTCGAAGGTAGTCGTGTACGGTCTGCATTACCAGATTATGATCCCTGCCTTCCCTAAAGGTACGTTAAAACTTCAATACACTGATACAGACTCACTTCTCTACTACATGACTGTTGAGGATGCATACCAGAGACTCGCCCTGTTAGCTAATGACTACCTGGCCACCTCCACCTACGGCCAAGACAATGTTTACAGGATGCCGGGGGCGCTCGGTAAACTAAAAGACGAGACTCGAGGTCGGATCATCACTGAGTTCATTGGTTTACGTCCTAAACTCTATTCATTCTCGGTACAAGGAGTTGGAGAGACGCTCAAGGCTAAAGGGGTGAAGAGTAGCGCGTTAAGAACGCTTTCATTAGAGGATTATCGTAATTGTTTGACAGATGAGACGATAGTCATGAGAGAGGCTCGTTCAATAAGAGCTGTAGGATTCAAACTTTACACACAAAAATTCAATAGGGTCGCTCCATGCACTATCGACGACAAAAGATATAGAGTACCAGGAACTGTCAATACTCTTCCATGGTCCCATTACTCTATCGGACCGTCAACTCTATAGTGTGCCAGTGAACAGTGCGTCTATGTGAAAAATATTCATGTTCTCTACAGTGTAAGTGATTAGAACTATACCTAAAAAAATTCATGTTCTGTAGTCTCTATAGTGTTAATGTATAAAAAAATATTCATGTTCTATACTGTAAGTGATTAAAACTCAAAAAATTCACGTCATGTACTCTAGAGTATAAGTGGTTAGTGTTAATGTATAAACAAAACAACAATTTCAAGAACAATAACATTTTTGCTATTGTACTTGTGAAAAAATACTAATTTAGTATGTATCTATGTGTTTTAAATCTTTATATTCATTAAATAGAATTAATTATGTGTGTTGTTTTCATTATTTCTTTCCTCCCCTTCATCCGGCTCCTCTTTCCCTCATTGATCAAATAATACAATGAAAGTTATAATCAATAATTCTTTATTTTTAAAAAATCTATTACAAGATTCATACATTATTTTTTCAACCATTAAAAGCTAAAATCATTAGAACCCTATTACACGATTCATACATTAAAAAGTTAATTACATTAAACATCTCCCCTTCATCCAGCTCCTCTTTCCCTCATTGATTAAATAATACAATGAAAGTTATAATCAATAATTCTTTATTTAAAAAAAATCTATTACAAGATTCATACATTATTTTTTCAATCATTAAAAGTTAAAATCATTAGAACCCTATTACACGATTCATACATTAAAAGTTAATTACATTAAACATTTATTTCTAATCATTAAAAGTTAATTACATTAAACATTTATTTCCAATCATTAAAAGTTAAAACCCTATTACAAGATTCATACATTAAACATTTATTTTTTTCAATCATTAAAAGTTAAAATCATTAGAACCCTATTACAAGATTCATACATTTAAAAGTTAATTACATTAAACATTTATTTTTTCTAATCATTAGAACCCTATTAACTAGGGAACTAGACAATTTACTCTGCTTCCAGAAGTGGATGAAAGATCACAATACGGACCTCTCATAGAACGTTGGGTAACGAACACCGACTTCTCAGCCCCAACGCAAACACACCACACATAGCTCTTTTGACTGTTAGATATAGTTGGATTGTAATAGGAAGAACACACTAGGTCATACATAGCTCTGTTGACCATTAGATATAGTCAGATTGTAATAGGAAGAACACACTTGGTCACACATAGCTCTGTTGACCGCTAGATATAGTCATATTGTAATAGGAAGAACACGCTAGGTCATACATAGCTCTGTTGACCGCTAGACATAGTCAGATTGTAATAGGAAGAACACACTAGGTCATGCATAGCTCTGTTGACCGCTAGATATAGTCAGATTGTAATAGGAAGAACACACTAGGTCACACATAGCTCTTTTGACCGCTAGATATAGTCAGATTGTATTAGGAAGAACATACTAGGTTACACATAGCTCTGTTGAACGCTAGATATAGTCAGAATGTAACAGGAAGAACACACTAGGTCATACATAGCTCTGTTGACCGCTAGATATAGTCAGATTGTAATAGGAAGAACACACTAGGTCATACATAGCTCTGTTGACTGCTAGATATAGTCAGATTGTATTAGGAAGAACACACTAGGTCACACATAGCTCTGTTGACTGCTAGATATAGTCAGATTGTAATAGGAAGAACACACTATGTCACACATAGCTCTGTTGACCGCTAGATATAGTCAGATTGTAATAGGAAGAACACACTAGGTCACACATAGCTCTGTTGACCGCTAGATATAGTCATATTGTAATAGGAAGAACACGCTAGGTCATACATAGCTCTGTTGACCGCTAGACATAGTCAGATTGTAATAGGAAGAACTCACTAGATCACACATAACTCTTTCAACCGTTAGATATAGTCAGATTGTAATAGGAAGAACACACTAGTCCACATCAATACCAGGGAGTTATATCTAGTAACGTTTCTAGATTATTATTATTATTGGCACCACGTCTTACTTACGCTAATGTGTAATGGAAGGGTGATTGCGAGATGAAATGAAGGACCTACAGTTTAACGTGGAATCCGAACCACGGTGGTGACCTGGCATTCCTCACATTCACAAGATGTCTTGTCAGAGGTGAAGGAAGGGTTTGTCCCGGTACTGAGGATTGAACCCAGACCGTCAGCACAGAAGTCTGACACCTTACCCCTAGACCACCAGGCTACCAACATCCAAAAAGATAGAACTGTGAAGATGGAAATACAAAGAAACGGTCGCGAAATTTTAGGAATGTATCCAGAAAAAGGCTTCAATCTAGTCTTGTCCGGTTTGCCAGTGACGATTTGAATCCCGTCTGTTTATACGTAGATGCTTTATTCTTAAATATCCTTTCACTGTTTATTCATGCAAATAACTTTGCTCGCATCTAACTTTTAATGATTGGAATACCCTAGATGAGGGAAGGAAGCTGTATTGACCTCGCTTCAAATACTGTTTAGATAAAAGACCGAGGGGTTCTTATGTCAAGCGAGAGACGACGTTATAATTCAGGAGCTGTACCCTTCCCTCACCCCATGTTTTGGAGACTCGTGCAGAACGATTCTCGTTTAGGTATTCTTCGTCAAGAAACCGTACAGCTGTGTGTTTATCAATAAATAACCCTCTGGAGGTAATAAAGGGTAGACCTGCCGTCCCATCTCTATGATAATGTGCTAACCCAAAGGCGGGGAAGGGAAACTACCATATATGAGGTGAGCCAGGTGCCGGTGAACCAGGACGTACGCCTCCCAGAGAGAGAAACTCGCCGACCCTCTATGCCACATTTCTTCCTGAGATTGAGCTGGATTTGAGGCCTGACATACAAAAAAAAAGTTTCGTAGTCTTCTTCCCCGTCTTTATTACTCTAGCGAGTAAAAGGATGAGTAAAATGTACCTGCATTTGCATAGTGGAACCTTTTTGTAAAAAACCCTCCCAGTACTCTCGACAGGATTCTAGCCCTTCGCTTAGATGTCAGTGAACGCTCTCATGAATTTAGATGTCAGTCGGTTTAAGTAGGTGGGATAATACTTGTACAGAAGATATCTAACCTAAATTCCCAATCTTTTAGCAGGAGTGAGGATTGAAGTCAGACCATCAGGGTGTTTGGCAATCATCTTGAGCAGGACTAAGGATTGAAAACATACAAATGATGTTTAACCTTTCGCTAGGAGTGAGGATTGAAGTCAGACCATATGCGTTTGAGAGAGAGGGATTGAAACCTGATCCCACAGGGTTCGAGGCTCGCCACCACCAATCCTACATCTCAACATACAGAAGATATTTAACCTTAATTCCTAATCTTTTACCGGGACTGAGGATTGAAGTCAGATAATCAGCGTTTGAGAGAGAGAGAGAGAGAGAGAGAGGGATTGAAACCTGATCCCTCAGGGTTCGAGGCTCGCCACCACCAGTCCTACACCTCAACATACAGAAGATATTTAACCTTAATTCCTAATCTTTTTACCATGAGTGAGGATTGAAGTCAGACCATCTGCGTTTGAGAGAGAGAGAGAGGGATTGAAACCTGATCCCTCAGGGTTCGAGGCTCGCCACCACCAGTCCTACACCTCAACATACAGAAGATATTTAACCTTAATTCCTAATCTTTTTACCAGGATTGAGGATTGAAGTCAGACCATCAGGGTTTTTGGCAATCATCTTGAGCAGGAGTAAGGATTGAAAACATACAGAAGATATTTAACCTTTCGCCAGGAGTGAGGATTGAAGTCAGACCATCTGCGTTTGAGAGAGAGAGAGAGAGGGATTGAAACCTGATCCCACAGGGTTCGAGGCTCGCCACCACCAGTCCTCCACCTCAACATATAGAAGATATTTAACCTTAATTCTTAATCTTTCGCCACGAGTGAGGATAGAAGTCAGACCATCTGCGTTTGAGAGAGAGAGAGAGAGAGAGAGAGAGAGGGGGATTGAAACCTAATCCCTCAGGGTTCGAGGCTCGCCACCACCAATCCTACACCTCAACATACAGAAGATATTTAACCTTAATTCCTAATCTTTCGCCAGGAGTGAGGATAGAAGTCAGACCATCTGCGTTTGAGAGAGAGAGAGGGATTGAAACCTGATCCCACAGGGTTCGAGGCTCGTCACCAACAGCCCTCAACATACGGAAGATATTTAACCTTAATTCCTAATCTTTCACCAGGAGTGAGGATTGAAGTCAGACCGTCTGCGTTTGAGAGAGAGAGAGAGAGAGGGATTGAAACCTGATCTCTCAGGGTTCGAGGCTCACCACCAGCAGTCCTACACCTCGACATACAGAAGATATTTAATCTTAATTCCTAATCTTTTTACCGGGAGTGAGGATTGAAGTCAGACCGTCAGGATGTTTGGCAATCATCTTGAGCAGGACTAAGGATTGAAAACATACAGAAGATATTTAACCTTAATTCCTAATCTTTTACCAGGAGTGAGGATTGAAGTCAGACCATCAGGGATGTTTGGTAATCGTCTTGAGAGAGAGAGAGAATAATACTTGTCAGGACTAAGGATTGAAAACATACAGAAGATATTTAACCTTAATTCCTAATCTTTTGTCAGGACTGAGGATTGAAGTCAGACCATCAGGGTTTCGTAATTTTCTTGAGAGAGAGAGAATAATACTCGTCATATCCCAAGGATTAAGTATTGAAAACATACAGAAGATATTTAACCTTTATTCTCAATCTTTTGCCAGGAGTGAGGATTGAAGTCAGACCATTAGGGTGTTTGGTAATCATTTTGAGCAGGACTAAGGATTGAAAACATACAGAAGATATTTAACCTTATTTCCTAATCTTTGTCAGGAGTGAGGATTGAAGTCAGACCATCAGGGTGTTTTGGCAATCATCTTGAGCAGGACTAAGGATTGAAAACATACAGAAGATATTTAACCTTAATTCCTAATCTTTTGTCAGGACTGAGGATTGAAGTCAGACCATCACTGTTTAAAATACGCAAGGTGGTCGAGACTAATCCAGGACCTTCCTACTCGAAGATATGAAAGGTAACCCTATCACGGGCGGTTTCTACGCTAAGGAACTTAGAAAGACTTCGTATCCCGACGTCTACCTCGTGGAGAATATAGTCAGACGTTCCGGAAATAGAGCGTACGTCAAATGGTTAGGGTTCGTGGATCGATGCGAAGGGTATGTTCCCCCCTCCATCCCGAGCATATAAAGCGACCGGGAGGTAGAGAGACGCATCTCATTCGAAATGTTTAGACGGTTGGGTTATCGTCTGGAGGACATGAGTGAAATTAAGATCTCAGACAACGGCTTGGAATACTACATCGCGAGAGCCGAGAAGGGTTACAGCGAGTGTTGCGACTCTTCGGTGCACTGGCTCGGATGCCATAATCCGGGAATGTACGAGGCGAGTCAGTCCGTCGAGAACTGTTCAACATCATGTCCCGTCTACAAGCTGAAGGAAGGAGACGAGCCGCAAATTCTCAGCGAAGACGCTCCCCAGCTCGAGGAATCGACATCCCTGCTCGAGGAAGACGCTTTGTGCGTCGAGCTGGATCGGATCGAGCGTGAGGAACTCGACCGCGTCAAAAGCATCTCCGAACTCAAAAAGTATCGGACCTACAACGTTCGTCGCCTGGAAGGAGACGAGGAGATCAGCGAACCGGAGGACGAGCCAAACATCGTGACGCTGGACTATGTGGGCAAAGTGCGTCTTCCAGGTAAAAAACTTTGGCGCGAGATAAAGAAGTCGGTTCAACGCGTCGCAGCGAGGGCTGATCTATCTAGGTGACGGCAAATACGATATTTTCAAGTGGTGAAAGAACCGGTCGTGCGCGTGTTGAATAGACTATATGTATGTGTATGTTGAAAGACTAAGACTATGCATGAAAGAATCTTTGAGAGAGAGAATTTTGTACTGAATATATGTATCAATATAATATTAAGAATATACTAGGTTTTAAAAAAAACTGTACTATTTATTTAGGGGGGAATAATACTTGTCATATCCTTAATTCCCAATCTTTGGTAGGACTGAGGTCAGACCATCAGGGTTTGAGAGAGAGAGAGAGAGAATATACTTGTCATATCCCAAGGAGTAAGGGTTCGAGGTCCATAAGCTGCCCTCCCAAACCCTACTACATCGCGTCGATGAAAGAGAGAGAGAGAGAGAGAAAACTCACCGGGAGAGAGGGAGAAAAAAACTCGCTGGCTCGTCGGGAGAGAGAACACTCAACCCTGCCTCATCTGATGAGAGAGAACCCTGACCCCTCACCTCTCTCTGTCATCCGCGTGCTCCAACCCTTCACATCCCCAGGAAACCTCAATTATGCAAATGAGTCCCCGTATGCCGCACCAAAAAATATATAGTCTCCCTCTCACTTCTCTCAGTCAGCCAGGTGCTCCATCCCCCCACCCCCCTCCTCCACACCTCACATCACCATATCTATCACAACATCTCAGGAACCCTCCAACTCTTCAATATTATGTAAATGTGTGTTGCAGTATCTGCACTTCTCCCTTACTCCCAATGGATAGTAAAAAGTGTTTTTTTATTTGATTGAAATTCTTCTTGTACAATATTAGTAATGTGAGTTTGATGAGCTGCTCGCCTGTGCCACACGGTTGAACGAGACAGTGAACCACTGTCTGGACTCTGTGACCATCGGCTTTCACAATTGCTGCTGCCAAGATGGTAAATTTGGTATCTGAAAGATTGATTCTGTCCAATGCTGATGAGACATCTGGAGAGCTTAACATATGTTTAAGAATGAATTAATTCTTTGGGGACTGTCAGAATACAATTCTTCAGGAATTAATTCAGTTTTATTTATTATTTTCTGTGATAGATTGGAATCTCGAATTCATAATCATCACTCTCACTATACTCATCACAAATATCACTGTCACTTGTCATGTTAATAGCAGAATAATTTTCACTTTCTTCAATCTGTCCTTGCTCTTCACGTAGTTTTCGTTTTTCTTCCTTATTTTTCCAATCTCTGGCACGGTCTTCTAGTCTAGAAATCTTTTTCTCCCCTCCTATCATTTTCATTTGATGAGGTCCTCGCTGATCAACCAGAAATATGGTATCCTCTTCAATTGTAATTATAATTTCAGAACTTTTGTGTGCAATGTCAAAAAGTAGTTCAAACTTCTCTGTAAATTTTATCACTCTACACTTCTGGCCTTCTGATATTCAAGATTTTTTTTTTTTAGTAAATTGTATTCCTCAATCAAAGACTTCATCTTGGAAATTATATTAGGCTGAAAGGATGTGGGTATGCGTGCCTTGTGCCAAATATTCATTAATTTTTCTGTTATAGCTTTAAGGTTTACTGAGACAGTTCTTTTCAATGAATTATGATGTCAAAAAAAGTTTTCAAGACATTATTTGTTGATGGCAGGACATTTTAAGGAAGCCTATTTTCTGTTTGTCCAATTAACCAAACACCAATGTGTTTGCGAGTGGCAATAGATGCCATATTACTAGGCCTTTTGTTAGCCATTATTTCAGAACATTGACACAATAATCTGAAAATAAGGCAACAAATAAGTGAAAACAAAATATAATCTTAGCTTTTCATTACCAAACACAACCATTCTAATACCAGGCAATTCAAAGAAACACATAAATGTATCTATACATAATACTATATGAGCCACGTTAATTGAAATAGATATATGTTTTTGTAGCGTGTCAATCAGATGGATTGAACAGCTACAAGTAAAAATTCAATATTTTGGTGTTTTTGTGCAAGATAGAAATTATATCAACATATTTAATATAAACTACCTCTAAGTTTATATTTTCTGATCTACTAAAGTTACGTATTGTCCTACATACAAACACGTGGTTGGTCAAAAAATATTGTCTTTTGGTAATTACTGTACTAAATATCGAAGAAGAGGACTAATATTATTGTATCTATGAATAAGATACGTGAATACATAGCCTTTGCTATGAGATGATGTCAGATATAGTACTAACGTACGTTGACCACGCCGTGCACAAGAAAATATAAAAATACATCCATATCGCTATTTCTCATGTAAGATAATAGTGGATATTAAATAAGTATATTAATACAGATACATTTTAATATAAAATACTTGTGTAGTAACTCACCTCGGCAAGATGTCTACAGATATCACTATCTCACTTTTGAAACCACAGAATTGTCTATCATGGCCGACTCACGAGTATCGGGACTAGTCCAAGTGGAGAGAGGTTCTGAAGTTTAGAGTCGACGCGCAGACCAGCCACACACCTAGCGACGCTGGCGGTCAGTCAGAGGAACTCATGACTTGCTTCTCTTGTTTGCTTTTTCTCCACAATTTCATTTTTCCTTGTTTCTGTCTGTGTTTCGTAATTTATTCCCCCTTCCCTTTTCTTCATGTCCGAGCCAGGTTGACGGTATATATAGGTCAGCCAGCGGTATCAAAGTACAGAGCGGTTCTACACAGCAAAGAGTCGATAAGGAAACTCTGCCCGTTAGCAAAGAGAGGGAACATGGAGTCTGGGACGTCGGACTCGCCACCGTAGAAGTATCAAGAGGATGATGGATCACCCGATCCAACTCGCCGCTAACTCGGATGACGTAGCTGGGGTATTTGTATCCACTGTCGTCACTAAGTCCCTAGGACTTGGTTTTCTAGTATAGCTTAAAGAAGTTTAAATTTAAAACATGTCTTGAAGGAAAGTTTATCTTAATATTTAGGGAGAAGCCTTTGTTTTGAAATATGTCAAATGGAATATTTTGATATAGGTTAAATACGTAATTAACTTCAACATGGAAGTTTTTTGGTTAATTTATGTGTCCTTAGACACAGTCCTAACGTAAAAGCCTCTGGCTTAGAAAGTGACTTTTTAAGTTTGGACTTACACTAAGTCACATGTTCCTATAATCTTGGAGTGAAATTAATCATGACGTCCTAAACGTCATGGACATTAGTTCTTTGTTATTGATGGTTTCCACCAGGATGTCTATTTTTCTTTTGCCTTATGCAGTTCAGTTAAATGTTTGATGTTGTAGTCACTCTTTTTGGAGAGTATTAGCTTGGGTGCGCAACCCGGGGAAATTACACTAGTGTCATAGTGGGGTCCACGCAAATAATACTATTTTATTTTTGCCTGTAAATTAGGCTTCTAAGTTTGTATTGGTTTTAATAGATACTAATGTACTATTGAATGCTCTGGCAGTACCGTAGGGGAAAGTGACCAGCCGTAGTACTTTAATGACGCCTGTTTCTTAGCCATCAATTAGCTGGATATATCAGCTGAGTATCCAACTTGTTCTATGGATTCCTTAAATGTTTAACGATACCAGGCAAGACTGTATAAATGTTATCTTCTAAATGTGATCTTCACTGTTCTTTGACTAATTGTCCAATTACTCTCCTTTTAGAAATGCTTCTACATGTGGCCTGGCGACTGTACTGCCCTGGTAGCTACAAGCAATCTCTCAAGTCTAATTGTTTTGGAAGACATTTAATACACGCTAATATTCCTATATTCGTGTAAAACTTGTATTTCCTAAATTTGTTTATTGTTTACTAAATAAATCTATTTTGTTAAAATGCCCCAATTTTCTAAATGTAAAATGTACCCAGTAAGTCCAAATTGGTACATTTTTAATTAGATTAAATGTTTCTCAATAATGCCATTTTTAAAATCTAAATATCAAAGTCTAAAAACTCACCCGTTTAACAACCAAGAATAAACAAATGACTTGTTATCGCTTAGCAGTGCTATCACAAACACAAAATATAAGTTCCTATGTTCTTTCATAATATATTATTAATGCATATCACAAAAGACAACATGGCGAATTGGCCATATTCTATATGACGTATAACATGCGTATTTCCAGCTGGGTCAATTTAGAATGTTTTTCCCAAAACGGTTTCCCACGCTACCTGCGCACAGCTGCTGGTAGACTTCCTCAAAATTATATATTTCTCATTAACCCGCCTCTGTGGTGTAGTTGGCTAACGCGCAATCATGTTCAGCTAGACTGCCGAGGACGGGGAGATCAATATTCGAATCTCGGTCGGGTGAACTAGGGGTGGTTTTTCCTAAATGGTTTTACACTCTCCATCCACGCAAATGTGGGTTCACTTCCTCTAAATTTGATCTTCTCAATTCCTAATCCATTAACGTAATTATTACTTAAGCGTATAACCCGAACGGGTAGTAAGATGTGGGGCCAAATAATAATAATAATAATAATATATTTCTCACTCCTGCCCCAATATTTCAATTTGAGTATAGTGGATGGGTAGCAAGACGGATTGAGGAAAACATATCAATACACAATTAATATTTGTATGTTTGGTACATCTAGGTTGCTTGTTCGATAGCATCGACAACACTGTAGGCTTCTTGAGTCAGCTCCGATCGTTAATTTGAACTCTATGGAAAAAGCGTTTCTGCGCTGACGTGCGGGCACGCAGGCGCAGTTTGGCTGCCCCTGTTGAACCTAAAGTAGTTCCATAGTTCCGAACTCGTCGTCTGACGGGATGACCGGCATATCTGATCTAGTACTTTGGTATTTACACAAGTTAACTCTTGGCTCGGAATAATAATGACGTGTTTTGTTTGAACGGAGATCTTTCTAATGTGTATCGTAGGTGAACTGTTTGAATCGAATATTGTGTTCATTTTACAAAAAACTCGTTTAAATAAGTTATTAATTTGTTAATAACCTCATCTGGTGAAAATAGTTAACGGGAAAATGCTTGGTATATAAATATAATATTTGTACACATCGTTAGTTGTGATGATTTGAAAGTTTCAAATATGACAATATAAATTGGTTTTCAAATATCTTCTGTTTTTAGTTTTTGAATTTCAATATTTAAAATGATATTTAAAAGGGGCTTATATGTTTTTGTTAATACTGTAAAACCCTAATCATTTGAAACTACAGGGAAGAGAATATTTAAAATAATTCCATCAGAATAATAACCCTTCAAATCAGGTCAGTAATATGGGAGATAATACAAATAATGAAGAGAGATAGTCGCAAAATCAAGGTTGCTCAAGGGTCAAACATTTAATAATTATTTATTTAACTAAGTAAGCATAAATAGGCTCTGTTTGAATATTTTTGTAAACTTTAAAACTAGTGCAAAATATCGATGAAAAGCTTTGTTGAGGAATCAAAATGTTGTATTTGAAGATTGATCCCTAAAATGACAAACAATAAGCTAAGACCCTAATATAAATTATTGGCATAATGAGACGAGTTAAGACTCTTATTTTTGATATCATTTTCTTTTTAAACAAAACTTCAAAGTATGAGGGTGTTAAATAGACTGTCATAACATTCTATAACCTGATTGTGGTAGGAAGACCAGTGTGCTAGTTACTAAGGTTACTAAAACCATTTTAATACGTTCATACATCAAGCCGTGCTATCCGCAGCTGTCACTTTTGATAAATATTATCAATAACTATAAAATAACACAAATAATACAGTAAAATGTTATCAATTTTTGGTGCAAAGAAATATGTTTGTATATTCTAAACAGTTGTTCCAACCAAACTCAAGATGTAGGTCAAAAAACACCCCTTTGCTAGTGTAAGGGGCTCAGTGCTCCGCGTTTACTAGCCGTCAGCCTTGACGCATCGTTAACAATAATGATATATACATGAGAAAGGTAGAATTTAGAGTAAATGTACTAAAATTTTCGTGGAGGTAGAGGGAAAAAACACTCGGCCGAGATTTGAACCCTGATCTCCCCATCCCCGGAAAACCAGACAAGACGAAATTGATACCTTTTTCCACGTGCTCCCTAATGTGTATTACTTGTAAGTGAGATGAAAAAGTAATTTTTGTACCGATTCTTATACATATTACTCAGAATAATAACAATACATTAATTCCAATTACGTTCTAATCGTCGGTATCTTAAACGCTATCATGACGGCGGCTCTCGCTTTTAATTTTAGAGCTAAAACACGACCTAATATGTAAATTAAAATATTTTGTTTATTTTATCAACTTTAATAAAATCAAGGTATTAAATAAAACTCAGTACATTATTTTATATTTTTTATTATTCCAAGAAAAAATTACTATTAATAGAAGTTTTGTGAGTAATATTGTGTGTGCACGTGCGTATCGCCCTTCTAAATTCTAAATTTGATGTAATTGTTCTAACAAAGACCTAGGTGGACTTATCAGAATTAGTTATTTATAACCCGCCTCGGTGGTGTAGTTAGCTAACGCGCTATTTTCGTATTGAGTTTGACTGCCGAGGACGGGGGGATTGAGGTTCGAATCTCGATCAGGTGAACTGGGATGGTTATTCCTAAATGTTTTTTTCACTCTCCCTCCACTCAAAAGCGGGTTCACTTCCTTTAAATTCAACCTTCCCAATTCCTGATCTAATATAATCTTTCGGACAAAGTTGGACAAATGACCATTTTACCTAGATTTAACATTAATAAATAACCTATTATTTTGATAAAATTGCCTGATGAATAATTTTTTAAAATCTTTTAATAATTGTTAAATATAAAGAAGCAATTTTGTTTTTGGATTGAACAATTTTTTTAATTTTTTTAGCGAACTCTAGACACACATATTCCTAAATATGGATGTATTCATTTTAAAATGAATAATTCCTAAGTTCCATAATTTTTACCTTAAGGTGTCCAACCTTTTCTAAAATAACCCTTAAACTCATCCTTTATAATAAAATAATTTAAACATCATGTTAGATTTAGTGCAACTCTTTAAATATCATAATTACTCTAATGGGGTGGGGATGAGGAATGAAGCATTTTAGAGGTAATCTACCCACATTTGCGTGGAAGGAGAGTGGGGAACCATTTCCCTCAGAAGAGCCAACCGGGATTCAAACTCATTCGGCCACACACATCTCTGCTAATTTACTTCTTCTTTCCACGCATAGACAAGTTTACTTACAAACAATCCCTAGCTCGCATTTCTCTTGGACTAAGCCGTGTAGTAAAATTACATTTTTTTAAATGATACACAAAAAGATATGCTGGTTTTTTCTCTCCACCACCCAAATTATCGTTTAGAGAATAAAATATATTATTGTTTTACTTTTAACATACTATAGTCACATCTAAACTACTAAAAATAATTAACCACATGTTTTTAATTTGACGGGGGGAAATGTGGTTAAAATGTTACATTTCTTTTATATACTTTAATCGAGCACGTGTATTAACATCTTGAACGGTAAAAACTTACCCCCCTCCAACCACAGCACAGCCCCTCTTCACGCAATAGTTCAAAGGTCAAGCTGTCATTCCCAAATGTAAATCATCGGATGAAAAGATCGTGCCGTGACTAACTGATGATTGGATTGGCAATCAGTATTGAACCAGCCCTAGTATAAACCAAACATATATTAATTATAACAGGCTTTTAATAACATAAACATTTTATTAATTCGAATAATTACCCTTCAGTTAACCTGAGTAATAGCAAGCTTACCTTGCTTGGTTCTAGAATGATGTAGTTGATGAGATAGGATTATAGTGTAATCTATCAGGTAAATTCTAATACTGTAACTGCGTACACTATATTTATCATAGTTCATCATGAAAGTAAGAAGGCTTACCTTGACTCTTTACTCTATGATGAGCCTAGGTAAAAATGAGCAAGTTAAGTTTCTTCAAAGCTATTGATTGCAATCAGATGGTAAAATAGTGGCATTGGTGAGTCAAAGCGTAACAATAATACCATCAAATATATGCTATGAGATGCTTCGAACAATTCGATCTCAAACTCCAGATACGATAGTAGTATACCATACTGTACCCTGCTGTTTGTATCTCTCTGGAGGCGTTGTATGCTTCATTGTGCGTTATACTGTCCTGTACCATTATGGTGCTGTTGGTATCTCTCTGGAGGCGTTGTATGCTTCATTGTGCGTTATACTGTCCTGTACCATTATGGTGCTGGGGATATCTTTATCTCTGGAGGCGTTGTATGCTTCATTGTGCGTTATACTGTCCTGTACCATTATGGTGCTGTTGGTATCTCTCTGGAGGCGTTGTATGCTTCATTGTGCGTTATACTGTCCTGTACCATTATGGTGCTGTTGATATCTCTCTGGAGGCGTTGTATGCTTCATTGTGCGTTATACTGTCCTGTACCATTATGGTGCTGGGGATATCTCTCTGGAGGCGTTGTATGCTTCATTGTGCGTTATACTGTCCTGTACCATTATGGTGCTGGGGATATCTTTATCTCTGGAGAACTTGTATTTCACTCTAGACACCGTGTTCAATTGGTCGTTATAGTCACTCTTGCAAGTTCATTGGCGCCTTAGCTCCATAATGTCCCTCAGCTTATCATAAGACACATTCAGTAGCTGATTTACACTATAGGCCCACTGGGCATGGGCCTGCCTAGGGCGTTGGCTTTAAAGAACGGCATGTTTTGGATAACATCTGTATTATAATATTTGGTTTTTAATAATTACGTTTAAAAATTATTGGCTAACATTATCTAAATAGTTCAAGTTAAAGTCAGAACGACAATATTTCTTTTTAAATAACTGTACTTTGCAATTGCTTTGTAGCTGACGTCAGTCTCACCTTCTTTATAATGTTAAGGTTCGGATGGACATCGCGAGGTTTTGCAAACCTTTCTTCCAAGTAATTCCATGTATTATCACCTCAACAGAGGTGCGCTGCTGTAGTTATTATTATTATTATTATTATTATTATTATTATTAGCACCGCGTCTTACTACCCATTCGGGTTATACGCACTTACGCTAATGTGTAATGGTAGGGTGATTGTGTGATGAAATGAAGGACCTACAGTTTAACGTGGAATCCGAACCACGGTGGCGGCCTGGCATTCCCCACATTCACAAGATGTCTTGTCAGAGGTGAAGGAAGGGTTTGGTAATCAGATAAATCTTTGCCGGGACCGAGGATTGAACCCCGGCCGCCAGCATAGAAGTCTGACACCTTACCCCTAGACCACCAGGTCACCGATTGCTCTAGTTATGGCAATCACCACACAGACCCCTCTCACCCCCTCTATTTTACGCCCCTTACAGAGTGTCCACAGGCAGACCTCCTCCACCTCTAATCCTTTCAACTTTGTTGCTTGCCACTCAACAAAAAAAACTGTCACCGATATACAATCTTGGAAATATCTTTAAAAAAATTAATGTGTTATAAAAGGGTGACCAATATTTCAATTAAATATAATTTACGTACTGTACGCCTACTTCACTTTACAAATAGAAACTACTGTTAACTTTTTTCGAACATTGAATCTATGATCTAAAAAAAATCTGAATGAAATAAAACTCGCTAAACCAAGTTTACATTAAAACCCATTAATTTATTATTATATTATGATTATAACCCACCCAAAACTAAGTATTTTCTTTTTTATTGCTACGTTCAGAACACGGGTTATTAACAGCTAAATCTGATTGGGTAGAGATGAGGAAGGTAGAGGAAGTGAGCCCGAATTTGCATGAAGTAAAGATTGGAAAACCAGAGAGATAAATCACCACACCATTAAAGGTGTATATATATATATATATATATATATACACACACACATTGAACGGGAAACCCATCTTCAGTTCACGCAGATGAGATTCGAACCTTGACCTCCCCATCAAAGCCGATCAAATCAACGGCAAGCAACGGCTGTGGGTAATTAAACTTTGCAAACTAATATTTACTTTTTCTCGACACCTCGGAGTGAAAATATTGTGTTCGTCAACAATTCGAAATCGAGATTTTGATAAATATCGGCGTTCCATATCATAATCCCCTGAAACAAAAAAAAGTTGTGTTCGCAATGCCGTCTGATTGTTTGTACCTTGGTTTGAACTAGAACAGAAGCCATTTTACCGTTTGGACTAAAACTTTGTATCTGTGGTTTTCATAAGTTCCCCCCCCCCCCTCCCCCACCCACCAGGGTTTTTTGTAATTATGTATCAAACTCTAAATTTAAGGCTAGTTTATTGAAAGGCAAAAAGAGAATAAATCTATTTTCTTGAAATTAGCTTTAATGATTTTGATTAAATTTGATATCTAAACACTTTGTATCATTATAAACAAGATAGAAATTTTCATTTTCTCATGAACATGAATTTGAGGGTTCTTTACATAGGGGAGATTTTCAAATTTTCATCACTTCCCCGCAAATATTTGATACTCGTAATAACTTATCATTTTAAAGTTGTAGTACTAATAAATGTAAAAATCTTTTATTTGAAATATATTTTTATAAAACCTATCAGTTTTGAGCTATAAACAAATATATAATCAGTGGTTTAGTGGAGCGGGAACGCGGGGGAACGCCGTTCTGGCACTGCTTTTCGTGGAAAAAAAATCAAAAAAATCTTTTTAGTAAAGTTTTATACTTTGAAATTCTAAGTTAACTAATTAATTTTATATCAATATTATGTTAAAACTTTTTTTATACTTTTAATCAATAAATTCCGATGAAATTTACAGTTCTCTTTGCGATTTCCTGGAATTTTAGGGAAGGGCGTTAAGTAAGTTTATGCCCTAGTAATCGATAAAAGATGCTCCAAATATCTTCTAGAGGCACTCATGTTTGTGCAAGCCCTTAGCCTACGGCGGTTGGGGGTCCCAAAACCCCACTTCAACTTTGGGGTTGCTAGGACCTTGCACTCCGGCACTGCTAAATTTACGACTACACCACTGTTTATAATACAGGTTTGTGAAAACGAATTTGTTTCTAATGCTCTTTGGTTGACAAAGATATTTCTCTTTTCTAAATTTTTCTGTAACAGTGTTCCTAGTTCCTATTGCCATAGAGTCAGGGGCGGCCCGAGGTAAATTTCGCGCCCGGGCGGTATTTCTTTTTGGCGCCTCTCTACGTAACCGGTGGATAATATAGTCCATTCACCATAGGAGTGAAGGTAACTAACAGATAGCAAAAGTTAGCAAATCAAATCTCACGTATCCATTTGCTAAACCGTATGATCGTCAATAAACATATGTGTTGATTTATGGTCATGTTTGACAGTCAAAACTTGACAAAAACAATTTTATCTTTAATTTGGTTTTTCTTTTGGCAGTTCTTAAATCCTCTGCTGCCAGCTACCACATTTCTCATGGTGATTGTACTCTCGGAAAATATGAAAACATTCCCCAAACCTAACAACTCCAAACTTAACGTAGCCTGGGCGTGATAAGAAAATAATTGAAGGGGAAACTCCACAAATGTTAACTATACGCTAAATGTTTTACTTCAAGATTGTACAAAAACTGATAGGATTACAAATAAAACTATAAGAACCTGTCTTGTAGACCATGTCATCCTCTATTTCTTATTATAAGTTTAACAAACACTTTGACATTATGAATGGTTTACGTTATAATTGCAAAAAAAAAAGTTTTAGGGCGCCATTATTTCAAGCTGGCAAATGTAAAATAACTTTTTAAGAGTGGCACTAGATTCTATTTTACTCACCACAAAATTATACTAATGTTTAAAATTTCATGTTAGTCTCAAAAATTGAACGTTAGTTAAGTTTAGCAACTCCACTATCACACCAGGTCTACGTTAGGTTTGAAGTTGTTAGGTTTGGGGACTATTTTCATATTCCATCCAGGCAACGTTAGGTCATGTCTAGTAGCTCTGTTTGGCACCCTCACGCTGGCGCCCCGGTTTGTACAACCCTTAAGCCACCCCTGCATAGAGTAAGTAACAGTGTATATTATATCAATTATTATTTTTGGTCAAGTTTTTAGTAAATGTTTATTTAAAGGTAAAATCGAGAGAAAGTCTGTGTGGTGCACCGTACTACTTATTATTTATTACTAAAATACAAAATTGACTTTACCTCTATGTGAGTAGGTTTGTGGACCTATAATTTCTAAGACGCTTTTTTTATTATTATTATTATTATTATTATTATTATTATTATTATTATTGGAGTTTACCGACGTATCGACACAACTAGAGGTCATGTAAAATCATTAAAATCATTCTACTAATGTAAATGTGTACAACAAGATCTATAATTTCTATATTTTCAGGGATAGAAATAACAACCATGACACACGTGCCCACCCTCCCCTAAGTAAACTCCTGGATGCACCAATGAATCTAAATATCTTCAAAATTAATTCTGCTATAAGTATAAAAAGGTTTTGTTCGTCTATAAAACATGAATAAAACTATTTAGAGCAATCCTTTTCACCTCTCTCTTCTTACAAAACCAACGTTATAGAAATAGGTTTGATCTAATCAAGGAAACACTGTTTATGCTAATTATTTATAATGTAAACATAATCAAGTTTACTCTATAAAAACTTTTAACACAGATCATACAAATACATCACATAAAACAATTTCAATAGCTCAGGTTTGGAGATGACAAACAATTAGTGTCATTCAAGGATTTTACCTGAACAGGATATAAATGTGGAGAGGGAAGGGGGAGTAACGGGGTTTACAGAAAAAAAAAGATGGAATGATAGTGAATACCAAAAAAGGGTTGGGGGAGAGGGAGAGGCGCTTCCGAAGACAGAACAATCTACCAGGAAGCTACTGAACTTTTTCAACAGTTTAGACATGATTTAATTTGAAAATATCAAATTTTGTTAAAATTATTGTATTATAAATATTCATCGTGTATGAAAGAACATTATCTTATTCTCTATAATAATATGATAACTTCAAAACTATATTTTTGTATTTCATGTTTTATTTAATTTAAAATTAATTGAAATTACATCTTATTGTAAAAAAGTAAATATTAACTTGTAACTTTTTTTATTAATGTAGTTCATTTTAATATTAATGTAGTTCATTTTAAATTTACAAGTTTAATATAATACAAAAACCGCATGTTGTTACTATGCATATTTTCTAAGCAATAGAGTAAACAAATGTATCGTTCTTATATAGTAGGTGTCCATCCGAATATTAACTCAAGCTACTGTAGTGTATGTACAGTACATGCCTGATTATCTTTCCTAGAACTCTTTTCTGGAATACTGACTTCCACCTCCACCCCCCACCCCCCACCTCTTACCTCTAAAACTTCGTAAAGCCATTGCAAAAAAAATAGTGATGGGGAAAGGGGAGAGGGCGCATATTTTAGTAGTGCCCAGGGGCGCAACAATTTTAAATCCGCTACTGGACACATTTGAACAAGTTTTTCCAATATATCTATTAATTTCGCGCACTTTTAGACATCCATATTATAATATGTTGCTACTGCATGTGTTTATTTATAAACTTGTTTCAATTAGACATAAAATATATTTTAATGATATTATTAGTAGTAGTAGTATTAGTTTATGATTAAATATGTTATTTCAGGGGTAGGGGCTAGTGATGAGAATGATTTTAAAAACTTGCTTTATCAACATTAGGTAGGCCCACACCTGGAAAACCACCACCTAAGTGATTATCAATTTTCCCCCCCAAACTTGTATAATGATACTAGGCCTATATACAGTATAATATGATCATATTAGTGATTCCAAATATAAGTTTTATAGTTTGATTATCATTGGTATATAAACACACGTACAATAATAGCTTACTTCAACCACACCAAATTCCAATAAATTAAATGAAGTTTTAACAGCTTAGCTTCATTCATTCTGATGTTCAATTTGTCTTTTTACAGCGATACCTTCTTTTGCGTTTCTTTTTCAGAGACCTACTAATTTATCATCGAGTACGTTGACCTTAAATGGCTTTTATTTTTAGCACACGTTATATTTGTAATGCGCTAATGAAAATAGGCCCCCTATAAGGTGCTCCCTAAGCAATATTCTAAAGTGGGGTTTACATTAATCAAGTCACTTGAACCTGGCTTGTTTGTTTACATAATATCAAGTAAAAGATGAACATTCAAACCCAAAATATCATAATTACTTCAACTGAGACAGAAGAAAGTGATATGCCTTTTAGTAATACCTATATTTTGTGGTAGTGTGTTAATTAATTAATTTGTTTAAACATTTCAATGATTATTATATTTCTCAACTTTTATTTTAGTTCATTTTTTTTTAATAAAGTATCTCTTGTATGTTTGTCTTGGAAGATTTTTAATATGTGTCCCACAAAATGATAAATTTCTTGTAAATTACCAAGAAATATATATTCACTACCCTCTTTTATAACCGTATCTTTTTTGAATAGTAAAATTAAGCGCACAGAGACAACTGAAGGCATTCAACCTTAGAATAAATAAGTTATTGTTTTAGTTAAAAATGGACTTCAATATTATTTTTACCCAACTTTAACTGAATCAATTTCGCACTGATTGTCGTTTATAGAGATGATTTAATTAGTTAATTAATTCTATTGACTAGTTTAATTTCACAACAGTTCCCCAACAACAAACATTGTTAGATGAGTGAGTAAGTATTCAATCTTCCTCTAGACGACTACAGGCTAATATAGTCACCTATCTCAATTTGTTCCTTACCGGCCCTGTGGTATAGCAGTCAGCGCACCTAGTTACCAGGTATTTTTCTCAAAAGGATAAATATCCCAATGGTCAGCAGAGTTTGGTTAGTTAGGTTGAAGTAAGGTTAAGCGTTTCTACTCGTTTAACACACTCATACTCACTATCACCTTCCCCTCATATCATCGCATCTCATTAGGACATGGAAAGAGCCTCCATGGAAGGGATGTAGGATTATAACATTCGGGCGTCCCCTGGGCAATGGTACATTAGTACTGGCTAATCTTCCCACAAACTGGGCTACGAGTGACAAATGACACGCATGAATAAATAAAAACATTATTCATTTATATTATCGAGATAATTTAGCAATTTTCAATATGGCCCTTACAGGGCCCCCACACGACCAGTCAGACTGTAAGTATTGATTAATACTTACACTCTGACTGGTCGTGTGGGGGCAGTACGATAGAATGATGGCCGGACTGACTAAAATACTGATGTGATCCCAATTTTCTGATCACATCAGTCTCAGTCCACCAGTCTTGCAAGTGAAGTATTGACATTATTATTATTATTATTATTACTACAAGCACCACGTCTTACTACCAATTCGGGTTATACGCACTTACGCTAATGTGTGATTGTGAAATGAAATGGAGGACCTACAGTTTAACGTGGAAGCCGAACCACGGTGGAGGCCTGGCATTATTGACAGTAATACTGGCCTTGTGCGCGCGCTAGTCAGTATTTCCTTCAGTCTCAGAAGCAAACATGGACTGCCCACGCCTTTTTCTGATCATCCATGTTGTTGAATGAAGGAGCCGAGACTGATAAAAATAATGACGCGAAGACTGGCAGTGTACGGTCTCGTTGTAAATACTGATGCATATTGTCAGTCGGAATGTCAGTATTAGGACTGACAGTCTGACTGATCATGTGAGAACCCTATTAACGTCGAGCACAGACGGAAAGTCTTGAATAAGACAGTCAATCTCACCAATATATAGGTGCGTGCGTGATACGTGTCATTCGTTTTGTGTTTGTTGTGATTTTGTCTTTTGTGAAGGTGTGTTTCTTTTTGTCCTGTGCTACCAGCGTCATCTTGCTTCTTTCCGTTTTCCGAAGGTTGCAACTCGATAGATTTGGCATGGGTGATATTTTTTGGAGGGATCCTCTAAGATGTTGAGCTCAATAGAATAGTTGGAATCAGAGGAGTGGGGGGCAGGGTTCGGGAGAAACTCCATGAGCGGGTGCTAGTTTTTTCCAGAGGTAATTCAGGTATTTGTTCGCGCTTCTTCTTTGGCGCATTGTGGGCGGGTGGCGGTGTACCAGCTCAAGTGGGTGTCCACTCACGACGCCTGTTGCCAGACATCCAGGAGCAGGGAGGTAGAGGGAGAGTAGACAGCCCAGATCTTCCTTGAGCACAAGGGAGGAATTTGTGGAGGAAGATTTTGTCTGCCCGGATGTTTCTTAAGTGCAAAGTAGGGAATAGTGGGGTTAAGTAGGTAAGGTGTTTCTTACGTTATATAGAATCAGAACAAATCAAGAGCAACTCGATTAATTCTGAGGTGAGAATAGGTTGAGGATTTCCTATAGTAAACAATATTCTTTATACATCAATATAAACTAAAATTGTCAGAAGAAAAGTTTGGGCCCATATACATATAATCTTTTATATTTACGACATATAAATTAGTAAAGTTCAATATTTACACACAGTTCCTACTTCCTATTAATAATAATATAGTGTTTGTTGAAAGTTCATGGTCATTTTATGTTTTAAGAATCTTATTCTCAGCGCGTTCTCTTGAGAGTTGCTTGGCTTTTCCACTAATCAAGCAGTAGGGGGGGCTGGAAGGGGGTTGGCTCTTCTTTTCCCTACGTTTGGTTGGGATGTTTGTTTAAAAGGGGTAGAGGGAGGGTTTGTACTGGTTTGGCCACTCTGTCCCTAGATGGCCTTGCCTGTCTTGTTTCTGGGTTTGGTGCACTGTTAAAAGCTTAGGAAAGGTCACTAGATATCCTTACGGTCACCGCACAACAGACGGAATGTGGATATATAAATCAGGGCCGGTCTAAGGCAAAAATTTGGCGTGTGCAAAACACACATTTTTCACCCCCTCCACCCCCATCTGAAAAAACTGTGGAGAATACTATATATGGTCATTTTAAATCTAAACCCTATGTATAAATATTTTTAGTGTCAGATTAAAAATATAATAAAAACAACAAAAAACTAATGTTAGACAATGACGTCATTGTGTTTTCGTCCTAGTCATTTTTTAGTTATTCCTTTTTTGTTTAACTTGAAAAAATTTGTTGACTTTTTGTTTTCTACTTTATAGTGAGGTATGCAATATACAAATATACAGTGAGGTATAAAATATACTACACTTTCAAGAACTATAAAAACCTGTATTTTCATAAAGATTCTTTAATTATATTTATATTTTCCCAAATAAAAACAAATATATATATATATATATATATATATATATATTTGGGGCCATTTGGGCACCCCCTGAATTTTTTTGCGTATGTGGTTGAACACGTCGCACACACCTTAGACCGGCCCTGTGTAAAATAATGTGTTTATTTATTTTATAACGCGTTCATTCAAACCGATGGGTCTTTCAGGGGTCGATTTAGTTGTGCGCGACCCCAGAATATCATTTGTGAAATAAATATTAATTAGATCAGCTGTGTTACTTTGTATGTGCTATTGAAGTTATCTTTTTTTTCTTGGATGGTTTTTCACTCTCCCTAAGGTTAGTCTTTCTAATTTAGTAAATTTGACAGACTGTTTTTTTAAATAAAAAAGCAGCCCCACGACGCAATTAACGCCATTGAGTTATAAGTGGCAGTAAAAATGCATGTAATTAGCCCATCAAGACTTACTGACCGGGCGGGCTGTTAGATACACGACTACGCTTGAACCAGGAATCACATTAAATTATGTTTTTATTGCACTCTTCACTTGACCAAAATAAAATTGGGCCAGTGAAATAGCTATTTTCATTTCAAAATAAATATAATTCCATGGGTTACGTGGGTGGATGGCAACATCGTTTTGTTACTATGATGGGCCTTGAATGAGCCTATTAGGCCACTGTTGACGATGACGTCACAATATCTCTTTGATCCCTCGAGGAATGGCTTAGCGACATGATGTTGATGTCTAATCGTTTGTTTTGTTCGACTAGTTCCCACCCTAACCTTGAACGTGACCCGACCTTGAATATACCAACGGCTTCTACGCACTTAATAAAAAAATTCCAAAATAAATCCGTGTCATCGTTAATGTGTCAAAATTCCATTTGATTTTCCTGACTTATAAATAAAAACTCAGGGATGTTTTGACAAATAGAATCACACTTGAAGAGTGGGGTTCTGCCATATATATAGATAGATAGCCCAGCAGTTCTCCCGAAGTATTAATTGTGTGTTAACCACGGAAAAGCCACACCAATTGAATCCAAACAACGTCGTCCCACTATTTAAATTAAGTGATATTGTGCCAGGCAAAAAAGGCAGTCCAAACAAAGTTTCAAAGGAGGATTATTGTGTACGTAGATAACGAGTTGTACATGTATTTACCATGCTTTTTTGAGAATCTAACCGATGAAGACATCGCTAAACTGAATACCAAAATACTGATATTCAAGTGGAGTAGTGTAAGGTTCGGTGTGCACCCCCACTTGTCAATTTAGAATCGGTTTGAGAATAAGAAGACATCAAACTCCAAACACAAACCTCTAACTAAAACACCGATGACAACACCACCTACCCCAAACAACAGCGTATATTTGACCAATTGAATCATGTCTAGGAGGAAAAGCTCCAACGATTTAGAAAGATATAGCTGCTCTCCTCAACCTGTATGAAACAACAAAGGTAACAACATCAGATATCATAAACGAAGATACGAAGAAACTTCCTGTCGAAATTCAAGGTGTCGTAGAGAGGTGTGTAGGAGTATATTAGCTTACTTACATGTTGTGTAATATTTATAACTTTGACATTGATGACGTTTCTGTACACCATTCAGACTGTACAGACTAAATGTCTGACCAAGCAATCATTTTGTACATTGACCTATGCTGACAACCATAGGACAGTTGTTTTGGTAAAACTAATCCTTCTCCTTCAATTCAGTACGTCGCCAGTAGCCGCTACGTTTAGATCGAGGAGCGTTAATTTAACCTGTGTGAGACATACATACGTGGAGCGTGTCCATGTGTCAAAGATCAATGAAACAGCAAGGTTTCTTCGGACAGTTTGATTCGTTCCACTACACTTATTGGCCATTTGATATATAGAATACACTTAGGCCTACTTGTGCGACATGTCTTGTAAGTGTACAATTTACCAAAAGGCGACATTTTGGCAATGTTGCCAGGGGAGTAGCACCACTATCGTCACCCTGTAATCCCTAAGCTCCAAACTAGAGGGATTCAATACATAATTATAACAAAACCTACAGTTAAAGAAAAATAAAATAAAATAGAGAGGAGCGCGTAGAGTGAATATCCTAAAATTGTGAGTTATAAAGTGCTGGTCATTTAACATGTCCCCAGCGCACGCAGCTCACTCTTTTGAGTAGCGGGAAACTACGGTCCACCTTCACAGGTTGTCTAACACATTAATATATTAAAAGGTCGAAGGCTAATCCCTCGTATCCTTTTAGACATAGGGATAATATGGGGTAATTATGTAATAGAATAAATTCAAGTCTTAGAATATTTTAGATTTCATTTATGCCAAACTTTATTAAATAATAAGCATATTATTTGAAGAGCATTTAATAGTTCAGATATATATAATATATATATATATATATATATTAGTCGCGAGTGACCAAGCATTATCAACATAAATATATACTATCCCATAAAAACATTGTTCCATAAACATTTACTCTTTTCCTTCTAATCATTACGTTATTTATTATTATGTACCCTAAAAATATTACGTAAATATAAATATTGATGCATAACATTATTTGAATATGATCATACTTAAAAAAGTATATGATCTATCCTAACTAACCTTTTTATACCTGTTGCGAAAATGCAACATGTTAAAAGTTTTAGTTCCATCAAATATACCTAATGTCACTACCATCTAACATTAACGCTAATAACCTACTTGCAGAACTCAAAATAACCTTCGCTTATGTCATAAACAAGGATTATAGTACTATTATAAATATCGAGGATATTTCCTAACATTATTCCTTTAAGATTTTTTTTTGTTACTATTTTGACACAAAATATATTAACAACGCTATCATAAAAGTAACAATCGAGAAACTAGTAAAAAATATAAAGTTAAGTTAATATATACAATAATCTAGTGCAATACTCCATTATACTAATATTGAAAATCTCGGCACCATATTTCAAACACTTTCCCACCTTAATGTTTGCCAAACCCAAAATGCAACACATTTGCATTTGAGATGAAATAAAGTTAATTTTGAAATGTATGACTTTCGATCATTATGGATAATATTGAAAAGTTATGATCTAACAACACTCTTCAATTTTATATTTACTACACTCATCTAACCTAAATACTACTAAAATAAAAAATAAAGTTGATTTGTTGAGTATAAAGTTCGCGCATAATGCCTAATATCAATAAAACAGAAAATGTCTGACTTTACAATACTCTCATTATAAAGTAAATCAAAGACGAAGATTTACGCAAATACTTTATAATCAAATTTGATAGAAAAAGATCTAAAAAGAATTTTGACTAGTTCCAGTAATTTACATTTAAGCCGAAACTGGATTTATTCTTACATTATCGCAATATGTCCGTTACGCCGACGCTTAGTCCTACATGGTCGCAGCCAAGTCCAAGAGTGACGTCTTCCTCGACGGATGGTCTTTTATATGGCACACTCATCGAACAGGATAGGCACAAAGGAAGGGGGCGCGCCGGCAGAAGAACATTCTATATTATTCTGGCAAAGCCTGGCAGTTACCATCTTCTTCTCGTTTCTTGAAGTTGGGCGGATTGATCATGGTAGTTGTGGTGGTGGTCTCTAGCGGCGAGATGCGGCACTAGACTCAATGTGGCAGTTGCTCGCGTGTAGTTTGTATAGTCGGATGTTTGTTGTGCGAGGTGCTTCTCCAGATTGTTGATATAGGGTAAGTGGTGTTTATGTTTGAATGGCCCCATTCTGTTGACTTGGACCAATAATTGCTACAAATAATACCGTATTTTTGTAGTATTCTGTCGTCAATACAGATGGTACTTCCTAAACCCCCCCTATCAACACTCCCATCGTTCTCGTTTCCAGTATCAGCGTTGAGCCAGTGGATGGATAAGCCGTTTCATTTGGACCGTAAACACTTCAATTCAAAATCTAATATGATACCATTCTGAGGACGAAATTGTATGTTGCAGGTAACTACTGATAATATATTGCTTGCATTGTTATTGTTGTAGCCACAGGAGCTGAATTTTAAGAATATTTTGTTGCTGTTTGCTAGTGAAAAATTAGTGTATATATATATATATATATATATTGTCATTAGAATTTCTAATTTTGCATACAAGTAGGTCAAATATTTCAAAACAAAGCATAAGCCAAGGATTATTTAATACATTTCAATAAGTCCTGTGTGGGAAAGTCTGTGTTTACACATCCCACCAACGTGTCAGAGAATTAAATTTAATATCATACCATACTTATTATAAATAACCATTATTCTACAAACATATGATATATCGTGTGCCTCGTCTCAAGGAACTCAAAATGAGAACACCACTATTCACATGTGGGGGTGTAGAGATAAGTACGCCCAATCATGTTGATTTATAAGCTGTGTAAGGAAGGAATCAATAACAACACCAACAGAAACATCTCATTAGGACTGCATAACTTTCCTCATAGCTAGCTTAAAAGAGTTTATCAAGTGTGCGGAGACCAGATTTCCTCTACACAAAGTTAATTCTTGACACTGAGCTAACCTGACCAGTCATATGTGAAGGTGTAAAGAGTGTGTCTTAATACACTTCACAGGCGTTGGAGAAGTGAACTCCAAAATATATACTGCTTTCACAACGAGTATCCAAATGTCTAGGGATCGTAGTGGTCAAAATTTAAGAGGGGGTTCGTCAACACTCTCCGTGGTGATGTTCAATTTGCTTAAGACATAGAGCAATGCCATCTTATCTCGTCGAACACTTTACTTTTAGGTATGGTCAAAGAGTAAAAGTGTTCACCGGGGAGAATTGGTTGTTGAGTTGAGGGGGGGGGGGGGGTTGATATTTTTCAGGTAAATGCTGGTGTATTTACTCTTAGCAAAGTCCGAGCTGCTTATTATTGAGTTTCTGAGAGCTAAGACAGCAGATGATCAAGGTGGTAGCTACATACATAGGATAAAACTATCGGCAAGTCCCGGGATAAGCACCCACACCCTCTTCCTCAAATAATTACCCCAAACGTGCACACCTTTTTCTCAACTTTGTACTCATTTTGATGTATACGTAACCCTTTTTTCACAGATGGCCACATCTTTTTGGTAAACATATATCCCTTTTTCTAAAATATGTACCCCACACACAACCCTTTAGCTCAACTATGTACCTCTTTTTCTCAAGAACTGCTCCTTTTGCAAGGGTGTGTACACCCGTATGTTTCCCTTTCGCTCAGGTATGTGTCTTTTTTTGTTGTTAAATGCTTCATAATCATGATGAGGATTATGAACAGCTTCCAGCCACTGGCTGGGTCTGTTTGGAACATGAGCTTCTCCACCTCTTCCTTTCCTCCCCCCACTTCTCTTCCTCCACCTTGGCCCGGTCCTCTCCTCTCTCCTCTACACTCCTTCTTACTCCCTTCAGCCATCTGTCCCTTGGTCCTCCTCTCGGCCTCCTACCCCCACCTCCATATCCAACATCCTCCTGAGTATCCTTTCTCTCTCCATTCTTCTCACGTGTCCATACCATCTTACTCGTGACTTCTCTATCCTGTCCTGAACTGGATATTCCTTTACTTTATTTTATCCTCTTTTTAATTGAATAAGCACCCATTTTCCTTAACTCTGTACCCCTTTTGCTTAAGTGTGTACCGTGCCCCTTTTCAAAAATATTAACATCTTTAGGTCAAGATTTATTTCCTTTTGTTCAAGAATGGACCCCTTTTTTGTTAGATAAGTACAACTTTTGCACAACTAAGTACCCTACACATTAATTTGACAATAAAATGGTACCTGTACAAGGTAATTGAGCACGTGGCGAATGCATGGGGTGGAAGAGCTCATGGGATCGAACACCAGCTACGCGAGTACCCTAAAATGGTCTGGACGATCTCATTGTGTCGAGAATAATTACTGCCGTGCTGACGCCGTATTTTATTAATGACGTCACATGAGAGTTTTGTAATGTCTGGTGGAATTACTACACTTTAATGACGTCACTCTCAGATCAAGGATTACGATGGTACTTGAACCCATGTCACCTGCGCGGCTTAGGATAAAAAATCTATTACGTAGTTGATTCCCTTCCGTGTTTAGATTTCGAGTATAGTTATGGTAATCGAACTTCAGGACGATATATTATTCATATTTCTGGTTTTGGAGAAGACGCCTACTATGGCGTCGAACCTTAGGCCCTTGTGTGTTCCTGATTTTGTACGTGATGATGTTAATTAAACGCTAGCGTAATGCTTCAATCACTAGCCATATATTTCTAACACTTTAAGATAAAACTACTAATAAGTTGTTGTTACTATATCATTTCAGTGTTCCGTGGCGATGCTAGCTAGATCTTTGTCTTTGCGCAGATATTTCTTACGTTTTTAAATAAATCGCATACTACAACGCTGTCGCTTCGGTCATTCCGTCAGATCTGGCAATAGTACTGATACTTGAACCTGAATATGATACACTTATCACCTTCCAGATAATACTGGTAGTTTGGGAGAAAACACTTAATCAGCAGTTATCCTTTAAACAACTACTACATAGTTTCCCTTTAAAGAGCTATTACACAGTTATCCTTTAAACAGCTACTAAGGTTATCCTTTAAACAGCTACTAAGGTTATCCTTTAAACAGCTACTACACGGTTATTCTTTAAACAGCTACTAAGGTTATCCTTTAAACAGCTACTACACGGTTATCCTTTAAACAGCTACTACACGGTTATTCTTTAAACAGCTACTACACGGTTATCCTTTAAACAGCTACTAAGGTTATTCTTTAAACAGCTACTAAGGTTATCCTTTAAACAACTACTACATAGTTTCCCTTTAAAGAGCTATTACACAGTTATCCTTTAAACAGCTACTAAGGTTATCCTTTAAACAGCTACTACACGGTTATTCTTTAAACAGCTACTAAGGTTATCCTTTAAACAGCTACTAAGGTTATCCTTTAAACAGCTACTAAGGTTATCCTTTAAACAGCTACTACACGGTTATTCTTTAAACAGCTACTACACGGTTATCCTTTAAACAGCTACTAAGGTTATCCTTTAAACAGCTACTACACGGTTATTCTTTAAACAGCTACTAAGGTTATCCTTTAAACAGCTACTAAGGTTATCCTTTAAACAGCTACTACACGGTTATTCTTTAAACAGCTACTACGCGGTTTATTTCCAAGCCTTTTTTAAATTGCAATTTCAGCAATGGCTATGGTAATTAAACTTTGTACACTACCCAAAGTCGTTTGATATTTATTCCTGCAATATACGAGAAAGCATCTCCTTTCCACTTATCCTTTAGGTATCTTTTGTTCCAATTTAAACTATGGCAATGGTAATTATAAACCTAGACTTATAACACTATTCACTTTTTGAGTATGCGTTATGGCTTAGGAGAAAACGCCTGACGTGTATTATTTATCCTTTAAACGGCCACCATGCAGTTATTTTAAACTCCTTTTTGTTACAATTTGCTATATAGCGATGATAATTGAACCTCGGTCTGAAATATTGATCATATTCTGGCATATCTACATGGCTTAGAAAAAACATACGCCTATATATAAGCTTTGGTCCTTAGGCCCTTCCGTTTACCGATTTTGACTGTGGCAATGGTATTGTATATTGATATGATATAGTACACTACTTTTATACATGATATTTATTATGGTTCACGAAAAACCACCTACCACGCAGTTGTCCCTTAAAGTTATTATGTAATAATTTCTGGTTTGGCAATAGTAATTTAACTTTGGTATATTACATTAGTCATTGATCCAATATACAATCCCATTGCCACAGTCAAAATCGGAAACGGAAGGCCTAAGGACCAAAGCTTATATTAGGCGTATGTTTTTCTAAGCCATGTAGATATGCCAGAATATGATCAATATTTCAGACCGAGGTTCAATTATCATCGCTATATAGCAAATTGTAACAAAAAGGAGTTTTAAAATAACTGCATGGTGGCCGTTTAAAGGATAAATAATACACGTCAGGGCGTTTTTCCCTAAGCCATAACGCATACTCAAAAAGTGAATAGTGTTATAAGTCTAGGTTTATAATTACCATTGCCATAGTTTAAATTGGAACTAAAAGTACCTAAAGGATAAGTGGAAAGGAGTTTGCTTTCTCTTTATATTGCAGGAAAATAAATATCAAACGACTTTGGGTAGTGTACAAAGTTTAATTACCATAGCCATTGCGAAATTGCAATTTAAAAAAGGCTTGGAAATAAACCGCGTAGAAAGCGTTTAAAGAATAACGTGTAGTAGCTGTTTAAAGGATAACCTTAGTAGCTGTTTAAAGGATAACCTTAGTAGCTGTTAAAGAATAACCGTGTAGTACTTTTTAAAGGATAACCTTAGTAGCTTTTTAAAAGGTTAACCGTGTAGTAGCGTTAAAGAAAAAACCGTGTAGTAGCTGTTTAAAGGATAACCTTAGTAGCTGTTTAAAGGAAAAACCTTAGTAGCTGTTTAAAGGATAACCTTAGTAGCTGTTAAAGAATAACCGTGTGTAGCTGTTTAAAGGATAACCTTAGTAGCTGTTTAAAGGATAACTGTGTAATGCTCTTTAAAGGAAACTTTTGTAGTAGTTGTTTAAAGGATAACCTTAGTAGCTGTTTAAGAAAAACCCTTAGTAGCTGTTTAAAGGATAACCGTGTAGTAGCTGTTTAAAGAATAACCGTGTAGTAGCTTTTTTTTAAAAGGATAACCGTGTATTTAGCTGTTTAAAGGATAACCTTAGTAGCTGTTTAAAGAATAACCGTGTAGTAGCTGTTAAAGGATAACCTTAGTAGCTGTTTAAAGGAAACCTTAGTAGAGTTTAAAGGATAACTGTGTAATAGCTCTTTAAAGGGGAAACTATGTATAGTTGTTTAAAGGATAACTGCTGATTAAGTGTTTTCTCCCAAACTACCAGTATTATTGGAAGGTGATAAGTGTATCATATTCAGTTCAAGTATCAGTACTATTGCCAGATCTGACGGAAGGGACCGAAGCGACAGCGTTGTAGTATGCGATTTATTTAAAAAACGTAAGAAAAATCTGCGCAAAGACAAAGATTTTAGCTAGCATCGCCAGGGAACACTGAAATGATATAGTAACAACAACTTATTAGTTAGTTTTATTTAAAGTGTTAGAAATATATGGCTAGTGATTGAAGCATTACGCTAGCGTTTAATTAACATCATCACGTACAAAATCGGGAAAACACCAAGGGCCTAAGGTTCGACGCCATAGTAGCGTCTTCTCCAAAACCGAAATATGAATAATAAAAATCGTCCTGAAGTTCGATTACCATAACTATACTCGAAATCTAAACAGGGAAGGGAATCAACACGTAATAGATTTTTTTTCCTAAGCCGCGCAGGTGACATGGGTTCAAGTACCATCGTAATCCTTGATCTGAGATGACGTCATTAAAGTGTAGTAATTCCACCAGACATTACAAAACTCTCATGTGACGTCATTAATAAAATACGGCGTCAGCACGGCAGTAATTATTCTCGACACAATGAGATCGTCCAGACCATTTTAGGGACTCGCGTAGCTGGTGTTCGATCCCATGAGCTCTTCCCCCCCATGCATTGCCACGTGCTCAATTTACCTTGTACAGGTACCATTTTTATTGTCAAATTAATGTGTAGGGTACTTAGTTGTGCAAAAGTTGTACTTATCTAACAAAAAAGGGGTCCATTCTTGAACAAAAGGAAATAAATCTTGACCTAAAGATGTTAATATTTTTGAAAAGGGGCACGGTACACACTTAAAGCAAAAGGGGTACAGGTTAAAAGGAAAATGGGTGCTTATTCAATTAAAAAGAGGATAAATAAAGTAAAGGAATATCCAGTTCAGGACAGGATAGAGAAGTCACGAGTAAGATGGTATGGACACGTGAGAAGAATGGAGAGAGAAAGGATACTCAGGAGGATGTTGGATATGGAGGTGGGGGTAGGAGGCCGAGAGGAGGACCAAGGGACAGATGCTGAAGGGAGTAAGAGGAGTGTAGAGGAGAGAGGAGAGGACCGGCCAAGGTGGAGGAAGAGAAGTGGGGGGAGGAAAGGAAGAGGTGGAGAGCTCATGTTCCAAACAGACCCAGCCAGTGGCTGGAAGCTGTTCATAATCCTCATCATGATTATGAAGCATTTAACAACAAAAAAAGACACATACCTGAGCGAAAGGGAAACATACGGGTGTACACACCCTTGCAAAAGGAGCAGTTCTTGAGAAAAAGAGGTACATAGTTGAGCTAAAGGGTTGTGTGTGGGGTACATATTTTAGAAAAAGGGATATATGTTTACCAAAAAGATGTGGCCATCTGTGAAAAAAGGGTTACGTATACATCAAAATGAGTACAAAGTTGAGAAAAAGGTTGCACGTTGGGGTAATTATTTGAGGAAGAGGGTGTTGTGGGTGCTTATCCCGGGACTTGCCGATAGTTTATCCTATGTATGTAGCTTACCACCTTGATCATCTGCTGTCTTAGCTCTCAGAAACTCAATAATAAGCAGCTCGGACTTTGCTAAGAGTAAATACACCAGCATTTACCTGAAAAATATCAACCCCCCCCCCCTCAACTCAACAACCAATTCTCCCCGGTGAACACTTTTACTCTTTGACCATACCTAAAAGTAAAGTGTTCGACGAGATAAGATGGCATTGCTCTATGTCTTAAGCAAATTGAACATCACCACGGAGAGTGTTGACGAACCCCCTCTTAAATTTTGACCACTACGATCCCTAGACATTTGGATACTCGTTGTGAAAGCAGTATATATTTTGGAGTTCACTTCTCCAACGCCTGTGAAGTGTATTAAGACACACTCTTTACACCTTCACATATGACTGGTCAGGTTAGCTCAGTGGTCAAGAATTAACTTTGTGTAGAGGAAATCTGGTCTCCGCACACTTGATAAACTCTTTTAAGCTAGCTATGAGGAAAGTTATGCAGTCCTAATGAGATGTTTCTGTTGGTGTTGTTATTGATTCCTTCCTTACACAGCTTATAAATCAACATGATTGGGCGTACTTATCTCTACACCCCCACATGTGAATAGTGGTGTTCTCATTTTGAGTTCCTTGAGACGAGGCACACGATATATCATATGTTTGTAGAATAATGGTTATTTATAATAAGTATGGTATGATATTAAATTTAATTCTCTGACACGTTGGTGGGATGTGTAAACACAGACTTTCCCACACAGGACTTATTGAAATGTATTAAATAATCCTTGGCTTATGCTTTGTTTTGAAATATTTGACCTACTTGTATGCAAAATTAGAAATTCTAATGACAATATTATATATATATATATATATACACTAATTTTTCACTAGCAAACAGCAACAAATATTCTTAAAATTCAGCTCCTGTGGCTACAACAATAACAATGCAAGCAATATATTATCAGTAGTTACTGCAACATACAATTTCGTCCTCAGAATGGTATCATATTAGATTTTGAATTGAAGTGTTTACGGTCCAATATGAAACGGCTTATCCATCCACTGGCTCAACGCTGATACTGGAAACGAGAACGATGGGAGTGTTGATAGGGGGGTTTAGGAAGTACCATCTGTATTGACGACAGAATACTACAAAAATACGGTATTATTTGTAGCAATTATTGGTCCAAGTCAACAGAATGGGGCCATTCAAACATAAACACCACTTACCCTATATCAACAATCTGGAGAAGCACCTCGCACAACAAACATCCGACTATACAAACTACACGCGAGCAACTGCCACATTGAGTCTAGTGCCGCATCTCGCCGCTAGAGACCACCACCACAACTACCATGATCAATCCGCCCAACTTCAAGAAACGAGAAGAAGATGGTAACTGCCAGGCTTTGCCAGAATAATATAGAATGTTCTTCTGCCGGCGCGCCCCCTTCCTTTGTGCCTATCCATGTTCGATGAGTGTGCCATATAAAAGACCATCCGTCGAGGAAGACGTCACTCTTGGACTTGGCTGCGACCATGTAGGACTAAGCGTCGGCGTAACGGACATATTGCGATAATGTAAGAATAAATCCAGTTTCGGCTTAAATGTAAATTACTGGAACTAGTCAAAATTCTTTTTAGATCTTTTTCTATCAAATTTGATTATAAAGTATTTGCGTAAATCTTCGTCTTTGATTTACTTTATAATGAGAGTATGTAAAGTCAGACATTTCTGTTTTATTGATATTAGGCATTATGCGCGAACTTTATACTCAACAAATCAACTTTATTTTTTATTTTAGTAGTATTTAGGTTAGATGAGTGTAGTAAATATAAAATTGAAAGTGTTGTTAGATCATAACTTTTCAATATTATCCATAATGATCGAAAGTCATACATTTCAAAATTAACTTTATTTCATCTCAAATGCAAATGTGTTGCATTTTGGTTTGGCAAACATTAAGGTGGGAAAGTGTTTGAAATATGGTGCGAGATTTTCAATATTAGTATAATGAGAGTATTGCACTAGATTATTGTATATATTAACTTAACTTTATATTTTTTACTAGTTTCTCGATTGTTACTTTTATGATAGCGTTGTTAATATATTTTGTGTTCAAAATAGTAACAAAAAAAATCTTAAAGGAATAATGTTAGGAAATATCCTCGATATTATAAATAGTACTATAATCCTTGTTTATGACATAAGCGAAGGTTATTTTGAGTTCTGCAAGTAGTGTTATTAGCGTTAATGTTAGATGGTAGTGACATTAGGTATATTTGATGGAACTAAAACTTTTAACATGTTGCATTTTCGCAACAGGTATAAAAAGGTTAGTTAGGATAGATCATATACTTTTTTAAGTATGATCATATTCAAATAATGTTATGCATCAATATTTATATTTACGTAATATTTTAGGGTACATAATAATAATAACGTAATGATTAGAAGGAAAAGAGTAAATGTTTATGAACAATGTTTTTATGGGATAGTATATATTTATGTTGATAATGCTTGGTCACTCGCGACTAATATATATATATATATATATATATATATATCTGAACTATTAAATGCTCTTCAAATAATATGCTTATTATTTAATAAAGTTTGGCATAAATGAAATCTAAAATATTCTAAGACTTGAATTTATTCTATACATAATTACCCCATATTATCCCTATGTCTAAAAGGATACGAGGGATTAGCCTTCGACCTTTTAATATATTAATGTGTTAGACAACCTGTGAAGGTGGACGTAGTTTCCCGCTACTCAAAAGAGTGAGCTGCGTGCGCTGGGGACATGTTAAATGACCAGCACTTTATAAACTCACAATTTTAGGATATTCACTCTACGCGCTCCTCTCTATTTTATTTTATTTTCTTTAATGTAGGTTTTGTTATAATTATGTATTGAATCCCTCTAGTTTGGAGCTTAGGGATTACAGGTGACGATAGTGGTGCTACTCCCCTGGCAACATTGCCAAAATGTCGCCTTTTGGTAAATTGTTACACTTACAAGACATGTCGCACAAGTAGGCCTAAGTGTATTCTATATATCAAATGGCCAATAAGTGTAGTGGAACGAATCAAACTGTCCGAAGAAACCTTGCTGTTTCATTGATCTTTGACACATGGACACGCTCCACGTATGTATGTCTCACACAGGTTAAATTAACGCTCCTCGATCTAAACGTAGCGGCTACTGGCGACGTACTGAATTGAAGGAGAAGGATTAGTTTTACCAAAACAACTGTCCTTTGGTTGTCAGCATAGGTCAATGTACAAAATGATTGCTTGGGTCAGACATTTAGTCTGTACAGTCTGAATGGTGTACAGAAACGTCATCAATGTCAAAGTTATAAATATTACACAACATGTAAGTAAGCTAATATACTCCTACACACCTCTCTACGACACCTTGAATTTCGACAGGAAGTTTCTTCGTATCTTCGTTTATGATATCTGATGTTGTTACCTTTGTTGTTTCATACAGGTTGAGGAGAGCAGCTATATCTTTCTAAATCGTTGGAGCTTTTCCTCCTAGACATGATTCAATTGGTCAAATATACGCTGTTGTTTGGGGTAGTGGTGTTGTCATCGGTGTTTTAGTTAGAGGTTTGTGTTTGGAGTTTGATGTCTTCTTATTCTCAAACCGATTCTAAATTGACAAGTGGGGTGCACACCGAACCTTACACTACTCCACTTGAATATCAGTATTTTGGTATTCAGTTTAGCGATGTCTTCATCGGTTAGATTCTCAAAAAAGCATGGTAATAACATGTACAACTCGTTATCTACGTACACAATAATCCTCCTTTGAAACTTTGTTTGGACTGCCTTTTTTGCCTGGCACAATATCACTTAATTTAAATAGTGGGACGACGTTGTTTGGATTCAATTGGTGTGGCTTTTCCGTGGTTAACACACAATTAATACTTCGGGGAGAACTGCTGGGCTATCTATCTATATATATGGCAGAACCCCACTCTTCAAGTGTGATTCTATTTGTCAAAACATCCTGAGTTTTATTTATAAGTCAGGAAAATCAAATGGAATTTTGACACATAACGATGACACGGATTTATTTTGGAATTTTTTTATTAAGTGCGTAGAAGCCGTTGGTATATTCAAGGTCGGGTCACGTTCAAGGTTAGGGTGGGAACTAGTCGAACAAAACAAAAAGATTAGACATCAACATCATGTCGCTAAGCCATTCCTCGAGGGATCAAAGAGATATTGTGACGTCATCGTCAACAGTGGCCTAATAGGCTCATTCAAGGCCCATCATAGTACAAAACGATGTTGCCATCCACCCACGTAACCCATGGAATTATATTATTTTGAAATGAAAATAGCTATTTCACTGGCCCAATTTTATTTTGGTCAAGTGAAGAGTGCAATAAAAACATAATTTAATGTGATTCCTGGTTCAAGCGTAGTCGTGTATCTAACAGCCCGCCCGGTCAGTAAGTCTTGATGGGCTAATTACATGCATTTTTACTGCCACTTATAACTCAATGGCGTTAATTGCGTCGTGGGGCTGCTTTTTTATTTAAAAAAACAGTCTGTCAAATTTACTAAATTAGAAAGACTAACCTTAGGGAGAGTGAAAAAACCATCCAAGAAAAAAAAGATAACTTCAATAGCACATACAAAGTAACACAGCTGATCTAATTAATATTTATTTCACAATGATATTCTTGGGGTCGCGCACAACTAAATCGACCCCTGAAAGACCCATCGGTTTGAATGAACGCGTTATAAAATAAATAAACACATTATTTTACACGGGCCCCGGTCTAAGGTTGTGGCTTGTTCAACACATACCAAAAAATCGGGGGGTCCCCAAATGCCCCAATATATATATATAATATATATTTATAAATTTTTTTTTATTTGGAAAATATAAATATAATTAAAAATCTTTATGAAAATACGGTTTTTTTATTTCTTGAAAGTGTAGTATTTTTTAACCCTCACTGATTTTGTATTTGCATACCTCACTAAAAAGTAAAAAACAAAAAGTCAACAAATTTTTTAAGTTAAACAAAAAAGGAATAACAAAAAAAATGACTAGGACGAAACCAATGACGTCATTTCTAACATTAGTTTTTGTTTTTTTATTATATTTTTAATCTGAATAAAAAATTATACTAGGGTTTAGATTTTAAAAAGACCCCTATATAGTATTCTCCCCATTTTTTCAGAGGGGGGGGGGGGGTGAAAAAAGTGTGTTTGCACACCCAAATTTTTTCCTTTGCGGCCCCGAATTTATACCACATTCGTCTGTTTTTGCGGTGACCGTAAGGATATCATGACCTTTCCCAAGTTTTAACAGTGCACCAAACCCAGAAACAAGACAGGCAACCATCTAGGGACAGAGTCCAAACCAAAAAACCCCCCTCTACCCTTTTAAACAAAAATCCCAACCAAAGTAGGAAAAAAAAGGGCCAAACCCCCCCTTCCACCCCCCCCCTATGTTGATTAGGGGAAAACCCAAACAACCTCAAAGAACGCGCTGAGAATAAGTTTCTTAAAACATAAAAGACCTGAACTTTCAACAAACACAAATTTTTATAATAGGAAGAAAGGGAACTGTGTGTAAATATTGAACTTTACTAATTTATAGTCAAAAATTAAAAATTATATGTATAGGGGCCCCAAACTTTTCTCTAAATTTTTGTTAATTTTGAGTTAAAGAATATTGTTTTACTATAGGAAATCCTAAACCTATTCTCACCTCAAAATTTAACGAGTTGCTCTTGATTTGTTCTGTTTCTTTATAACGAAGAAACCCTTACCTACTTAACCCCAACATTCCCTCTTTGACTTAAGAAACTCCGGCAACAAAATCTTCCTCCAAAAATTTCCTCCCTTGTCCCAAAGGAAGATCTGGGCTGTTACTCTCCTCTACCCCCCTGCCTGGATGTCGGCAACGGGCGTCGTGAGTGGAACCCCCCATTTGACTGTAAACCCCCACCCGCCCACAATGCGCCAAAGAAGAACGCGAACAAATACCTAAATTACTTGGAAAAAACTAGCACCCGTCATGGAGTTTCTCCCGAACCCTGCCCCCACTCCTCTGATTCCAACTATTCTATTGAGCTAAAACATTTTAGGGATCCCTCCAAAAAATATCACCCCATGCCAAAATCTATCGAGTTCAACCTTGGGAAAACGGAAAAAAGCAAGATGACGCTGGAGCACAGGACAAAAAAAAAAAAAACAAAAAACCTTCAAAAAGAAAAAATCACAACAAACACAAAACAAATGACACTATCACGCACGCACCTATTTTTTGGGGATTGCTTTCTTATTCAAGTTTTTCCCGCTGTCTCGACTTTAATGGGGTTTCTCACATGATCAGTCAGACTGTCGTCCAAATACTGCATTCCGACTGAAAATAGCATCATATTTCAACGAGACCGTACCGCCATTTTCGCGCATTTTTTTTATCGTTCGCCCCCTTCTTTCAACAACAGGGATAAAAAAAAGGCGTGGGAGCCATGTTTGTTTTGAGACGAAGGAAATACGATAGCGCGCGAAAAGGGCCCAGTATTACTGTCAATAATCCCGGGCCTCCCCCGGGTTTCGGCTTCCACGTTAAAATGTAGGCCCTCCATTTCATTTCACAAACACACATTAGCTAAGTGCGTAAAACCCGAATTTGGTTTAAACGTGGTGTTTTTATAATAAAATAAAAATAATAAAATGTCAAACTTCATTTGAAGATGGTGGACTGAGAGATGTGATCAAAAATTGGGATCACATCGTATTTTAGTATCCGGCCTCATTCTATCGAAACCCCCAACCCCGTCAAGTGTAAGTATAATCAATACTTACGCTACTGTCTGTGGGGGGCCCTGTAAGGGCCATATTGAAAAATTGCTAAATTATCTCGATAATATAAGAATAATGTTTTTATTTATTCATGCGTTCATTTGTCACTCGTAGCCCAGTTTGTGGGAAGATTAGCCGTACTAATGTACCATTCCCCGGGGGGACGCCCGAAGTTATAATCCTACATCCCTCCATGGGGGGCTTTTTCCTGTCCTAAAAATGCGATGATTGGGGGGAAGGGTATAGGAGTATGAGTGTGTTAAACGGTAGAAACGTTTAACCTTACTTAACCAAATAACCAAACTCTGCTGACCTTTGGGGAAATTTTTATCTTTTAAAAAAAATACCGGGTAACTAGGTGCGCTGACTGTATCCCAAGGGCCGGGTAGGAACAAATTTGAGATAGGGCTATTTTAGCCTGTATCGTCAAAGGGAAGTTTGAATATTTACCATCATCTAACAATGTTTGTTTTTTGGGGAAGTTGGAAATTAAACTAGTCCAATAGAATTAATTAACTAATTAAATCTCTTATAAACGACAATCAGTGCAAATTGATTCAGTTAAAGTTGGGAAAAAAATAATATTGAAGTCCATTTTTAACAAAACAATAATTATTTTTTTAAGGTTGAATGCCTTCATGTTCTGTGCGCTTAATTTTTACTATTCAAAAAAGAACGGATAAAAGATTAGTGAATATATATTTCTTGGTAATTTACAAGAAATTTATCATTTTGGGGGACCATATTAAAAATTTTCCCAAGACAAACATAAAGAGATACTTTTTTAAAAAAAAATGAACAAAAAAAAAAAGTTGAAAAATTTAAAAAAAATCATTGAAATTTTTTTAAACAAATTAAATTAAATTAACACACCCAAAAATATGGGTATTACTAAAAGGCTATCACTTTCTTCTGTCTCTTTTAAGAAATTTATGATTTTTTGGGTTTTGAAGTTCATTTTTATTGATATTTTGTAACAAAAAAACCCAGGTAAGTGACTTGTTTTAATGTAAACCCCCTTTAGAATATTGTTTGGGGAGCCCCTTATAGGGGGCCTTTTTTCATAGGCATTACAATATAACTTGCAAAAAAATAAAACCCTTTTAAGGGTCAACGTACTCGATAAAATTAGTAGTCTTAAAAAAGAAACGCAAAGAAGGATCGCTGAAAAAGAAAAATTGAACATCAGAATGAATGAAGCTAAGCTTTAAAACTTCTTTTTAATTTATTGAATTGGTGGGGTTGAAAAAGCTTTTATTGTACGTGTGTTTATATCCAATGATAATAAACTTAAAAAAATTATATTTGGAAACTAATATATCATATATACTGTTTTAAGGGCCTATTATCATTATACAAGTTTGGGGGGGAAAAAATTGAAAAACATTAGGTGGTGGTTTTCCAGGGGGGGCCACCAAGTTGAAAAGCAATTTTTTTTAAAATCATTCTCATCACCCCCCCCTACCCCTAAATAACATATTTAACAAAACTAATACTACACTCTAATATATCTTTAAAAATATATTTTATGTCTAATTAAACAATTTTTATAAAAAAACAAAATGCAAAGAACATTTTATAAAGGATTCTAAAAGTGCGCGAAATTAATAGAAAATTTTGGGGAAAAAATTTGTTAAAATTTGGTCCAGTACGATTTAAAATTTTTGCCCCCGGGGCACTATAAAAATGCGCCTCTCCCCTTTCCCCCCTCACTTTTTTTTTTGCAATGGCTTTACAAAGTTTTAGGGGTAAGAGGGGGGGGGTGGGGGTGGAGGGGGAAGCAGTTTTCCCAGAAAAAGTTCTAGGAAAATAATCAGCTGTACTGTAATCCACAGTAGCTTGGTTAATATCGGAGGGACACCACATAAAAACGATCTTTTGTTTACTCTATTGTTTTAAAAATATGCAAGTAACAACAGGGGTTTTTTTGTTTTAAAATTTTAAACTTGAAAATTTTTAAAATAATACTTTTAATTTAAAAGAACTACATTAAAAAAAAAATTTTCAATTTAATATTTACTTTTTTACAATAAATGAAATTTTAAATTAATTTTAAATTAAATAAAACAAAATACAAAAATATATTTTTTGAATTATCATATTATTATAGAGAATAAGATAATTTTCTTTCAACCCCAGAATATTTATAATCAAAATTTTTTAAAAAAAATTTTGATATTTCAAATTAAATATGTCAAAAACTGTTAAAAAAATTTTTAGTACTTCCGGGTAGATTGTTTGTCTTGGGAAGCGCCTCTCCCCCCCCCAACCCTTTTTTGGTATTCACTATCATTCCATTTTTTTTTTTCTGTAAACCCCTTTACTCCCCCTTCCCTCTCCCACTTTTAATCCTGTTCGGGTAAAATCCTTGAATGCACAAATTGTTTGTCATCCCCAAACCTGACATTGAAATTGTTTTATGTGATTATTTGATGATCTGTGTTTAAAAAGTTTTTATAGAGTAAATTGTTATGTTTACTTAAAAAAATTTAGCATAAACAGGTTTCCTTGATTAGTAAAACCTTTTCTATAACGTTGTTTTTAATAAGAGAGAGGTGAAAAGGTTTGTCTAAATAGTTTTATTAATTTTTATAGACAAAAAAACCCTTTTTATACTTATGCAAAATTTAAAATTTTGAAGATATTTAGATTCATTGGTACCAGGATTTTACTTAGGGGGGGGGGCACGGTGTCGGGTTTTATTTCTACCCCTGAAAATATAAAAATTAAAGTCTTGTTGACAATTTACATTAGTAGAATGATTTTAATGATTTACATACCTCTTTTTTGTGTCGATACGTCGGTAAACTCCAAAATAATAATAATAAAATAATAATAAAAAAAAAAATAAAAAAAGGTTTAGAAATTTATAGGTCCACAAACCTACCACATAGAGGAAAAGTAAATTTTTGTTTTTAGTAAAAAATAATAAGTAGTACGGTGCACCACACAGACTTCTCTCGTTTTTACCTTTAAAAAAACTTTCAAAAACTTGACCAAAAATAATATTGGGAATAAAACACTGTTTCTTACCTATGCGGGGGTGGCTTAAGGGGGTTTAAAAAACCGGGGCCCAGCGGGGAGGGGGTGCCAAACAGAGTACTAACTGACCTAACGTTGCCTGGGGGGAATATAAAAATTCCCCAAAACCCTAACAATTTAAAACCAAGAGATGGTGTGATAGTGGAGTTGCAAAACTAACAAACGTTCAATTTTTGGATAACATAAAATTTTTAAACATTAGAAAATTTTTGGGTGAAAAAAATAGAATCTAGTCCACTTTAAAAAGTTTTTTTACATTTGCCAGTTGAAAAAATGGCCCCCAAAAAACTTTTTTTTTTGAAATTTATAAGTAAACCTTCATAATGTCAAAGGTTTTTTAAAACAAAAAGAAATAGAGGATGACATGGTCTACAAGACGGGTTTCTTATAGTTTTATTTGTAATCCTACATTTTTTTACAATCTTGAAGAAAATTTTTAGGTAAGTTAACTTTGTGGATTTTCCCCTTAAATTTTTTTTCTTATCACCCCCAGGCTACTTTAAGTTTGGAGTTGTTGGGTTTGGGGAAGTTTTCTTTTTTCCCGAAGTCAATCACCTGAGAAATGTGTAGCTGGCAGCAGAGGATTTAAAAAACTCCAAAGAAAAACCAAATTAAAAGATAAAATTGTTTTTGTCAAGTTTTTAGTCAAACATGACCCTAAATCAAAAACATATGTTTATTGACGATCATACGGTTTAGCAAATGGGTACTGAGATTTGATTGCAACTTTTGCTATCGTTAGTTACCTTCACCCATGGTGAATGGACTATATTACCCCCGGGTTTCGTAGAAGGCGCCAAAAAAAAATACCGCCCCGCGAAAAATTTTTCCCGCCCCCGACTCTATGGCAAAAAGGAACAGGAACATGTTACAGAAAAATTTAGAAAAAAGAAATATCTTTTTCAAACCAAAAAGCATTAGAAACAAATTCGTTTTCACAAACCTTTTTTATAACAGTGGTGTAGTCGTAAATTTTGCAGTGCCGAGTGCAAGTCCCAGCAACCCCAAGTTGAAGTGGGTTTTGGGACCCCCCCCCGCCGTAGGCTAAGGCTTGCACAAACATGAGTGCCTCTAGAAGATATTTGGGGCTCTTTTTTCGATTACTAGGGAAAAATTTCTTTAAAGCCCTTCCCCCAAAATTCCAGGAAATCGAAAGAGAATGTAAAAATTTCATCGGAATTTTTTGATTAAAAATATAAAAAAAGTTTTTTAAAATAATATTGATTAAAAATTAATAGTTAACTTTGAATTTAAAATATAAAATTTACTAAAAAGATTTTTTTGATTTTTTTTTTTCCCCAAAAGCAGGCCCGAAAGCGTTTCCCCCCCGTTCCCGCTCCCTAAAACCCCGTTATTAATTTTTTATAGCTCAAAAAATGAATTTTTAAAAATATTTTAAATAAAAGATTTTTTTTATTTTTTTAGTACTACAACTTTAAAATGATAATTATTACGAGTATCAAAAATTTGCGGGGGAAATATGAAAAATTTTAAAATCTCCCTAGTAAAGAAACCCCCAAATTCATGTTCATGAGAAAAAAGAAAATTTCTATCTTTTTTATAATGATACAAATGTTTAGATATCAAATTTAACAAAATCATTAAAGCTAATTTCAAAAAAATAGATTTATTTCTTTTTTGCCTTTATAAAATAGCCTTAAATTTTGAGTTTGTACATAATTACAAAAAACCCTGGTGGGTGGGGGGGGGGGGGGGGGGAATTATGAAAAACCACAGATACAAAGTTTTAGTCCCCAAAAGGTAAAATGGTTCTGTTCTAGTTCAAACCAAGGACAAACAACAACGCAGCGAAAACAATTTTTTTTTTTTTCAGGGGGTTATGAATGGGAAGCCGATTTTATCAAAAACTCGATTTCGAAATTGTTGAAAGAACACAATATTTTCACTCCGAGGTGTCGAAAAAGTAAAAAATTAGTTTGCAAAGTTTAATTTCCCCCACCGTTCTTTCCTTGATTTGATCGGCTTTGATGGGGGGTCAAGGTTCGAATCTCATTGCGTGAAATGAAAATGGGTTTTCCCTTCAATGTGTGTGTTATATATATAAATATATATTATATACACCTTTAATGGTGTGGGTTGATTTTCCTTGGTTTTCCAATCTTTCTTCATGCAATTCGGGTCACTTCCCTCCTTCCTCATCTCCCCCAATCGGGGCAATCCCCCGGGCCCGCAAAGATTTTTCTATTACCCAAAACCCCCCCCACCTCGGGCAAGACATCTTGTGAATGTGGGGAATGCCGGGCCCCCCCCTTGGGTTTGGGTTCCCCGTTAAACGTGGGCCTTCATTTTATCCCAACACCCTAAACCCTTTTCAATTTCGTAAGGCTATAACCCCAAGGGTAGTAAAAACGGGTGCTAAAAAATAAAAAATAATAATAAAAAAATAAAAAAATATGTGTACGCATTACATATTTAAAATTTTCCTGATAATTACACTAAATCCTATCTATCAACTAAACTTCTAAACCCAAACAAGTAACTTCTATTACCAGGTTAAATAAAGGGGGAATATTCAATTAATAAAATTTTTGTTATTAAAAACCTGTTATAATTAATATAGTTTTGGTTTTTTACTGGGCGGGTTTAATCTGATTGCCCAACCAATCATCAGTTAGTCACGGCACGACTTTTTATCCCATGATTTACATTTGGGAATGACAGCTTGACCTTTTAACATTTCGTGAAAGGGGCTTTTCTGTGGTTGGGGGGGTAAGTTTTTTCCGTTTAAGAGTTAATACACGGCTCGATAAAATATATAAAAAAAAATGTAACATTTTAACACATTTCCCCCGTCAAATTTTAAAAACATTGGTTAATTATTTTTAGTATTTTAGTGTGACTATAGTTTTTAAAAGTAAACAATAATATATTTTTTCTCTAAACGATAATTTGGGTGGGGAGAAAAAAACCAGCAATCTTTTTTGTATCATTTAAAAAAAAAAAGTAATTTTTCTACCGGGTTAGTTTCCCAAAGAAATGCGAGCTAGGATTGTTTTTTAAGTAAATTGTCTACTGGGGGAAAAAAGAAGTAAATTAGCAGAGTGTGTGTGGGCCCAATGAGTTTTAACCCCGGGTTTGGGTCTTTTGAGGAAATGGTTCCCCACCCCTTCCACGCAAATGGGGTAGATTCCTCTAAAAGCTTCATTCCCTCCCCCCCCCCTTAGAGTAATTATGATATTTAAAGATTGCACTAAATCTAACATGATGTTTAAATTTATTTTAAAAATAAAGGATGATTTTAAGGGGTTATTTTAGAAAAAGGGTTTCACCTTAAGGGAAAAATTTTGGAACTTAGGAAAATTTTTCTTTTAAAATGAAACATCCCTATTTAGGAATAGGTGTTTGAGTTGCTAAAAAAAATTAAAAAAAAGTTCAATCCCAAAAAAAAAATTTTTCTTTATATTTAACAATTTTTAAAAGATTTAAAAAATTTTTCACGGCAATTTTATAAAAATAATAGGTTTTTATTAATGTTAAAATCTAGGTAAAATGGGCTTTTCAATTTTCCGAAAGATTAAATTAATCGGAAATTGGGGAAGGTTGAATTTAAAGGAAGTGAACCCGCTTTTGAGTGAGGGAGGGGAAAAAAAAATTTTGGGAAAAACCACCCCAGTTCCCTGACGAGATTCGAACCTAAATCCCCCCCCCGGGCAGTCAAACTCAATACGAAAATAGCGCTTACTAACAACCCACCGAGGGGGTTATAAAAAACTAATTCTGATAAGCCCCACCTAGGTCTTGTTAAACAATTACATCAAATTTAGAATTTTAGAAGGGCAAATACCACGGCACACACAATATTACCACAAAACTTCTTTTTAAAGTAATTTTTTTTTTGGAAAAATAAAAAAATTAAAATAATTACTAGTTTTTTTTAATACCTTGTTTTTTTAAAAGTTAAAAAAATAAACAAAATATTTTTTTTAAATTATTCGTGTTTTAGTCTAAAATTAAAAGCGAGACCGCCGTCATGATCTTTAAATACCGACGATTAGAACGTAATTGGAATTAATGTTTTTGTTTTTATTTGAGTAAATGTATAAAATCGGTAAAAAAATTCTTTTTATCTCACTTAAAGTAATCACATTGGGGAGCACGTGGAAAAGGTATCAATTCGTTTGTCTGTTTTCCCGGGGGAGGGGAAAATCGGGGTTCAAATCCGGCCAGTGTTTTTTCCCTTACCTCCACAAAAATTTTATACATTTACCTAATTCCCCTTTCTCATGTATATACTTTTTTGTTAACGATGGTAAAGGGCGACGGCTATAAACGCGGAGCACGGGCCCCCCTTAACAGAAAGGGGGGTGTTTTTTGACCTACTTTTTGAGTTTGGTTGGAACAAGTTTAGAAATACAAAAATATTTCTTTTCACCAAAAAAATTTTAACATTTTACTGTATTTTTTTGTTATTTTATGTTATTGATAATATTTATCAAAAATGACAGCTGCGGATAGCACGGGTTGATGTATGAAAAAAGTATTAAAATGGTTTTAGTAACCCTTGTAACACACACTGGCTTCCCCCAATCAGGGTTTTAGAATGTTATGACATCTATTTAACACCCTCATACTTTTAAGTTTTGTTTAAAAAGAAAATGTATCAAAAATAAGAGTCTTAACTCGCTCTTAGCAATAATTTATATTAGGGTCTTAGCTTATTGTTTGTCATTTTAGGGATCAATCTTCAAATACAACATTTTGTTCCTAAAAAAAAGCTTTTCTCGATATTTTGCACTAGTTTTAAAGTTTTCAAAAATATTCAAACAAGCCTATTTTTTGCTTACTTATTAAATAAAAAAATTATTAAAAGTTTTACCCTTTAGCAACCTTGATTTTCGAATCTCTTCTTTTTTGATTACTCCCTATTACTGACCTGATTTAAGGGTTTTTTATTTTGATGGAATTATTTTTAAAAATTCTCTTTTCCCTGTAGTTTTTAAAAGAAGGGGGTTTTTCAGTATTAACAAAAAAAATATAAGCCCCTTTTTTAAAAATCATTTTAAAAATTTAAATTCAAAAACTAAAAACAGAAGATATTTAAAAACAATTTTTTTTTCATATTTGAAAATTTAAATCATCACAATAACGATGTGTACAAAATTAATTTATATACCAAGCTTTTCCCCGTTAACTATTTTACCCGATGAGGTTATTAAAAAATTTAAAACTTATTTAAACGATTTTTTGTAAAATGAACACAAAAATCGATTAAACAGTTCACCTACGATACAATTAAAAGACCCCGTTCAAACAAAACACTCTTATTTTTCCGACCAAGATTTTTAACTTTGTAAATACCAAAGTACTAATCGTATGCCGTCACCCGTCAACGACATTGGGAAACATGGAACTATTTATTCAAGGGGGCAGCCAAACTGCGCCTGCGTCCCCGCACGTCAGCGCAGAAACGCTTTTCCATAGAGTTAAAATTTAAACGATCGAGCTGATCAAGAAGCCTACGGTTTGCGATGCTATCGAACAAGCAACCTAGATGTACCAAAAAATACAAAATTAATTGTGTAGATATTTTTTCCTAAATCCGTCTTGCCCCCATCCACTATCCCAAAATTGAAATATTGGGGGGGGGGGGGGGGGGGGGGGGGGGGAAAAATAATTTTTTTAAAATTTTTATTATTGGCCCCACATTTACACCCCTTGGGGTTATCGCTTAAGTAATAATTACGTTAATGGATTAGGAATGGGAAAGATAAAATTTAGAGGAAGTAAACCCCACTTTTCCCGTGGATGGAGAGTGAAACCCATTTAGGAAAAACCCCCCCCTAGTTCACCCACCGAGATTCGAATATTGATCCCCCGTCCTGGGCATTTCTAGCAAACATGATTGCGCGTTAGCCAACTACACCACAGAGGGGGTTAATGAGAAATATATAATTTTGGGGAAAAGTCTACCACACTGTGGCAGGTAGCGGGGAAACCTTTTGGGGAAAAAAACATTCTAAATTGCCCCAGCGGAAATACGAAATGTATACTCAAATAGAATTGGGCCCAAATTCGCCATGTTGCTTTTGTGTATGCTTTAATAATATATTATGAAAGAACATAGGAACTTATTTTTTGTGTTTGTGATAGCACTGAACGATAACAAGTCATTTGTTTATTTTTGGTTGTTAAAGGGGTATTTTTTTAGACTTTGTTTTAGATTTTAAAAAAGGGCATTATTGAAAACATTTAATCTAATTAAAAATGACCAATTTGGACTTACTGGTACATTTACTTTTAAAAATTGGGCATTTTAACAAAATAATTTATTTTAAAAAATAAACAAATTTAGGAAATACAAGTTTTACACAATATGGGATATTGCGTTATTAAATGTCTTCCAAAACAATTAAAATTTGAGAGATTCTTGTAGCTACCAGGGAGTACAGTCCCAGGCCCACATGTAAAAAAGCTTTTTCTAAAAGGAGAGAATTGGACAATTAGTAAAGAACGTAAAGATCAATTTAAAAGAAACATTTACGCTTGCCTGGTATCGTTAATTTTTTTAAAGGGAATCCATAAACAAGTGGTACTCCGATTATCCAGCTAATTGATGGCTAAGAAACAGGCGTCTTTAAAAGTACTACGGGGGGTCATTTTCCCCCCTACGGTACTGCCAGAGCATTAAATAGTACTTAGTATCTATTAAAACCAATACAAACTTAGAACCCTAATTTACAGCAAAAAATAAAATATTTTATTTGCGTGGACCCCACTATGACATAGTGTAATTTCCCCGGTTGCGCCCCCAAGCTAAACTCCCAAAAAAGGTGACTACAAACAAAATTTAACTAACGCATAAGGCAAAAAAAAATAGACATCCCGGTGGAAAAACCCCAATAACAAGAAATAATGTCCTGACGTTTAGGGGCTCATGATTTTTTTTTTCCTTTCCCAAAATTTAGGAACAGTGACTTTGGAAATCCAAACTTAAAAAGTCACTTTCTAAGCCAAGGCTTTTTCGTTAGACTGTGCTGGACACATAAATTAACCAAAAAACTTCCATTTGAAGTTAATTACGTATTTAAAATATATCAAAAAATTCCATTTGACATATTTCAAAAAAAGGCTTCTCCCTAAAAAATTTTAAAATAAAATTTCCTTCAAGACATGTTTTAAATTTAAACTTTTTTAAGCATACTAGAAAACCCAAACCAGGGCTTAGTGACCAGTGGATACAAAAACCCCCCTACGTCTTTCCCAGTTACGGCGAGTTGGATCGGGGGTCCTCATCCTCTTGATCTTCACGGTGGCGAGTCCGACTCCCAACCCCATGTTCCCTCTCTTTTCAACGGGCCGGTTTCCTTATCGACTCTTTCGTGTAAACCGCTCTGTACTTTTATACCGTGGGGACCATATTAAAAGTCAAACCCGGGTCGGACAGAAGAAAAGGGAAGGGGAATAAATTTGAAAAAACAGACAGAAAACAAGGAAAAATGAAATTTTGGGGGAAAAAACAAACAAGAAAGCGTCATATTTTCCCCTGACTGACCCCGCGTCGCTAGGGGTGTGGCTGGGCTGCGCGTCGACTCTAAACTTTAAACCTCTCTCCACTTGGACAGTCCCGATACTCGTGAGTCGGCCATGATAGACAATTCTGGTTTCAAAATGAGATAGTGATTTTAGACATCTTGCCGGTGAGTTACTACACAAGTATTTATATTAAAATGTATCGTTTTTTATACTTATTTTAAAATCCACTATTATCTTACTGAGAAAAAGCGTTGGGTGTATTTTTTATTTTCTTGTGCACGGGGTTGGGCAACGTACGTTTTACATATCGACATCATCTCATAGCAAAAGGGTAGTATTCACAAAACTTATTAAAGTAAAATAATATTAGTCCTCTCTTCGATATTTAGTACGTAATTACCAAAGACAATATTTTTTTACCCAAACCCCGTGTTTGAAGTGGACAATACGTAACTTTTGTAGATCAAAAAAAAACTTAGAGGGGAGTTTAATTAAATATGTTGATATAATTTCTACTTGCACAAAAACACCAAAATATTTAATTTTTACTTGTAGCTGTTCAATCCATCTGATTACACGCTACAAAAACTATATTATTTCAATTAACGTGGCTCATATAGTATTATTTAGATACAATTTTTTGTGTTTTTTGAATTGCCTGGTTTAGAAAGGTTGTGTTTTGGGGAATGAAAAGCAAGATTTATTAAAACGCCCAAAATTTCCCTTTAAATTTTTAAAAAAAAAAAAATTTTTCCCCCCCCCTTTTTTAAAAAAAAAAGGGAAAAATTCCAAAAAAAACCCAAAAAAATTTTAAAAAACCCCCAAAAATTTTGGGGGGGCCCCCCGGGGGAAAAAACCCCCGGGGGAAAAAAAAAAAAAATTTTTTTTTGGTTTTTAATTTGGGAAAAAAAAAATTTTTTTATTTTTTTTAAAAAAAATTTTAAAATTTTTTTTTTTTAAAAAATTTTTTTTTTAAAAAAACAAAATTTAAAAAATTTTTTTTTTTATTTTTTGAAAAAAACAAAAGGGATTTTTTTTTTTTTTTTTTTAAAAAGGTTTTTTTTTTTTCCTTTTTTTTCCCCCCCTTTTTCCCCCCCCCTTTTTTTAAAAAAAAAAAAAAAATTTTTTTTTAAAAAAATTTTTTTTTTTAAAAAAAAAATAAAAAAAAATTTTTTAAAAAAAAATAAAAATTTTGAAAAAAAAACTTAAAAAATTTTTTTTTAAAAAAAAATTTTTTTTTTTCCCCCCCAAAAAATTTTAAAAAATTTTTTAAAAAAAAAATTTTTTTTAAAAAAAAAAAAAAAAAATTTTTTTTTTAATTTTTTAAAAAAAATTTTTTTTTTAAAAAATTTTTTTTTTAAAAAATTAAAATTTTTTTTTTTTAATAAAATTTAAAATTTAAAAAATTTTTTTTTTTTTTTTTTTTTTTAAAAAAAATTTAAAATTTTAAAAAATTTTTTTTTTTAAACCATTTAAAAAAGGTTTTTTAAAAAAATTTAAAAAATTTTTTTTAAAATTTAAAAAAAAAAATTTGGGGAAAAAAATTTTCCAAAAAAAAAAAAAAAAACCCCAAAAAAAAAAAAGGGGGGCCCCCCCCCAACCCCCAAAACCCCCTAAATTTTTGGTTAAATTTTTTTGAAAAAAAAAAAAAAAAAAATTTTTAAAAAAAAGGGAAAATTTAAAAAAAAAAAATTTAAAAATTTTTTTCCCAAAAAAAAATTTAAAGGAAAAGGGTTTTTTTTGGTTGAAAAAAAAAAAAAAAAAAAGGGGGGAAAAACCCAAAAAGGGGGCCCGAATTTTAAAAAAAAAAAAAAAAAACCTTTTCCCAAAAAAGAAAAAAAAAATTTTTAAAAAAAAAGGGGGAAAAAAAAAAAGGAAAAAAAAAAAAATTTTTTTTTCCGAAAAAAAAAAAATTTTTTGGGGGGTTTTTTAAATCCCCAAAAATTTTTTGGTTTAAAAAAAATTTTAAAATTTTTTTAAAAAATTTTTTTTGAAAAAAAACCCTTTCCCCAAAAAAGGGGGGGGGGGAAAAAAAGGGGGCCCGGAAAAAAGGGGGGGGGTAGGGGGGAAAAAAAAAAAAATTTTAAAAAAATTTTTTAAAAAAAAAATTTTTAAAAACCCCAAAAAAAATTTTTAAAAATTTAAAAAAAAAAAGGGGGGGTTTTTTTAAAAAAATTTTTTTTTGGGGGGGGGGGGGTTTTTTTTTTCCCAACCTTTTTTGGGGGGGAAAAATTTTTTTGGGGGAAAAAGGGGGCCCTTTTAAAGGGGGGGGGGGGTTGGGCCCCCATTAAAAAATTTTTGGGGGGGGGGTTTTTTCCCAAAAGGGGGGGAAAAGGGGCCCCAACCCCCCCCCTTTTTTTTTTTTTTTTTTCCCCCTTTCCCTTTTTTTTTTTTGGGGGGGTTTTGGAAAAGGCCCTTTCCCCTTTTTTAAAAATTTTTTTTTTTCCCCCTTTTTGGGTTTTTTTTTTGGGTTTTTTAAAAAAAAATTTTTTTTTAAAATTAATTTTTTTAAAAAAAATTTTTTTAAAAATTTTTTTTTTTTAAAAAAAATTTTTTAAAAAAAAGGTTTTTTTTTTTTCCCCCCCCCCAAATTTTTTTTAAAATCGGCCCCTTTTTTTTTTAAAAAAAAA